>JAVLUX010000033.1:17137500-17832500 GCA_032164185.1 Moxostoma hubbsi
AACACTTACAATTAAAGTAAACTGGGCCAGTGTTCCAGATGGTTTAAAAGCCAAAATGTGAAGCTTGTATTTTGTTTAAGCACTTTAAACTTTAGAGGTTTAAACTTGTCTAAATCATCCTTTTTGACTTTTCCAGGCACATTCACTTTTGGCTGTTTATTACCGATGTAATTTATGTGGGTGGAGTTTGCTGCATGTTATCCATTCCGTTAAAGGTACAATATGTAATATATTTACTGTACTAAAGCATAAAATTATCATATGTTATCAGAGATTTAGGAAACACTGATGAAATACTGGCTTCTCTGAAAACAATGCTACAGCCAGTATATTCTACTTTTTCCGGGCCGGAATTTCTTTTTGTGTTTTGGCCTGTGTGATCCCGCCAATCCCAATAATATTTTGACACCCCAGGTTGCCAGATTTGAAACAAGCAAGCAGCAAACACGGCACGCTGCAGCCATGGAAGCCAGCAATACATCTAGCCAACATTGACAGAGTTATAAAAATCCACACTGTCCGGTTTAACATTTGTAAACAATAAGAACATTGCAAACGTATACATTAGCAGATCAACTTATAGTGTAAGGCTTGTCGCTTGCCATTGTTAGTTTGTTCGTTCCTGTTGCATGTCCTCAAACATTGTATTACCTGCGTGAGCATCGAGTCTGGGGAGGAGGGGGCAGTGGAGACAACTCTCTCCAATATTTTGAATTTGGAATGCAGTACCCATTTTAAATGCTTGATGTCATTGTTGCATATTGCTCCTTTAAGCCAGTGGTTCTCAAAGTGTGGGGCGCAGAAGACTTACCCATTCTCAAATCACTTTCACACATTCAGAAAAAATAGTGACAATACACGCAAGAACCAATTTGCGCAATTTCTTCACCTCTACCTTTTCTCCTGCCTCATTTAAACTTTGGGCAGGCACTGCAGAGCGAACTGCACAAAGCATTTAGGAGTGTCAGGTGCATTCTCATGTGCTTATGTAAACAAAGACGTCTCACGTATGCCAGTTTCAAATTAGGGAAATTATGAGTTAACAGTATTATTATAGTCAGTTCCTCACACAACACTATCAATACACGCAAGAACCAATGTGCACAATTTCTTCACCTCTGCCTTTTCTCCTGTTTATTTAAACTTTTGACTGGCACTGCAGTATAAATGGGACAAAGCATTTTGACCGTGTCCGCTACACTTACTGTATGTAAACAAAGACATCTCGCACACCAGTTTCAAATGGGGGAAACGATGAATTAACACTAATATTTTGGTCAGTCCCTCACACAACACTATTGAATGGCTTCAGAAGAATTGATATATAAGGCCAAAGAGTTAAGGACATCTTGAATGGTGCTTTTGGAACTTGGACAGCCTATCACCATCCTCTCATCCCTCAGTCTTGTTGCTGACACGTGGTACCTGTACGTTTTCTGTGTAAACTAAGAGACTGTTGTGCCTGAAAATCACAGGAGATCAGCAGTTACAGAAATACTCAAACCAGCCCATCTGGCACCAACAATCATGCCACGGTCGAGACTGCATTTTTCCCCATTCTGATGGTTGATGTGGACATGAACTCAAGCTCCTGACCCGTATCTGCACGATTGTATGCATTACACTGCAGCCACATGATTGGCTGATTAGATAATCACATGAAGAACTAGGTGTACAGGTGTTCCTAATAAGGTGCTCAGTGATTGTACTTCACTGGTCATGAGAAAATATATGCTAAATATTGTACATTGTAGTATAGAAGTATTACAAACACATACTGTACAATTGCATCTTGATACCACAGACCTCATTGTCTCATTCTGTTTGCATTTGTTTTTATGCATCATATCAAGCTGAATTAATTCATACTTCATTTGAAGTTCATGTATTAAAAGCTGAAGTGTGACATTTCTGTGCCACTAGCACCACCAAACGGAATTGCAAAAATTATTTTTCAAGCAGCTTTCTGAATACACCCCCAATCTGCTGTTGGTCTAATAATCAGATTGATCTGTCCCCAACTCACTCCATTGGTTGAGTCAATGTTGTGTCTGGCAGGACAAACAGACAACTTCTTATAGCGCCACAGAGTGTTTACAGTTTTTAAGAAAATTACCTTGCGAGTGGCTTGCTTATTTGTCTCTGCATATTAAACATGGAGATTAATGCATTTTAACACAGAAAAAGTTGAAATTTTTGCAGAGCTAACTGAACAATTCAAAAGTGAATGGTCACAGACTGCTCCACTGGAAATAGTATACCATCTGGGCACCTTGGCATAGGGTACTATTTTCAAAATAATATTAATTGGGATGCATATATTATAATCTTGCATATTGCTTAATTTAGGGTGGAAACTGTGCAAATTGGGATACAGTTGAGCAGCAGGACTGTATTCTGAAACAATTACCCTGTTTCAGAGTTTACAATACTTTAAAAAAAAATAACAAATAGATATGAGAAATTTCCTGTCTCGCAAGATGTAGCCAGCTCACTATTGTATTGGTTTCTAAACAAGGTCTACGTCATGTGCTTGGTGAGCTTGTATTTATTTGTGTCAGTGCCCTAGCTATAATAGGGTAAAAAGCAAATACGTGTGTCTCGCCTACTCGAATAGCAGGTATCCTCATCTAACCCTGGATAGTGAACTCCTCTCATCCATAATTGATCAAACAATCACCTCTAGAAAATCAAGTTAAGCTATCTATCTCTCCTGCAAGCATGCCAAACACTGATACGTGGACAGTTGCCAGCTTTTCTTTTTTACTTGTTTCAGAATTTGTAATCAATGCAATTCTTATTACCTTAATTTCAATGTCTTTTCGAATTAGTACCGTGTCAGTAACGTGTAATGATCTCTCACTCTCTCTAGGCACGAGTTTTACTATGACACTCATTCCACGAGCACAGACGTTTCAAAACTTCCTCTCGGAGAAGACAGTTGAAGAACAGAACCAGGAGCAAGCGACACCGGCCTCTAGCGGCCATGATAGGAATTGCAGTACTTCACCGCTCCGTTGACATGCACTGTCATGGCTTGTAAAGCCAAAACTACTGGACATTCCAAAGCTTTAGAAAGCTCATAGACACATGTACAGTATAAACTATATATATATATATATATATATATATATATATATATATATATATATATATATATATATATATAAATAACTGATTAATTATAATTATTTGTAGAACAGTGTGTATACTACAAACTCTAGAAGCCTCTTTTGTACATTGACTCACACGCACACACAAACTAATGCCAAAAAGTTGTACCATAAACTTTATTTTCCTTGTGTAGTTAAAAAATTGACTTTCTGCAGTTATTTTTCAGATGTACTGTAAATATTTAAGCGCTGTAGTAGCGCTTGCAACACCGAGCATAATAAGTTTGTTGTATATTTGTCTGTCGTCTTAATGGAACACTTAGTAGAGGTTTGCTCCGTTACCTTCTGTCAAAAGAGATAAATGTTTTTTTGTATTTTTTTGCACCCAGCACTTTCAAGTTAGCGCTTGCTTTGCACCTTGGTCTGTTGGTCTGTGTGGCAATATGTGCAGCTATAGTATATGTAGATGTCTGCAGTGTGGCCTTCAAACAACTTTATTTTGCAGTTATTTACTTTCTAAAATCCATAAACATTGGACAGATTCGGTCTGATCTGAATCAAGCTTCACACTGCATAAAAGTGCCTCCAGACTCTCCTATACTCAGACTCTGGCTAGAAAGATGATTAAAGTAAAACCTTCTTGTCATCCATGTAAAACAGAATTAGGTTTGTATGTTGAAAGCCCAGTTTTCTAACAGCAGAATTAAATATCTTATCTTTCCCTGCACAGAAAAATGCAGTTTCATCAATTTTACTGAATGACTCTGCAGTGGTCTTGGATATTAGATGATAAAATAACACGAACACATTCGATGCAGACAATCAATACAGATTCAGTCATCTAATGGGTTTTACACCTAGACCATAAAATATCTTCAAATGACTCTTTATTTATTGTGCAATTATGCTAGGAAAACCTGTTTGACCAGGATAATGCAAAACATTATTACGTCACGATGTGGATCTCAAGGTTTTAGAAGCACATGAAGGATTCTTAGAGAACTATAATAATAATAATAATAATAATAAAAAGCAATTTGTACGTTTGTTCCGAATCGTTCTAGTCAGAGATTTGTAGCGCTTGAATGTGAATTAAACAACTGTTTTATAACAGTGTATACAACTGTATCATTGAAACGTCTTTCACTATTTAAAAAGGGAATGTACCTCTCTATGGGGGTTTCTAGGGGATATTTGGTCAAACACCAGCCTTCATTTTGTGTGTAATTGTATGTGTTTATTTGTTTATCCATGTTTTATTCCATCGCATTAAGTAGAATTTTGTCCTGTGTGGATTTGTCGTTTACTGAGTGAAATAAACTGAATGGACTTTAAAGAAACCCCTAATAATTAAGAGTTTTTTTTATATGCAATGAATATGTAAAATTAGAAAAAGTAAACGGTGAATGTAACCGCTTTATGAGTTTTAGACATCATGCATACAATAAAACGCTGAGGGTCTACTGCAGTCTTACCACTGAGCCGTAAACCCATGTTTTATATGTTGATTTGTGAGATCAAGGGGGAAGGAAAAACTCTCAAAACATGGATGCATCAAAATGTGATTCATTTTATTCCTCTAAATGTTAAGTGCTCTCTGCTCAAAGATCACAGAAGCTCTCTGAATTTTGAACACTCCTAATAATTTAAAGTCATTATTACTCTTCTTGAGATCACAAATAAAGCAGATCATGACAAACAGACAAAACATATTCCATCAAGAACACTGTAAGATGAGCATTGACAGTTCTCATCAGTAACAGAGCCTCTGGTACTCATTCTCTGTATGTCCATTTCTGTAGAGAAAGAGAAACATGATTTGGCCTCAAACTGAGACACAAGACAAGGATTTGATTTTTAGCATATTTATCTACTCAAAGTCCTCTTTGGTCTGATCGTTTGATAATTAGAGTCACTCAAATTAAAGTGTTGTTTTGGAGTTTGCTCAGAGTGGACTTTCGCTTAGATCTGGTTTTAAGCAATCTTCCAGAAATCTTCTTAAACTGATTACCTGTCAAACAGACTTTATTGAGGAGCAGAGAGGAAATTATTTGGTTTTCCCCCTAATGCGGTCATGACAGCCAACATCCAGCACCATTATGCAATGAAGTGTCATGTGGGTTATGTGCCAGGCTTGAATTGTTAATGCAATGCTTCTGCTGATGCTGGTGGAGGTAGTGGTTCATCAAATGATAAATGATATGCATGGGTCCATCAGTCTTCTGCATTGTAATGAAGTTCTCCTTTTCCCCTCTGATGCATCCATTAGTCTTTGGCGTTAATTTTAGGTTATTCTTTTCTTTAATTGAATGTTGAGGAATCATCTCTTTTGTTTTTGTTTCTGATTTTGTTTTTCATGAGCTTTTATTATCTGAAAGTTAGCGTATATTTCTTTATCTCTTGCCCCAATTCTGGTCCCTTTATTCATCCTGTCATAGACATAGCCATGATCATAGTGGTTACGCTACCATAGAAAGGAAACATGAAAGATGAAGAGTTACATGAAATAAAATTAAGGATTAGAAGTACTGCACAACATATATTGTTAAATGTGGCAGTTAAAAAAAACACACATTCTGTGTTGGCTGCAAGGGTGTAGCACCATTATTCAGTGTCAGACATTGTTTGTATCAAGTAAATTATTATTCAAATTTCAATACAATTGAAATACAATACAGTTTAAAAGGAAAAAACTAATTTAAGACTGGTATTTATTTCTGATATACAGTAAGTAGGGGAATTGGTATCCTTATAAATACAATAATAATAATGCTTAAATTAGGCATCATGAATATTATTCCAACACTGAAAAATGGTTAAATATAATTTTAACTGTAGCTGTGTGTTAATGAGCAGCTGTCTCCTTTAAGCAAAACATATAGCAGGGTAAATTTAACAAAATCTGTCATCAAGATTTCACCACAAAATCAAAAGGAAAAATGTAATTGAAATACTTTTATCCATCCATACATTTTCGTTACCCCTTAGTCCATTAGGGTCGCGGTGCCAATAGGGAGAGCAGGGAGGCCCAGACATCCCTGTCCCCTGGGGATCCCCAGCCGCTCCCATACCAGCGGGGAGGAGTAATCTCTTCTGCCCGTTGTGGCAGAAATAAATGTATTTATTTATTGTTTTCATGATTATTTTCATTATATTAAGCATCCTCACTCATTTTTTTTTTTTTTTTACAGTAATGCAACTGAATAATATTTCAATTGTAAAGTATTTATACATCAGGGTCGTAACTGTTATACTGAATCTAATGTAGTGATAAGAATAATAAAAAAAGATGATTTTTGATTTTTTTTTTTCTGTATGTATTAGAATAGTGATGAGAATAGGTTTCTTTCACATTAGAGTACTGAGAATTTTGACAGTGGATGCGCCTTATTATCATGAAAATAATGTCACAATGCAAAATACAAAATATAATCTCTTAATTTTTTCTTTTAGATTCTGTGGTTAAATATGACCCAGACATTTCTTGAGATTCACCGAGCTGTGTGGAGAACAATTTTGATTTGACATATTTACCTGTATTTTACCAGGTTGCAATCTGATTTTATATTCCTCTCTCCTCCTTTTCTTCCTGTGAAAACAGTGACCGTTAATGACAGATATTAAGGTCCACTTAATCATTTACAAAGAGCCCAACTAGGAGCAGGTAAGCAAACACTGCAGTATGGAAATAACCTTGCGTCACTAAAACACAGTAAACTGCACACTCAGTATAAAGCTTGGTAAGGCTGGCAGACAGTGTGTTGAGCATATGTTGAAGGCGAGGCAATGTTCTAATAGGCCATCTAACAAACAAACCAGAAGGTTATAACTTCATACATATTGAAAGCTATGGAAAATGTATTGTGCTTTAAGATTTAACCCGAGTTCAGCCACTACATTGTACAGTACGCAAGTGCTATTAGATTTAGATAGCAAAGCAAATAAGACAAAATAACTGCCCATGTTGTGTCTGAAATATAATTTTTACAATGTAACTAGATATTACATTTTTATTTATAGAACTGTTACAATGAATATCACACACATTTTGGCTTTGTGGCTTGTTAGATCAATAATCCACTTAAATTACCTGTAAGTAACAACAGACAACCAAACACAATTATCATCTAAGGTGGTTTGAAGCTAAAATGTATAAGTGTCCGGGTGCTTTTAAGATTAGTATAGTGAAATGGCACACCTGTTCACCCAGGTCAGCAATAAAATCAGACTCATCAGAAGAGCGCCACCAACCACCCCTCCTCCAATATACACATACAGCATGTACCAAAGACTCCTATACTCTGAAATGAGAGTAAAAACAGGTTTTAATTGTACTTTTGAGCTAAATAATACTGGAGTTCTCAAAAAGTAAAGCATGCACAGAATAGAACTGAAATGTGGCATGAGTTATAGGTAAGATGCAATTCTCAAAATAATACAAAGTTTATTTTGTGGCAAGACAGTACTAAACTTAACAAGGGCTGAAGTTTGCAAGTTATGCACCACTATTATCATCAAACTGATTTGCAGAAATAATCACTGTTTTCAAACAGATGTGAGAAATCACCCCCCCCCCCCCATATTTCATTAGTCGTACAAACAGATGACTTGCGTAGTTGTCCAGGAATATTCCTTTAAACTCAAACATAGAATCTTTCAGTATCGAAATTTAGCGCTACCTTGGAAAGATAACGTGGTCAGTAGAACTGTGGTGGTCTGGACACCAGAATCTGTGCTGAAGTTGCAACGGTAGAGTCCTCCATCCTCTTCGATGATGTTGGTGAGGTGTAGACTGACCTCCATAGCTTCACTGCAGTTCAGTGTGCCTCTACTGGTGAAATTTCTCAGCTCCACACCACTGTCCAGCATCTGGCATGTTGCTATAATGTTGCTACTGCCCTCCTCTGCCCCCAACTTTTCAATGCTTACTTGGTAAACCTCACCGTTGTGGATGTGGTCACATCTAATGGTCATGTTGTCATTCTCTGTGGCCACCAACTCCGTGTCAGGTTTAATAGTGATGGTGGTGGTGATTGCTAAAGGGGGAAATAAGAATAAGTGGTCATTACACAAGGTCCCTTCAAAATTATAATTCTTGTGGGCTTTACAGCCCTTTTTACTCCTTTAACTCCTTACCCCTTAAACATAATTCTGGGCTATCAATTTCCATGTTCATACTTTGGCTAGGGTTGTGTGTGCCTTTGGCATCGCAATTCATAATTTGTACCATAAAAGCGGATTCACAGCCCTAAACTTGGATGGATTATGTAGAATTGGATCTCACTGAACAACAACAAATAAAAAAAAAAAAACGACTGTGGCAACAAGAAAAAAACAAAGAAAAAAACGTAGTGCGCAAAACGTTTTGGATGAGGTGGTCCTCTACAACCCCAATTCAGAAAAAAGTTGGGACAGTTGAAAAATGCTAATTAAAACAAAAAGGAGTGATTTGTAAATAATATTTCATCCTTTGCTATATTGAAAGTACTAGAACTACACAATATATGATGGTTTACCATTGTCATTTTAAATCAGATGATTGCAACATGCTCCAAAAAAGTGCAATTTATGACTAATAAATAAGACTAACAATTTGACGAGTTGAAATAACAAGGCGATGTGAAACAGGAGATGTTAAACTGGTGAGGCAGTTATGTCATAGTACCAGAGACATTGCAATGGGGTAGGCAAACCAGGCAATTGCCTGGGGCCCCGAGCTAGAAGGGGGCCCCTCAAGGATGGCTGATTACATTGGACCACAGCAACGACAACATGGAACCCCCTTAAATTCTTTGATGGTAAAAGATACTGCAATGACACATCCGGAACCCCCCTAAATGGGCCCCCATGCTACAAGCTTACTGTGAAAAGTTTCATAGTTTCAGAGCGGCAATTATATGGCGTAAATTAAAAGGAAATGAAAGCAAGAGGAAGAAGAAAAGAAAAAAACGAGACAGTGTTTTGGTAAGTGAGAATCTGTTACACTGAATGAAGTTGTAATGTCAAGGGGTTTAATTTTTCCCACCACACATCAGAAAAGTTGGTTGTCATTTGTCAGTTCAATGCTAACCACAGCTAGTTAATCAGTAGACTATTATGCAGTCTGTATAGGGCACCAACTCCCTAAGGGGGCACCATAAACTCCACTGGCTGCCCTTATGTTATATGTAATTCAAGGACCCTGCAGCATTTGAAGAACAGTCAGTCGCCTCATGTTTGCACTCTCTCATCGATTGATCATGTTCATATTTTATGATACTGTCATGGTACTCCAAGGCTTTTTGTGAGATATATAACAGAATAGGCTATTATTTGTGATAAAGGAAAACAATTATGTACAGTATATACTCAGGGGTGTAAAGTAATATCAGACAGATATCAGAATTAATCCTGCCTCTAATTTGAAGAAACATATCGAGGTAGGCTACATTTTATTTTTCTGCTGGCTAGATTCTGTGTCTGTAATCACTCAGATAATTGGGTTGATGTGAGAGATTAATGCAATGTTATCAATAGGGCTGGGCGATAAAAATAAATAAATAAATAAATAAATAAAAACTTGAGAGAGATGTCTGCAATATGAGTAATTTTTAATACTTAGCCTACGTTCAACTTCTAGAACAGGGGTGTTTATTACATCGATAGCAAGACGACCACTGGGTGGTTTATCTAGATAAAATATAAAAGATTTACTTTTTATTTCTTGACGTCTGTCACTCCGTGCTGTTTGTTTGATTGCTGTTCGCGCCTAAACGATCAAATACACTTTATAATTCCGCCAATGCCCGTCTTGATGAATGTAAATGCAGTCGGTTTGGTGTGATAAAAATCGCATTTGTATCAAAATGTTGTACTTGAAGTGTACATGTAACCGAATTGAGCACTGTCTAGTTTATTACGCTGTCTATGCCATGTCATATAAAGGCTATTAATATATTAATCAAACAACAAGGAAACGAGAAAATCACTCACTACTTTTGGCTGAATAACTTAAGTAGCTTTAAAAGTATTAATGTAATAGAATAAAACAGTGACATTTGTTAATAATATTGTTAGTTTTTTTTTTTTTAATAATACCGACCTTTGATGTAGAGTGTTCATTTGTATAATAAATTACCAGGAAAGTAGAGATGATAAAATAATTTATTTGCTCAGCCTTTATCATGTTTTTTCTAATGTCTGATAGAAAAGTGTCAATCTTTGCAGAGCAATACTTCAGCAAAACATTACACCCGTCACAAACTTCAGAAAATTGTGCATCATGCATTAGAATGAGAGCACAACTATTTCTGGGCTTAAAAAATACAATAACTAAATCAATGTTGAACATTGTATCTCAAAAAGAGTACATGTGGTCCCCCATGTGCTACTTAAAGAAATAGTTCACTCAAAAATTAAAATTCTCTTTTACTCACCCTCATGCCATCCCAGATGTGTATGACTTTCTTTCTTCAGAAGAACACAAATTAAGATATTTAGAAGAATATTTCAGCTCTGTAGGCCCCTACAATACAAGTGAATGGATGCTAACAATTTGATGCTCCACAAAGCACATAAATGCAGCATAAAAGTAATCCATAAAAAACTACACGTATCTTGCTGTATCAAAAATAGAGCACCACTTTTTAAAGATATGTATATAGAAGAACATATATTTAACGGCAGTTCTGTCCAAAAGCACTATCGCAATGGCTTGTATTTATTCATTTTATTTTTATAATTTTTTTAAATCCATATCTTCTGAAGAGATATGATAGGTGTGGGTGAGAAAAAGATAAATATTTATGTAACTTTTTGCTAGAAATTCTTCACTCTGCCCAGTAGATGCGATATGCATGAAGAATGTGAATGACGAAAAACAAAATAAGAATGTGAAAGTTAAAGTGGAGATTGACTGAGCAGGGATGATAATTTACAGTAAAAATGTATTTAAATATTGATCTGTTTCTCACCCAACCTATCATATCTCTTCTGAACACGGATTTAATCACTGGAGTCACATGGATTATCCTACTTTTATGCTGACTTGTGATTTTTGGAGCATCAGAAATTTGACACCTATTCACTTGAATTGTATGGACCAAAAGAGCTGAGATATTTTTCTAAAAATCTTAATTTGTGTTCTGCTGAATAAAGAAAGACATACACATCTGAGATGGCATGAGGGTGAGTAAATGATGAGAGAATTTTCATTTTTGTGTGAATTATTCCTTTGAAGCCAGATGTGGCCCCTGTCCCAAACAACTGTTCTACCCCCTCTATTGTGCGGGACATAATGCACAAAGTGACCCTGCTTTTTTAATGGGTTTTCATAAAATCTTTTTTGAATTCCTTGCATTGTTTAAACATGTTTTATGCACAACAATAATGCTCTGTCGGCATTAAGGGAAATTTAGACCCTACGCAGAAACTGATTTTAATGTAATTGTTTCATATATTTTATTCTTTTTGGCAAACAGCCATAAAAGGGAATGTAAATTACAGTATGTGTGTTACATTTTTAAATTGCAGCATAGAGTTTTTATTATAGAGGGACATAGCTTTCACAACTCAATATTCAATACTCATGAGTATGTTTAAATGAGCTACTCTTTTACTCTTACTTGAGTAGTTTTTAGGACAGGTACTTTTACTCTACTCCTACTAAATTTTTTAAGATGTAACAATACATTTACTCGAGTATAATTTTTCAGTACTCTTTCCACCCCTTTATATACATGGAAGTGATTAAACACTCTAAAGGTAAAGAAATTAGTTAAGTATTTATAATTACTACTCGTTAAAAATAAATAATATATCTGTGACCTTTTTTATTATTCCGCTCCTGTCCCTGCCAAGATCTGTGCACATCACTGATATAATGTGTTGTTGTAGTGCTTTCAATATAGCAAAGGGTGAATTTAATTAGCAAATCACTCATATTTATTTTATTAGCATTTTTCATACTGTCCCAACGTTTTTGGAATTGGGTTTGTATAATGTAAAATAACAGGTAGACCCTCTTTTATTTGAAACAAGATGGCAAATTTTAGATCATTTTGGCTAGGCACCATACTCGTACCTTTTTTTTCGACGAGTATGTCTTTGGTCCAGGAACCCTGAGGATAGGTCTGCAGAGAGCACTGGTAGTGGCCGATGTCGTCCTCGGTGACGTTCATTATGGAAATGCTGCCATCCATTGGAGTGGTTTTGAGAAACTCCACTCTACCATCATAAAATGGGGCAAAGTTGGAGCCATACTGAGGATGATACACTGCTACAGGTTGTGAAAGAGATTTTTTAGTCCAAGAGACCATAGTGAGATGGCCGTTCCATGGGCACAAGCAGTGCAAAACCATTCCCTCCTGCAGTATGACTGATGATTCTGGGGCTTTCATCTGAACGGAAACTAGAAGACCATTGTTTAAGCATGGGAAGTCAAACAAAATCAATGTCACAAATGAATTCAAAAACATTAAAATGAACAAATAAAAACTTAATTGTACATAATGGGATGGGCACTGGCAGAGAAATGATTATCAGCAACACTTGTTCGTTGGATAATGTTTTTAACCCTACTTTAGTGTCAATAGGAAATTTCAATTTTCCAAACATTCCTCATGCAAATAGAATATAAGTAGAACAAGGAGTCCTGTAACAGATGCTATGGCCCTGAGAGAACCCGTCTGGAATTACAAGAGACAGAAGCAACTGAGACAGCCTAAATACATAAAACTGTATCCAATTCAAGATGCTTGGAACAACCTATCATTAATAACCTTCTATGCAAAGCAACCTAGGAGAAGAGGTGCTGTTTTAAAGGCACAGGGGGGTCAAACCAAATATTAATTTAGTTTAGTTTTTTAGTTCAAGGAATATTCTGTATTCAATACAAGTTAATCAACAGCATTTGTGGGATAATTGATTACCAAAAAAATTATTTGGACTTGCCCCTCCTTAAAAAGAAGCAAAAATCTTGGTTCCAGTGAGGCACTTACAATGGAAGTGAATGGAGCCAATCCATACATATTAAAATACTTACTGTTTCAAAAGCATAGCCACAAGACATAAACAATAACTGTTAACATGATTTTAGTGTGACAAAATCACTTACTAACCTTTTCTGTGTAAAGTTATACCAAATTTTACAACTACCTAGCCATAATGATGTAATGTCAACAAACCCTAAAATGACTGTAAAAATTATGACTTAAAACAACTTTACAGCTCAAATGCACGGTTTTTAACAGAAGAATGAAAGTGCTTTTATAAAATAATCTTATTATTTTTTCCTTTAAACCCTCCAAAAATTGGCCCCTTTCACTTCCATTGTAAATGCCTCACTGTAACTTTTTTCTTTTTTTAAGAAAATTATTTTAACCCATAATATTCCTTTAATAGATTAATAGAAACTATTCATGACTATTCAATATTTTGAAAATGTCCATTGATATGTTATCCTTCAACTACTGTTACATAAGTTTATACATTCTGCACCCATTTACTTAATTTGGTAGTGAAGTTACAACAAAATGACTTGAATAACAAAATGGTCCTAGACACTGGCATTGTAAGACTATTCCAGAATTAATTTAACTATAACAATGCTCAAGGTTAAAAACAAAATTACTTGCAATGTAACCACAAATCCTCCCATTTCCCTTTAAAAATGTTTAGACGTTTCTAGGATGAACATGTTTATCATCAAGTACAAAATATACACAATACAAACAAATAGTACAAACAAATCCTTATGAAAAACTGTTCAAAATTCATCCCAGAATATCTAGCTTTGTTCCAAAAACATTACCTTTAAGAAAATAGAGCGACACCATGAGTACCAAGGAGTACCAGTAATCCTTTTGTACTGTCACCATTTTGCTTCTCTGAGACTGAATGAATACAGTATTGACAGGGATGAGGCAACCACAGGCACTTTGTTTCAGCAGCAAGAATCTGCAAACACCTCAACCAGTAGTCAACCAATGTTTGAGAGGAGGGGTTAAGTTCACCAAACCATAATAGACTGAATTTCACTTCCCACACAACTGAAAGTGAAAAATATTAAAAGCTGAATAATTAAATGCAGTGTAAAAAAGAACTGACTTTAAAATAATTTTAAAAATGGATACTGATGTGGCACATCTAATTCCCAAAGGGTGCTGATTCCAGCAATGGGCAGAATAATGGCTAAAAGCCATTTCACCATATTTGTCCAGAGTTCAGCTCCCTTTGGGAATTAGATATGCCACGTAAGTATAATTAAAAAAAAATTAAGTTAAAGACAGTTCATTTTTCCACTGCTTTTAATTAATCAGTTATTTTGCCACTTCGTTATTTTATATATTTTGACTAAATTTGTCTGTACCTTTATAAAACTTGTTTGTATTTGTATTTTGTTTTTTATATACATTTCTTAATTATTTGCTTGTAAAGCACTTTGAATAACTTCCATGTATGATAAGGTGCTATATAAATAAACTTGCACTTACACTCTGAAATACCCTATGACATTAAATAATATCAGAGTTTTCATCATCCAGTCATATCAACCTGGCAGTGGGAGTGAAAAGGACAATGTGTCTTCTGTAAGAGCTGAAGATCTGTGTGAGATTTCTCAAGATAGGCATTTAAGTGTGTGTCACTGCTCTGCTCTGCAACTATGGGCAAGAAACAAACAGGAAATTGCCTAAAAAATATCTTATTCTCAAGAAAATTCGAATTTCTGATTAATCTAATTCTGTAGTACCATCTGAAAGGTAAAAATGAAAGGCTCTCCAATGATCAAACTGAATATATTCCTATCTTTCCTGGCGGACACGTATGCCTCTTCAAGTTGCAGTCTGATAGAAGGACACTTCAAAGTAGCCTTTACCTTGTAAGAGGAGATGTGCAGGATGGGAAGATTAAGGGTAAGATAGTGTGCATTAGATGATACACACATTTAATTTGTCTTAATAAAAGTGATCAGGAATATCAAGTTTCTTGTGTCCCATCCATTTGTTGCATGACTCTACCACTATTTTTAGTCTGTTCCTTACACAAAGCTATTTTATATCTTCCGAAGACGTAGAATATCACACACATATAATATGGACAATTTTAATAATCCTTTTTGAATATTGAAAGCTTCAGTCTCCATTTACTGTAATTGCATGCAAAGGAACGACCAGTATAGTTGTGGCCAAAAATATTGGCACCCTTGGTAGATATGAGCAAGAAGGCTGTGAAAAATATTCACAAAAATCTAACCTTTGATTGAAGTAAAACAATTAAAATAGAGGAAATATCTAATTATTAAATACATATTTTCCTCCAAAAATCATTGGCCATAATTATTGGTACCCTTTTGTTCAATATTTTTGCAACCTCCCTTTGCCAAGATTTCAGCTCCGAGTCTTCTACTATAATGCCTAATGAGGTTGGAGTACACATGGCAAGGGATCTGAGACCATTTCTCCATACATAATCTCTCCAGATCCTTCAAATTCAGAGCTCCATGTTGATGGACTCTCCTCTTCAGTTCACCCCACAGGTTTTATATGGGGTTCAGATCAGGGGACCATGGGATCGCCATGGCAGAACCTTAATTTTGTGGTCAGTGAACCATTTTTGTGTTGATTTTGATGATTGTTTTGAATCACTGTGCTCCTGGAAGATCCAACCACAGCCCATTGTAAGCTTTCTGGCAGAGGCAGCCAGGTTTAGATTTTCTATCTGTTGGTATTTGATAGAGTCTGTGATGCCATGTATCCAAACAAGATGCCCAGGACCTCTGGCAGAAAAACAGCCACACAACATTAAAGATCCAGCACCAAATTTAACCGTGGGCATTGGGTACTTCATAATCTCTGTGTGAGCCAAACCCATCTCTGGTGTTTGCTGCCAAAAATATGTATTTTTGTTTTGTTTCATCTGACCATAGAACCTGGTCGCATTTGAAGTTCCAGTAAAGGTGCTTGAGTTTGTTGTTGGATGAGAGCAGAGGCTTTTATTCTTGAAACCCTCCCAAATAACTTGTGGTGATATAGGTGATATCTGATATTTTTTATGAGACTTTCTGACACCAAGACCCAACAAATTTCTGCAATTATCCAGCTGTGATCCTTGGAGATTCTTTGGCCACTTGAACCATCCTCCTCATTGTGCGTGGAGACAATATTTTTTTTCTTCAATTAAAGGTTAGATTTTTGTGAATGAAAGGATCAAAAGGATAAACAATGCAGATTTTTTTCACAGCCTTTTTTGCTCATTTACCAAGGGTGCAAACGTTCTTGACCACAACTGTATATTATTCAAAAGTTCTCCTTTTTTTGGTTCCAAAGAAGAAAGTCATACAGGTTTAGAACAACATAGAGGTGAATAAATAATGACAGAATTTCCTTCTTTTTTTTTTGGATGAACTACATTATTCTTATAATAAAAGAACTATAATATTCATTAAGTATCCCCAATCTGCCAAACGTTAGTTGCAAGGAGTTGTCATTTTATCATTATACTGACTGGATGCCTTTAAATAAATGACGAAACCTTTTGATTGTTGAGTAACAGAGCTCAGAGGGAAGAAGCTGCTATGGTGCATAAATCTGATGAACTACTGCTCAAAGAAAAGTCCTGCAGCTTAATGGCTTTATCTGAAAAATAAAGACATGTTGCATACTGTATATGTGTGTAACAACAAGCTAATATTACTGATATTATCAGCAGTGTTTTCACAATTTTTCACAACATTTGGTGTGTACATTCATACCATTTTAAGTCAATTATGTTTCCGGCCGCTTTCTAAAAAAGCAGTTGGCCCGGAAATGTTGGTTTGATGTGCAAAACTATTAACACTCCATCTGGGTTGTTGTGACACATCCGGATTTCAGAGTTTGGCTGTGGTGCTGTGGGAGTTAACACCTGTGTGTGGTTGAACACCTTTAGATAGGCAGTGTTAAATTTACCCAACCTCAACAGTCTTGAATCTACATCACAGATGCAGGGCTCCTACATCCAGGGTTCCCACTGTTTTTTGACCAATGGCATTCCATGACTTTCCAGTCATTTGTGATTACTGGATACATATTTGTCTTTCTGATTCAGATGGATTCATGAATGAATCATTCAGACTGATTTGTGAACAGTTTAAACCTATTTGTTCACTCAAAAGAATGATTCACTCACAAATCTCTATGGCTGTTTTACTCAGCCCAAGGGCAATATCTAGCCAATGAGATATTTTTAGTGCAGATGAAACCAAGAAAATGTATAATCACTATAAAAATATCCATTACCTTTTACATTTGATCAATTTCCATGATTTTACAGGCCCGGGAAGCATAATCCCTGATTTATCCAGGTTTTCCATAACTGTGGGAAACTTATGCACCTTTAAACCAATTCAAATGACGTGATCATTTATTTTATTTTTTAAATAATTTTAAACAGATTGCACTCACAAGGAGCAATTTCTATCAGATAAATATTTTAAAGCCAAGCAAAACTTACATTCTCTTCAGATATATTCTGATAAGACTTTCCCATGACTTTTAAGACTTTATTAATTCAGATTATTAGCACTAGACGTAAATAGCACTGCCACACAGCGGGGCTATTTGTGCTCTGTATAGTCTGGTTGAAACACTGAAACTAAAGTAAAACTGCACCCGCAATTGTTGCTGCAATAGCGTAGTGTGTAAATGATGGTGTGGAGTTATTATCAAGCGGACGTTCCGCATTCGATTCACCTTTTTTCCCATCCTGTCTCAACTCTCGATATTTCCTTCAATACTACTTATAATAATAATAATAAACAATAATAAATAATACATACAAATTTATATAAAGGTTAAAACCATATTTTTACTATAGTAATATTGTAGTAACTATGCTTTTTGGCCATAGTTTTAGTGCAATTAATCATGGTGTTACTACAGTAATATGGTGTTAATATATTAACCATTATATAGTTTAATTTTGTGGTTTACTATGATTTTACAACATTTAAATTTAAATACCATGGTGATACTATGGTTTCTGTAGTAAAACCATACTTAAGTTTTGTAAATTAAGGGGTTGGCATAGGGTGTCTGGGGACTCATTACACATTAAACATTCTGCATTGATGTCCCTATACTGTATGTTAGTATTTAATTAGGAGTGCAAATACAATATAACAATATTTGCACTTTTTGACTTTTAGATGCTTTTTTTTGCCATTTTGCACTTAGTGTAAATAACATCTATCGATTTTGCACTTACTCCATCGCAATAGCCACTGCCTTATTCATTTTCATGACATATTCAGGCCTGGAATTAATTAATTTTAAAAATTGAGAAAAATTTCCAGGTATTCCATTACTGTGGGAACCCTGAAGATGACAAAAAAAAAAAATCCAATATGAAACGGTTAAAAAGGAATATATTTTTTTTAATAAAGTAAATGCAAAAAAACAAAACATTGAAACAGCATAAGCATAACACGGAAGCTACGAAAAAAGGACAAAATATTAACGAGGATAATGAATAAGCAATTATTTGCAAAAAAACAAACAAAAACATGCTCGCTTGGTCGATTAGATATTGGAATTGTCTTCCACCAGTGAAAACCCCTTATTCGTTGTGTAACTGCCTCACATTTTTAGTTAAGTTTGTTACCGTTTTTGGTTTCTACCTGAAAATAATAGGAGATCCTAGAGGCGGAACTAATTAGCGCCGATCTTGTGTTCCGCACGTAATTAAAGGGTACAACACCTGCAAGCAATGCGCTAAAAAACATGGCATGGCAAGAGCTCTCCAATCTAAGTAAATATTAAGAATAGAAATACATCTGGACGTAGATTACCTGAGAAGAAAGAAGATTAGGAAGAAGAATTTAAGATTTAGCCCCTTTTAAGTAGAAAGCAGCCTACGAGGTATGTTTCATTTGTATCCGGGTTTCTGTGATATATTTCAAGTGCATAGATTTGTGTTAACTAGTGTGTAGCTATAGCGGCACAACTGTGAATTCCAGACATACGTACATGCATTTTAATTATTGTATCCTTTTATTTATTCATTTATTTTTTATTTTTCCACCCAGTTCTCACAGGTTGACATGATATGTTGTAGAAATAAAACCCCGTTTTTTAAACAAGACCTTGTCCTTCGTGTTGACTACTGGAGGGAGCTACAGTGAGAACTCGACTGCTCCGCATGAGTAGGCGAGGAAGACGGCAGCAGAGAGCGCAATTCGTGGTTGGGCCGGGACATCTTCACATCGCAGCGCACACCTGCATTCTAGCCATCACATCAGCGCAAGAAGACGCAGTGCCCACGGGAAGAATAAGGTTCCCTAATGCAAATTATGCTGCAACTTAGAGACATTAAGTGTTCTGCACAAGAGACTGAGACATTTTTTGCATTTCACATAATAAGTTAATGTTGTTTTGTTTACTTACCTTTTCAAATTGAAGTTCATTGATATTGCTACTGTGTTAACATTGTGTTTACTGATGAGTATGCTGTAAATATTACTAATAACTATTAGTACTAAGAGTAAGGCAGAATTGGTAATATAAGGCATTTAAAGGTGAATGGTTATTACTTAATATGGTACATGTACAAGTTTTAACTAAGAGTTTAACTTTTTTGTTTGTTTTAAATTTCACTTGTTGCGATTTAAGTTTAAATAAGACCATATATAACTATAATTAAGTGTTATCTAACTGTGTTATACTAGCCTTTGAGTACAGTTTTATTTAATTTGGATTAATAAAGTTAATTTAGCTGCAGAGAGTAATTTTTCTCCAAAAAATGTTAGTAGCTGCAAGTAGTTAAAGGTGGAGTAGTCATATATCGTATAACTACTCAATTGAGCTTAGGCTACATTAAACCTAAATTAGATTATTGTAAACAATCAAATTACTCAACTAAAGGCACGTTTTGATTTAAACCAAACTAAAGTAATTTAAGCTAAATGTCAGAGTTTGAGCTTTTCCTTGAGAGTGACAAAGAGGTTGCAGGTGAAGACGCGCAGCAGCACAGCACAGACATGTGACCACAAGCTGCTGAAGGCACAGGAGATGATAACCACACTTCCTCACAAGAGCCGCAAAGAAGCCAAAGAGTCCGCAAGTTTACGGGAAAGGGCCAAGAACTGCATGATGAGCAAGTAAGAAGATTTGCACACCGTTTCAGTGTGAGCTATGAGAAGTGGAAGGCTATCACTAAAGATGCCAAACAAGCACTGAGTGGACAATGCTCAAACAACCTGCTGCGTGACCATATCACTAAGATAAGCAATGCCTCAGATCATCTGAACGTTGGCACATCGACATTCCCGACCAAGACACACGTCGCAGAGTAGACACCTGTGAAGCAGTAACAAGAACAATCAACCAGACTGCAAGGGCTCTTCTAGACACAAGGGGGGGATGAAGAACAGAAGGTGAAAGCAACAGAGTCTGTAATTAAATCTGCAGCCTCAGACAAGGTAAGCGCCAACTCTCACCGCACCAAGTCGTCTGCTCATTCTCGAGCTAACTCAAGAATAACATTCCGTTCAAGCCAGTCTTCTGCAAGACAAGATGCTGCTGCTGAAGTTGCTGCCAATGAAGCCACTTTAAAGGTACTGCTAGAGCAAGAACGTCATATCAAAAGAACTTGAAAGATTCGAAGCTGAAGTCGCCAATTTATTAGCCAAACAAGAGGCTGAAAATGCAGAGAGACAAAGGGCGCTGGAAGCCAAGCGCAGACAACTAGAACGACTGGAGACAATTAAGAAGCTAAAGGCTGCTAAGGCGCCACAGCAAGTATATGATATAAATGAATGCTCAGATGAAGAAATATTTGAGCTGCTCCATCAATCTGTCCCCCTGAAGGAGAATGAGGAAGTCAAGCATGAAAGTAGCCTATTGCAGCATCGCTCCCCACCTCCAGCTGTGACACATCCAAGACAAGAAGATAATACTGTAGCTCTTGGTAGAGCATTCGCAGAGTCCATCAGTGCGAGTCGTCTTCCTGTACCTGAACCAACAACGTTCAACGGCGACCCGCTCAGATTCAATGACTGGAAAGTCTTCTTTCAGACACTTATTGACAGGAAAAACATACCAGCCGAAGAAAAAATATACTATCTGCGAAAGTATGTTGGTGGACCAGCCAAAAGGGCCACTGAAAGCTACTTCCTGCTAGGCACAGGGTCAGCCTATTGTGCAGTGTGGACCATCCTAGAAGAGAGATACGGCAATCCATTCCTTATCACCAATGCCTTCAGATATAAGCTCGATGCATGGCCCAAGATAAGCTCCAAGGGGAGTATGGAACTTCAAGAACTCGCTGACTTTCTTCGCAGCTGTGAGGCGGCCATGTCTCAAATCAGAGGTCTTGAAGTACTCAACGACTGCAACGAGAACCAGAAAATGCTCGCTAAACTTCCAGACTGGCTGAACTCGAGATGGAATAGGAAGGTCATAGAAGTGGAAGAACAAACTCACATGTTCCCAAGCTTTAGCCAGTTTGTCAAGTTTCTCACACATGAAGCCAAAATCACCTGCAATCCAATAACATCTTTCCACGCTCTAAAACCAAGTGAAAGTGAGAAGATCAAGGTTTCAAAGACCAGAGGTCCTGGAGCAAAGGTATTGGCAACTAACTATGATGAGAAAACACCACAAGCTGTGTCTTCTGTGAGAAGGCAGGTCACAGTCTACACAAGTGTCATAAATTTATGGATGAGACGATTTCAGAGCGAGTCAAGTTTGTTCAAGAGAAGAAATTGTGTTTCGGTTTTCTGAAGTTTGGCAGTCGCTCAAAGGACTGTGAAAACAGAAAGATCTGCGATATGTGTGAGAAAAGACACCCAGCTTGCCTCCACGATAATTGCATCAAGGAAGAAAGGATGTCAACACGGCCTAGTGGAGGAGGGGACAGTGACAGGTCAAGGGAGACAAGATAAAGCAGGCGTGAGGCAACATCCAATAGAGTACTACAGAATGTTAAAGACACTCATACATCCACAGTCATTCCAGTGTGGGTGTCAGCCACAAGTGAGCCAGATCGTGAAGTTCTTGTGTATGCACTCCTTGATACACTGAGTGACACGTCCTACATCCTGGAAGAAACGGCAAAGAATCTCCACACAAGGAACGAACCAGTTCAGCTAAAGCTCTCTACAATGGCTTCAAGAAACATAGTCGTGTCCTGCTGGAAACTGACTGGACTACAAGTGAGAGGATTCTACTCAGACAAGATAATTCCTCTGCCAGTGACATACTCAAGAGAATTCATCCCCGCAAACAGAGATCATATTCCCACACCAGAGTCTGCAAAGACATGGCCTCATCTTGAACATATCACAGATGAGATTGCTCCTCAGTAAAGCTGTGACGTGGGCCTGCTAATCAGCTACAACTGTCCTCAAGATCTTGTCCCAAGGCAAGTGGTGCCTGGTAAAGAAAATCAGCATTTTGCACAGAGAACAGACCTGGGCTGGAGCGTAGTCGGCTTTGGAAACCCATGTCTCAACTATGCAGATGAAATTGGAGTAAGTCACCAGGTCATCGTGAAGCAAGTGATGCCTGGTCTCCAGTCCCCTTCAAACCTCACAAGCGAAGTGGACTATGTCTGTAGAACTCAGGTCAAGGAGGTAGTCTCACCTGCAGATGTCATCAAGGTACTGGAATCTGACTTTGTCAAAGGTCTTTGGAGGACAGGCACATCTCTCAAGAGGACCTCCGATTCCTGTCAAAGATGGAAAGAGGCCTCAGACTCAAGGACAATGGTAATTATGAGATGCCGCTGCCATTCAAGAATGAAAGGCCCAACTTACCAGATAAACATGGTATGCGCCATCTACCGTTTCAGATGCTTAGAACGGAAGCTGAAAAGTATCAAACAGTACTACAAAGACTACAAGACCTTCATGGATGAGATCATAACACGTGGAGACGCAGAAAGAGTTCCAGAAGAAGACATCAATAAAGCTCCAGCATGGTACATCCCACACCATCATGTCCAAAAGCCTGGGAAGATACGCGTTGTCTTCGATTACTCCGCAAGATTTCAAGAGACATCTTTAAACGACCATCTCCTAACCGGTCCTGAGCTGACAAACACCTTGGTGGGAGTTCTGTGTCGTTTCCGCAGAGGTCCAGTGGCAATAACCTAAGATTCCTGTGGTGGAAGAATGGAAATCTTGAAGCTAAACCATCCATCTATCGGATGAAAGTCCACTTGTGTGGTGCTGCTTCATCACCTGGCTACGCCAACTATGGACTCAAGCACCTCGCAGCCGAAGGACAAGGACACTTCAATGAAGCCACCATCAAGTTCATCCAGAAGAAGCATCTCCAACAGCAAGAAAGTCCTAGCCACAATCCCCAAAGAAGAATGTGCTGAAGCCGCCCAAGACCTGGACATGGCCCTGTGGGAACTACACGTGGAAAGAGCACTTGGCATACAGTGGTGCGTGGCTTCTGATGAGTTTCAGTTCAGAGTGATCGTCAAAGAAAATCCACTTACCCGAAGAGGAGTCTTGTCCACAGTCGCTTCAATATACGATCCACTTGGATTTGTGGCACCGTTCATCCTGGTGAGAAAGAAGATCCTGCAGCAGATGTGTCATGACAAGCTCAGTTGGGATGACATCTTACCTGATGACCTTCGACCCCTGTGGGAGTTTTGGCTCCGAGACCTGCGAAACTTGGCTGGTATGAAGATCCAGAGATACAACATTCCATCAAGCTTCAAGGTTCAGCACTACGAGCTCCACCATTTCTCTGATGCCAGCATATCAGGTTATGGCGTGTTTGTACCTCAGAGCAGTCAGTGCATCAGGTGAAGTCCACTGTTCTTTGGTAATTGGGAAGTCAAGAGTAGACCCTGCTAAGGTTACAACCATACCAAGACTTGAGCTGTCAGCAGCAGTTGTAGCTGTCCGCACCAGTGACATTCTCGAAAGAGAACTGGAGACAGATTGCCTACAAGAATTCTTCTGGACAGATTCAAAGGTTGTCCTCGGATACATCAATAATGAAGCCAGGAGATTTCATGTGTTCGTAGCAAACCTTGTGGAAAGCATCAAGCAAAGTACAGAGGCTGCACAATGGATTTTTCTTCTGAAGATAATCCAGCAGATCATGCCTCAAGAGGTCTTGCAGCAGAACAACTTGTAGCTTCTAACTGGTTCATGGGCCCCGACGTTCTTTGGCAGAAAAAGCTACCCAGCGGAGTAGTCAAGGTGGGAGAGATCGCAAGTAGTGATCCAGAGCTCAAGAAGGCCCAGGCTCATGACACCCAGGCAAAGGAAATAAAGTCACTGTTAGATCGCCTACAAAGGTTCTCCGACTGGTCAAGAATGGTGAAAGCTATAGCCAGACTAATGTGGCGTGCAAAGGAAGCCAAAGGCCTCAAGCCAAAGTCCTGTGAAAGCACAAGTTTAGAGGAAAGGAGAGAATCAGAGCTCAGCATAATCAAGATGGTTCAACAAGCAACCCTCTTTCAAGAAATACAGTGCATCCAGTGTCATAAGGACACACAAATCAAAGACAAGACCAACAAACTACACAAGTTAAATCCATTCCTGGGTGACCAAGGTATCCTCAGAGTGGGAGGCAGCTTAACTCACTCTACTCTACATCCACATGTGAAGCAGTATCATGAGAGAGTGCACCATCAAGTACGGGGAATGACCATGAATGAGCTCTGATCCAATGGCATATGGATCCTGGGATGCAGCAATGCAGTGTCATCCCATATTTACAAGTGCACAAAGTGCAGGAAGTTTAGAAGATGCACAGAACAACAAAGGATGGCAAACCTCCCAGAAGAGCGAATGGAAACAACTCCTCCATTTACTTACTGTGGAATGGACTGCTTTGGGCCATGATATGATTTTGACATGATATGTTGTAGAAATAAAACCCAGTTTTTTAAACAAGACCTCATGCTTCGTGTTGACTACTGGAGGGAGCTACACGCTGACCATCCCTTTAAACCCAGTGCTCATACCATTGGCCAGGAGTTTGGGCTTGTTAGTGGAGCAGAAGCAGAGAATAAGCAGGATGGTGAGTTTGCTGCTGGAGTGTTTGGACTGGGCCAGTTTCACCAGAAGCTCCAAAGCCCCTTTCCGCCTGAGGACCATCTGCTGTCCGTCTTCCCTGAATGACACATTCAGCAGCAGCCTGAGCCAAAGTGACAGCAGCTCCACTGCCGGCCCACCACTCCGACCACCAAGAGAGACAGGAAGTGCTGCAGGAAGTTACACTGGGAAGAGAGTGAGCAGGGCTTGGATTTAGTTAATGCTAGATTTTGCAGAGAAGTAAACTGCTTCATGAAACTAAAAAATGGATATGTTTAGGTAGGTGGCACATGTCAAACTGATGTCAACATGAATGGCCAGACCCAGGGTTTCCCAGCAGAATTTTGCCCAGAGCATTACCTCCCCACTTCCACTGGCTTGTCCTCTTTCCACAGTGCATCATGATTCCATCACTTCCACAGGTATATGGTGCACACAAACACGGCTGTCCACGTGATATAAAGGAATGGGGCACATCGGACCAGGCGACCTTCTTCCACTGCTCCAAGGTCCAGTTCTGACACTTGTGTGCCCATGGTAGGTGCTTTCAGGGGTCATCATGGGCACTCTGACTGGTCTGTGGCTACACATCCCCATACACAGCAGGGTGCGATGCACTTTGAGTTGTGACGCATTCCTCCAATTACCATCATTAACATTTTCTGGGACTTGTGCCACAGCAGACCTTCTGTTGATTTGGGCAAGATGGGATAGCCTTCGTTGCCCTTGCACATCAATGAGCCTTGGGTGCCCAAAACCTTATCAACGGATGGTGGTTAGTCCCTCCTCAGACCACAATCGGTAAGGACTCACCACTGCTGACCCAGTCTACCAAGACCTTGGCATGTGGCCTTGTTAAGAGAGCTCAACTTTATTCGCTTCACCTGTGAGTGGACATAATGTTTTGGCTCATCAGTGTATTTCAGGATTTCTGCAATTAACTGAAATTAGAAGTGTCTAAAACATACTATAGGGCCATAGAAATATGACTTTGCCACACAATAAGGGGTAAGCTCTAAGCTGTAACAAGTCAAGGGGTAAAATAAATAATTGTGGAATAAGTGTATAAAAAAATAACAGTTCAAATAAAATATGAACTTAAATGAGAAACCAATGCACAATGCCAATCCAGAGTATTATTTTACTCAACATTATTCATATTTCTTAAACCAGACAGGGAAAAGATTAATATTCTGAATTTCTTTAATTTACAGTAGTTTTTCCATTTTAAACATTTTGCAATAGTATCTGCAATCAGTAATAGTAATTGTTATAGTATTTCCTGCATTTGGATTCAAAACATAATATATCTGGAAGCAGCGATGATGGGCCCAAGCACAGCTGGTCCATTTCTACCCAGTGGCTTTTGAAAAACAATGCAAGGTGGACAAATGTATTTGGTATTAGACATTATTCAAAACAATTTTGAAGCAATTTGGGTAAATATAAGAGGGCATTTCAAAGTCTGTTAAAAGTTACATACTACCTGCTGCCAGTTGGTGGCACTGTGACCGTGACCCATAATAGCCGCATCAATGTGATCAGCCTCCATTACCAAACATACAGCTCATCAAAATAACACAATGCACACAGAAGATATAAGGCATTTCTTGTTTCCAATTTTTCGCCAGAAATGTATTGCTTCGACATGGCAACAGTTCAAAATATAAAATATCTGTTCGCAATTTAGTATCTACAATGTCTTGGAATGATGTTGCACAAATGTAGTGCCAGTCACAAATACCTTAGGAGGAGTATTTAAAAGTTAATAGCCTGCGATTTTCAGACATTCCAAAATGGCAGACTGAATAATAATAAGAAGAACAATAGGGCCTCCGCACTTTCAGTGTTTGAGGCCCTAATAATAATCCATAGAAGAACAATAGGGACTCTGCACTTTAAAATTACTTTTTGCTTTAAGAACATTTCCTTTTAGCATGAAAATGCTTATCACTTGTCTTGTGCATCTCTCAATCACAGGCAGTTGTATATGATTGGCCCTTTCTAAATACATGGTCATGAGACAAAAAGTATGCACAGTTTGCTAAATAAAAGGGCCTACACATCTTATCTCATTGTCTTTTCTCTATTTTTTCTCCTTTCCCGAAATAAATATGTTTTGTATTAACCTTTAGCTGGTTAGTTACTTTCTGCATTAACCTTTTGCAATCTCTCGAGATGGCCAGGTTGGCCAGCAATGAGAAAGCCAGACTGTGGATGCTGCTGTTGTCAGGGGAAACCTGTGAGGCCAGTTTCATCATGCCATGCATCAGTGAATTTGTGACCATAGTCTTGGAGAGAACATTCTGAGCTGAGCCACCACTGCTGCTGTTACTACATTAAGTACTGCATACTGAATTAGAATGGGGTGGAGAGAGAACTAGAGAGAGAACCTGATTTTGGAAAAAAATAAATATTTTATGCAAATAGTGCTATTCTCCATCTAAAACTATTTTAATCAGCATTTTTAAAATTCTTTTATTATTATTATTAGGGACAAATTATGCATCAATAATCCAAAAACATCAGTCAGACCCAAAGTAGAATAAGCAAACTTCTCAGTCTCTGGGTAAATACAACATTATAAATGAGCATATAGGAAACAAAACGATCAGACTGTTGTAATAAAACCCACACACCACCCATACTTTTTCTTCACTGCACTGATTGTGCAACATAATGAGCTTTGAAACTGTATGGAAACAGCATTGTTCCACTGTGTATTTTTAAAAAGGCATTTCCTTTATATGTCTGAAAATGGTGGGATTAGTAATATGTAAAACCACTAAATGTCTCACTACTGGGTAAACGAACAGACATATTTTGAAGAGGAGTATGTTCGCAAACTAATAATTTAACATTATCCTGGGTAGTGTGGATTGTTGAGAGACCTCAGCAGGGTTTTTCTTGCAGAATACATCCAATATTAATCAGCCAGATGAAAGAATGAGGGTTGCGTGTTACAGGTTAATGAATTCTGTAATATAAGTGAAACAGGAAAGAATATTGAGGGCAAAAAGTGCTGTTATGCTGAGGCCTGACTCCATAGTTTAAGAACCAACCTCATGAACTTTAAACATTACCTGCTGCTCACACAGACCTTGAGAATCAACACATTTGACAGCACGCTATTGTAGCACAGTGCTGTTAAACCATAGTGACAGCCCAACACATACACACACAGATATAAGCGCATATAAGGCAGAACACACAGACACACACACATATGTGCACCCACACACAGAGGTATACGTACAGACTGACATACACACATGCATTGCTAGCTCTTCACAGGTGTGAAGCCACATCCTGTCCCAAAGTACCACTTTCCATGAGTTCAGGTATGTGACAGAGCAATCATTGCGTTCAAGTAAACACACACAGACATGCAAACACTTTCATGTACAATAGTCTCTCTCCTTCCCTCACAAACACATGCAAATGCTTTCATGAATAACGGTCTCTCTCCTTCCCTCACAAACACATGCAAATGCTTTCACGAATAACTGTCTCTCTCTCTCTCTCTCTCTCACACACACACACACACACACACATACACACACACACACACACACACACACCTAAACACAAGTGGTTTCTTGCAAATATTACATTTGAAATTTCCATTTCAGTGCTAGAATGACCAATTCCTGACTAGCTTCAGAGGTTCACAGTTCAAAAACATATATTTATAAATATAGACAGACTCTATTTTGGGGAGGTAGTGCAGGTGAATACGCTAAACATTTTCCTTTCCTTTTCTCAAAATGGAATTTTTTTTTAAGTTTTAAAATAGGCAAATTTAGCATAGTCTTCTTAAATATGCATAAATTCAGTTCCCCTTCTGTCACTAACTAACTTGACGTTGTGTCGAATGAAGTGACACAAGGGGTCTTCAAATTTTTTTGAAATCTTTGCAAATTTAAAAAAAAATGAAAAAATCACATGTACATAAGTATTCACAGCCTTTGCCATGACACTCAAAATTGAGCTCAGGTGCATCCTGTTTCCACTAATAATCCTTGAGATGTTTCTACAACTTGATTGGAGTCCACCTGTGGTAAATTCAGTTGATTGGACATGATTTGGAAAGGCACACACCTGTCTATATAAGGTCCCGCTATATATATATATATATATATATATATATATATATATATATATATATATATATATATATACACTCACCTAAAGGATTATTAGGAACACCATACTAATACTGTGTTTGACCCCCTTTCGCCTTCAGAACGGCCTTAATTCTACGTGGCATTGATTCAACAAGGTGCTGAAAGCATTCTTTAGAAATGTTGGCCCATATTGATAGGATAGCATCTTGCAATTGATGGAGATTTGTGGGATGCACATCCAGGGCACGAAGCTCCCGTTCCACCACATCCCAAAGATGCTCTATTGGGTTGAGATCTGGTGACTGTGGGGGCCATTTTAGTACAGTGAACTCATTGTCATGTTCAAGAAACCAATTTGAAATGATTCGAGCTTTGTGACATGGTGCATTATCCTGCTGGAAGTAGCCATCAGAGGATGGGTACATGGTGGCCATAAAGGGATGGACATGGTCAGAAACAATGCTCAGGTAGGCCGTGGCATTTAAACGATGCCCAATTGGCACTAAGGGGCCTAAAGTGTGCCAAGAAAACATCCCCCACACCATTACACCACCACCACCAGCCTGCACAGTGGTAACAAGGCATGATGGGTCCATGTTCTCATTCTGTTTACGCCAAATTCTGACTCTACCATCTGAATGTCTCAACAGAAATGGAGACTCATCAGACCAGGCAACATTTTTCCAGTCTTCAACTGTCCAATTTTGGTGAGCTCTTGCAAATTGTAGCCTCTTTTTCCTATTTGTAGTGGAGATGAGTGGTACCCGGTGGGGTCTTCTGCTGTTGTAGCCCATCCGCCTCAAGGTTGTGCGTGTTGTGGCTTCACAAATGCTTTGCTGCATACCTCGGTTGTAACGAGTGGCTATTTCAGTCAAAGTTGCTCTTCTATCAGCTTGAATCAGTCGGCCCATTCTCCTCTGACCTCTAGCATCAACAAGGCATTTTCGCCCACAGGACTGCCATATACTGGATGTTTTACCCTTTTCACACCATTCTTTGTAAACCCTAGAAATGGTTGTGCGTGAAAATCCCAGTAACTGAGCAGATTGTGAAATACTCAGACCGGCCCGTCTGGCACCAACAACCATGCCACGCTCAAAATTGCTTAAATCACCTTTCTTTCCCATTCTGACATTCAGTTTGGAGTTCAGGAGATTGTCTTGACCAGGACCACACCCCTAAATGCATTGAAGCAACTGCCATGTGATTGGTTGATTAGATAATTGCATTAATGAGAAATTGAACAGGTGTTCCTAATAATCCTTTAGGTGAATGTATATATATATATATATATATATATATATATATATATATATATATATATATATTACTACTGTGCAAAAGTCTTTTGTCTTAAGTTGGTTATTTATATTTTCAGCTTTAGTGTGTCAATGGAAAATATGCATTTGCACTCCCAAACATTGCTTTGCAAATAGAATTGAAAAACAGGGAACCCTGCAACAGATCAGGTCATGGTCCCCACAGAGCCCCCCAATGAATATTGTGTCAGTCTGAGATTACAAAAAGATACAGAACCAATTGAGGAAGCCAGAATAGGTAGAAGAACTGTGGCAAACTCTCCAAGAAGCTTGGAACATCCTATCTGCCAACTACCAAGAAAAACTATAACCAGGTGTACCTTGGAGTATTGGTGCTGTTTTGAAGGCAAAGGTGATCTCACCAAATATTGATTTATATATAATTTGACTTAATCTATATATATATATATATATATATAATTTGACTTATCAATCTATCTATATATATATATATTAGAACATTTTTGCTGGCGATGTTTTGAAATTTTCATAGCTGAGGTTGCAAAATATTGCGTAAAGTCAAAATTGTTAAGTCCAACCAAAATCATAATTTATTCCTGCAGTGCCTCCCCTTAACTCATGTTTCAGGCTAGACATCCAGTAATCTGACAGCACAGTGTTACTCTGACACAATTCCTTCTCTAGCTGTCAGGCTCATGTCAGCTTTGTATTTGGCACACAATGGTCCTTACTGTCCCGCCACATGACTCATGGAGAGAGAAACCGTAAGCATGGAGACAAAGCACATTCATTATCCAAGCACCCTGTCTGTCACTTTCTAATACTCATTCAGTCTCTTATTCCCTTTCTCTTGCTCCTCCACCTTTCATGCATTTTAACCCACTGTTCGGTTAGCCGTGTAAACACACAGCAGTTCCAGGGCCGCCGTCATGGTGGGGTCGTCCAGCAAGATCCAGGGCCACAAGGCCATTACTACCACCGGCAGACGCAGCTCTGTGAGTCAGTTTAATTAATCAGTTTAATTGTCACAATATTGTGTCAAGCATAAAAAAGTACAAAAAAAAAAACACTATAAAACAATCATAAAATTAGTCCATACCACTTGTGCTACATATTCCAAGTCTTCTAACATCATGTTAAAGCCTTTGTAATTTAAGCTATTATTCACTGATAATATTTCCCTTGGCCAGAGTTGCATGATTTTTATTGACTACTTCTATGGTCATGTTATGGTTCTTATCTATTTTTGTTGTTGTTGATATTATGGAGATTAGAGGTATAAATCAATTCAGCCTAAGATCTACGAAGAAAGTTGAAAAATGCTTTTGGAAAAATGCTTGTTTCTCAAAATCTTTTGGAAAAGCTGTAAATGATTTTTTTATTGGTGAAATATTCATGTGACAACTTCTCATCTCTTTCATTGAAATTATCACATGATTGATCACACGTACACACACATATCTTATTTGTTGTCGTGCTGAATTTCTTGTAAAGACTGAGGTGGTCTGCACCAAACCCACTGTGAGCATGTCTGCTGTTACTGTAGATGAATGTCACCAATGAAATAATCAGCACAGGGAGGGTTATTAGAATGGACTTACTTTACATTAATTATGTTGATAGAGACAATTTTGCAGTATCTCTAGAATCATCTTAAGCTCTCTCATGTTGTTCTCCACCTGATCACATTGAAACAACAGTATTAGTCTAGCGCATTGTTTCCCAAACTGGGGTATGCATACCCCTGGGGATACATGAGGTGACAATGGAGGTACACAAATAAAATTCAGAGATTTACTGTTCTTTTAATTTCATCACATTCTAAAATAACATTCAAAGCCAGTTCATAAATTTCTCTCTGACAAAAATAATTTTGTGTGCCCCCTAGTGTAGAAACGTCAAAATTGTTGTGTCATAAAGGTCAGATAAACATGCAATGAAATAACCCTATCTTTTGCTGTTATAAAAATGCATCTACTCATGCTTCGTGCATCACACAAGTATATTTTTTTGCCAGCCCAGCACACAACTAGGTGACGTAGCTTTGTGATAGCAAGTAAAATTGATACTTCACTGTTTTGCCAGACTCACACATGTCAGTCGTCCACGATTTTTTTTTTGTCTGTCTTTTTTTTCCCTTAGTTTAAAAAGTAATTTGTATTCTGACAAACAAGGGCATAAATTAAGTATAAAGAATTCTAATATTTCATTTTTGGAGCTTTGCTCAAACTCAGAGATGAGAAGATTCAAAAGATGCAAAACTTCATAACAAACAATCGTCACCAAGGGGAAACATCTGACAAAAACTCTCTCCAAACATACAGGTTTTCAAAACTGCTTCCAAAGCCTGGATACCTGCAGGCAAGTCAGCGAGTCTTCTGCCCACCCACCTGTTCTAGCATTTTCTACCCCATCCATCAGATCTAAAACAGACTGACTGTTCTCCCTGTCTTTGTCCCAGTCTGTCATATGCAGCAGGGACACTCATCTACACATACAGACATAATGAGCTGGCCTCCCACTGCATCTGTCTCCATCTTTCTGTCTCCTCAGCTGTCTATTTCCTACTCAATGTCTATCCAACCCTCCCATCAAAACGCCTCAATCATTCTCTTCTCATTCATCCCTATTTTCCTATGCATTCATCATGTTTGCTATCATTTCTCTTTGTAATCTTCTTTATTTCTGCCTTCCCTCTGTATTTGCCTGTTTCCACCCTTTGTAGCACAATTTGGTGTGTGTGCTTATGTGTGTCACCTAAAAAGCACTGCCAGTGTTTTCCCAGTCCCACACCGACAGATGGGCCGACCACAGCTTGGTTCCTGTGCAGCAGAGTAGCCAGAAGCATCAACACATCCACCCAGGTGTGGAGCACTGCACCCTGGGCCTGTACATCTGAGGACAATCAAAACAAGCACTCACTCGTATAAAGCTAATTTTTCGTTCATTTGAAGGTTCCGTATTAATACGTTTTTAGACTTAGGGACATGCTGAAATGATAAGTTCACCAAGTAAAGCTCAGAAAGTCAAGACGCTGACTACCACAAGTTCGGGCGTACTGAGTGACTCCAGTCAGGCCTCCTAAGCAACCAATTGGCCCGGTTGCTAGGGTGGGTAGAGTCACGTTGGTTTAACCTCCTCGTGGTCACTATAATGTGGCTCTCGCTCTCGATAGGGCACATAGAGAGTTGTGCGTGGATGCTGCGGAGAATAGCGTGAAGCCTCCACACACGCTGGGTCTCCGTGGTAACACACTCAATAAGCTATGTGATAAGATGTGCGGTTTGACTGTCTCAGACTTGGAGGCAACTGAGATTTGTCCTCCACCACCCAGATTGAGGCGAGTCACTACGCCACCATGAGGACTTAAAGCGCAATGGGAACTGGGCATGCCAACATTGAGGAGAAAAGTGGAGGAAGAAAAAAAAAAAAAAGAACGTACAGGTTGCTCATTTTAATGCAATTACAATCAATGGGGACTGGAGATTTTATGCTTCCTAAAGGACACAAAAGCATAGAAAAAAAATTGTAAAAAGCACAGAAAATGTGTGAATGAACCGTTAAGAATGGTTTGTGAACTGGATCTACAGCTACATAACTCAAAACAGGACATTGCTACATTTCTCATGAACATGCCAAGAAGAGCTACTGTAGGTAAAATTTTGGTCTGATCCTCTGTCTTCAGAAGACATGGAATATATATTTCGTATGGACCACTTTTACAATATTTTTATGGTGCTTCTGCCTTTTGAAGCTTGAAAACTCCTGTCCCCATTCATTATAACTGAATCTAAAAGAGCGACCAGAACATTCTTTAAAATGTCTCATTATGTGCTTCACAGGAGAGAGAAAATAATATGGGTTTGGAAAAACACAAGTGTGAGTAAATGATGACTGACTTCATTTATGGGTGAACTATTCCTTGGCTTGTCAGTTGTGTTAGTGGATACCTAAGTCATTGACAGGCACTGTGAAGATGGAAATTAGGTTGTTCAGCAGGGGTTTAAGGAGCACTTGCTGGAACGACAGATTCTCACTGTGCGTTGCTGCTGACTGCAGGAGGTTACACAAACTCTGCACTTAATTCACAGTAGTCAGCACCTGTGGGAGAAACCAAAGGGGTGAGGGGAGAGAAAGAAAGAGTGCTAATGAGCAGCAAAGTTATCAATGAACAAATACACACACAGAGCACCTTGGTTTCACAAACCATCACAACCCAGAAACCATCATGCTATTCTACTTGAAGTAGTAGAATACAAGGGCTGTACATTTTCTGCTAAGAGTTTGTGTGGGGTCGGCCTGTACTGTGACGGCATGGCATGATGTGCGAGATGGCCTCCATCTATTTCCTCACCGGTGAAAACTGCTGGGCGAAGTCGTCAACGGTGTCGCCGAAGAGACTGAACTAGGAGACGGGGGCGTGGAGAAAGAAGGCTTTGTCAACGTTGCACGTCTCAACCAAGTTCAGCCACAGGTGGCGTTCCTGGACCACGAGGGTGGCCATCGCCTGCCCGAGTGCTTGCGCTGTGACCTTCGTAGCCCTGAGAGCGAGGTCAATGGCAAAGCGCAGTTCCTGCAGCATGTCAGGATCGGGACTACCCTGGTGCTGATCTTTGAGTACCCTGGACTGGACACTACTGCCCTGCTCTGAAGAAAAAATTTATCTGACATTCTAATAATTTTTCCAACAATTTTTTACAGATTCAACAAGTTTACAGATTCACTTTTAATTGACTATATCACAATTCCAGTGGGTCAGAAATGTACATACACAAAGTTAACAGTGCCCCTAAGTAGCAAAGTTCCAGAGCCTTTAGACAATTAACCAATTAGCTTCTAATAGGAGGTGTACTGAATTTGAGATGTACCTGTATCTTAAGGCCTACCTCAAACTCAGTGCCTCATTGCTTGACATCATGGGAAAATCCAAAGAAATCAACCAAGACCTCATGAAAAACATTTATGGACCTTCATAAGTCTGGTTCATCCTTGAGAGCTATTTCCAAATACCTGAAGGTACCACGTTCATCTGTACAAACAATAGTACGCAAGTGTAAACACCATGGGACCACGCAGCAATCATTCAGCTCAGGAAGGAGATGAATTTTTTTCTCCTAGAGATGAACATAATTTGGTGCGAAAAGTGTAAACAAGTCCCAGAACAACAGCCAAAAACTTTGTGAAGATGCTGGTGGAAACAGGTATACAATTATCTATATCAAAAGTAAAACAAGTCCTATATCAACAACCTGAAAGACTGCTTTCTTCTAAGGAAGAAGTCGCTGCTCCAAAACCACCATAAAAAAGCCAGACTATAGTTTGCAAGTGCACATGGGGACAAAGATCTTACTTTTTGGAGAAATGTCCTCTGGTCTAATGAAACAAAAATGTAACAGTTTGGCCATAATGACCATCATTATGTTTGCAGGAAAAAGGGTGAGGCTTGCAAGCTGAAGAATACCATCTCAAACGTGAAACATGGGGGTGGCAGCATCATGTTGTAGGGGTGCTTTGCTGCAGGAGGGACTGGTGCAGTTCACAAAATAGATGGCATCATAAGGAAGGAAAATAATGTGGATATATTGAAGCAAAATATCAAGACATCAGCCAGGAAGTAAAAGCTTGGTCGCAAATGAGTCTTCCAAATGGACAAGGACCCCAAGCGTACCCCCAAAGTTGTGGCAAAATGGCTTAAGGACAACAAAGTCATGCTATTGGAGTGGCTATCACAAAGCCCTGACCTTTGTCCAATAGAAAATCTGTGGGTAAAACTGATAAAGCGAGTGCGGGCAAGGATGCCTACAATCTTGACTCAGTTACACCAGTTCTGTCTGGAGGAATGGGCCAAAATTCCAGCAACATATTTTGAGAAGCTTGTAGAAAGGCTACCCAAAATGTTTGACCCAAATTAAACAAGGTAATGCTACCAAATACAAACAAAGTGTATGTAAACTTCTGACCCACTGGGAATGTGATGAAATAAGTAAAAGCTGATCTACTACTATTCTGACATTTCACATTCTTAAAATAAAGTAGTGATCCTGACATAAGACAGGGAATATTTTCTATGATTAAATGTCAGGAATTGTAAAAAAGTTTAAATGTATTTGGCTAAGGTGTATGTCGACTTCTGACTTCAACTGTAGGTAACAAGGCTCAATAAAAAGCCTGTGACTAGAGTGCGAGAGCTTTGGGTCAATTGAAGGAACTGTTACTTGCTGTCACTATAATGTCAATGTGCTTTTACACCTTCCAAACGTAGACATTTGGGTTTCTGTGATTTTTGTACATTGCCATTTTGAATTCTGCTGATGTAAATAATTCACCAAGGTACTTAAGAAGTGCTTTGAAATTTGCAGACAAAACAGGATTGTTCAATTTTAATAGTTTATTAATTATTTTGCACTGTACATGCTATTGTAATTTGTAAAAACATCAAACTGATCAGCCACTGAATAGCCATGTGTCATATGTTGTTGGAAAGCTCTCAAAGAGTAAAATACAAAAAAACTATTTGTTTTACTCTCAGACAAAAATATAGTGAGTAATAGCTAAGTACATACCTTTGACATCCATGTTAGATGTAAACAGATGTTGCTTTTATGCAACGTTTTCGGTTATAACTTAACGAAAAATAAACCGAACATAAAATATCACATATCATTACATAGAGAAGGGGATTCCAGTTAAAACAACACCACACACAATGTAACAGTATGCATGGATGCATGTAATGATGAATGGATCATTAAATAATCCACATTAAACACAATGTGTACACAGCACATAATGTGGTATATAGCTAAAAATACATTCGTTTTTCTGGACTTCATTGGAAATTATGTAGTATGTTGTCCAATGTCATGGAATGTGAAACCATTTGTGTTACACCCTGTCTACACTGGGTGTGTCCGCTTATGCAACGAGCCTTACTGGCTTGAGGCTGTCTACACTGGATGCATCGACACGAACGTTCAAAACCATTAACCACTTTTCGCACCTACGTTCTACGTTCATCTCTAAGAGACAGAATACATCTCTGAGAGGTATGATGGCTGCGTAGTCTCATGGTGTTCATACTTGCGTACTATTGTTGTACAGATGAACGTGGTACCGTCAGGCATTTAGAAATTGCTCCCAAGGATGAACCAGACTTGTGGAGGTCCACACATTTTTTTTTCTGTGATCTTGGGTGATTTAATTTGATTTTCCCATGATGTCAAGCATAAAGCCACTGAGTTTAAAGGTAGGCCTTAAAATACATCAACAGGTGCACTTCAATTAGCTCAAATTAGCATATCAGAAGTTAATTGGCTAATTGCCTAAAGGCACAGTTTTGTGATATAGTCAATTAAAAATGAAACAATTTCTCTGTAAACAATTGTTGGAAAAATGACTTGTGTCATGCATTAGATGTCCTAAACAACTTGCCAAAGCTATAGTTTGCTAATATGAAATATGTGTGGTTAAAAAAAATTGCTTTAATTACTTCAACCTAAGTGCATGTATACTTCTGACTTTAACTGTATAATGTTAAATCAGAAAAATACGGGAAAAAAAGTTAATTATTGGCTCAAGAGAGTCTCAGGATTTATCATTACTCTTTTTTTCTTTAAAACGATATCAAACAATTTAACCTCTTTATTTTTAGATTCTTCCGGTAGGAGGAAATCTATTGTTATTGACAGTATTATTATTATTAGATTCCTCTGGTAGGAGGAAATCTATTGTTATTGACAGTATTATTATTATTAGATTCCTCTGGTAGGAGGAAATCTATTGTTATTGATGGTTTTATTATTATTATTGTTATTATTAGATTCCTCCGGTAGGAGGAAATCTATTGTTATTGACGGTTTTATTATTATTATTATTATTATTCTCCTTGAGCCCCAATATCTCAAAAAGTCACTGGTCAAAAATGTTCGAAATTGGCCATTGATACTACATGCCAACGGATACCCCCACACTAAGAATGGCCCACATTCACCTATAGGTGGCGCTACAGGCCACGCCCAAAAAAATATTTTCAAAGTGATGGCATTTCCACCCCATTTATCCAATTCTTATGAAACTTGGTGTACATGCCTCATTTCTCATGGGGAACCATCAAGGACCCATACCTTCCGCCGTGATGGACTTTCCTGTACAGTGAAAATTTGGGAAAACCTACAAAACTTTTCTTCTCCTGAACCGTAGCTCCAATTGACTTGAAATTTGCTACACATGTGTAGAATTTATGTCTTTCAAAAAGTTGCTTAGCAAAAATTAATACAATACAAAATGGCTGAAAGGGGCGTGTTTATGTGAATGTCCACATTTTATCAATGTATATGTGCCAATAAATCAAATGTCATTTTGACTGATGGTTTTCAAACCTAAAATTCTTCAAGATAACATCACTCTGAAGTACTATGCAAAGAATGGCCCACATTTGCCTTTAGGGGGTGCTACAGGCCATGCCCAAAAGTCCCATTTTTTTTAAAAATGTTATAATCTTGTACATTGATACTATAGGCAAACGGTAACCACTAAACCAATAATGGCCAACATTTGCCTTTAAGGGGCACAACAGGGAACACCGAAAAGAGCCATTTTCTGGTGAAAAATGTTATAATTGTGTACTTTGATACTACAGGCCAACAGGAAACCCCACAAAAAGAGTGGCCCACATTCGTTCTTAGGGGGCGGTACAAGCCATGCCAAAATTTCCTATTTTGAAAGTGATGGCATTTCCACCACATTTATTCAATTCTTCTGAAACTTAGTGTACATACCTCATTTCTATATTTTTGTTTTTGTTTTTGTAGAGCTATAAGCCTTTAATTTTGGGTATGCCACTGAAAAGGAATCTTAAAAAACACCTTCAGAGCATAAATAGTTAAAATGGGTTAAAAAACAATGAACAAATCCAGGGATGCCATTGTTTTCCAGCAAAATGTGTTTGTGATTTTATAGTTGTCATGGAATTACATTATATCCGTATTCATTTTAAACAAAAATATGTTGCTAAAAATAAAATGGAATCATTTTTGTGGTGAAGCCAGTAAAACGTTTCCAGGGCAAGCAGAATTATACGGGCCTGACTTGGAAAGCTTAAAAAAATCTTGATTGTTAAACCCTGGATAAGACAACAACAGTTTGGTATTTAGAACAAGTGGGCAGATTGCAGCCAGTATGTGATTGTTTTATCTGTGGTGTTAGATAAATCAAGAGAATATAATTATATTTGTGTGCCTGTGTGATAATAAGATGGGAGGTGTACCTACAATACGTGTTACATTATGTGCAATGTGTTTAAGGGCACAGAAAATCTTATAGACAAATTCACAAGTTTTACAAATTGTCTAAAATGTCAGCATAATGGCTCAAAAAGAATATAAAGCCAGAATGCTGAAATATGGAGGGAATATCTGTTTTTGTCTGAGTGCAAGTGTATCTTTAACCTGACCATGCCCTCCAGTATTTGGTTCTGTTTATGTGACGATAGACTATACTCAGAAAGCACAGCCAGAAGGTTGTCCAGTAGACCGCAAACAGCTAGCAACATGTGAGGGTTACTATGGCAACAGGCTCAGACCTCCCCACTGGGTGGGACTACTGAAAGAGGGCAGAGTTTGAGCTGTCTGTGTCACTCTGACCTACAGGACAAACAAAGTAGCAGAAAGACTCAAATCACTGAAGACTGAAAAACATTCCTCAACTTCATTTAGCAGAAATTGTCCAGTCTTTTTTTCCAGCCATAATCAGAGCAGTGAATCTGTTGAATGGAGTGTCCTGGATTACAGGTGCACAGGAGGTCATAATTGGAGCACAAGTCCCACTTGAGATCTCTGTTGGAATATGACACACACACACACACACACACACACACACACACACACAAAAGACCACAGATATTCTAACAATCTGAAAACAACTCAGAGAGACAATACCCAAGGGCTCCGTACATGCTGTACTGGAGGAGCTGAGAGATGATAAATAATAACATTTTAGTTTTTTAGTTTTTTTTTTTTTGCAGTGATTGATTATTCACAGGTGACTAAGGAACTGTAGCACAAACCATATATTTCCCGTATCTGCAAATAAAAGCTATTCTTTTTCTGTAATTTTAATATTGTGATAGCCTTGTATTTCAAACTGAAGTGTAAGCGCCCCCTTTGTACAGTTCTGAAATCTACCAAAAGTTTGTCAATGATAAATGTATGTTGACTGCTTTCTGAAACAATGGCATGAAAAAGTACTTGACGTCTTTGGAATTAGCTGGTTTTCTGCATTAATTGGTCATAAAATGTGATCTCATCTTAATCAAAGTCACAAGTATAGACAAACAACAATGTGCTTTAGCTTACAACACACAAACAATTATAATCTTTCATGTCTTTATTGAAAACATCCCATTAAACATTCACAGTGCTGTGGAAAACGTAAGTGAACCCTTGGATTTAATAACTGGTCGATCCTCCTTTGGCAGCAATAAACTCAACCAAGCATGTCCGGTAGCAGAGGATTAGACCTGCACAATGTTCAGAAGGAATTTTGGACCATAATTTCTTAAGGAACTGCTTCAGCTCAGCCATATTCTTAGGATGTCTGGTGTGAACGGCTCTCAAGTTCATTCCACAACATCTCTATTGGGTTAAGACGTGGTCCTCTCGAAAAGGTGTATTTTCATTTTTTAAGCCATTCTGTAGTGAATTTACTTAATTGTTTAGGGTATTTGTCCTGCTGCATCACCCAACTTCTACTGAGCTTCAGCTGGCACACAGCCACCCTCGATTTTTCCCTCTGATGGCAAGCGGTCCAGGCCCCGAGGCAGCAAAGCAGCCCAAATCATGATGATCCCTCCACCGTACTTTACCGTTGGGATGATGTTTTCATGTTGGTATGAGGTGCCCTTTTTACACCATATGTAGTGCTGCATGTTCGTGGTTGGAGTTGTTTTTTGGCAAACTTCAGGCACACAGAAATGTTTTTGTTGGAAATCATCGACATTGTAGGTGTCCTAGAATGGACACCATGCCTGTTTAATTTTTCTGTATAGAAGACTCATGAACAGAGATCTTAACCAGTTACAATAATTCCTTCAAATCTTTAGCTGTCACTCTACATTTATTTTTTTTACCTCAAAGAGCATTATGCTGTGTGCCCTATGAGTCATCTTGCCTGGAAGGCCACTTCTAGGAAAAGTAGTCACAGTACTAAATCGTCTCCATTTGTGTAGACAATTAAGCTCTTCGAGATAACTTTGTAATCCTTTCCAGCTTTATGCAAAGCAACAACTTTTGATAGTAGGTATTCTGAGATATATTTTTCATAAGGCATGGTCCACGCCAGCAGAATAGCTAACTCAAAATGTTTGAGTGCTTTTTAAAAGTCAAAGTAGCTCTTACCTACACCTCCAATCTCATTTCATTAATTGGATGCCAGGTTTGCCAAATCTTGACTCCAATTAGCTTTTATGTCATTAGCCTAGGGGTTCACATACTTTTCCAGACCTACACTTTGAATTTTTTAATGATGTATTCAATATATACAAGAACAATACAATAATTTGTGTGTTATTAGTTAAGTCAGATTGTGTTTGTTCATTATTGTCACTTAGATGAAGATCAAACTAGATTTTAAGACATATTTATACATAAATACAGGTAATTCCAAAGGGTTCACATCATTTTTGTTGTCACTGTATGTTGGAGTGAATTTTTTTGTAAATATTGGGTTATTGAAACAATATTGTTTTTATTTATGTTTAATGATTATGATTGAACATATTACATATGTTTAAAATATGTCTATAATTAAATCATATTATATAGGAGTATTATAATGACAATCAGCCACCCTAATCTATAAATATCTGCATTGACCATTGAAAACCCCCCATCAGCTGACCTTGAATTCATATCTACTGACCAGAATGCTGGAGGTGGAGATGGATCCTGAGCCCTGACTTTGGTTTAGAGTAGTGAGCATCCCTCCCCTCTCCAGTGCTTCAAAGAATCATTCAGATCTGTGTCTAGAGAAATATACAAATATGCACAAACCATGATTCAACATCTACAGCTAAAACAGCAATATTTACTACAAAGTATATACGCTGGAATTATTAATACCTCAAACAGCTTACTAATACTTAAAATGCTGATCTAATAATTGCAAACAAGTGAATCACAATTGCAAACACTTTAAAATATGTAGTAGCACACCACCCTCAATCAGGCTCACTAATACAGAAGCATTAATAATGTGTGTAAACATATGGGGGCCACAGAGTCAGACATCCACTAACAGCTGGCAGTGATCTGGGCACATGGACACTGTACCCTGGGTGACACTGGCTGGCGGTGGAGAAGGGCTGAGGGTGAAGGCATGTCTGCCCGTGTAAAAGCACTTCACCATTTGGGCGACGCTCTCAAAAAACTGGCAGAGCCTGCAAAGTAGGAAGCCCAACCAGACACAAGCCTGAATCCTAGTCATGGACACAGGGACTCTGGGAGACACAGGAGAAAGAAAAATAATGGTAGAAATGGAAAAATCAGGGAGTACAAGGGAAAAAAGACATTACTTAGGGAACCACAACCAACATATGCTGATTTGTTATGTCTACAGAGCTTTTAAGACTGGCTGTGTTATTGATATTCAATTGTGAACATTTAGTCTGTTGTAAACATACCTACCAGGCACACTCTTTGACCTCTTCTGCGTTTGCAGACATTGTCATCACAAGGAGGTTTTGTAAAATTAACGCTGCCTGTGGAGAGGGGAAATGTAAAAGTCAGCAACACTGCCATCTTGTTGCAAATGAATGGAAATGCATGCTGGTTGAATTCTCAGTGGAATTGCAGACAGCATGAGGCAAAATCCTAAAAAGACATCAAATGAAATGGAACTACCTTTGTCTTATTTAACTAAGAAACCTCGATAATTGGTATATTTGTCGATTATTTATTTGATTATTCATACAAAAAAAAAAAAACTTTTATTTACTGTTTTTTAATGGTTTCATATGTAAATGTTATGAAAATTGCATATAGTGTTTTGCATTATCAAAACAAAACAAACAAGACATAATTTGAGTGTTTTTTTTAGAAATTCTTTTTTTGTGGACACCACCATTTTTTCAAATGTGTTTGTCGCTGAATATGTCACTGAATAAGGTTCTCAGTGCACAGTGCACATATCCAAATAACTGATAAGGAAATGCATTGTTGAGTCTTTTTCTTTTTCATTTTCATTATATAATCATTTATTTTTTTAGTTACATTTATTTTATCAATTAGTAGACCGTAACAATTAATTTCCTGTTCCTGGTTCTGCCTCTTTACAAAAATCCCACTCCCTCAGAAGGAATGGGTAATTAAAGGGTTAGTTGACACCTAACTCGAAAATTCTCTCATCTTTTACTCACCTTCATGTCACTCCAAACTTGTGTGAAACTTCTGTGGAAAACAAAAGCAGATGGTTGGCAGAATGTTTGGGACTGACAGCCTAAGTCACCATTCACTTTCATTGTATCTTTTTTTTTCATACAATGAAAGTGAATGATGACTGAATCAGACATTCTCCCCAACATCTCCTTTTTGTGTTCCACAGAAGAAAGTTATGTGTGTTTGGAACAACTACTCTACTCACAATATAAGAGTGAGTAGACGATGACAGGATTTTCATTTTTGGGTAAACGCCCTTCACGCACTCTTATTTCCAATATTCTTAGATTAAGCATAAACTCTCCATTATTCAGGGCTGTGGAGCCACAGATAGAATGCAGGCCAGTATATGTATTCAACTATAGCTGTATGGATTTACCTCTCTGCGCAACATAATGTACTCTTGTTTCTCTAGCAGGATGTTGAGAACTATGGTCCACAGGCTGCCTGAAATGTTCTGGCAACTCGTTGAACTCAGAGCCACACCCACGTGAACTCAGAGCCACACCCACAGCCAGGTTGGCACAGCGCACCTTCAGTCAGACAAATACACACACACTTGCTCAGACCCAGCACATGTGCTTGGCAGTGCTAACTGCAATGGGCTCTTTGGCAGGCAATGTTGGCACAGATTTGTGATTGTCATGCCCATTATTTTCAGTGCTCAGCATCTGCTCAGCTGAGGGAGCCCTGGACATGCACGGGTGCTATCCAAAAAAGGAGGCCAAAGGACCCAAATTGCTATAAAATAAGGTTTCGACCCAAATTATTCATATAACGGTACGCTTAAGAGTTTGCATATGCATGCAACAGCATCAATCTTAATCATTAAACAAAACACGGTGTAAGGTATTGATGGCAGATTTGGGTGCACTCAGAAATGTCTTTGCTAACTGCTAATGTTTTGTATGGATAGTTCACCCAAAAATGAAAATTCTCTCAATATTTTCTCACCCTCGTGCTATCACAGGAGTGAATGACTTTCTTCCTACATAACACAAACAGAAATTATTAGAAGAATATTTCAGCTCTGTTGGCGAATGGAATCCAAGTGAATGGTGACCATACCTTTAGAGCTCAAAATTCCACATAAAGGCAGCATAAACGTAATCCACATTACTCCAGTTAAATCAATGTATTTAGAAGGAATATGATGGGTGTGGGTAAGAAACAGATCAATATTTAAGTCCTTTTTCACTATTAGCCTCCAATTTCACTTTCATATTCTGAAAGTGAAAGTGGAGATTTAAAGTACAAAAGGATTGAAATATTGATCTGTTTCTCACCTTAAGTGTTTGCATCTCTTCAGAAGACAGATTATAAACCACAGAAGTTTTGGAGCTTGAAAGGTCTGGTCACCATTCACTTGCATTGTATGGACCTACAGAGCTGAGATATTATTCTAAAAATCTTAATTTGAGTTCAGCAGAAGAAAGAAATTGTACACATCTGGGATGGCATGAAAGTGAGTAAATGATTAGAGAATTTTCAGTTTTAGGTGACTTATCCCTTTAAACAGAAAGAAATAGTGATAGTAGAACACTTAAAAAAAATTATATACACTCACATAAGATAAAGATTCTCTTCAGTCTAAAGGAAAACTGGGGTTCCCCTTCTGTCACTCACTCAGCGTTGTGCCAAACGTACCTCTGAACCTGAAAAAAGGCCAATGTCAAGTTGGCAGACATAATTTGCATGCCCCGCCCCGGACATACGGGTATAAAGGGAAGCGGGGCAGCCAGTGCTAGTCAGAATTTTTCTTCGGAGCCGAACGGTTGTGCAACAAGCAAGCTGAAGTTCACCACTGTTTCAGTCACCTATGTCAGCGAGAAGCATTGCTGTTGGATCTACGGTGCGTTTCCAGCTGGCGTTCTCTCTCTCTCTGCTCGCTGTGCAGTCTATGCCCCTGGGAGCTTCGACAGCGCTTTTCACTGTTAAAAGAGTGTTCTCCTCCTAAAAGAGTTTTGATTTCTCTAAAAGAGTTTGAGTTTTCCACTCACAAAAGAGCAATACAAAGCTGCGGTGAACGTCCTTTTCTGGATGCGTCTTTTTCTAGATGCCTTTCCGCCTCTGTGTTGTTCCTGAAAGTGGTCGATTTCTCTCCAAGACCGATTGCCATAGATGCTGCCTTGTCTGCCTGAGCAGTGATCACACTGAGGCGGCGTTCGTAGATGGCTCATGTACTCATTGCGAGAACATGACCATGGCAGCATTGCGGTCGCGGCTCTCCTTCCTCAAGGTGAATGCCACTTCAGCCGCCCCCCGCGTCGCTCCTTATTCCCACGGGATTGAGGACGACCCGCTGGCAATGAAGGCGATATGGGGATAATGACGGGCTATGTTTTGCCGGGTAAATCCCCACGAACCACCCGCCCCCCGACACGCTCGCTCACTTCTGTCCGAGCTTGGGATGAGTGCGGCTCGCTCACAGCCAGCCGGCATTCTCCCTTGAGCCTCTGGACTTGGATTATGACATCGTCGCTGCATCGGAGTGTGTCCAGGCATCTGGACAGTTCCAGGCACAGCTCCAGCAGCACACCGTGTTCAGGAATACCCATGTGCAGCTCTTTCAGTGCCTTGTTCTGGTGTATTTGTAGGAGGGCCATGGCATGCAGGGTGGATGCGGCCTGTCCAGAAGCACTGTTGGCTTTGGTCTTCAGAGACGACGTAGTCCTACAGGTCCTGGAGGGGAGCGCCGGCCGGTCCCGCCAGCAGGCAGCATTTTTTGTGGGCATAGGTGCACCGCATCCACCTGAGGGACCTCCATGTACCCGTGGGCCACCCCGCCATTGAGGATAATGAGAGCGGACGAACCTGTAAGTTGGTTTTGGGCAGCATAAGGTGCACTACACAACTTTGTCAGAACATTGTGCACTTCCAGGAAGAGGTTTGTGGCTGTGAGCGGCACCCTGAACCCAGGATCCAATCATATAGCTGCAAGGGCTCAGGGGAGGATGGAGGGTTCCATTCCAACCCGATACATGTGGCAGCCCATGCAAGCATAGCGGTCAGCTCTGCGTTGGTCTCAGACTGGATGGGCAGACCCCAAGGTGGCAGCCCAGTCGAGTCCTCGGCGACCAGTGCGCTCTCCGATGCAACGATTGAAAAGAGACTTTAACCTGGCTATGAGGCGTGCTGGTCTCATCCTGGAACTCAAAAGGGGCAAACGAGCATGCTGGGGAACGGGAGGTCTGTGGGGCGAGACCACACTCATTGAACTCCAAAATCGCCTCCAACGCCAGCCGGGTCGGCCTCGTACCTGTGGGTAGAAGGCACAGCACAAGGGGCGGCTGAAGTGGCTTTCCCTCGGAAGAAAGAAAGCCACGATCGCAAAGTTGCTATGGTCATGTCCTTGGAATGATAGCACGAACCGTCCACGAATGCTGTCTCGGTGTGATCACAGCCCAGACACGTGAAGCAACACCCGTGGCCCTCGGAGGCGGAGAGATAACGACCGCATCCAGGAATCACACGAAGACGGGAAGGCATCTTTAAAAAGTTGTCAAAGTTTACGTCAATCTGTTGCTCTAATAGAGTAAAATATACTCTTTTAAGATATATATATATAATACTTTTAGTAGCGCTGTCGAAGCGCCCAGGGGCGTAATCTGCACTAATTGCATACACTCGCTTTCAGAGATGAATGGAACAGCAGTAAAATCCAAATGAGAGTGAGCATTCCTTCTCCTTTTATACCAGTATGTCCATGGGAGTGGCATGCAAATTCCACTCGCCAATTCCCATTGGCCTTTTCTCAAGGATTTGAAGGTGTTTTGGGTCTCCCAAGAGCAACCCCTTGTGTCACTACATCGACATAATGTTGAGTGAGTGACTGAAGGGAAAGCTGCTTTGTTTTAAATATGGTGCTGGGAACACTTTTATGAGTGTTACGATGTTGAGATCATGTGACAAGCCGAATATTACTCGCTTTAGCTTGATTATCCCTTGTAAATTCAAGCTTTTACTTTGGTGTCTAGATGTTATTTTTTCTTATGGACAAAAATTATTTTAAGAAACAATGTCTGAATACACACTCACTATTAGAAATGTGTTTCATAATGTTTATTTATCATATACTGCATGTGTGTGTATGTCTCACCTCAGGGTCATGGTCCACCAACAGGGGAATTAACCAGGCCAAGCCTAGCTGGGTGGCACTCTGCTCATCAGAACTTTGCTCTCGCCCCAGAGACCACAAAGATATCCAGTCTTTAAATACACACACAAACTCTAAATATAGGGGGTTATTATTGAAACATAAGGATTCAAATCCAAAATCTACAGACACCACAGCACATTTTCAAAAGGTTCTAGAGTAAAATGTTATTTTATTATTTTACATTAAATTCAAAGGTCATCAGTCACCTTGCTTTCTAGATATCAGAACTGGCCATTAAAAACCAAAATCAGTTGACCGCTTCACTTCAATCTAAAATCCAGAAGAAACATGGTAATCCTGACCTCATTTTTACTTTCCTTCATCACCTCATGTGACAGGTGAAGCAGGTAGATAACTGCACTCTTTGTCACTCCTTTGCCCATAATATTTAACTGTCTGCATTAAGTAAAAAGAGTTTCATTATGTGTCGGAGAGATGAATAGGGTTAATTTATGTAAATTTTTTTATTTACTTTTGATTTAATATATGATTTAATTAGGACAAGTAAATAATTTTTCAAATGAAATTGGAATCCACTCTTTCAGCTGTACCAAAGAAGATTCATGAGTTATGATATGTGTAATTAAGTTATAGAGAGTTATTGATCCAAAGGGCATTAGATGAGCCAAGACACTCTGTGTGTTTGTGTGTGTGTGTGTGTGTGTGTGTGTGTGTGTGTGCGTGCGTGCGTGCGTGCGTGCGTGCGTGTGTGCGTGCGTGCTTGTTTAATGTTAGATCCAGCAGACATATCACCCTGGAGCTCAAGACTGGTTACCCACTGAAGCTAAACAGGGTTGAGCCTGATCAGTATCTGGATGGGAGTCCTCTTGGAGAAAACTAAGGTTGCAGCTGGAATAGGTGTTAGTGAGGCCAGCAGGGGGTGCTCACTCTGCAGTCTTTTTGGGTCCTACACCCTAGAATAGTGACAGGGACACTATCCTGTAAAATGGCACTGTCCTTCAGATGAGATGTTAAATCGAGGTCCTGACACTCTGTGGTCACTAAAAATCCCAGGGCACTTCTCGTAAAAGAGTAGGGGTGTTACCCCGGTATCCTAGCCAAATTCCCCACTTTGGCCCTTATCAGTCATGACCTCCTAATTATCCCCATCCCTAAATTGGCTATAAAACTGTATTCTCTCCTCTCCACCAACAGCTGGTGTGTGGTGAGTGTACTGGTGCACTAAGGCTGCAGTGGCATCATCTAGGTGGATGCTGCACACTGGTGGTGGGTGAGGAGAGTCCCATGTTCAATAGGTAAAGCACTTTGAGTATAGTATCAAAAAGGCGCTATATAAATATAACATTCATTCATTCATTCATTACATGTTGTTCTGTCTGGCTGAAATCAACAGGAAGTGCATGTAATCTGTGCATAATATATTCTGGTGTGTGACTGAAGCACTTGAGTCAGGTAAATGTCTATGTGCATACCTCCAGGAGGCCAATAAGGTACTTGAGTCAGTACTTGATGGCACACATTCAAAATGGCATTAACAATGCTATAAGTAAAACAGGTTTGGCTGTATGCAAGTTTAAAATACTCAAGACAGTTTTTCCACATTCAAATCACATTAAAATTGGTTTATGAACCATTATATAAATAAATACAATTTGGAGGTCAACCAATATTGGATTTTGCTGATACGACAGTGTGTTGAAAGAAAGCCAATTAGTCTGCCAATAGTTTTTAAAATTGGTTGCCTATATTAAATATTCTTAGTCTTCATGTTATGGGGAGGGCCAGACATAAGCTACAAGAGTCCAAATTGAATTTAACTGCAGATGCAGTTTATGGTGCAACCAAAATACAAATAACAGGAGAAAAACAATATTTTATTTATAGCATAGATCTTTTAACTTTAAAAGCTGAAATACACCAGGGACACTTATTTTGAAATGTTTGCACTTCACTGCTTCTAGCTGCTCATTCAAAGGGATAAGGGATATAAAATGTGCTCTCCTTCAACAATATACAACGTATTACTATATAAACAATTAAAAGTAAACATTCCCATATTCACAAACACTATATCGTTATCTCAACAGTTGATCTTCAGTGATAGTTTGTCATAACTTTATGATAAGGCTTAATGATTGTGAACTGCTGAAAACAGCTTGGATAAAATACACCAGTGCCACATTTTCAGTTTGCAGGACACAGCACATGCATTTATTTCATTAAATTGCATTCTTTTGAAGTTTGATAATCACATTAGGTCATATCATGAGTCATGTCTTTCCACCCCCAAATTTAAGACATCTTTAAAATAAATTAAGACTTTTGTTGTTTCATTTAAGGCATTTTAATGATCTGCAGGAAACCTGTATATATATATATATATATATATATTTCCTTAAAGAGTCATAGTGGTTAAAAATCTGGGCTGGTAACCAAAACGTTGCAGGTTCAAACTCTGCAAGGGTGGTTTGTGTGAACTGCCCTGAATGTGTGGTGGCACAGAAGATCCATTCTATTTGATTCTATTCTTGATGATAGATCAATTCATTCGAGTCTAGAGGAAAAGTCAATTTTATGTTAACGAAGGCTGCAAAGGAACATGCTCATATTAGTATTCTTAAATACTTCACTTTATTGTTAGGATGATACCTCTTAGATTGCTGCTCATAAACCGCAAATGTATGCAGGGATATGTCTTGGTAAAACAGATTTACATTAAAGGGCCTTGATACATCAAGTCAAGTCAAGTGGTTTTTATTGTCGTTCAACCATGTACAGTACACAGTGAAACGAGACAATGTTCCTCCAGGACCATGGTGCTACATAAAACAACATAGGACAAATACAGAACCACATGAGACTACACAGACTAAATAACATACCTATATAAAGTGCACGTACAATCGTGTGCAAAAAGTACGGGACAGTACAATAAATTACTAAAAATTAACAGGACAATATGCACAGTGAGAGACTGTGTACCTGTTAATTTTTAGTAATTTATAAACATAACATGAGCCAGACATACCAAACTATGTAAACATAACATACTATGAGATAGTGTTCTATGCACATAGCAGTTATTTGAGGTAGCAGCCAGGTATAAAGTGACAATAATTAAAGTGCAACTCAGGACACGTGTGTGTGTGTCTGTCAGTCCAGTCTCTGAGTATTGAGGAGTCTGATGGCTTGGGGGAAGAAGCTGTTACACAGTCTGGCCATGAGGGCCCGAATGCTTCGGTACCTCTTGCCAGACGGCAGGAGGGTGAAGAGTTTGTGTGAGGGGTGTCTGGGGTCGTCCACAATGCTGGTTGCTTTGCGGATGCAGTGATTTTTGTAAATGTCTTTGATGGAGGGAAGAGAGAGCCCGATGATCTTCTCAGCTGTCCTCATTATCCTCTGCAGGGCTTTGTGGTCCAAAACGGTGCAAGTCCAAAACCAGGCAGTGATGCAGCTGCTCAGGATGCTCTCAATAGTCCCTCTATAGAATGTAGTGAGGATGGGGGTGGGAGATGTGCTTTCCTCAGCCTTCGAAGAAAGTAGAGATGCTGCTGGGCTTTCTTGGTAATAGAACTGGTGTTGAGGGAACAGGAGAGGTTCTCTGCCAGGTGAACACCAAGGAATTTTGTGCCTTTGACGATCTCCACAGAGAAGCCGTCGATGGTCAGCGGAGAGCGGTCACTCTGTGCTTCCTAAAGTCAACAAACATCTCTTTTGTTTTGTCCACATTCAGAGACAGGTTGTTGGCTCTGCACCAGTCCGTTAGCCGCTGCACCTCCTCTCTGTATGCTGACTCATCGTTCTTGCTGATGAGACCCACCACAGTCGTGTCATCGGTGAACTTAATGATGTGGTTCGAGCTGTGCATTGCTGCACAGTCGTGAGTCAGCAGAGTGAACAGCAGTGGACTGAGCACACAGCCCTGGGGGGGGCCCAGTGCTCAGTGTGGTGGTGGTGATGGTGTTACCAATCCAGACTGACTGAGGTCTCCCAGTCAGGAAGTCTAGGATCCAGTTGCAGAGGGAGGTGTCCAAGTCCAGCAGGTTCAGCTTTCCAATCAGATGCTGAGGATTATTGTGTTGAATGCTGAGCTGACGTCTATGAACAGCATTCGAACGTATGAGTCCTTTTTATCCCCAGATGAAGGGTGGTCATCGTTCAATGGCATCGCCTGTTGAACGGTTTGGACGATATGCGAACTGCAGTAGGTTCATGTGGGTCTAGTGAGGGGGGCAGCTGGGTCTTAATGTGCCTCATGACGAGTCTCTCGAAACACTTCATGATGATGGGTGTGAGTGCGACGGGACGGTAGTCGTTGAGGCAGGACAGTGAAGAATTCTTTGGTATGGGGACGATGGTGGTGGCGGCCTTGAAGCACGTTGGAACGATGGCGCTGCTCAGAGAGATGTTGAAGATGTTGGTAAGAAAATCTGCCAGCTGGTCTGCACTCTGCCAGAAATGTTGTCTGGTCCAACAGCCTTCCGTGGGTTGAATCTACGTAGAGATTTCCTCACATCAGCCGTGGTAAGACAGAGCACCTGGTCGTTGGGAGGAGGGGTGGTCTTCCTCACCACCACATCGTTCTGTGCTTAAAACCTAGCGTAGAAGTCATTCAGCGCATCTGGAAGGGAGGCATCTTTGTCACAGTCAACTGATGTTGTCCTGTAGTTGGTGATGGCCTGGATGCCCTGCCACATGCGCCGTGTGCCGCCACTGTCCTGGAAGTGACTGTGGATTCTCTGGGCGTGTGCACGCTTTGCCTCTCTGATGGCCTGGGACAGTTTGGTCCTCGCTGTTCTTAGGGCAGCCTTGTCGCCTGCTCTGAAGGTGGAGTCTCTGGTCCTCAGCAGTGCATGCACCTCCGCAGTCATCCACAGCTTCTGGTTGGAGCGTGTGGTGATGGTCTTGGAGAAGGTGACATCATCAATGCACTTGCTGATGTAGCTGGTCACTGATGCTGTGCATCGCTCCAAGTTGGTAGAGTCGCCATATGTTGCAGCCTCCCTGAACTTGTGCAAGTCAGTACACTCAAAACAGTCCTGAAGAGCAGAGATGGCTCCTGCTGGCCAGGTTTTCACCTGCTTCTGGAGTGGTTTTGTGCGTCTGACGAGCGGTCTGTATGCTGGAATTAGCATAACAGAGATGTGGTCTGAGTAGTCGAGGTGGGGGCGGGGCTCTGCCTGGTACGTGCCTGGGATGTTTGTGTAAACTCCTGTGTTAAGGCTCTGGGTTACTGACCAGAAGGTCGGGGGTTCAATCCCCAACACCGCCAAGACACCACTGTGTGACCCTTGAGCAAGGCCCTTGATCCTATCTGCTCCAGGGGCGCCATATCATGGCTGACCCTGCACTCTGACCCCAGCTTAGCTCAGCTTAGCTGGGATATGTGAAAAATAAATGTGAGCGCAGCGTAGTTCTAGTGGGAAGACTAGCAGCTGTACATCATCACACTATTAGCTGGGTAATTCCTAGCCAATCGCAGGTAAGCCATTGCTTTATAAGTCTGCTCCCAATCTATCACATTGCTGTTTCAGTGCGCTAAGATGGCAACCTCCACCACCCCACCACCACCAGTTGAGCCCCGTCCCGCACGGGGGTAGGCTCCTCGCCCCTGCCTCCTATCTCCGGCAGGATATGATGGTTCCGAGTAAAACTCCCTCGGACCGCCGGACGGGGCCTACACCAAAGAGAGACATTACTTTTCTGTTCTACATTCATCAAATAAATGGCATCATAAACCTCACTCAAGCCTGCGTGTCTTCCCGATAGAAATAATTTCACTGTATATATGCAGAAATGTATGTATAATGTGTGACAATTGATCAGTTTATTATTTATTTTATTTATTAAACAAGATCTAGCGTGTTCGCCCCTCTCGTTGCAAAGTCCACATACCGATGGAATTTAGGGAGCACTGTCTTGAGATTCGCATGGTTGAAATCTCTGGCGACAATAAACAGTTCATCGGGGTGAGCATTCTGCAGGTCGCATACAGCGAACTAGCCCCATACAGTTCACAGAGCGCTTCCTTAGTGTTAGCGCTGGGGGGAATGTAAACTCAGGTTATGATAAAAGTGGTGAATTCCTGTGGTAAATAAAAAGGTCTGCATCTAACAGTCACAAGCTCCACCAGCGATGAGCAGTAACTAGAGGCTTGCATAGAGTTATTGCACCATTCCGTATTGATGTAAACACACAAACAACCACCGCAAATCTTACCGCACAGAGCTGCATTTCTGTCGGCACGAAACGAGGCGAGCCCGTCTAGCTGAATGGCGGCGTCCTGAACTCTGTTGCTGAGCCAAGTCTCCGTGAAAACAAAGACATAGCAGTCTCTAAACTCACACTGCGTAGTCAGCTGGAGTCGGATGTAGTCCATTTTATTGTCCAGTGAGCGGGATAGATGGGAGAGCCGGCCGGCTAGGGTTTGTTTTTAGCCTAGCATGGACCCCAGCCCTCTTGCCGTGCTTTCGCTTCCTTGGACACCGCTTACGACGTCCCCTCCCCCGTGCATTGGCATAAGGCAACACAGAGGACTGGAGGCCTGGTCTCCGCAGCAACCCGAGTACACGTAGCAACTCCTGCAGATCATAATGCAGCTTGGTTGTTGCATGAATCTTATATTTTAACAGTGTCTGGCGATGGTAGACATGAACACCAGTTGCTCCGATGTCCATGTGCCATAAAAGTCGGGCTAAGTGATAAAAATAGCACCATTTTGGATCTGGAGTGGCCGCTGCGTGCTACCGCACCACCATCTTAGATCATCAATATCAAACAGAGGGGGTTTTCAATTTACAGATGTTTCCAAAGAGTTCTTCTATAAATAACACAATTAAATAAAAGCATCATTAGATTTGTCTGTTTCCCCTGATAGCAGGTAGAGGGGGAAGTCTCCACATGAGATTAGAACAATTGTTTATGCATTTATTGGAGCATAGAGAAAAGAGGGGAGTATTTTTGGATTAACAAATCTGCCTTGTCTGCATAAATGATTTCAATCAGCTCCTTTTAGGGAGCAAACAGATGTGGTTGAGTGTTTTCTAACTCTCACAGACCACAGGTGCTCAGTAAGCTCCATAGCTTCTATAGCGCTTGAATACTCTTGGTATGAAGTTTTAATTCAAATGCACAGCGGCTAAATCAATCAGCCTGTTTAAAACAAGACCCAGATCAAAGAGTGAATGCATGCCTTTAATCAAAATCAACAAAAAAAAATTCACAGAAGCTTTTTGGAGCAATAGTGTAGTGCAGTGTATTGGTTAACACACATTAGGTCTGGCTCAATTTGAACCAGGTTTTAAGAAAAGAAGAAGCCTGAAAAGAAGCCTTTATTTTGTCACACATTATACATTTTGCATCTATACAGTGAAATTCTTTTTTTTCTGCATATCTAAAATTTTTATATCACTGCATCCTTAGCTAAAAGAGTAAGTGAAGATGGCGAGAAACTTTAAATTCTATATTCTTTAAACATGAAACGGGGCCAAGGCAGTACACAGGAGGTGTGTGTGTGTAGAGGCACGTTCTATAGATAGAGCTGGCTGATGGTTGACAGCATGTGTTATATGGCAGCAATATGAGTGAGTCAGTAAGTGTGAGACTGTCGCTAAATGAGTCATTGTGTGTGTGTGTGTGTGTGTGTGTGTGACAGTGAGTCATTCAATGTCCCTGAGTTAGTGAGTCATTATCCTGCATTTATGTGTAATCCACCACTGTGAGTGTGTTGGTGTGTTAGCTGTTAGAAGTGTGTGTCAGTCGTAGAAGTAGCTTTGAACAGGCCTGTCAGTTCTCTTTGTAGCCGGTGACTGATGTGGACTTGGAGCTCATTGGATCTGTGTGTGTGTGTGTCTGAGGCTTACCACTCAACAACAAGTTCAGCAGGGTGTATGATTCCTATACACACACACATTTACTTCACAATGTGATCTGTCAATTATGGCTACAAGATACCTCCACAATAAGTTGAACAAAATTCAATGTAACCATTCTCACTGCCTCAGAAAATTCTACTAGAAGTAATGCTTTCATCAAGAGAGAAGGGTTGGCGATAGGCCGATAATTCACCAATATATCACATAATTTAATAGAATAGTAAATTACATATACATAAATTGGCAAAAACTTTTATTTAGCATTATATTTTCTCAAACTTTCACACTAAATTTTAACCTTGTAAAAATAGAAAAAAAAATTAGATTGTGTGTGTTTTAGATGGTAGATAGAGGTTTCTGTTTATTGTGTATGCTCTTTGTTCCCATTTTAGTAGTTGTTTGCACAGAATTTGTTTTTTAATATATACTGGGAAGAATTAAAAAAAAACAACAACAGTGCACATAGTCCAGCATCCATGGACAGTATGTGCGCATTAGCAATCGCATTTTCTAACAAAATGACTGAATCAAACGAACTGTACATAAAGTGCACAGGGAATATGACATGTGCTGAAGTTGATTTATCGCTCTCATGCGGATCCAGCGAGAGCAGCAATATCCTGACATTTTCCAGTTTACTTGGTCTGGATCGTCTGCTTGGAGTGTCATGGACAGACCATCATGCACCATTCAGATGGACAATTTTGATCCAGGATATTATAAAACATGTTTAAGAGGAATATATATATATATATATATATATATATATTCATATATATGTGAGCACTTCACAGGAAGAAAACAGATTGGCGTAAGTTTCGTGAAGTTGGTTAACAGTTTCAGGGAACTGTTGAGAGAAGTGAGACGAGTGAGGTTTCTGAATTAAATATTTTTGAACAAGATATCCACATGTATGCAGGAGGTATATGATAGAAATTTTAGCTGCTTCACGTGCAACAGGTACTGTCGCAGCTTGAGACACTAATCGGCCAAACGGGAAAATGTTCCGTCTGATAAAGATAATTTTAAAGTATACAAATATCTGCCTATTTATTGGCCTGGGCGATATATAATTCGAGCACTAGCTGCTGGGTGGTGCAAGGTTATTACCAAGCAGATCTGGGTGGATGTTTAGACACCCTCCACAATAAACAACAATTTAAGGTATTATTCATGTATGTAGCACATATGCTGCTGGGATGAGTTAGACACCGAAATTTGGGGTGGAAGAATAATAATAAGTATGAGCAATAACAATAGTGATATCTGACTTAGTAAGCAGGAAAGAAAAAAATTATAAGAAAAAAAAAAAAAAAAAGCTGTTGTGGCTGTGTTTTGTTTAGACAGCACAGATGTTTGAGAAACACTCCAGCGTCTGTGGATTCGCTCTGCATTTCATCACCTCCCCTACCAGGCATTTCATCAAATCCAAACATTGAGGCAGGTTTGTTAGCATAGATACACATTAATGCGAGGTAGGGTAGGAGCAAACAGAGTCTATCTGAAACTTTTAGGAAATAAAGCCATTAATCCCAGAGTGAGAAACAAAGACAAGTCTCTGTCGAGGAATAACAACATTAAAAAAGAAAACGACAGTTGACGAACTGTTCTCCGTTACAAGCAGTAATATGATAATAATGCATTTCTATTGCTCTGCGGTGTGATTTATTTCAGCTACTCCTAATAAATACACCACAGAGTGTGTGTGGGGGGTGGGGGGGAGGCGGGGGGGGGGGGGGGGGGGGGGGGGGGGGTGAGGCGCTAATTCAATTATCAAGGATGAGTTTCTTTATTGTTTTATGATGCCTGCAAAGTAATCTCAGAGAAATCAGGCACTCATACATAACAGGCTCTGGTAAGGTTGTAGTATATGGCTCTGGAATTATTTAATAATACCTGGTTTAGGAGCAGTTCTAAGAGCTATTTCAGGTCCTGGTGGTCTGATTCAGATTGATTCTGCTTGAAGAAGGTGTTGAGGAATGACACAATGTCCACCAAAAGCCTCTCGTCTTGACAGCGAGCTGGACACACCATGAGGAATCTAGCAGGTGAATAAAGCATAGTGCTGAGAGATATAGCTAAAAACAATTAGATTTTATTATTTTTCAGCCTTATTTTTCCGATTTTTTATTTACATCTCATAATTTATGCATGAGTGATTTTTCAATCAGAAATTCAAAGTAGAGTAACAACACTTAATGTTAGATTAAAACAGAACAAACATCTAGTATATCATGTTATATTACACAAGCAAGACTGCAAAACAGCACAATTAGTTATGTAAACTACATAGAAAAACTTTGATGTTGGCTTGACAAAGCCTTGTCTGAAAGTTTAAACTAGTTTTAAAAGTTTGAAGATCTGTGGATACACAGTCATTACAGTAAGGCAAACAGCCAGCTAGCCAGTAAGATAGTCAGACAGACCATGGCATAGATAGTCAGATAAACTGTCAAGGCGGTTGCACGCTGGATGCGAATTGACGTGCTGCATAGTGGGTAGGACACAGCACAGGTATCAAATACAAGGCACGTTGTGCAGTAGGCTGACAGTACACACACAAGTTTCCAAGGTTCTTACTTTCTTCAAGAATGAACAAAGTGACATTGATGAGTTTTCAGGTTAGTGTTAGAAAATGTAGTAACTGCACAAACTGACTGGCTACTCTAATTAAGCAATTTCTGTGGCATTGCATGGGCTTCATTCAAGCTGTTAAACCACAAAATACATACTTGTAATTTAAAACAAATAGTATAGACTATATAAAAGAAACATATACACAATATATCATCCAGTGTGCTAGAGAAAATAATCTATGTCCTTTGATAATGATTTTGGTCAAATTGAATGGAAAACTTTGCAAGTTGCGCTCCGTGATATGGCAAATTCGAGAAAATCAAGCAGCCTCCAGAGATGTAGCTGGGTGCTGGCGACAGATGCCAAGCGGTGGTGGCAGTGGGCATACATTCATAGAAAACAATTGTTTGGAATTTTACAGATGTGTCCGGTGTGTGAATTTAATTAAATTAGTCAAATGACTCTTTTCTGCAAACTCAGTGGTAAATACAAAGCCCATTAAAAAGCGATATTAACAATTGTTGATTAATTTAAATGTTTAGCAAAACCATTGTGAATAAACCATGAAAATGTGATATATTCCCCAGGCTTAACAAAGGAGGAGGGAAACTGGTTACATACAGCCGTTTAAGGACTGTATTTAGTTTCCAGTAGCAAGTGGCATTTCTGAGCTCTATTTTGCCAAAGATAAAACACTGTGTCTGGAATCTGTCAGCTCATTCATCGTTCAGGGTTGTGATATGCAAGCACACTCCATCAAACTCATGTAAAGTCATGCCTGGTGATCACAAATCAAATAGTTGAAGTTATGAAGCCAAACAAATCTATAGATCAACCACTGAGGGTGGCAGTATGCAGGATGCTTTTGCTGTTCTGAGCAGCAGGTTTGAGGGCCAATCAGTCAGCAAGGAGGTACAGATGCATTCTGGTCACAGCAAAGGTCACAGCTTTGTGGGAGATTGCATCACCAGATATGTTGTTGCTTATCCATAACACCATGGCCTGGGATTCGGACAGCACCAGTTCACTATGAAACCTTAGGGTGAGAGGGGTATAGGGGATGTCTGGTAACTTTATTTAAAAAAATAATAATTTTAAGTACAAATTATTTTAACATATTGTCATATGAATTACCAGTCTGTAATTAATCTGATTTAAAGCTGAATTGTGTAAATTCTGCCCCACTAGCGCTACCGAATTTAACTGCAAAAAATAAAACAAAGTTTTCAAAACTTTCTGGATACACCTGTCTGCTGTTGATTGAACCAACAATTAGTCCAGCCCAAAACTCACACCATTTATCTAGCCAGTGTTGTTGTATGAGTATAAATGCGTCACCCCAAACTAACAGAGAGATTTTTATAGCGCCACAGAGTCGTTTTACACAAAGTGTTTACGGTTTTTGAGAAAATTAAACTATGAATGTCTTATAGTTGTCTCTGCATTTAAAGCTGAGATAGAAGAACACAAAAAAAGTTACACACTTCAGTTTTAAGTCTTGCAAGCTGTAGGTACAAATAAACCACAATAGTTTTTTTTATCAATTAATTTAATATAATTGCATTATAAAAGCAATTTGTTCATGACTTGGACTACATTGGTCAATATGGATGTTTGTTGTTGCCTACAACCAGCCCCGACAATGCAATAACAAAAAATGATTCATTAATCTACTCATTACCTATGTATTTATTTGCAGTATCACACAATGTTTGGCTCAATAACAGTGTGCATTCTTCTGCTGATGCAGATGGAACACTGTACTAAAATACTCCAACAATGTATTTTAAATAATGGCTTGTTGTAAAAATGGCTTATTCAGAACTCGTTTTCTATTGCCAAGCTCCCAACCCTATCATTCAATTATTCTTATTATTTATTCATTGCCTCCTCAAATTGCCTAAACAGATGCAAGCTTCCAAGACTTGAAATTCTGCACAACAAAACTCAGTATTAAGGTGTTCAGACAGGTTAACTGCCAGTGAGTCTGTATTTATTTTAAACTTGGCAATAAAACAACAGGACATACATCCTAAATGGCAGTTATATGCTGTTAAAGTTTCTAAACACTAAAACAATGAAAGCGATTTACCTTAACTCTTAACTATCTATCTGAACCAGATTTACTGTCTAAAACTCCCAGTTCTCAATACAATTTGAATGCTTATAAATAAAAGCAAACCAAAACAAATCAATAAAAGAGCTATACAATTAAATCAAGTGAAATTTTCGAAGCCCCTGAAAATACTCTCCTCCTCAAACACACACACACACACACTCATGTAAATTAACTTACTTGGGTACATCACTCCTAAAACCCCTTAGACGCTCTAAAACTGTTCCAGGTGATTTGCAGTGCTTCCCAGGCAGGCTTCAGACTTAGCAGATCCGAATATGGAGGGAGAACTGAACAGTATGGACTCGCTGCGGGGTGTGCAGAAGCTTGAAACGGCAGATTATAAAAAATATATTTTTAAAATATAATACGTTTCATATGCAAAAAATCTGATTTCTGTCATAATGTACTCAGCCCCTCAGATATTTTGACATTTTAGAGCTTGAAAACCCAGATCCCCTTTCGATCTTTTTAAATGGAAAAGAGTGGTCATTACATTCTTTGACATTTTTCATTTTGTGTTCCACGAAAGAATGATTTGAGTAAATTACAGAAATTTCATTTTCAAAATTCAATTTCACCAACTTGGACCTGTATACAAGTTTGAGTTATGTATGAGATATATAACAGAGGCAGGTAGTGAGAATTTAGACAGGCCTGTGTCTGAGCTAGCTTTGTCAGTCCTGATCAAGAAACAAAGATACAAGAAAGAACCACAAATTCAAGTTTGATTATCAAGAATAAGCTGTAACTTCAATCTCTGTTTGACAAAAAACAACAACAAAAAATACCAAACATCAATGCATGCTATTTCATCAAATAGTAGAATGCACATCAATGCAGCAGCCTCACTCACATCACCCCTGATCTCATTAATTAAGAGAGTAATAAATAAATAAATAAATAAAAAATAAAAAAAGTTTCCTGAGCCACGTCATTAAAATGTGTTAAAGCAGCAAAGCATTTGAATTGTGAATTGTATGTTAACTGCATCAAAACAGTGGTAGTTTTAATGCAATAGATAAAATGTTCATATCTTGGGACCATGGTGAAATAAACCATGACACCAAAAACTGAGAAGCAAAACAACACAACATATCCATTATAGATTTGAAAGTAAATCAAAACTAGAAGAAAATTTTTGTTGAGCCAGAAAAACAAATTTTATATTAGGGTAATCCAGACGATCACAAAGAACTAACCATTTACAAACAGTATATTGGGGAGCTCTTTTTATGCTTTTAAATATATGAATGTTTCAAGTGGGACAAGCATACAAATTACATTTGCCATTTGTCCATCATTCTAGAGAACTGGAAAAAGAATGTAATTAACAAAGTTGTGCATTTTTAGTTAAAAATAAGTAAATATGAAAATAAAACATAGATCTAACTATGTTTATAACAAGGGGTGGGAATCTTTAGGCACCTCAAAATTCGATTTGACACACTGCATGTTACTTATCTGTAATGTTTAGTCCTGCATATTTTTCAATGAGCAGATTTATATCAATTCATTTAAAATTCTGATTTTGCGGATACAGAATTATTTGGGAATAAATAACGATGCATCAGTGAATTTACTTTTCCCTCCATTTATAACTACATTAAGCTGAATTAATAAAACTGCAACAGTAAGGAAATATTCTGTTGGCAGCTTTTCGAGCATGGTGGGCTGGACAATGGTGAGCAGCATTAGAAGAGACGTCTGCTGGGCCAGACTGTGATGCAGGGAAGGGTCGGCAAATGGCAGTTTCCTCAGCATGCAAACGCTGAGCTCCAACAAGCAATCCATGCTCTACATAATGTATACAAAACCCAAATGCATACCTTTAGATTAGATACAGGCACCAGTTGTAACAGACTAAAAGTCTCAAATCACAAACAGGTTTGAATTTTCAACAAAAATCTGGTTTTGGGTTATAAAAGGGATATATACAGTATATATAGATTTTTTGGGGGGATGTCCTGTATTTTTCTTCTGCTCATTAAAGCCTTGGATGGCTTTCATTTTTTTTATTGATTCATATAGACAACAAAGAAAAGAAAAACATATATATATATATATATATAGAATCAACATTTAACCCCCACTATTACCTCTCCCCCTCCCAATCCCCAACCCCACCCTCAACAACATCCCTGTGGTCACACATGATTATAGATGCTAAATTTAATTTGAGTGCCCAAAACATCACACATAAAACTCTGAACCTTCATCCAAAATTCTTGGATCTTAACACACCATCAAAAAACATGGGTTGTGTCTCCATCTTCTAATTGGCATCACCAGCAGGTGGGTGTGTCTTTAAGACCAAGCCTATACAATCTAGCGGGGGTCCAATAGAATCGAATTCGGATTTAGACAAATAATTCTGTGGAGGCAAGACATAGATCTAGTAGGTTGGAGACAAATAATAAAATATCATCTGTGTAAAGCAAAAGTTTATGCATCACACCTCCAGGCACCACCACTGGAAAATCATTCTCCTTTCTTATCGTGGCTACTAATGGTTCCAAGGCAAGACAGAACAATAATGGGCAAAGAGGGCAACCCTGCCTTGTGCCCCTATCCAGAGTAAAATCATCTGAAATTACTGAGGACCAGTTGGTCTCCATATAATCACTGATTTCAGTCTTTAGCATTTGTTGGAATTCAGGATTTTGCAAAAGGGATACATTAAAGCGCCAACTATATGATTTATTTTTCTCCATATGTGGCAACACCTCTAACACACCAGGGTGTGAAAAAAAATTCAATTGTGCAATCAACAACAGTTGAAATGAGGGACTTAGATAAAATAAATACAGTAATTAAAAAAAGATCTATTCTAGAGTAAATCCTATGGACTGATAATAAAAAAAAAAGTATAATCCCTACCAGATGGGTTCAAAAGTCTCATTTTTACACATCTTGTGAAGCTTCAATGTTGCACTAGGGGGCTTGCACACTTTTGCTTCCCTATGATCAAGGACTGAGTCCATCAAAAGACTAAAGTCTCCTCCCAATATTATATCATGAGGGGTGCCAGTGGCTTGTAACTTCCCTTCAAGATCTATAAACAAAATTATGTGCATACATATTTGCCAAAATAAGACTTTTCCCCTGAATTTCTGCTAAAACATTAATTACTCTTCCTAATTTATCTACTGTTTGAGACATTTTAATTTTAGATGCTTACTTATCAGTGTAATGACTCCCCTGCTATTAATTGAGAAAGCATTGAAGAAAACATGTCCACCCCATATCTTCCCAAATTATTCAGCTTCCTGCAGGGAAAGAAACACTATATCATATTTCTTATGCTTAAGAAGTAAATAACCTTCATTTTATGAGGTGCCCCAACCCATTCACATTCTACATGGAGAGAGACAATCCTCTCATATTAACATTTTGACATATGAGAAAAATAGATTGTGTATCAAAAACAAAATTATAAAAAGCACATTCCAACATTAGAGCAACAATCAAACATGCGCATTAACCCCACGCACGACCTCACACCCTCTAAACTCAAACAGTCCATGTAAGCCTACGAGAGCCCCCACAACAACTTTGCCATCAGAATGCTCAAGTCCGGTATTACTATACAAATTTTGTGAGAGAGAACAACACAACAAAAGATAATTTATAAAACAAACTCCAGCCAAAAGGTGGAATAAACAAAAATCTTGTAGTTTCATCCACATAACTGTCCTAAACATGTGTTCCTCCACAAAACAAACTCCAGCTGCAAGGCGGAACAAGAACAAAAAGTAAAAAAAAAACAACAACAACAAAAAAGCATCTCATTTTCCTTGGTCTGTCAAACGAATGTTCAGTGAGCCTGCCCATTTGACTGCTACACGAGTGCAACAAATCACTTAATCATTCCAAAGAAATACTCCACAAAACAAACTCCAGCCAAAAGGAGGCATAAGCACAAATAACATGCAGATTCATCCACAACACTGTCCTAAAGGAGTGTTATTCCACAAAAAAAATTCCAGCCGCTTGGCGGAACCAGCACAAAAAGAAACAAAAAAGGTGCTAAGTTCCTCGGACAGCCACGTGAATGTTCAGTGAGTTGGTTCACTTGACTGCAACATGAGTACCACAAAATAACTTACTCAATTGACTTTATGAAGCACAATGCTTGCTGTGGGCATGTGAATGTTTTACAGCCATCTTTAGTATCTATTCTCAATTTGGCTGGGAACATCAGTGCAAAAGCAACCCTCCGTTGATGTAAGAGTTTCTTGCATTGCTTGAATCGATCACATTTCTCTCATCGAATTCGTAAAGTCTGGGAACAAGAAAATGCTGTTTTATACCTTTCTTTACTCCTCACCTCACATAACACAAGAGCTTAATCAGATTTTCTCAGAAATTTGGCCAGAATTGATCAGGGCCTGTCTCCCTCAGCGGATCTCCAAGCCCGAATCCTGTGAGCTCGCTCAATTTCCAGCTTATGGCCCATTATGTAGGGATTCCTGTCCAGGAATTTTACCATATCACCACCTTCTTCAGCATCAGGAATTCCAAAAATATGGACGTTATTCCGCTAACTACGATTCTTTATATCCTCCAGCTTCTCCCAAATCCACCTTGGTCACTAGCGGATTAGCAGCTAATTCCCTCTCCGATGACTCCAGATAATCGATCCATTTCTCGACATCCCCCACTATTGTAACCACCTCTGTGAATTTCATCTCCATGGCAGTGATCGATCGATGTATTACAGCAAGATCCTCCAAGTCAGCAGTGACCTTTGACAGCATTGCCAACATGTTCTAAAATTCTCAACAAATTTCCTCTCACTTCTCCAGCCAAATTGGCTCCCTGGTCCACGGCCTTATCAGGGGTGTCAGCTTGAGCACATAAGTGTCTTTTAATGATTCCAGAGCCTGAGGATTTTGAATTATTTGACATATTGTCTTCCTAGAACAGTTATGGAACAGGGTGTATTGAATCTCACCAGTTCAGTTCAACTAGCAAAGTGCACAGAGCTCACCATAAACACGTTTGAAACTTGCATGGCGTCAAGTGACTTCCGGATGCCTTTATTTTTAAACTTCTATTTTTAACATATCAATTTTATCAGTTAACGGTAAACATGAATGACAGACGGCAACACTGTTGCTGGCTACCATACAATATTTTATTGTGGTTGTGAGGTCGAGAGCAATTGTAACACTAGTTAAGTTATAAAAATGTGTATGACTGAATCGAGTTTTTTAAATAATAAATGATAGCTTATTAAAGACTGTTTTACACTTATCAGTTAATATATTATTACAATTATTCTTTAAAAGTAAAAACTGTTTACTGTAGACATAGTATAGTTACTATATTAAGAGGTGTGTTTTTATTTAAGAAACACTGGTTAATATACTTAATTTATTAGAGCTGTCAAAATAAGAGATTCATTTAAAAAGTTTCATGCGTTCCTTTTTCTTTATTGTGATTAACGCATTTGCTATTATTACAGCATAAACCCGCATAAGCACTGGTTGAAAGGGCAGAACCTTTGCGATGTGTCCGCCTGATGTCATTACACTGACACGCGCTTCACAAACAAATACAGCAGTTGTAAAAAAATTATGGGGAAAGGAGCTCTTAACGCTATTTGATGTACAAAACAAGCCTAGATGGATCTTGTGACAGATTGTGTTTGAAATCTGCTTGTATTTTTCACTAAAGCACATTTAAATTACCACAGAATGAGAATTTAAGATTTAATGTACATTCCAATGAATATGCACCCTATGTGGGGACTAGTTCTTTCAATTAGTCAAACTCCCACTTACACTTTGGGAAACATTTAATTAATTGGTGCAATTTTAGTGCATTTCTATCTGTATACTGTAGAAGACTTTGTTTGGAAAATTTTAACATGGCATTATATTGTAAAATATTTATATATATATATATATATTTCTTTATTTAGTCACATTTCAGCACTTTCTGTTATTCATAGCGATTAACTATGGAAAAGTATGTGATCAATCACGATTAAAAAAATTACAGCACTACAATATACTCAGTGCCAGCTGTTACATACTCCCCTATAAAGGAGGATGTTGTAACATTCTGACTTCATGATGATCCAAGATGGCAGCGTGGTAGCATGCAGCGGCCACTCCAGATCCAAAATGGTGCTACTTTTGTCACTTAGCCTGACTTTTATGGCACATGACATCGGAGCAACCGGTGTTCATGTCTACCATCGCCAGACACTGTTAAAATATAAGATTCATGCAACAACCAAGCTGCATGATGATCTGCATGAGTTGCTACGCGTACTCGGCTTGCTGCGGAGACCAGGCCTCCTGCCCAGAGGAGGGGACGTCGTAAGCGGTGTGCGAGGAAGTGAAAGCACGGCAAGAGGGCGGGGTCCATGCTAGGCTAAAAACAAACACTAGCCAGCTGGCTCTCCCATCTATCCTGCTCTCAAATGTTTGCTCCCTGGACAATAAACTGGACTACAGACAACTCCAGCAGACTACGCAGCATGAGATTAGAGACTGCTGTGTCTTTGTTGTCACGGAGACGTGACTCAGCGACAGAGTTCCGGATGCCGCCATTCAGCTAGACGGGCTCACCTCGTTTCGTGCCGACAGAAATACAGACTTGTGCGGTAAGACTCGTGGTGGTGGCTTGTGTGTTTACATCAACATGGAATGGCGCAATAACTCTATGCAAGCCTCTAGTTACTGCTCATCGCTGGTGGAGCTTGTGACTGTTAGATGCAGACCTTTTTATTTACCACGGGAATTCACCACTGTTATCATAACCAGAGTTTACATTCCCCCTGCGCTAATGCTAAGGAAGCGATCTGTGAACTGTATGGGGCTATGAGCGAACTGCAGAACACTCACCCTGACGGACTGTTTATTGTCGCCAGAGATTCCAACCATGCGAATCTCAAGACAGTGCTCCCTAAATTCCATCAGTATGTGGACTTTGCAACGAGAGGGGCAAACACGCTTGATCTTGTTTACACAAACATCCCAGGTGCATACCGGGCAGAACCCCGCCCCCACATCGGCTTCTCAGACCACATCTCTGTTATGCTAATTCCAGCATACAGACCGCTTGTCAGACGCACAAAACCACTCCAGAAGCAGGGGAAAACCTGGCCAGCAGGAGCCATCTCTGCTCTTCAGGACTGTTTTGAGTGTACTGACTGGCACATGTTCAGGGAGGCTGCAACATATGGCGACTCTACCAACTTGGAGGAATACACAGCATCAGAGTCCAGGTACATCAGCGAGTGCATTGATGATGTCACCTTCTCCAAGACCATCACCACACGCTCCAACCAGAAGCCGTGGTTGACTGCGGAGGTGCATGCACTGCTGAGGACCCGAGACTCTGCCTTCAGAGCAGGCAACAAGGCTGCCCTAAGAAGTGAGGGCCAAACTGTCCCGGCCATCAGAAAGGCAAAGCGCGCACACGCCCAGAGAATCCACAGTCACTTCCAGGACAGCGGTGACATGCGGCTCATGTGGTAGGGCATCCATGCCATAACCAACTACAGGACAACATCAGTTGCCTGTGACAAAGATGTCTCCTTTCCAGATGCGCTGAATGACTTCTACGCTAGGTTTGAAGCACAGAACAATGTGGTGGCGAGGAAGACCAACCCTCCTCCCAATGACCAGATGCTCTGTCTTACCACAGCTGATGTGAGGAAAACTCTATGTAGAGTCAACCCATGGAAGGCTGCTGGAACAGACAACATTCCTGGCAGAGTGCTCAGAGGATGTGCAGACCAGCTGGCAGATGTTCTTACCAACATCCTCAACATCTCTCTGAGTAACGCCGTCATTCCAACGTGCTTCAATGCCACCACCATCGTCCCCATGCCAAAAAAGTCTTCAGTGTCCTGCCTCAATGACTACTGTCCCATCGCACTCACACCCATTATCATGAAGTGCTTCGAGAGGCTCGTCATGAGGCACATTAAGACCAAGCTGCCCCCCTCACCAGAACCACTGCATTTCGCGTATCGTCCAAACCGTTCAATAGATGACGCCATCACCACCACCCTCCATCTGGCCCTCACCCACCTAGATAAAAAGGACTCATACGCTCGAATGCTGTTCATAGACTTCAGCTCAGCATTCAACACAATAAATCCTCAGCACCTGATTGGAAAGCTGAACCTGCTGGGCCTGGATACCTCCCTTTGCAACTGGATCCTGGACTTCCTGACTGGGAGACCTCATTAGGTCTCCACCACCACCACACTGAGCACTGGGGCCCCCCAGGGCTGTGTTCTCAGTCCACTGCTGTTCACTCTACTGACTCACGACTGTGCAGCAATGCACAGCTCGAACCACATCATTAAATTTCAGATGACATGACTATGGTGGGTCTCATCAGCAAGAACGATGAGTCAGCATACAGAGAGGAGGTGCAGCATCTAATGGACTGGTGTAGAGCCAACAACCTGTCTCTGAATGTGGGCAAAACAAAAGAGATGGTTGTTGACTTTAGGAGAGCACAGAGTGACCGCTCTCAAGAGCACCAACTTCCTTGGTGTTCACCTGGCGGAGAGCCTCACCTGGTCCCTCAACACCAGCTCTATTACCAAGAAAGATCAGCAGCGTCTCTACTTTCTTCAAAGGCTGAGGAAAGCACATCTCCCACCCCCCATCCTCACTACATTCTACAAAGGGACTATTGAGAGCATCCTGAGCAGCTGCATCACTGCCTGGTTTGGGACTTGCACCGTTTCAGACTACAAAGCCCTGCAGAGGATAGTGAGGACAGCTGAGAATATCATCGGGGTCTCTCTTCCCTCCATCAAAGACATTTACAAAAAACACTGCATCCGCAAAGCCACCAGCATTGTGGATGACCCCACACACCCCTCACACAAACTCTTCACCCTCCTGCCATCTGGCAAGAGGTACCGAAGCATTCGGACCCTCACGGCCAGACTGTGTAACAGCTTCTTCCCCCAAGCCATCAAACTCCTCAATACTCAAAGACTGAACTGACAGACACACACACACGTGTCCTGAGTTGCACTTTAATATTTTTTATTTATTTTACTGTCACGTACTTTTTGCACACGTTTGCACATGCACTTTATATAGGTATGTTATTTAGTCTTTGTAGTCTCATGTGGTTCTGTGTTTGTCCTATGTTGTTTTATGTAGCACTATGGTCCTGGAGGAATGTTGTCTCAATTCACTGTGTACTGTACTAACTGTATATGGTTGAACGACAATAAAAACCACTTGACTTGTGTTGACTTGACTTCATGTATTAAATTAAAAATTATAATCAAATCTTTATCAATGTAATATGCTTCAATGTAATATTTAAAGTTACTATTTTTGTTGGGACACATACATGTTTCTTAAACCAATTGGCAGGCAGATTCATACTGGTAGTAGAAATGTTACAAATGCCCCCAGTCACCTATAATGAATAAATACTTGATTAAGTAAAAGATAAACTAAACTACTAGAGTCTCTGTAATCATCAGAAAACCTTTGAGACTGTGTCGTGTCTGGAGAAAGCAACAAGATGTAATAAACTATTGCACTGCTAATTTGTTTTGAGAGGTGTTATGCCACCATTACCGCACTGCAAGTAAAAAGTCATAACAAGCAATCACAATTGAGTCTATAAGTGTGTAACTGTGTAACTGCAGTCATAGTATTCAGAGTGAAACTAATGCACCACAAAACTTAGACAGCTTCAAAGCCTAGTCATAACAAATAGGCAAAACAATGTCATAACTGACGGCAACAGCTTTAACTATGCATAGCATATGAAGGCAACGTATCGGATTCAGCTTGTGGCATAATTGCCAGAAATTTCAGTGCATAATTTTCTCTAATTATCCTCATTAGCATGGCAGACTACTCCACAAAGCTGGCAGCTTTCGACCTAGGGATGTACTGATCATGCAACAGACATGAATTAGGACTGACTCACTCACTTGACAGACACCATTAACTCAAGTTTCAACTGAATTAATTCACGATAAAAGGATCATGAACAAGAAAGAATATGAGGTTTACCGCCTCATTGTTGCTGATATTTTCCGTGATGAAAGATATGAGCATGTCTTATAAATGCAAAGCCTTCAGCACAGTGTGCATTGATGAATCTATGAAAAATAGATTGCATACAAAATGTCAACTCATTCGAAAAAGCGGTAAAGTTGTTACAGCCACTCAAAATTTTGTTATTGTTATAGCGTATTGACACATAAAATCGAAAGTAAATTTTTATTTTTTATTGATTATTCATAAATAGACTCCAGAGAATCTTGTGGCACTTGTTCTGTTGGCATTGAACGACTAGTTTGTAAAAGTAGGTTTTTAAAGTAATCTGAAATATTTACCGAACGGTAGACGGTTCTTGAGGCAAAAAAAGTTATTCAGAATGAGAGGAGCTATCATATGTTATGAATTACTTTTTGTTTTTTTTTTTAAAAACACTGCGTTGTATACAACCATTAACATGCACAAAAATTGTGATAGTGCCACCCAGTAGGTGATTTTTTTTTTACAAATTTGCATAGACCACTTAAGCCAAGTCAAATAGGCCCACCGAGGTTCATTCCAATTGACCTTAACCTTGTCTAATAGCTGCTGAGAGCTTATTGGCTGATGGCGGCCATTTTTGTAAACATACTCAAATGTCCTCATAGACATTGATGGCACCTTTGACCAAGACACTGCATGCAAAGTTTTATGTCAATCGGACCAACAGTTCCATGGTAACAGCCATTATTATGTTTTTCCCTGTTTTAGTGCCACCAAGTCGAAAAACTGTGCAGAATTTTTTGTTCATTCTCAGATAGAGCCCATACATAAGTATGTCAAGTTTAATGAAGATTTAATTTCGTTCAAGAGTTATAGCATTTAAGTAAAATTGGCCAAGCCTACTTCCTGTGTTTTTGCATATTGTAGCTAACGTGAATTAAAATAATTATTGATATTGAGACTCCATAGAATCGTTTGGCATTGGTTTGGTCCCAATTGGACAAATGACCTGGGATTAGTTCGCAACAGTTTTTTTTTTTTATGTAATCTCGAATATTTAATGAACGGTTTGATGGACACCAATGGTACTTGAGGCAAAGTTTTTCACAATGAGAAGAGCTATCACATATGAATTACTTAGTTTGCAAAAGTAGGTTTCATAAAAAATTCAAGATGGCAGAAGTTTGAGACATCCAATTTGTTCATCTTGAGCCACGGATTGCATTGATATAAGGCACCTGAGTCTGTGACAAATGGTTAAATGGTTAAAATGTTATGGCCATTTTTCTAAAAGTTTTTGCTTTGCTCACTATAGCGCCACCGTCTAGCCGATCAGGGCAAGACTTTGTGCCTGAGTACTACCTTCTGAATTTTCATGTGTCTACACCTTAAGTTTTTTGCTCCATGATCAGATTTAAGGCATAATAATAATAATAATAATAATAATAATAATAATAATAATAAAATATCTGAGCAAAAACAATAGGTTTTCTAGCACTTCATGCTTAAAACCCTAAAAATGGCTGACAGCTAATAGTGCATTTCTACATGGATGGATGGATGGATCGATCCACTAAACTAGATCCACTGGCTCCGATGTGAGAATATTGTACATCTTTTTACAGACTCCACCTTTTTAAAGAGATCAAAGTCCATATAGACAGAGAACAGTGTATTTACGATAACCTAATATACTGACAACAGAACCACATAATTCACCAAATCTCTATACTGCACTCTAAAAAACGAAAACATAAAAATTTCTCCCTATAGTAAAACAAATTATCATGTTCTGTAGCATTAACTAGCAATTACTATACAATGTTTTCAAAAGAAAAAAAGTGAATATTATTTATGAATATGTGGTTTAAAGTAAATGGTTATTTACCTTTATATATGACTTGTCTGAGTTATTAAACTTCATGGCAACACATTTGTTCAGAATGTAAAGAGATGATAGTGTGGTGGTGGCACCCTCAGCACTAGTCGTGTTGTACCAGATGCTGAACTGCTGTATTTCTCGCACTAATAACGCCAAACCATGAATGTAAGAACAGTATGTAATAATGCTGATATACATTATTTCATGCCAAAATGTACAAGCAACACATTTACTGTAAATGAGCACCTCATTCAACCTATTTTTTCTCCCCAATTTGGCATGCCCAATTCCCAATGCACTTTATTCCTTGTGGTGGCACAGTGACTCACCTCAATCTGTGTGGCAGAGGACGAATCTCAGTTATTTCTGCTTCTGAGAGAGTCGGCCCGCACATCTTATCACGAGGCTTGCTCAGCGCGTTACCGCGGAGACATTGCATCCACGCACAAGTCACCAAACACCCCATCCAAATCGAGAGCCACCTTATAGCGACCACAAGAAAAGTAACCCACGTGACTCACCCTAGCAACCGGGCCAGTTGGTTGCATTGGGAGCCTGGCTGGAGTCACTCAGCACACCCTAGATTTGAACTCGTGACTCCAGTGGTGGTAGTCAGCACTCATTCATCTTTTACAAAAATAAATAAACATTTTTAAAAACGTATTTTTTAATGTTTAAAATCATGTACACTCATTGTCAAATCATATATCATTGGCCTTACAAAAGCAGTTTAATTTTATATGGAGTGAGCTGGCTCTTGTTGGCCAATATATTAGGATCTGTATTAGGACTAGCCGATACTACTGTACTCACTTTGTCTTGGGAACCCATGTTATTGGACCATTTTTATTGTGGAGCAAATTAATCAACTGACTGCAAATAGATTATTTCTACAATGGCACTGGTACTCAAAAACATTTGCTTTTGGTGTCAGTATAAGTCAGACACAGCTACCATATTGGCTAGTGTGGTATAAAATATTACTGTGAGCACATTTAATAGAAGTCATGAAAAAAAAGAAGAAATTCCTCAAACGCACAAGAGCCTGCTAATTTCCCCACACAGTTTACAGAAATCCAAATTGACCGTGCACATTTAACTGACATGTGGTGATTGGTGAACAGTAGCTGGAGGGCGGCCCGTAGTCTTGCTGTCGGTGAAAGCACCTGATCTCCCTTCTCGGCAGATGCATCAATTATTAGCAGGATAGAGTTTCCCAGGGGATCTTTTGTGCCTGCATAACTCTTAATATACATAAACACACCAGGCTTTAACACAGCCGTGGCAGACAAGAGACTTCCAAATGAAAATCCAGCTGGGCATAACAGTAAACAAACAAACATGCAATTCCGAGAAAGGCACTTCAGTCAAGATTTATTGATGGGATAAACCCATAATCGAGTGTCTACTGCAAAAAATTATCAAATTGAATTACCTTAACAACATTTATTCAACCCCCCCTCACCAAAACCAGTGTGTGAGGCATTAGAAAAATAAATAAATAATGCAGCTTCGATAGTTAAAAAAAGTACAAAATAACATTGTTTAAAAGAGAATGCGGTGTAACGTGGATATTACCATTCCGCCTAGGGCATCTTGCAAACACCTTAATATTACATTGGAAATTATTTTTGTGGCCCAGCTTGATGGCTATATTGCTACTGCGCATTTGTGTGTGTGTGTGTGTGTGTGTGTGTGTGTGTGTGTGTGTGTGTGTGTGTTTGTGTTTGTATGTGTGTGTGTGTGGAGAGAGACTGAGAGGAATGAGAGAGAATATCTGCTCCTGTAATACGGGAATGACTGGGTAAAGTGCCTCATTAAATCTGCTCTAACTTGCAGCTGTCATCATCAATCGCCCCTTCAGCGGATAGAGGAGAATATCCTTGCAGCGGAGCTCACCTTTGGATCACACATAAACTTAGTTGATGGCTCTATGATACTGCACTTAAAACAAGCTATATAATCCAAATCCAGCTGTTGAGCTATGCCACCAACAGCAAAGAGAAGAGGACATTTCCAATGTCAAACATTAGTTTAGCATGACCTGACAAACACATTAAACATCGAGCATGGATACATAATTTATTAGCAAGCGGAATATTGATACATATAAATATATCTTCTTTGTGCATTGCACTGTATCTCGCTGGAAAGAGGAAGCTGAATAATTCACCTCTCTTGGTTGGTCTTGAAGGCCAAACACACTGATCTCATAAAGGATACGGGAGTGTAGCAAGAAGTGCACACCGTTGTAGATGAATGAGGTGGGTTTGGCCACGTTCTGAACTCCCAAACACTCCTGTTGGGGTGGAAACAGCGAGATAGTGTGGCAATATTACTGTCAATAGAGTTCAGGGGTCACTAGCACTCAATGTGGAGTGTAATAGAATTTCAAGGAAATGTAATAGCAATTTAATATAAAGTACATAAAAGCAGCCATTACCAAGGGTTAGCAACACAGCCCAGCATTTTAACCTCGACATAAAGTGCTGTTTACCAAAATATAATACCACCTGCTTGCAATACCAGTTCATACCAGCTTAAGGTGGCCAATCATGGTTCCCACATTTTTTAACCAATGCATTTCTATGACTTTTGCATGACCTCTGCATGTGTTTGTGATAACTGGATAAAAATATTTAATAATAATTTTGATTCAGGCTGATTTGTAAATTGATCATATAGACAATGTATTTGTGAACTTTTTTGATTAATTTATTTCAAATAACTGATTCAAAAGAATAGTTCTCTGACAAATCAGACATCACTGCCACTTGCAACAAGTTTTAGTCTACACAAGAGAAATATCTAGCTCATTAAAATTATTTAAAAAATGTAAATGACTTTTCCAGGCATGGGCAACTATTTTCAAATTCCCCATTTTCCATTACTGTGGAATCCTGGCCAATTGAAATTTGTGAAGGTGGTCTAGCTGTTTAAACTAACCTTTTGAATTTTGGGGCTTCCACCTGCAATTTTTTACACTCAAATTTAAAAGCTCAACATTCACACAAACTGTGGACTAATTGAAAAAAATCTTATTATGAACAGAAGAAAAAAAGCATGTAATTCTGGTTCTGTTCACTCTGTCTCCCTTTAAAAAGTCTTATTTTATTTCACTAGATGGCAGCAAGTTCTAAGGAGAAAAAAATTCTCTATCACCTGATGTAGGTGGTGCTCTAATGCATTTTAGCCCTCAGAGATGTGCCTGTCCATAGACATTCAGTCTTATTTTCAGTTCATGCACCACCCCTATTGTTTCATTGAATATGAACTGCGTGAACTAGAAGCTCAATCTAGGTGTCATTAGAAATCTGAGATTCTCCCCATTGCGATGATAATAAATGTTTTTTCACCAATAGTCAATAACATATTTTTCCAATTATTTGTTTAGCTTGATTTTCCTGCATATTTTGTTCAACTGCACACTGTAAATTAGTACTCAAGCACTACTACTCAATTACTATTATTACTATTCAATCAATGTAACCTGCTTCCTAATACTCGCTACCATCAGAAGCCGGTTTTAGCAAGATTTTGTGTAATTTTGGCTGTCAAAACACGGTGAATTTCTTTCTGTCACTTATCTACTGGATCTAACTCAAAATAGGCCCTAGCGCCCAATTTCCAGAGTATATCTTGTACCTTCAAAACACTCAGAGCGCAGGAGTATGTTTCCGCCTTCACCGGGGACAGAGGATGAGACAAAAGTTTCAGAAATATCTTGTGACTCTCCGACTGCAGGAGCAAATTTCCACCTACGAAGAGACATGACTTTTACAGATTTTAATACAATGACACCTTTTCCATAGTGCCAGAAAAAACAGCAGATGTCAATGGCAGTTTTGCTATTTTCATAATTGTGATCATCTTACAGGTAGGAGCAAATCTGGACACATTCCTTCACCACCCGCAGGTGCTGATGGCATGGAAAAGAATCTATTGCTTGGTCAGCAAGCTCCATGGGTTCATGCTAATTCTTATCGCCCTGTTAAGAAACATTTAAACTTTAAAAACACTTCTTGAAATTTGAAAGACAAACTATCATTTAAGTTGCAAAATAGGGATGGGTCACAATGGTCAACTAGTTGGTAAGTCATCTATGAACTAACTAGTTTATTAGTGAGTTTGAACAGTTTATACTATATATATTTTTAAAGCTGAAAGCTTTAGCTGTTAGACTGTTTGCATGGAAAATCCATCACTTAAAAGTCTTTAAATTCATACCCCTTTGTTCACAATTCATTCAACACCCTGCCACTTCAGTTATACAAAAGCAGATAGAAACCTTTGTCTGTTGTGTCTTGTATTTGCCTTCTTTTTTTAAGTGTCCAGTCACGCAAACTTGTTGCTTTTTTAAAACACTATGCCAAGTTAAACTTCTAAAAACTTGTCTTAAAACACCCTGAATCCGTTGTGCATCATATTTGAATGAAACAATCTTCACTCATCTTATATAAACAAACGCCCCTAAGAAACAAGTCTGATTGCCATTAAATGGACCCAAAATTAGCCTAATCCTTTTTGTGGGCAACCCACAAACTATTCTTCTTTCAAAATATGCAGTTTTCACATTTCTATAGCACAACCATCTTCTCTACTAAATTCCTCTGACAAATGTCCTTCAAGTCATTAAGGCACTCTTTCTTGAAAGGTTTCAATCATTACCTGAGCCTGAGCATCTTTTAGGTGCATGTAGCCTCCATGCAGTTAGAAACATGATAAACTCTAGGATACAGGATGTATCAGAACAAGCCTGCTCTAAGTAAGCCACTGCTGACTCATGGATACTGGGGTACGCCACACTGAAGGATGTCTCAAGACACAAGAGAAATATGGCAGCCACTGAATGCTCTGGAAGATTTTATCCAGCCTGTGTGTGAAAGTCAAATTAATTAGATAAGTTAAAAAATGTTCAATGTTAAAACACTTTCTGCTATCCCATTTTAATATGCAGAGATGACTATAGGTAATCTATTTATAGGTTAATTTCCCTCGAGTGTAAGACTCTGTGGCACTATCAAAACATTGCTCAGTTCACTTTGGTATCCCGACCAACCCAACATAGCAACATTGGCTCAACCAATGGCATAAGTTGAGGTGGGGGGTTACTATCTGTTTGTCCAACCAAAGTTTAGTTTAAAACAGGTGGTATTCAGGATACCTGTTTGAAAACAATTATTTTAGCAATTCCGTTTGGTGCCGGAGTGATGCAGAAATTACACAAGCAAAGCTGAAGTTAAAACATGCATAAAAATAAATGCTAGAATAAAACACACACTTACACTAAATAAAGAAATAAATAAATACTAATGATTCCTTTGGTCTCAGCCATAACTGAACAATTGACCCTTTCACAGGGACTTCTGGTTTGCTTCACACTCTCATTTGTTTTAATAATGACCATGAAGGACAAGGCCATATGTCCATTCAGCGCTGGTGGCACAGCTTATTAATGTCTAAGAATGGAACAGCCATATGTTCACTCACCTTCTCCACAGGTAACAAGGTTTGAAGGAGACAGACTGCGAAAATGGCAGTGCCCAAAAAGACCATTCTATGGTGGATTAAAGACAACTCTGGTAGTTCAGAGGATGTCATCCCACGGTGGTAGCAGAGAACATCTCCCAGTGTCTCTATACATGCCTATAATTTCTCCCTGTTTTAGGAGACAAAAAAATACAAAAAAAGAAAAGTAAATGAAACATATTATTACAGGAGGAGTTTCTGATTGTGGCATCTTCCTGCCAGCAGGGGGCAGCAAGAGTCCTGTGCATTTCAAAGAAAGTTTTCAGATGACAGAATTTTTATTTTATTTTTTAGATAAAACGCCACGAGCATGCATTAAAGATCAATGAGGCTGAGAGTCATGCCTTGAAATATACATAGCGGTAATTATTTGCAGCGGGGTATGTTCTCACATGTATGCACACACAAAGCACAATGAGTGTATTTAGAACATTTTCTACAGGCAATAATATCACTTGAAAATCCATGTAATGTGACCTACATAATCCTTTGTATTCATATAATGTAATGCATGTGTATAATTTAATGTAAAATACTCATAAGCTGAATGAGACAAGGTGAACTTTGAACTCTTGCGTATATAATGTGCCTCACAATTGGTAACACTTTATAATAAGGTTGTGTACGTTAACATTAGTTAACACAATAGTTAGGTTGTTTTTAGTCTATGTCTATTAACTTTAGAGCCATCTATTTGCTAGCGAACGCCTACAATTTTACTAAATTTACTTTTAGCATATATAAACACATTTAAAATGTAGTCTTTCTCTTCCAGAAAAGCAGACCAAACTTGTTGATGACTCGTATACAACTACACAGCATTTGGTTAATACATTTCTATGTATACTAATCCATCTTGGTTAATATCTCTACATAAACTAATTACATCATATTTTTGCATGAAGTAATACATGTTGAACATAAAATGTTGTATGTGAATATGTTAACATTAATGTATTATACAGACAATAGTATACTTTCAGCATATATTAACATAATATTACATAGTATACATAGTATAAACTGATTGTTCATTGCTAATGATCCATAATGCATTAACTAATGTAGAGTGTTGCCATACTATTAAACTAATCAAAACATTTGTGACGGATATACAAATGCACTGAGTTGAGGTCAAGAGCAAACAGGGACTTTTAAGTGGTGAACCTGGCCTAAGACAAAACTGACATGCCATGACTGATTTAGTCTCAACAATGACCATCTGCCCTCTGGAGTAAGAGGAGTGGGTGAGACTGAGTGGCGACAGGTGTGTGTTTTTATGCAGTTATGCAGACATCGGCCTCATAGCTGTGACTCTGCAGCATGGAGGAAGGCTGTTGAAGACACTTGCCAGCTCTGTCATAGTGAGGCTGTGCATCCCACACCTCGGGGGCAACGCTGTCTCCCAGCAGCCCCTGCGACTCCGCCAGTAGCTCCAACGCCCTCTGGAAAACTTTAGGCTGTCTGATAGGGCGGGGATGTGATGAAAACGAGCAATATGAAAGATAAAAGGGATGTCATAAATACCAGTTATTTGGCACCAAGCTGATACTGCAATTAAAAACATGTAACGACTCCAGTCTTTCAGCAGTACCGGTAGAATCGATACTGGTTCAGCTCGGTACACTTGTGGTGATTGATTGACAGGCAGCTATGTGCCTTCTGTGTGTGTGCGTGCTCTGTGAAGAGAGCTTGCGGAAATACTAATGCACGCATGAGCGGTCAAATCTACCTCAAAATTAGGTCAAAATGTTTGTCTTGGCAAGTATTAATGTTGACATAGTCCGTTATATCTGTACAGTATATATAATGTACAGTATGTGTCAAAATATTGGATCTGTGCATAAGGTCTTGCGGTGTAAATGCAGCCTAATAGACCTGCCATGTTGTTAAGTCATTCATATTAATCAAACAGAAAACTACTCACTTGGCTTGATACATACAGTGAAAACTATAACAGTGTTTTATTTACATTTGATTACTTTCATCTACATTTCTGAATGTTCACTTGAATACTTGATACTGCTGTTAGAACTCCTGAAAAAAAGGTGGCATCTTTGCTCTATTGCCTTGATTTGTTCTATTTTAATTTGTTTCTTTGTTCTTATTTTATTGTCTGTTTATTTTTCTTTAAATGAATAGTTCACCCCAAAAGGAAATTCTGTCTTAATTTATTCACTCTCATGTTGTTCCAAATATTTCTAATGCTGAACACAAAACGAGACGCTTGAATAAATACAGTAGCTTGGTTTGGACTTTTCAGTACATTAGCACTGGATAGTGCCTTTCTTTAAGGTGTAAAAAAGGACCCAAATGTATCATAAAGGTATTTCATGCAATTTATGTTTCTTCTGAAGGCATGCAACCTGAAATATAAATCCTTTTCAGTGAAATTTTTGATGTCCGTTGGACGTTAATGAGTGCATGAGAGAAGCTTATTCACAGTGGCACTAAAACTGTAGATTGCAGATTGTGTAGCTTGCTTTCAAGTGGTGAAGCGTAGTTCGCTAAAACTCCGCTAGCTAATGTTTCCAGTTACAGTGGTGATTAGCTAATACTTAGTCCTGTAATTAATAATGGTAACGTGGCAATTGTTTAAAAGGGACCTTACATGTTTCCAGCTTTGCACTTTAAGATGGTGACTGACTATTTGACTTAATACATTTGAAGTTTTTATTGTATATATATATTTTTTTGTGTGTGTCATTATTTAAAGGTCAATCAGTTTTTCAATGTTCAGGGTTCTTTTTAAAGTTCTTTGTTATTTGTTAATTTAACAGGTCAGTTTTGAATTTATAAATTAATAAAACTTGTTATAAAGAGAACAACAATAAAGTTTGTTTATCTTTCAACCCGTTTTTTTAATGCAATTCAATTCTGCAATAATACTGTGTACTGTGATAAAAGCTTCAGCAATTATCATGATGTGAAAATGTTATACCATCTCATGCCTAGTAGATTATGTCAGAATTTTGATTTTTGGAAGAACTATTTCTTTAATAATTGCTGGAGAACTTAAAATAATGTTTACTTAAGAAATTTTGATTGGTGTTATTTTTTGCTTTAGTGTTGAAATTGGTATTTAGAATTGTGGGTATTGACTACTGAAAATTTGGTACAGTGACAACCCTAAGATAGATGGCTAGAAGCACATGGGTACAGCACCAGCTGTAGCCCTGTTTAAACTCGGAAAGAGGGCTTTAAGAGTACTCTCACCTGTCCTGATTAGAGGGAGTGCGTGCTCTACGGCCACCACGCTGAATCTAGCCAGGCTCCACTGCTGCGAGAAAGGAGACTGCTGGGCAGGCCTGGGGGGAGCTCCTCTCTGACTGCCGCTAGCGCTGTACACAATCAAAAACAATCCTTAATCACTAAAGACAGATGGTTTAGAGCAACATTTAAAAAAAAACAAGATTTTAAGGCAATGTAGAACTAGGTTCTTATCATCTTTCAATATATTTTCCCACATAAACATAAATTCAGTCATTCTAACCTTAATTCTACACTTCAATAACTGTCTGGTTTGATGCAGCTATACAATTGGAAATCAGAAGACTACAGAGTACAGTTCGGACTGCTGAGAGAATTATCGGTTGCCCCCTGCCCTCCCTTCAAGAACCGCACACTTCTAGAGTGAGGAAAAACAAAAATCACTCTGGACCTCACTCACCCTGCCCACTACCTTTCTGAACTGTTGCCTTCTGGTCGGCACTACAGAGCTCTGAGCACCAGAACTGTCAGACACAGGAACAGTTTTTTCCCTCAGGCTATCCATCTCAGGAACAGTTAAAACTGCCCCAGCAATAATTATGTGCAATACACAGCTTAGTCTATTTTTATATTTATCCAACATATCCTACCTCAACTGCCATTCCATTCACTTGCACTGTATATAACAGATTTGTATTTGTACGTACGTCTATATATATAAAGGGTAGCTATATATATATATATATATATATATATATAGCTACCCTTTTGTTTGGCAAAAGGGTATCAAAAAAGTTTAACAATTTTAACCCTCTCTCTGAATCGAAATTACCTTTGCATGGTTAACATCTGCATACCAGCATAGTTCACACTGCTGTTTATCAAGGCAGGCTAAGTGAATGGGGGTTAACATGTAAATGTGATGTTAATGTGATGTTTTCCAACTTGTCTGGGTGGAATGGTGAGGGAGCTTTGCATTATGAAGGTTAGAGTATGTCTTATTTATTTTTTCAAATTCCCCTTTTAAAGGTAGAATAACACATATGGTAGGAACCTAGAGGCCACATCTCCTTCCTGGCCATCCCCTCGGAACCTCTGCCCAGGCTGACCCACCACAGAGGGTCTGGGGGAGCATTCCTCTAGAGTAGAGACCCCTGACCGCTGGGTTCCTCTCACCTCCTGAAAGTAGGAGATACAGGAGTTCTGAGAGATGGGTCTAAAAAGGATGAAATAATGAGATGGACATTACAATTCCATATATACAAGATTCTCAAAAAAAGAAAAAAAAGAAAGAAAGATTCACTATGTTTAAAAACTACATTTGAAAGATAGGCCAATGGTAATCAATATAAGTTAAAATGCTAAATCTATGTAAATCATTTAAACTAAATTATTTTTGTTAAGGTAATAATATATAACATTATATAATAATAATATCTAAATTTAAAATAAGTTGACTCCTCTGACAAACTCCAAAAAGATTAACTCTTTTATTTTGCCACATTAGTCCAAGAAAGTGTGTTTATATTATCGGTCCTATGAGCCTCATCCAAATCTTATACCGTGTTGTAATCATGGTCGTTACCATCAAGCTCCACAAATAGCATAAAATCACAATTAAAGTTGTCAATATCACTCGTCTTCCTGCAGTTTTACATCAAAATAAAAGCTCCAGAAATAATAACAGAAATATATTTATATTGTATAATACAATTCTAATATGTATTATTATTAATGTTGTTATTATTATTGCTGTTAATAATAATAAAAATAATAACAATAAATATGGTTATGATTATTACTATTCTTTTTTTTCTTTTTTTTATTACAATCATATTTAAGTTGACTGAGTTCCAAAAAAATAACTGTCAAGTCAAGTCAAAATTCAGAAAAACATTAATATTGGGCTACTAAGACTTTTTAGGCATAATGTATCCACACATGTAGGCATCTGTAGTCTTTTAAACTTAAACTGTTCCTTGATGAATTAACTTTTTAAATATTCAGGAATTTTCTATTGCTAAAGCAGACTACAAAAAGATAAAAACAGCACCTATTTATTGTTTTTTTTTCTGTTTTAAAAGCATTAACGAGCTGCCTACATTTTTCTTTTACAGTTTTTTCCACAATAACATGCACAATTAAATTTTAAAGCATATGCTTTCATTCTGAAACCACTTTGAAGTTTGATCAGCAGGAATCTAATCATGAGGTTTTTTTTGTTACATTTACATTGACAATAGTTTTTTCTTAGTTGTGAAAGTTAAAATAATCTTAGAATATTGATGTTGATTCATTCGGACTCAACTCGAACTCGGCCTGTTATGGACTTGGTCTTGAGTCCGACTTGGCCCCTTCTGGACTCAACTCAACTGTTTAAAGACTCTGACTTGACTCGGACTCGACTAAGGTGGACTCGAACCCAACACTACAATAAGGCCTGGAAGTGTATCTTTAATATTTTATACATTGATTTCATGTTGACTTTAAACTGTTGAATAGTAAATCAACATTAAATTAGGCACTAAATAAAAGGCCACCTTATCCTGACTTTTAAGTTGTGTAATTTGTACCAATTTAAAACCACCCCTCCAGTGGTACCAAACCCATGTCAATGAATCAGTGTGATTCAATAAACTTAATTTAATTGATCAACAGTAGTAAGAATTAGTGGCACCTTCAATTTCTAAACAATTATACAAAAGATCAAGAGCATTAAGAACACATATAAGGAAGGGGGCACTTATAAGGATTCACTTTATTGCTACACTTAATCAATTTCATTGAGGACATTTAAATCTGAGAGGCTGTCTCAAATGCATCTGCATAAAAACATGATTTACAGAAATACAGCATTTCTAGTCACTTGGCTTTAAATGCTACTACTAAAATTACTAGTGTTAGCTTGCCAGCTAATCATCACCGTACAGTCCTTAACACAAGACAAGATTTCCTGCTGTCATTCCAATACTTTCCAGACATGAACATATTCTTCAACCACTCATATTCCACAGAATTTAATTGCTGAGCATAGGATGGAATTGGAATCATGCAGACCACAATATCAGTTTCATCAGTGTCACTCATGACACCTTGCAAGAACCCATCAAGGATAACTAAATTGACAGTTTAAAGACAGAAATGAAATGTAATTCTTACTTGCACTGTACTTGACCTTTGTAGGAATATTTAATAGAGGAAGTTTTGTATGATGACATCACAGAGAAGCTCACAGGTGGTTCTCACTAAAGTGTATGTGAACTAAGAAAAATGCAAGCGACAGGTCAATTTACTATTAAGAATCTGATATGTGTAATGAGAGACATATAAGACTGCAATTCTGTTTAAATTACACCAATCATAGAATGCAAAAGTCTTTTGTTTGCTAAAAATATATGCCGATCTGTTGTGTTATAAGACAACCATGGAAAAACAGAGAACTTCAAGCAACTAATAGACATATTGAGTGTGTAATGAAAAATAAACAACTTCAAGTTCTCAAATAAAGCACAAATAATTCTAAACACAAGATGAAATATGCGAAGGCTGAGAAGATTTTCAGCAAATAATGACTTCAATTTTGGTCTATTCCTAACACAAAGCATTCATATGGCTTCCGAAGTCTTAGAAAGTAGAGCATAAGTCATATGCAAGATCAACATGCACGGTCAACTTTATGATACTTTAATGGCGTTTTTGTCCTTTTTGGAACATTACAGCCCCTAGGCACCATGTGCTATCATTGAATGGAAGTATGAACATTCATCAAAATATAACATTTTTGTGTTCCACAGAAAAGAGAGAGTCATGTAGTTTAGGAACGACATAGATTTTCAAATTTGAGTGAACTTTTCCTTTTGAAAGTTTGTTTAACTAAAAGTGTTTTGATGCATTGGGAGTTGTTGTCACCTGATACACTGGGGGTTGGAGCATCTGTCTGCTTGGGTTTACTGCACTGGAAATATCCCCTAGCTGACGAGTCCTCTTCGGAGGACACAAAAGCAGCTGTAAGTAAAGGCATAATCAGAAAGCAGTACTTTTGTGCTGTTCTTTGCCTTGAAACAGACAGTTGTATGTTCATTCAGAAGGTAGTGTAAGACAGCTATTCAACAGGCCAATGTGGCCTTGACAATGGTTGCAATGACATCAATATGTACAGTAATCTGTGGTACAGAAAGATATAAAATCAATGAAACATGTTTGTTATACCTGTCTGCAGAAAGGGAACAGAGTGTGGTTGGTAGAAGATGGTGGGTGGACAACTATGCAGCATTTGTGCTCCAGTCGTGTGCTATGACATGGTACAGAAACCAAAATTAGATACTGCTCAAAACATGTCATCAAGTAGAATAATCTAGACGTTACTTTCAGTGGATGCAAACATCTCCTTAAGTGTTTTTTTTCCAACAGAGCTAAGATTTTTAAAAATCTTCATTTGAGTTCAGCAGAAGGAAAAAATTCATACACATCTGTGATGGAATTATGGTGAGTAAATGATGAGAAATGTTCAGTTTTTGGTGAACAATCCCTTTAAAAATGGTCCATACATTATACAAGCTAAGTGACAGAGGGGAATGTGATCCATGTGGAATGTGATAAAAAGATGTGTTCCACCTGATTTTGAATAAAATGTACTGTGATTTATACTGCGTAAGAAAACAGTCACTAATTGTTTTATTATTATTATTATTATTATTATTATTATTATTATTTTATTTTATATGATATTGTGTATTTACTTGCCAGATATGCCAATGTCAAGGAGTTGGTATTGCTACTGTTATAAAAAGGTGCACAATGTTTATTGTGTTTGTATCTTTGACAAACAAGTTAAGATTTTGCTTTTATTGCCAAATAAACAAAATTAATTTCTAATTCTGGTTGATTTCAAAGGATACATCTTCTGGATAGCATTGGATAAGTTACCCTCCCTTTGTATCAGTCTTAATATTATTATTATTATTATTATTATTATTATGCAGTGGATGAAATATGGTAACCACCTAAAAACACCTAAATATTGACAATGTCCTCAGTGTGCTAGACCCGGCTTGTACTCAGGCTAGATCTGAGGTCAGTCATTCAAAGCAATCCAGCCTGCAGAAACAGACTGCACTTTTAGATAAATGTGTCCATGGTTCAATATGATTCATCACCTTCTCTTGTACACCAAAGCTTCACTGTGGAAATCATTGTATTTGTCTAAAAATCCACAGTGCTGTGATCTTCTCCCCGATTAGTCTGACCAGTTGATATGGTTCTCAGCACATCCCTGATCTACAAAACCTTTAGACTGATTTACCTGTTTTATTTTCCACATGGCTGTTTCTTTCTGATATGTGAACCTGTGATATGGAAAGGGATCGCTCTACCCTTTCCTTTCCTGCTGTCAGATAAAGTGCTTGGCTGATTAACCAAATCTATCGCCCTGGCTTGAAACCATGCTCCTTCTCTGACTCATCATGAATATTCTGCTAAAAGTCCAATATGAAACATAACCCTATAAGCTTGGAGTCCTTTGATATTGCATTTGGATTTTGTACCCTTTGTAATAGACTCTCCTATTTCTTATTTGCTTATTCTTTTTTTGAGTCCCAAAAATGGGTCACAGGTCTGTTCTGATAAGGTTGCATACAACAGGGGAGACATACTAGAGCAAATAATAAAATCCATAATTGTTCACAGATAGGAACGCAAAAGGTTTATTAACTTTTAAAAGGGGGAGAAAGCTAATTTTTGTTGTTGACGTCAAAGGCCATGCATTTAATTAAACTCTAAAGTATTTTGGAGCCAATGCATCTGTCACTTAGTAGAAGCTAGCCAAACTAGGCAGATGCCAACTTGGACAGGTTGTGTGACATGCCCTTATCTCAAAATCCATGGAATAATATTTGGAATGTAAAAGAAAATACTACCTAAAATACTATAAATTTGGGTTCACTTTAAATAAGGACGTGTTTTGTGCTGACAACAATGTGTTTGGTTCAGTTAATTACTATTATTTAGAAACCAAACACTCAAACAATGAAGACAAGATGTTAATGGAAATATTAATATATTTCAATGTTTGATTATGAAACAGTTTTGTTTACATTTTTTTTTTATCTCACTCTTAGTCTTTATGCACATTCAGGAATATTTTTAAAGGGTGAAAATAATATGATAAGGTGCATATCTAAGTGAAGTAACAGGCATGCATTAATGATTCATTCTAAAACACAGAATAAAACATGTAATATTTTAACATTACACAACCAAACTATCATCATTTCATAAGGACACTAATTCAAAGTGTTCACCCCAAGCACATTTCATAGAGTTCTTCAAAGCACATTAACACCCAAATGACGAAAAAAGGACATGCCTAGTGTAAGCACAATAAGTAAAACCATGTATTACATGCTTAAGTAAATATTGATGGTATTTTCTCTTCACTCTGTTTTTATGATAATTGCATTCAGCTCAAGTCGTACTAAAGCTGACTAATTACATTCTGGACGGATCCAGCTGTTTCAGGTGTAATTAATGCAAACTCTCTCAGACCCTTTAAGGACTCTCCATGTGGAGCGAGCAGAGGTTTTGAAGGACAAGCTCACAGATTGCCTTTCCTGCATGCTAATGCATCTGGAGCATGCACTTGCTGGCTTGAAAGGAAAGGAGGGCACACGCTAAAGAGGTAAACATGATCAATCCAATAAATGACCCTGGACCGGAGTGCAAGAGCTGCTATATCCAAATAATCTCAGACAACAAAAATCCAAGTGGTCCCACTGGTACCATCACTGTCTGACATGTTTGTAATACATGTCTTCCGCTCCACTGCAAGTGTTGAAGATATTAGGGTGGGCACTGAGGGACCTCTGACAACTGCCCCCCCCCCCCCAGCGAAAACAGTCAAGCTGAAGGACTAAATCAATGTGAGGGATGTTGCAGACATATTGAGCAAATAATTTCTGTCTCACGCAGTGTTCCTACAAAATAGGAAAAATCATATAAGATAATCACAAATTATAATCTCCTGCTTGTAGCACTAGACAAGGTTTAAAATGACATAATGGTGAATATAGCTGTTTGCATCATTTCAAGTGATAGACATTGTTCTGTGTGGCTCATCTTTCTAAATATGTATATCTATTTTGGTAAAGAGAACACAAAGTACAAATCTGTCCTTCTATCAAAAATAAATCAATAAAATCAAGATTTTTCTTACTTTATTAAAGATTTTGATTTGTGTTAAATAAAACATGACTGTGCTTTTAAAATGCTCTCACAAGAAACAGGTTCTCTTATCCTCTCTGGATATAATGTGGTTGAGCTTGATAAGCCCTAATAGGGGCATGTAATTAGACTCTTTGCATAGAGGCTGTCTGTGCAAATAGCAAAGGCAGATTCACCACAGCATTTTATTAACTTGACAGTTTAACTTTAAACTGGGAAAAATAATATCTCAGAGTGTAAGGCTCAAATTAGCCCTACAGCAGTAAACACAATTACCCACTTTACAACAATACTGACACTAATTAGGCCACCAATGAATTGCTTTAAAGTTCATGCTTTATCTCTGAAACACTGCACCACCAAGATAGCAACCTGACAAAATCTTAAAAAATAAAGCAATTTTTTGCTGTTTTCAAAAACAAAGCAGAGAAAACATTTATATATATATATATATATATATATATATATATATATATATATATATATATATATATATATATATATATATATATATATGTGTGTGTGTGTGTGTGTGTGTGTGTATGTGTGTTTGTGTGTGTCTGTATGTTTCTGTTACTGTAGGCATTTTTAAGACTTACTCTTATCTATTTCAGATTATTGGCTATAACACAAGAAAAAATACTGTTGTGAAAAAGAATGCATCACAAAACTGTAACTAACTTAAAGGTTGCTGTGAGAGTTTAAAATAGAAGTTTTCACCCTTTGAAGGAGATTTCATCATCTTAAACTGCAACATAGTCAAAAGGTAGAACACAATTTCATCTTGTTTCTTTATGCTTTTGGTGCATCAGTCGAATAGATGCTTTTAACATCCTTACAACTGCTAACACCCTTAGAGGTAAATAATATATAATATATTGTATAATAATATAAATATCCCAATGCTATAATAATATAAATAATCTACAACCTACTCAAGATTAAAGATGACATCCTGTGAGTCATAATGTAATCTTCTATTATGTGTATATTCATTAATTTCTTGTTCCCTACCAAATGTGAAGCATATGTAGAGATTTGTTGGATATTTCACATAATAAATAAGACATCTAATAAATATCACATGTTATAAAAAATAATTTAATAAACATTCTAATAAACAATAAATGATCTACTGTCTACTCAAGATTAGACTGTTACAACATTTTATTTAATATTAAGTGATTATATCTTAATTTGTCTAAGATTCTGTAAGAATGAAATTATGTTGCCCACCAAATGTGAAGCTTAGTTTTTTTTCTATTTTATACAAACAAACAAACAAACAAACAAACAAACGTTAATCTAATCTAATCTATTACATATGAGTTAATAGAAGAACACAATTTGAGAAATAATTCAATATTATAATAATTAATGCATAATACTCAAGGTTGAAAACACTCTTGTACACTCTTTGTTAAAGTCACATTATATGACTATATCTTAATTTTCATAAGATTCTGTGAGCATAAAACACTGTTGTTGTCCACCAAATGTGAAGCTTATTTATGCAGGCTATTGTAAACAAACAAGCAAGCAAATAAATAATCAAATCTAATAAAAAAGTAATACATAATCTACTGCATATTGATATTAAAATTGTCACTCTTTGTTATATTTGTATTATGTGATTATATCTTTATTTGCATAATATTGTCCATTACAAACCAACCAACAAACAAATATATGCCTCTAATATAAGCCACAACAAATTGGATTATACAGAATTTAATAATTAATATAATACAATAATAAGTGATAGATAAATGACTGCTCACAATTAACTCCAAAATATCTACACTCTACGCCAAAATAATATTAGTATACTATTTTTGTTTATATGTATATAACCAAACATATTATATGTATTAATTTGCAAAGCAAGATTCGGTGAAAATAACAACTGTCGTTTGCTTGTTATCCACCAAATGAAAAGCAGCTATATTGATTCATTCAAATATAATATAATATAATATAATATAATATAATATAATATAATATAATATAATATAATATAATATAAATAGGTGACAAACACAAATCCCAGTCCAGACATCCTCTGGTTATCCTTTTAGTGTCTTTCCCATAATGCAACAGTAAACAAAGGAAGAGGGAGAGGAGATTGAGATTGCTAGCACAAATACAGATGAAGATAGGAATGGACTTTTCATGAAACTTTAAGGAATGCATTTCTCATCACACCGCTACATGCAGATGAAGAGAAAGCTACGTGTATGAGATGAGCATAGATGACGAGCATTGTTTGTTTATGTAGTGAAACCTCTTATTCGTGTGAAGGAGTTGCAGATGCTTTAGCTCAGCATTTAGCAGCATACTATCAGCAAGCTAATGCCAGTCTTGTTGTCACATCTCACCAAGTTCTTTCTTTTTTTAAACGGGAGGGGAATTGAATTCTCTTTAAAGTGGTAAGTGTAAGTAACTTGTTTTATATAAGTGAAAATTCACAATTTATAAATGTTTCTTGACATATGAAGCTCCCTTAGCATGCTAGCTGAGTTAGCTCACTTCAAGGCCTGTTTCTTTTGCGAGACAAAAGTTGTAAAGGTTGATTTGACAGTCGTTATTATTTTTGTAATCTTGTGATGAGTTGACCTCGATTGATTCAACGTGACAGTATTTTTTTTTTCTGTTTTTACGCTAAAGTTATCGAGATAGTTTGCTTGTTGTTTCAGACTCAAGCTAAATGTGTTGCACAGGCATGTGTCAGGTTTTATATAGGCTGTATAAACTTTTGCATAATCGGAATTATTATCTGCAAAATAATTCGAAACAAACACGTTTGTTTGACCAGACAATGAAAAAAAATATATTTGTAAGTTTATCCGAGTGATTTATATAAATAAATGGTTTATCATCAACATATTAGCTTGTAAGACTGAATTCATAGACTGAATTGAGTGAAAGAACACACATCTAAAGGCAGACATTTATTAAAGCAATATCGCAAGAGTGCCATATGGCCCTATAGCAGCACAGCTGTGATTCGGCTGCAGGTAATCACAGCAGTGCTGATTTTAGGGACATATAGCACTATTGCTAATGTGATATTGCTTATATACAAAAGTTCAATGAACAAGTATATAAAAAAAAGAATTAGCCAAAAACTGAGTATGGTCATGAAAAGCATTTGAGCATGGAACTGCTTTCTTACGTGATGGATCAGAATCTTCAGTTGCTGGTTCAAACCAAATGATTCATCCAAGCCTCTCAAAAACATCACTTCAGAACTACTAATATCACAGCTTGGGCTGTTTCTAACATGTTATTGGAGAAACAATAATGTATTTGTATGTGTGATCACCTGTTGATGATGCTGTAGTTTGTTAGTCAGCTTTCTGAAGATAATGTAATTTTGCTGAAATTCATCCTATTTTCTGAGGTGAAAAATAGACATTTTAAGCAGGGGTATTCCTTCCTATTTTGCAGTAGACAGTGCGCAATAGTCAATCACTATAGAAACCGCAACGTTCTCCTTATTTTGAACAGTATTTTCTCTCCAATGTGGAAAGTCTGGTAAGATGTAAGCGCCTTGAGTTTGTTTGATTAATCATTCTGTTTTGTCTCTCAGCTGTGATGAGCCTTAATGCTGAAGTTGTTTGTTTAAAGCATTTTGAAGCTATTTCCTATTTTTAGTAGTGTAGTATTAATACGAGCAATCACAGAGTGCTGTTGAATATAAACACTGAGTGGCGCCACGTCACAACTGGCTCATTTTATTCACAAAAATGGTCTTTTGTCTCTACCTGCTGGCTAAAATATTAATGTCACAAAATTAAAAGTAAAGAGACAGATCTCTTTACACATCAGCACTGCTATTACAGTTTAGTTTAGAATGGTACAAACACAAGTGGAGTGATACAGTGAAGTGTTGATTAGTGCTGAACGATTTGGGGAAAAAATCAAATTGTGATTTTTCTGCCAGTTATTGTGATTACGATTAGATTTGAGATTTAAAAAAAAAAAAGGTTTAGCTAAAGTTAAATATTCTCTGTGTAATAGATAAAACATTTCATGGAACATTACAACACGAGACACTATCAAAACTGCTTTATATTCTAATGCAACGATGAGAACATAGATATGAATTGCCTGTAACAAGTGTTTTTCTTTTAATAAAATGAAACATTGAACAATCAAACACAGAACATTTATCACAAGGCTTAGTTAAATAATAAAAACAATAATAATACATTCATTCATTCATCTTCAACCGCTTATCCTGTACAGGGTCACGGGGGGCTGGAGCCTATCCCAGCTAACATTGGGCGAAAGGCGGGGTACACCCTGGACAGGTCGCCAGTCCATCGCAGGGCCACACATATACAGACACACACTCATACTCACATCCACACCTAGGGCAATTTTTTGGAGACACCAATTAACCTAGCCTGCATGTCTTTGGATGGTGGGAGGAAGCCGGAGCACCCAGAGAGAACCCACGCAGACACGGGGAGAACATGCAAACTCCACACAGAAAGGCCGGGGCAACCGGGGTTTGAACCCATGACCTTCTTGCTGTGAGGCGACAGTGCTAACCACTGCACCACCGTGCCGCCACAATAATAATAACATTATTTTATTAATAATTAAAAAACTATTCCAATAAAGGAATTCCAATACAGGAAAAGGAGTACTGTAAACTGAAGTTTCTGATATGCCTCAGTTCAAGAGCAGCATCTACATATTGCACCTTCTGCAATCATGTTAAATAAAGTAATAATAAAAAATAAATAAAAAATCCAATGAAAATGGGACATTTCTGTAAACAATCTATAGGGATATGTAATATTATTCCAGCATTTATCTTGTGAAAAAACAGTAAATAATATAATTAAAAGAGGAATACAAAATGTTCAACCTAATGTTACACCAAACATTTAACAAAATATTACACATTATTTACACATTACCCTTATTTGCTGATAACCTGTATTTTTCACAAATGATGCTACTATAAGATAAAGTGCAGTGGTCATGAAAAGTGTATAAGAGAGAAAGGAGTACTTTGCTCAAGATTTTTTGCCAAGAAAACCAGCATGTCAACCTTTGCTGGTTTCAGACATGAACGCTGACATGTTACTATATTGCCTCCTGCACTAAACACTCTCTGATGGCGAACTTGTGGCTGGTATGCACAGGAATTTGCGAGCCAGATTGCTCAGCATTGGAAAGTTAACACTGTGCACCTTCCACCAGGCCAAAGGACCTTCCTCTCTGTCTATGTTAGGAGTCATCATGTAGCTGTTCAGCTCAGCTTCTTTGGTATCCTCCAACTGCATGGATGAAGGAGGGGGCACAGCGCTGCTGCTCTTAAAGAAGCTGCCCAATGACTGCTTTTCCTTTTGCACAGTGGATGGCTCTGCTGCCTGTGGTGCACTTGGAAGCACAGGATCTGTGGTGGTGATACGGCATTTTATGTAAACATTTTTTGTATAAATATGCCAATCTATGTAATTAAAATAAAAAAGGTATATTGCATGTGGCATCTTGTATGCACTTAACTGCAGATTTTTTTAAAAATACCTTTCGTGCCAGCTGTTCCATTTCAATCTTCACTCTTGCTTTGATGTCTGGGACATTCTCTGAGCTTATGTAGTTCATCTTGAATCTTGGATCAAGGAATTAAGTGATATTTAGAAGCTCCTGTGTATATGGGTCACTGTATTTATCCTCCATGTAGCCAAGTGCTCTTGACTATATCACCTTTGTAAGGTCTGTGTCCTCTTCATTTTCAGCCAGAGTTGATGTCCTAAAGAGATACAGGATTGGATTCCGGTATGACACCTTTACATAGGCTTCACCAGAGAGGACATCTGTAAATGCCTGGAGTGGACGCAGGGCGTTGTTGATCAATTCAAGGACCTCTGTGTCCTGCCAAGTGAGTACCAGGTGACGTGTCGTCTTGTCTTCAGACAGAACCTGAAACAACGCCTTGCTCTGCTCCAGCAACCTCCCAATCATCTTCTGCCTTGATCCCCATCTTATTGGACACTCTGTAATCAATGAGTGCTCTGGCAGTTTTAACTCTTTCTGTGCCTCACTCAGTGCAGTCGTCTTTTTCCAACTGTGTGAGAAATGGCCAACCAACCGTTTACAGTGTCCTGTTGCCTGATTTAATCTTGCATTACTTTTCACCGCATTTTCTGAAAAAGAAAAATAATGAACAAAAATATTAGTTGTGTTAGGTAGTTACAATATTGCACTTTTCTAACTGAACATTAATAACACCAATAACAATAATCATTATGGAGGATTGAAGGATTGAATTGAAAAACAATATGCAAAATTGATTGTTAAAAAGTGCAACAAGAATACTTTCAAACCATGATATCTAACAGACAAAAGGGCAAGAACAACACTGTGAAGAGTGATTAAGAGCGGGAGAGACTTACCAATCGCAAGATGCAGCCTGTGGCCAAAACACCGAAGCCTGGTCCAGTTATTTATTTCCACAGCTTTGATGACATTAGTTGCATTGTCAGTGGTGATGCACGTCTGGCCCTCTTCTGACAGACCCCAGATGGACAAACACTCTCTAAGTCCATGAGCAATATTCTCTCCCGTGTGGTCAATGGGAAAGTATGTCGTTTGCAGGCATCACCTCTACAACTGAAAGTCATCATTAATTAAATGTACGGTGAGACTTATGTACAGCTCGGTCGTCCTGCTCGACCACAAACCCGTTGTTGTGGCATAATACACCACATTTTCCAGCTCTGCTTCCACTTTCTTTTTACACTCCACGTACATTTCTAGTATGGCCACTCACTGAAATATGTACGGGAAGGAATTGTGTATCTTTTGTCCAACGTGCAGATACGTTTTTGAAAGCCGTCTTTTGTCACCGTGTTAATAGACACCATATCATTTACTAGATAATTTGTTATGGCATTTGTTATCTCGCGGTGTCTTCGTGAGCCTTTTTCATAAGGCATTACAGTCAAAAATGACTGCAATGGTAGACTGCTTAGTTGACTTGGCTGGAGCAGAAATACTTTCCTTAGAATTTTTGGCCATACACTCCTCGTATAGCCACCCGTGGTGCTTTTTCAAATGTTGGTATAGGTTTGTCATGTTGCCCTGTGAGTGTGGCAGCTGCTGCACGACAGTCTTTGCATATTACCTTATATGGAGTGGTGGTGGCGTAGTGGGCTAAGCGCATATCTTGTAATCAGAAGGTCACTGGTTCGATCCCCACAGCCACCACCATTGTGTCCTTGAGCAAGGCACTTAACTCCAGGATGCTCCGGGGGGATTGTCCCTGTAATAAGGGCTCTGTAAGTCGCTTTGGATAAAAGCATCTGCCAAATGCATACATGTAAATGTTTTGGTTTATATCTGATTTCTCAAAGCCGAAATAGCCCCAAATAACTGAAGTGCTGGTAATTTCTGGGACTAGATCTTTAGGTTCAGCTGATGCCATTATCCCTCACGTTTTCACCTAACTTGTATCATTTGTTGTTGTAAAATACACACCCTGTGCCAACTCTGATTGGTGAGCAGGACCGTAACAGGAGGCGCATGGCGCTTGTGATTGGCGAGCAAGTCTGTCACACAAAAAAGGATGACGACGGAATTTATTTGTAACTGCATGACTGTTTAAAATGGGTCAGATGCGCTGTAATATTACCAAAAATTTCATTCAGCCCTAGTGTTGATGGTTTGAGACCATCAGTAATCATGGAATGTCTCTCATGCAATCATCATGTGACTGAGTATAGTGCTCACAGAAGAGATGAGTCTTTAGATGTTTCTTGAAAGTGGCTAGAGAATTAGCATCTCGGGTGGAGTTCGAAAGGTTTTTCCAACAGCGAGGAATTGTGAAGGTGAAAGTCTGGGAAAACCGCTATGAGATGTCACCATAAGGTGCTGCTCACCGGCTGATTGCAAGCTACTGGAGGGTATATAGAGTTGAAGTAGTGAATGTAGATAGGGGGGTGCAGTTTCTGTTCTTTATGTGAGCATTGTGTAAATTATGTGGGCTGTGTAAATCTTGTGTAAATATAAAATTTTATATGGAATTGACATACATTGGAAATTGGATGCATAAGACAGACTGCAAAAATTAATAAACAATGACATTATGATGCAATTGATGTACCTATGTTATACATGTAAATATAAAACAACTTGTTTAATGCCTTTTTCACTTTTTAATTATATCTTTTATCTCACCTTTTGCAGATGATGAGGACTTTGGTGTTCACATGACTGACATTTCCCGGTCACATGGCAAGACTCTGCAGTTAGCATCTATCGGTCAGCAGAAAGGACCGTCCCATGCCCTCGCCTGACTGGGTGTGTAAGGATGAAGAAGATCAGTCTCAAGACGATCAGAAAGTCACTTAACATAAAGGGCAAAGAAGATGGAGACTTTGTCATGCTCCAGCAGCCACCTTTAGCTGCCGAGTTTACCAAGGAGGACTCTCTCTTTGGAGGTTGTTACACCAAAGGGCTGGTCGGTTGTGATCATAATGGTGAGGATGAGAAGGGTCATAAGAACAGATCGAAGAGCGAGAGTCTTATGGGCACTCTAAAAAGGAGGCTGTCTACAAAACAGAAAGATAAAGTCAAAGGAGGCTCTATCACAGTGGGCTCTGGAGATGACGACGATGACTGCTTCTCTTCCTCGTCAGTCCCAATAAGCTTTAGTGAAATCAAAGCCCAGCACCCTTTAAGATCCTCTTCTCTCCGAAGCCATCATTACAGCCCTTCTCCATGGCCTTTCAGGCCCGTGAGCTCAGAGGAAGCTTGTATCAAAATGGAGGTGAAGGTAAAAGCCATGGTCCACTCCCCCAACCCTAGTCCCTCCCTTAATGGCATCAGAAAAGAGTTCCATGACATCCAATTAGAAGGTCTATTCCAAGATCAGACCGAATCTCTGAAGGACATGGAGACTCAAAGCGGTAACTTGCATTTGAATATTGAGGATCATGTGCCTATTGGACTCGCACCTCAGGTCTACATCCAGTACACAATGCCTTTAGATGAGGGAATGTACCCAGTTTCGTCCCAGTCTTTTTGCTTAGATGGCCCCTCGCCCATGGAAGTGGTAAATCAGGTTGAATCTAACTCGTTGCATATGGACCAAGATGATCTCATGCCATCAGACATTCTTATGGACCAGTCAGTGAATGGAAACCTACCTGATACTCCATCAATGGTCCTTACCAGTTCCAGAGCCAATACACCTTTATTTTCTCCCTCACTGTCACCTCTTTCCACCATTGAAATTCCAAGGACCCTCTCCGGGTTCAGTGGTGAAGACTCTCACGTTGTGGAGAGAGTGAGGCATCATCTGAACTTTGACCCCAGTTCTGCTCCTGGTGTTAGCAGGGTGTATGATTCTTTCCAAAGCAGTGGACCCACGGTTGTAACAAGCCTTACAGAGGAACTTAAAAAACTGGCCAAGCAGGGTTGGTACTGGGGACCTATAACTCGATGGGAGGCTGAGGAGAAGCTCACCAATCTTCCAGATGGTTCCTTTTTGGTGAGAGACAGCTCAGACGATCGCCATCTCCTCAGCTTGAGCTTTCGGTCACAGGGAAAGACGCTCCATACCAGGATTGAACACTCAAATGGCAGGTTCAGTTTTTATGAGCAGCCAGATGTAGAAGGTCACACTTCCATAGTAGATCTCATTGAGCATTCTATTAAAGACTCGGAAAACGGTGCGTTCTGTTACTCCAGATCGCGCTTGCCAGGGTCAGCCATGTACCCCGTTCGGTTGACGAATCCTGTCTCTCGGTTCATGCAAGTCCGTTCGCTGCAATATCTTTGCCGATTTGTCATTCGACAGTACACCCGGATCGATCTGATTCAGAAACTGCCTTTACCAAACAAAATGAAAGATTATTTGCAGGAGAAGCACTATTGAAATGATTGTAGTGGGATACGGTAGTAAATTGCACTTTTTGTTGAGTGATACGTCCTTAAAACAGTTTACACATATGGAGGTAAAGGCTTGATTTGTGTCAAAAGCATAGGTTGACTATCTGATCTTCCCACAAATAAGAGCGATAAATTTGTTATTGCTCAGATTCAGTGTTTTACTTTTTACAGGGCTCATCATAGCTACATGGTAAGAAACCAGCCTGTTCTCATATAATTTACATGACAATGGTAACATTTTTGCAAACCAAAATTATGTGCTTCATGGCTGCAGTTTCTCAGTGAAATGTCCAGCATGGGGGGCACCAAAATCAAGTGAAATGATATTGTTATTTGTCAAGGTTTTGAAGGAGAATGTTAGATGGATGTTTTAACAAGTAAAACATACCTCCCTAACTTAACTTTAACCTAACCAATTGTGTTTAAAACGATAAATGAGAGGTGAACAAAACATCCTTACACATAACCAACACCTAAACGTAAATTATACACATTTTAAAAACAAGTTTGACATTTAATGCACATTTATTGAAGCAACTACGCCATTTTGTGTCACTTCAATGGCACGTTCGCTTTACTTTTGCTTCGAGCGTCCTTGGATGGGCTCGAGATTCAGTCTCCAAGTCCAATGTCCAACATACTATCAGGTGAGCTCTCGCAGAAGTTAATCACATTGGAATAAGTGTGTAAGTGTAGGTCAATCTGTAATACAAGCTATAAAATTTATTGTTTTTTAAATTAGGGATGGGCACGAGTACTCAGAAGTGACAGATATGATCGTTAATGTAAAGGCTTGATGCGACTTTTCACTGAATTCAAAATTCAGTGACAACTACCTGACAGCTATACTCTACATATCAAAGAGGGGCCATATTTTAGATTTTTGAGATTGATTACATTGTCATTTTCAGCGGTACCTTGATTGTCAACAGAGACGTCTCATAGCAACCAAACTGACAAACGATGCTGCAGTGCTAACGTTTGTTTTACAGGTTTACGATAATCAAAAGAAAATTTAATCCACAGTGTTGTGAACATCTATCTCTGCTCATGTTTGCTAAACAGGTTTTATTGTTATATAATGTAGAAACTTTGACTCATTAATGTATATTATTTAATAAAATTTAAGGTTTATCATTGACTGTAAATCTCTCTCGGTGCCAACAAGTTTGCGTGACACACCTGCATCTCAGCAAAATCAGAGCTGATTTCCGCACAAGTTGAAAGTCCAACAAAGTGGCGTTCCATCGCGGTTTTCCCTGTATGAAGTTTAAAATTCCAAGTTAAATGGGAGGAAGTATGAAATATCACAGCAACAAACTCCAACAGAGTGCAGTGTGACTTTCTGTCCGTGGCAGAGACAGCGCTCTACACTCTGGAGAAGCACAAACACAAGGGAAATCATTCCTCTTCATCTAAATGGAGCATAGCTGAATGTAACAGAACGCAGGGTCTTCAAAACTATTTTCAACTTAATACTGTGTTTTAAAAACGCAATTATTATTGTGTCACAGAAATCATGGTTTGCAGATACATGGTTCAGAAACTGGAGCACACTTACCAAGCTTATTACAGTAACCTGAATGAAGAACAGAGATGCATGTTCTGAGCATTGTTTCATTGGATTGACCATCAAGTCTTCACATAATGACAAAATATTTAGCATTAGATTTTGATTATGACTTCTTTTGTACTTATTGTAACAGACAACATTAAAACAGCCTATGTTAATGAATAGATGTTGAAGCAACTAGACACAATGCAGCAGCCAAAGACGTATGACGTACGACCCCCCCCCCCCCCCCCCCCCCCCGAGTACTTGAGTAGACAAAATGACCAAAATGCCCACCCCTATTTCAAATGATGCGTTAGAATAAAAGTGTTTTTAGTAAAAACATAGCAGGGTGTGAGTAATATAGCGTGGAAAAAAAAGCGTTTATAAAGTAATAAGCAGCGATTGTACCCATGATTTGTGTGATAGTGAATAAAATGCAAAGTTGTTGTAGTGCCTTTAGTGTTTATTTCACCAAGAAACTGCAACAAAATGTAGAAAGCAGCATGTAAAACTTGGTTTGCAAAACTAGTTATAGTTACGTTCACTCTGAGATTAGGTTGTAAGAAACTTAGTCAGGATTGGGATGCCATGCCTAATGAATTTATAGGCCTACAGATTAAATGAATATGTTTTAGATTCTGATTTGAAAGCTTGGATTGGAAAATAGTCATTTTGCTGTAAAGCCTCTGCATTTGGTTGTTCTTTACTAAGAAAATATGATGTCAGCCAAATTTTTGGCAGGTTTTAATAGTTTTCTCTCTTATAATCGGTACATTTCAATTAAACTTGCTAATATGCTGGATGCCAATTTTTGGTGGAATATATTTATAGCTGTGCATCAAAGATCAACACACTTTACTGAAAGAGTTTTTGAGGATTAATCTTCTAAAATTGTTAAAAGTTAAAAATATCTCTTAACATTTGTTCAATGCCATACATTACACTTTTGTAGATCTGTGCAAATTGACAACAGTTTGAGTCAGTCAGGTACGAGAGCACCACAAAGAAAAGACTGTGAATCACATAAAAAAAGAAAACATTGTAGAAAAAAAAATATATATATATATTTTAAATGCCAATAATGTCAGATTTTTCCCCAAAAAGGGAGCAGGTAAAGAACAAGAGTTTAATTTATGTTGTGTTTTGTGGTTCATGCAGTTTTTTGTTCTGTTAAAATATTATGGTTCATGAACATATTATTTGTTTTGTTTTTAAACGCCATGTAAATGTGATAGTTCACCCAAAATAAAAAAAAAATGGTCTTCATTTACTCACTGCCATGTTGTTCCAACCTCATATGACTGACATATGTTAGACAGTATGTTAGCCTCAGTCACCATTCGCTTTCATTACATATTTGTCCATACAATGAACAGGAATGTGATCGTAGCTAACATTCTGCCTAAAAAATTTTTTTGTTCAATGAAAATGAATGTCTTACATGTTTGGAACAACGTGAGAGAGAACATTTTGACAATGTTATTTTTCGAGTTAACTTTTAGTATTTTTCTTTCAGAATCTAGTGCTGGAACGATCAGTTGTTGTAGTTGCTCTGGTTGAGTAAACGAAATAAAGCAGGAGTTTAAAAAAAAAAAATAAAGCACAGTTTTATAGACATTACACCTTAAATGGCTTATTTATACTTGAACCATAGGCAAACTTTCAATTAATTAATCTGCAAATATCCCAAAGTATTTATGCATTCATAAGTCAAATACTCTTGAGTGAATATGGGAATTTTTTTTTTCTCCCATGCAGAACGAGAGCAGGTTTCCTTACCCGCTGCCCTCTATAATAGCAACATGTCAGCCTGTCAGTATTTGATAAACTATGCTTCAAGCCAAAATGTTGCATTCAGACATTTGTGGATTCATACACTGTTGTACATTTTATTTTGCATTTCCTCCACACCACATCGTCTCCTTTTCACTTACCTGTCATCATCACCTCTCCTATCACCTGAATGGGAATTGCCTATTGCTTTTTTCTTTTAATTAGGGCTTTAATTGGGCTTTCTTATAGGGAAAAAGTCATATTAGTCATTGGAAACTCATCATTTCTAAGGTGTAGTTATTATCAACTCTGAATGTGACTGAAATGACACAAAACTTAATGATGCTGGGCTAGAGTAGGACTACATGTGTGTTGCCCTCATAAGAGTTGGCACTGTTTGACTTTAGACTATATTGGAATAATCAACAAAAGCAAATAGGGGAGCTTACAAATGTATTTTTATCTGGCATATTAAATGTGTGTGAAGCAGAGCCAGAAATTCTTATTCATGGTTTTCACACCACACATGGTCTAAGGAATTTTAAGGACCTTTACAAAACAAACAAAAAAAAAAGTGCCAACTGGCGTTCACGGAAAACATTGAACAATACAGTGTGAAATATTTGTGAAACACCTTGGGGAGAGTTTGAAGGTTAGCTGTAAAATAAGCACAGTTTGTCATCTGTAATATTACCCATGGAATTTATGATTTCACTAAAAACATTTATTTCTTGAATTAATGTTTTATGTGATGAGTTTGTTTTAAATATGCTTATGAGGGAACAGTTGAGGTGGAAGATTCTCCTTAAAGGGATAATTAACCCCTAAATTAAAATATTGTCCTAATTTTCTGACGTTTGTGGGAAAGAAAAGGAGATGTGAGCCTCAGTCATATTTTATTGGTAATTGAGGCTAACATTTTGCCTAACATCTCCTTTTGTGTTCCACGGAAGAAAGATTGATGGAGGAATGATGGAATTAGATTTTTTTGGCGAACTGTCCTTTAGCACACCATAGACTTTTAGGTTGAGGTGAAGAATGTGCTCTGTATTGTTGAATGTGAGGTGTATTGTTGGCTCTGCTTGCTATATTTGAACTGGTGAAGTTGCCATTTTTTTTACCCCATTAAATGGTTTTGTTAAGAGTCAGGAGAATTGTCTTCTCAAAGCAATTGCTAATGTCTGAATTACTTATAAATTGTGAGTGTAAGAGAGTGAACAAGCAAGCAACAAAAAGATGAATGGCAAGGCACAAGCTTTTCAATTAGTTGAAAGTGCATTTACCAGAATGTGGAAGTTGACTAATGCAAAAAATAAATGTGAACTTAAGTGTTTGATCACAATGTACAATGTTTTTATTTTTGCCAGATGTTTGGATTATAATTGGATAAACACTGATTGTTCAGTTTTGTCTGCGGTGTGTGATTATTCATTTTTTTTTTTTTAAACATTTCCAGGACTCCATTATGTTTAACATTTTTTTCATAAACTTGTGTGTATGTTGTTTGTTGTTGCTTGTTTGGACTGCTGAAGTATTTTGACTTTTGAGATAATGACAGTCAAGCACTTAAGTTTCACTGAAATATATATTTTTCTAATCCATATTCTGTTGTCCTCGTACTGCGAATGAAGGTGATTGTTTACATGATACAAATGACTTTTTCTTTGTTTATATGATCTCTCTCTAAACATCTTGGTACAACTTTTCAAATGTTTTTCTTTAATGTGTCATGCACATTTATGCTGCTTTACGATTATGATTGCCTTTTTAATTAAAAAATGGGGGAGATGGAATGTCACCTAGGTATAGGCCTATGTATTCACAATGACTTTGGTATACTCTTGAGAAAGTCAGATGCAAAAATTGTTGTTAACGTTTCAAGTTAGATGTATTCAGTCCTTTATTATATCAGAAAGAGTCTGCTCACTCCAGTTTACATGGTCTGTTTTCCAAAGTCAGTTATTGTTTGTTGTCATTTAAATTAAAGAAAGAACCAATAGTATTTTCTTGCACATTTGGATAGTTTTTTTTTTTTTTTTTTTTGTATCTGCTGGTGTATATTATGAATAAAATAAAACGTTTCAAAACGTTTTGTATTTCGTTTCATTTTCTCTGTCATTTTTTGGTAAATTGTAAATGATTCAATGATTTTAATTCAAGCCATGAATTGTATAAATGAAGACCTAGGGAGAAAATAAACTTGATATTCTGAGACAAAGATAAAAAGGTGTGACAGTCAATAGTTGGTGTGTGGTAAAGTTTAGGTTGCTAATCACAGAAACAGATCTGTGGGCACTGAAAAGACATATTTGCTCTTTTCCTGGGCACAATATGTTTTATTCATAATGCAATGTAATAACTTGTCACACTACGATGCCTTCATAGTCCTTTTAAATGTGCTGAACCGAGTGAGTCAAACTTTCAGTGTAAAAAGAAGTTTTTCCAGGATATAATTGCTATTATGGATGCGTCATCTTGTGTGTTCACAGTTTATGATTGTACGAGTATCCACCCTTAGGTTACTCATACATTGTTTAGCTGAAAACATCATTGCACATACTGTTGAATTCAATAAATTGTGTTCATTCTTAAAGGGATAATTCACTAAAAAATGTCACCCTCATATTGTTCCAAATCCGTATCACATTCTTTTGATGGTGGAACACAAAGGAAATGTTAGGCCGAATTACAGCCTTAGTCACCTCAGCCTCACCTCAGCCTTAGTCAGAAAGTGAATACTTTCATTGTATATAAAAAAAATAAAAACATTTAATGGTGACTAAAGTGGCGTTCACACTAGGCTTTAAAGGGATAGATCACCCAAAACTGAAAATTCTCTCATCATTTACTCACCCTCATACCATCCCACATGTGTATGACATTCTTCTGCTGAGCACAATTAAAGATTTTTAGAAGAATATCTCAGCTCTGTAGGTCCATACAATACAAGTGAATATATGTGGCATGAACTTTGATGATCCGAAAAGCACATAAAGGCACCATAAAAGTAATCCATACAACTCCAGTGGTTAAAATTCTGGATAAAAATCTTCATAAGCGACATGATAGGTGTGGGTGAGAAACAGATCAATATTTAAGTCATTTTTTACTATAAATTCTCCTCCCTGCCCAGTAGGTGGCAATATGCACAAATAATGCAAATAGCAAAAAACAAAAGATGATTAATGTGAAAGGAGATTCATTGTAAAAAAAAAAAAAAAAAAAAAAAAAGACTTGAATGTGTTTCTCACCCACACCTATTGTATAGCTTCTGAAGATATGGATTTAACGACTGGAGTTGTAAGGATTACTTTTATGCTGACTTTTTATGCTTTTTGACATTTAAAGTACGGGCCACCTTTTACTTGCATTGTATGCACCTACAGAGCTGAGAAATTCTTCTAAAAATGTGTTCAGCAGAAGACAGCAAGTCATAAACATCTGGGATGGCATGAGGGTGAGTAAATGATGAGAGAAATTTCCTTTTGTGTGAACTATCCCTTTAAGCATGCAAATGTTTTAAATACATTTTATTAAGCCAACACAATAAGAAGTCACACGCAATGGCTTCTGGTGTAAGTAGTGTAAATACTTAAAAAATAAATAATATTATATTCAAAATGTTACAGTATTTTTTTCATTTACCTGCAATAATTAAACATGCAGCTTTGAAATATGCATTCTTTGTATTAAGCCAAGTGACATTTCGATCTTATATTGTTTGCAGGTCAGAGATCACCAAAGATGAACTTTCAGAATTTCATTTTCTTAGAAACTTTCTCTTTAAACCTTAAGTTTAAAACTAGTTTGACCAAAGTCTATACAACTTACTTCATTATCGTAATATTGTTAAGAAGCCAAAATTAAATTTAATTGGCTCCAAAGATTTGCTAGTATTGCGTGAGTTTCAATTAGATAGAAATTGCTGTTCGGTTTGTTTCCTAGTGAGAGTGTTACTTTCTCACTAAAGTCATCAATCACATGTCTTATTTCTGAGATTTATGACTTAGTCTTGCCATCTGGTCATCTGCATGAAGTTCCATTTGTCACCAGAAAGCAGCGGATGATAAAGACAACTCAAATTACCCAGTGAACATATCTATGGCTTTAAAATGGTATGGCAGAAGGAACTTTGTCGGTCTACTGCATAATGAGACACAAAGTGCCTGTTAGCACCAGATGTTTGTATTTGTGGGGTACTAAAGGTTCATGTTTGAGACTAGTCTGTGATCCCATGCCAAAGGTCTAATCACCACTGAAGCTATGGGTAACCAACACTCATAACTTATTTACTAAGTATAAATAAATAATGACTAAATGGCCCTTACACTTTCACTTTGGAGGCAAAAGCCTGTTTTCTGCATCATTGCCAGTTTTGTTTTCTGTTAAAGTAATAGTTCGCCCCAAAATGAAACTTTTGTCATTATATTCTCACACTTATGTTGTTCTAAACCTGAATGAGTTTCTTCAGTGGAACACAAAAGGAGATGTTTTGAATAATGTTCATGCTGCTCTTTTCTGTACTATGGAACAATATAGTGAAAGGGGCAGTTAAGTTCCAAAATGTAAAAAAATAAACCAAAAAAGTAGTCCATTTGACTAATGGGTATATTCCAAGTCTTCTGAAGACACACAATTGCTTTGTAAGTGGAACAGATCAAAATGTATGTTGTTATTCACTGCAAATCACATTGTTTGGTGTAGATATTAAATCTCATTTGCTTTTGTGCATAATCAAACTTATTGGAACACGTCAGATCTGGCGTCAGTGATGCTAAATGGCATTTTCTCATATTTTGAATCTAAACGCTAAGTGCAAAGTTTGAATGTGTGTGGAACCACATATAAGAACTGAACGCTATGGTGGTCAAGATTGCTATCAAGTTTAAATTTGTGTTTTTATTGAGCATATGAATTGAAAATTCTCTTTTTAAAGGGATTGTCCCCACAAAATGAAAATAATGTCATTATTTACTTACCCTCATGTCATTCCAAACCTGTATCACTTTTATTTTTTCTGTGGAATACAATCTGAGAGGTTTTTAGTCTCAGTCACCATTCACTTTCTGTGTATATAAATAAAAGAATAACATCCACATTCTTCAAATTTTCATCCTTTGTGTTCCATGCATGGAACAATAAAAGGTATACATACGGTTTGGAATGAGCAGAGGGAATTTTTGTGTGAACTATTCCTTTAACAATCAATTATATAAAATGATTTGTCTTTGGGAGGATTTTGTAAAAGACTAATAGAAATAATATTATGTCTGTCTATGTTCACTCTAAATGGAATCATGCCAGATAAACTCATATAATACTGCCTTTATTGCACCAACATTCACATCTGCTACCTGAAGGACAACAGGTGACAAAAGAATAAAGGGGAAATGAGAGAACCTCCTGCAGTGTTATGGTGACAATATTCTCTTCCCCCAGCGATGCACGCATCCTCATGTGGCAAGAAAAACAGGTGGCGCCCATCAGGAAATGGTTGGAGAGAACTCTCTGTAGCCGTACTTCAAGGAAGAGCATCCCAGTATTGGTCCTTTAAAATCCAAGCCATACTGTTAGAAGAGGGAGATAAAATCCAAGCAGGTGTTCCTTTGTCAGATTAGTCTCCAATAGAGTCTCTGGAGCAGGTATCATTGGCATGTGCTCCCTTTGCACCTATCCAAAGAATTTCAATTGTATGAAACATCCAGGACCAAATATCGTGTTTCACTTTAAATTACGCTGATCCATGTTATATTCATTACCAACAAATCTGGACACATTTGACTGAATTAAAGTCCATCATGATCTTAAAAGGTTATGCTTATGCTTATGCTGCATCCTTGAAATAAGGTTTAGTTACAAATACAAATTGTGTATTTGAAATTGTGACATTTAAGTCCTTTTTCACTATAAATTCTCCTCCTGCCCAGTAGGTGGTGATATCCATGAAGAATGTGAATTGCCAAAAACAAAAGAAGAAGAATGTGAAAGTGGATGTGGAGAGTGTTAGAAAAAAGGGATTTAAATATTGATCTGTTTCTCACCCACACCTATCATATCACTTCTGAAGATATACTATAGATTTAACCACAGGAGTCATATGGATTACTATTATGCTGCCTTTATGTCCTTTTGGAGCGTCACATTTTTGGTACATATTCGCTTGCATTGTGAGGACCTACAGAGCTGAAATATTCTTTTAAAAATCTTTGTTTGTGTTCAGCAGAAGAAAGAAAGTCCTAAACATCTGGGATGGCATGAGGGTGAGTAAATGATGAGAGAATTTTCATTTTTGGGTGAAATATCCCTTTCACCAACAAAACCTATCACACCACAAAGTGTGCATAACTCCTCCAGAAGATGTTTCTGGAAAACACACCAGTAGTACCTTTCTGCATCGTTGCCACTCTCTCTGCACCAGAGTTTACATGATCCACAAATCGCTCAATCTACACATACCAGCAATGCAGTTCTGATTAATGACAGTCCAAACAGCACACATTGCAGGGTGTTGCCATATTTAGCATACTGTGCGATTTCCTGTTTACTGTTCTAAAGGCAGCTTACTAGGTTTTTCTTTCAATAAGTCAATGGTGCCATATACAGCAAATGATGGAACTAATTGCTGTTGTGCATGTACACTATTTACCCTGGTGCAAGACATGTATACGATGGACAATTAATCACAGATGTATTAAAATAGGAGTAAAAAACACTCAGACTTGGGGACTTGAATTTATCAGCATACATCATTGACACCTAGATAAATTACACATCTTGCTTTGCTCTGTTTTGTGCATTCTAAAAAGTCAGTAAGATTAAACTGAAAAAGATCGGCTGAGTCTTAAAAAAGGAAAATATGTGCCTTGGCAGGTTTGGTGATACATCTAGAGTATGAGGAGCAACTAGCTTGCTTTTTAATTTTTTTCTAGCTAGGGCCAATCATTATTTCCCTTGAAATAGATGTTTAAGAGGATAATCTTTAGCAAGTGTCTAAGAGATGTTTGTTATAGACAGCTGGACACCAATTGACATGTGTGGAACTTTTCACATATTCAGTTTGATAAACATTTGAAAATGCTGACCAAGGATAAAGGGCTGCAGAGTGGAAGCATTTTTAATATGACACAACTGATATTCCTTCAGCCTAGAGGGCAATGATTTTGACTAATAACATTCATCATTCATCAGTGCTAAAACTGATGTGTTGGTTAGATTACTTCTGGAAATAAAAAATTCTACTTATAAAAAATAAACAACAAAAACTTGAATTATTAATGTAATCTTTTAGATGACACTTTTTAGGTATTATAATTTTGGTAATCTGATTACTTTGGTATTACTTATTGCATGTTTTAATGAAAATCTAATCTTAAAGGGAATGTTGAACCAAAAATGAAAATTCATCATTTACTCACCCTCATGCCATCCCAGATGCAGACTTTCTTCTGCTAAACAAAAACAAATACTTTTTTACAAGAACGTCTCAGCTCTGTAGATCCATACAATGCAAGTGAATGGGTACCACAAATTTGAAGCTCCAAAATGCACATAAACACAGCATAAAAGTAATCCACATGACTCCAGTGTTAAAATCTATATCTTTAGAAGCGATATGATTAGTGTGGTTGAGAAAATGATCAATATTTAAGTCAGTTTTTACCATAGATTTTCCTCCCTGCACAGTAGGTGGTGATATGCACATCAACAAAAACAAAGGTAGAAGAATGTTAAAGTGGAGAGTGCTATATAAATACAAACACAGTTGAAGTCAGAAGATTACATACACTTAGGATGAAGTCATTAAAACTTATATCCATCCCCATATTTATACCATGATCAATGGTATATTACTATAATCTCTATAAAAAAATACAATACACAAAAAACGTCCAATGGAATCAGAATGGTAAAATTCATGTAAAGATTCTGGGTGTGTGCAGATTTCAAGGAAAATGTCAACAACAGAGCTGCATAAAACACATAAGGATATATATAACAGTAACATTGTGTTATATAATTGGCCATCTAAATGAGAGCATAAACAGAATAATAAGCATATACTCAAAGTTAATAAGAGACTTTGTGTCGAATGGATTCATAAGTTTGGAGCGAATTTGTCAGGTAGTGTTTTTTTCTGATTAACACATTTATTGATTCAGACACAAGAAACAGAAAAGCAAACATATATACTCAGAATCAACCTTTAACCCCCATAATTCCCTTTTGCCCTCCAAATCCCCAACCCCACCTTGACCCTCAACATATACTTGAGAATACACACACAAAACAAACAAAAAATATATATAAAAAAAATGTAAATTAAAATCACACACATTTAAAACTACACATCTCTCTCCACTTCCCCTCCCCGAGAGCCTTCCAAAAATACCAAATAGCTGCCACATTTTTTTTATTAAATCTCTTTCAGTTTCCCTGAAAACGCCGCCACCCTGCCCATCTCTATGCACCACTCCTGGAATGAGGCCACTCCAGCCAACTTCCATCCCCTAAAGATGACCTACCTGCCGATCAAAGCACTGGCTAGGGCCCAATTTGTTTTTTTAAATATATTTATCCCCTATTTTGATTACCACCTCATGGTCTAAAATACAGAGTCTGGGGCAAAATGACAGTTGAGTGTCCAATACATCACACATAAAACTCTGAACCCTCAAACAAAAATCTTGGACCTTAACACACCACCAAAAAACATGGGTTGTGTCCCCATCTTCTGATTGGCATCGCCAGCAGGTGGGTGTGTCTTTAAGACCAAGCCTATACAATCAAGAGGGGGTCTAATATAATCTATGTAAAATCTTAAATTGCATAAGGCGCACCCTTGAATCTCTAGATGTAGACTTGATGTTTTTTTTTTTTATTCTAGCCCACACTCCTCCGATAACAAGTTTAAATCTTTCTCCCATAATCTCTTGAGAGAAGTTGAAGCTTCGTCCCCTAGACTGTGAATTAGAAGAAAGTAATACACTGATGCCTCATGGCCTTTTCCTAAAGCACTAATCACCACTTCCAGAATATCTGCGACTTTATGGGGGTGTATGCTACTCCCAAAAATAGTACAGAGCAGGTGGCGCAGCTGTAAATACCTAAAGAATTGGGAAATGGGAATCCCAAAATGTTGAACCATATTTTCAAAGGACCTCAACACTCTGCTCTTATATAGGTCACTGAGCATATTAACCTCCTTCACAATCCACAATCCAGAAAGGGGACATATTAATACATAATCTTGGGTTAATCCATATGCTCGAAGCAACATTTAAATAAATGTCTGAATTAAACACTCTGAACACTTTTGTACATACCGCGTGCAAATGAGAGATACTTCTCCAGTTAGTTTGTTTTAAATGCTTTCCAATGGGGAAATTGGGGCAAGAACTTCCTGTTCAATACAAAACCAGGAGGGGCTCTCTCAGGTGGAAGTGCAAATGAGCCAAATGTCTGAGACCAAATGCATAATAATAAAAAAGAAAAATCTTGGGTAGACCTAGACCACCTTTGTCAATCAGCCTATTTAACTCAGTGAAATATAATCTGGGATGTTTACCATTCCAAATGAAGGGCTTTTCTATGCTATCAAATTGCTTGAAATAAGAGAGGGGAACATCTACAAGGAGGGATTGTAGCGGGTAGCTGAATTTTGGACGACGATAAATTTTAATAACATTAACCATCCCAATCATAGATAAATGTAATGAAGCCCACCTGCCCACATTGTTCGAAATTTTTTTTGTTAAAGGGTCAAAATGAACACTAACTAAATCACACAAATTTGCTGGGAATAAAATGCCCAAATACTTAATGCCCTGTTTGGGCCACTGGAAGGTGCCCGGATGACAAGCCATTACAGGGCAGTATGCTGTCAGAGCCAAAGCTTCGGATTTAGACCAATTGACTCTGTATCCTGAGAATTTAGAAAAGGAATTAATAATTCTGTGGAGGCAAGGCATAGATCTAATATGGTCGGAGATGAATAATAAAATATCGTCTGTGTAAAGAAAAAGCTTATGCACCATACGTCCCGCCATCACCCCTGGAAAATCATCATCCTTTCTTATTGCGGCTGCTAATGGTTCCAGGGCAAGACAGAACAATAATGGGGAAAGAGACTCTATCCAGAGTAAAATAATCTGAATTTAAACCAATGTTTGTACTGCCGCTACCGGGTATCCATAAAGTAACTTAATCCATCCAATAAAAGTATTCCCGAACCTGTATATTTCTAAAATCCCGAATAAACCTTACCTGATCTATATGTATAAAAGATGTCATAACTTTGGTTAGCCAACATTTTTGACAATATTTTAATGTCTAGCTGGATCAGGGAAATTGGACGGTAACTCTTAAACTCGTTTAGATCTTTGTCCTTTTTAAGAATCAGATGGATCTGGGCTTCTTTCATGGTTGTCAGAAGCTATCCATTCTTTAATGATTCCGTATAAACTTCTAGCAAAATGGAGCCAGTTATGTAGCATAAGATCTAATAAATTCAGCTGCAAAGCTGTCTGGCCCAAGAGCATATCCTGTAGGCAAGGCCTTGATTACCTCACCATGCTCCTTCAAGGCTATCTCAGAATCAAGAGAATTATTTTGCTCAGTTATCAGTTTAGGAAGTTCTAACGGTTCCACAAAGTTTCTAACATATTCATCAGTAGACGAAGACTTAGAATTATAGAGATCAAGATAGAATTATTTAAAAGCATTATTAATATCAGTGGCCAAGGTAAATATTTCACCACCATCAGATTTCACTAAGGGAATGGATGTCACATCCTCCCTATTTGTTCACACAAGATCCCCTTCCCCTGAGAATTAACCACTAACCGGACTACATTTCCCAGAATCCCCTTGCTCCTGCCATTGACTCACAAAGCTGTTTTCCATTTACTCTTCAACTCCCTGTTTTGACCATTGCCTGTTCCCTGGATTTACCCCTTTGTCTACCGTCTTTGATTTATTGCATTGTGTGTATTGCTTATCTGGTTTTGACCTCTGTCTGTTTGACTACAATCTCTATTAAACTCTGCTCATGGATCTTCACTCAGCATCTGAGTCTGAATTGTTACAATGGTAACATTGAATTACACAGCAAAATATAATCTATAAAACAAACTCCAGCCAATTGGCAGAATAAACACAAATAGCATGAAGCTTCATCCATAAAACTGTCCTAAAGGTGTATTATTCTACAAAATAAACAAAAATAATCTTGCCAGATCCACAAACTGTCAAGTGGATGTTCAGTGGCTCACTCGTCTGCAACATGAGTGTATGCAAATAATTTACTAATTCCAATGATTTTGTCAGAAATAATCCACAAAATTAACTCCAGCCGATAGGCAGAATAATCACAAAGAGCATGTAGATTCATACACAAAACCGTCCTGAAGGTCAAGTGAATGTTCAGTGATCCAGTCCACCTGCCTGCAACGTGAGCACCACAACTCCTCCCACTCGCTCCACTGACTTTATGAAGGACATCACTTACTGTGGGCATGTGAATGTTTTACGGCTGGGAACATTAGTGCAAAAGCGACTTTCCATTGATGTAAAAGTTTCTTGCATTCCTTGAATTTATCACATTTCTCTCTTGTCGAGGAAAAAGATAATGCTGTGGTTCTACCAAGAAAGTCTTCCTTTCATCCTCACCTCATGTAACACAAGATCTTTGTCAGATGATCTCAGAAATTTGGCCAGAATTGATCAGGGCCTGTCTCCCTCAGCGGATCGCCGAGCCGGAAACCTGTGAGCTTGCTCAATTTCCAGCTTATGGCCTGCTATGTCAAGAAGACTCAGAAAGAGCCGTTCATGAATTCCACCATATTCTGTCCCTCCACTCCCTTTGTGACTCCCACGGTACAGACGTTATTCCACCAGCTATGGTTCTACGTGTCCTCCAACTTCTCCCAGACATGCTCCAAATCAACCTTGGTCACTAGCGGATTAGCAGATAATTCCCTCTCCGATGACTCCAGATAATCGATCCCTTTCTCGACATCCCCCTCTCTTGTGACCACATCAGTAAATTTTGCCTCCATAGCAGTGATCGATTGACACATAACAGCAAGAACCTCCAAGTCAGCAACGACCTTAGTCAGCATTGACGACATGTTCAACATCTCTCGCCGTATTTCCCGCAACTCCAAATCGACTTCCTGGTCCGTGGCCTTCTCAGGGGTGTCATCCTGATCCCGTAAGTGTCTTTTTATCTCTCCAGAGCCTGAGGATTTAGAATTCTTTGACTTATCATCCTCCTAGAATAGTTAGGGAACAAAGTGTATCGACTCAAACTGGTTTATGTCATTAAAAGGTATTAAAACTAGCAAAGTGCACAGAGCTCACCGTTCGCATGTCTGATCCTCACATGGCATCACGTGACTCCATTCTGTCAGCTAGTGTTAAGTATAAAACAGGTGCCAAAGTATTAGGTGGTATTGATTGCAAACATATTTAAAGAAGATGACAAGTTAATAGATACTGTCAATATATTTTTGCAGTTAACATTTTCGAGGTATTGTACCTGTGAAAAAGCAAATAGTTTGGTAGGAGCAAAAATGAGCCCATGTGAACACCATGCCACTACTATAGTGTAAAATGTTTCCCTCTTAATTGTCTGCACTGAGGGACTTTCCAGTACAGCAAACTGCAGCAAAATATTTGATTATCAGTTCTGTCTCTTATCTTCTCCCTTGACCCATAATAGCCTGCTGAGACCCAAACCTCTCTGAACTCTTGCAATACCGAAAATATGAAGGAAATACAAGTTCCTTATTCTGCTTGTCTGTGTATTTCCCATGATCAGCTATTTAAGTCCATTTATATCTATTTTTGCCCCTTCTCTCAGAAAAAAAGAAGCTTTGCTGTTAAATTCTCTTCCCATCAGGGCCATGAAATTATGGAGCGCCACTTTGCAGCACTGATACTCTGCCTAGGTTGTCCTAGATCTGTCCATTTAACTCCCTCTTAAAACAAATAGATGAGTTTAGGAACTGCTGGTTCCTCATATACCACCAACGTGTGGAGTTCGTTATGTAATGTATGCACGAAAAATTTATTTTTCATCCATTATGCAAATTCCATTTTTAGCTGTGTCCCCAGTCTTGTAATTTACTTTTCACACAATTGTTTTCAGTTTGTAAATAATGTAATGCAGCCTTGATGAAGAGGAGTAGCCATAAATGATGCAATAATAATGAACTTTGGGAACTAGCTTGTGCAGAACTGAAATAATTCTGTTTGAGGATGACTGTTAAATGTATATAGCTGTCGAATTAGATCTACAGGGAGTCTGTTAGATAAAAGAATGCATGTGATTAATTTATTTCACAAACTGCCAAGTGCTCTGACGCACTTTTGATATGTCATCTTTATTTTGAGAAGAAAGGAAACAAGATCATGGGGGGTATGTAACCATTTTTTTTTTTTGTGCTGATTTTACATTATCAGCATTTATCTGAATCATTAATCTCTCTGGCGAGAAAGTTTTCTGATTTTGTAGCTGGGAATTTATTTTACTTAGAAATGTGCTCATGGAAACCGGTCTCCATGAGTTATGCAAAACATTTCCTCATCTATTTTGGGCTGTAATGAGGCAACAGCTATCCTGTTATTTAATAAATTCTTTGATTTTAAAGTGCAGTAAAGAGACCTCCGTTTTGCTGTTATTATTCATTCATAAATTGTTGACTACTATTGACCATAAATGAAACCTGAGCTAAGCTGTCATCTTACTCTTTATCTTGCTCTTTAATGTGCAAGATGTTATTCCTTTGTGTTTTGATTGACAGTGATTATGAGCTGTGAAACAGGAACCTCTTATGTCTGCCTCTTTACAATAAATCTGTATAAAAGCCACCCATATGTCCCTGATTCGCAAGTAATATTATCATTAAAAAAAGTCCACTCAAAGAACTCGTTCAATAATTTTCATTGATATATTGAAAGATAACCTAATTTTGTCTGTACAGTATATGTCGTATTCAGTGTCGGGGAGTAACGGAATATGTGTAACGGGATTATGTATTTAAAATACTAAATATAAGTAACTGTATTCCACTGCAGTTTCAATTTAAATAATTGGTAATAAGAATACAGTTACATTCAAAAAGTATTTTGATTACTGAAGAGATTACTTAGCATTTTATTTTCATTTGTTTCATTTAATATTTATTCCTTTCAGATGGAAAACATTTATATATATAAATGATGCGATTCACTTGAACAGTGGTGAAACACTTTCTTATGATGTGTTACATTCATACGAGCAGACAGAGAAGTACGTTTGAAGTAAGTTTGGATCAGAAGAAACAGAAATAAACCTTGTGTAAATTGTCAGCTTTACACTAAGCTAAAATGCTATTTCTGGACATTTTACATGCATGTTACCAGACTCGATCATTTTTTTTTATCAAAAAATTAATGTTGGATCATAATTTCTTTTTTCTAGTAAGACCTTTGATATTAGGGAAAAAATCGTATTCTTGATGGTAATTTTTGCATTGTTTTTCAGTAAAAACATCTAAAAATCCTTAAAACAAGATTTTTAAGATATTTATACAAGACAACACTGCATAAGATATTTAGGGTTTTCAGAGAATGTATTTTTAACATGTGTATTTTGTCTTACTGTACTGGCAGAGTTTTTATAGTCAAAACAAGTGAAAAAATCTACCAGTGCTGAAGAAGTAATCCAAATTATTTAGAAAACGTTGCTGACCTTGAGTAATCTAACAGAATACATTACAAATGACATTTTACAGCAAGTATACAGTAATCTGTAGTGGAATACATTTCAAATGTAACCCTCCCAACCATATTGGCCTACCTTGAAATGTTTAAGGTGTTTTTACGTTGAGTATTGTGTTTAAACCTCCATGCTCTGTTTGGGGTCTTTATAGCTCAAAAACATATATAACATTGAAGAAATTAAGTATCCTAATGTTATGAGAACTGATTATGAGCAACATTTTAAAGTGATAGCATGCACCAAACAACCTCCATGAAAATTTTTACATTACTTATATTTTGGATCTCAGAGAGCACAGCAACTTTAATAATTTGTACGATATAGCAAAATTATAAGATATAGCGTGACTTGGCTCATACAAAAAGTTACCACATTTATTTCAGTCAAACCAATCATCAAACAGAATTTCAAATTAAAATTTCAGCTTGCCTCCTATCCAACATGTTTAACTATCCAAAAAAATCATTTTCCAAGTTTATGGTTTTGGTAAATGGTTACACTTTATGGTTAGGTTAAGGTGCAGAGTTTAGGTTAGGGGTTAATCTTTGTATGAACAATTATTCAGAACCCTAATATTTCACTTTCTTCTGTGTTACACAAATTATGGTTTTCTATTAAAATAATGGTTATGTTTAGTGTGTAGGCTTTATAGTTAGGTTAAGGTTTTGGTTAGGGGTTAAGTATATATTATAACATTGTTCATCTGTTCATTTATTTTCTCTATGGGAGTAAAAGTCATACATATTTGTATTAGCCAACTCGTGCAGTTTAGTACGGTTTCACCATCTCGTAATATTATTACAACATATCATGGGACAGGATTGGATTATTGTAATTTGTCTGCACACAATTCTGTAGCTGTAAACCATTGTCAGTTGTGTGTGTGTGTGTATATATATATATATATATATATATATATATATATATATATATATATATATATATATATATATATATATATACAGTATATATATAATTTTTTTTTTTATTGTAATGTTGTACAATGTGTTTTTGCATGGGTCATTTTGACCCCAAAGAATACAATGTACTATATTGGATAACAGTCACCATTCTGAAAAGTGCATGCTTTCTTTGTGATACAACACATAGGGTTGTTGCTTAAAGCTTCTATAATATTTGTCTACTGTGATCTGATTAGATCTGAGGAACATACAGCATTTGGGTCTCAACAAAACATAAGGGTGAAGAGATGACCTTGTATTATTGCATAAAAGTGTGAGCTTCAAATCTTGAGGTGTATGAGTAAAAAATACAGCTTTATAGAATTAGCATGCTATCTAACTGCTCTGTTTTCTATTGTCATATTTTTTTTATTGCTCCTATTGTTTATTTTTATATTTTCGCAGCCGAAAATAATAATGCTACGTATATTGAGATTGGAAAGAGTGAATGGTTAGACTTTCTGTCAGACATACTTTTCCTTTTTTACAGTTTGACAAACTTGTTTTTGCAATGCAAAATATGCAATATGTGCAGCATTTGGATCCATGAATCACTATGGAGGAGAACTGTCATCTAGCGCAATGAGCACCCGCAACTCCACTGTGGAAAAGACAGAGAGAGAGAAATATATGGGAAGAGAATTAGAAAAAGAAAAGGAGAGAGAATGGAAATCTGGAGCGGGCGTAGGAGTGTTTAGAGGAATAAATAATTCAGTGTGGCGCTGATAGATGGTGTATTTCTACAGTGAAAAGTGAAAAGGTAGCGAAATAAAAAAGAACTAAACAATGATTCCAAGGGCAGATCTACTGGGGTGACATGGGGTGGCAAATGCCACCCTAAGAAAAAGCATTGCCACCCCATCTGCCACCCTAGCATAATATTCAAATGTATTAAATATAAATGCAATTATATTATGATTGATTTTGAAATTGTGTAGGGGTTTATTCATGTCAAACTGCCTAAACTGCACACATGACTTCAGACCTTTTGATTGATTACAGCAGCAGCCAATCGCAGCATTGGCCAATTGCCTATCTACATTGCAGCGTGTGCACAGTGTTTGGGCTCTCGTGGGTTAAAAGATTAATTTCTCAGTTGTTTCCAAGTATTCACTGAATGATTATTAGATACATCACTGTCAGTTATGGGTTACGATGGGTTAGATGTGTCCTCACCACTTTTTGAAATAGCTTTCGTCAGGTATGTGTATAATCCACATGAAACATCTTCAGTTCTGGAATGTGATATTTTTAATGATAAGTGTTCATTGCCACTGTTATCAATGTCGTTTAGTGTCAGCTTACACTCTTTTCCATGTGATGGCATTCTCAACCATATTGTTTGTGTGTATGTAGAGTGTGTGTGTGTGTGTGTGTGTGTGTGTGGGGGGGGGGGGGGTGGGGGGGGCATGTTTATGTGGTTTACAAGGACAATTTTTTAGGTTACAAACTGGTAATTACAAGGGTATTATGCTATAAATGTGGTTTATGAGGACATTTCTAGTGTCCCCATAATTTAAATAGCATAATAAAAACATATTAAACAATGTTTTATTGAAAATGTAAAAATGCAGAAAGTTTTCTGTGAGGGTTAGGTTTAGGGTTTGTGTTAGGTTTAGGGGGTAAAATCTATAGTTTGTACAGTATTAAAAATCATTATGTCTATGGAAAGTCCTCATAATGATAGGTAGACCAACGTGTGTGTGTGTGTGTGTGTGTGTGTGTTCATCCGTTGTCTTTTTCTGAAATGAAATTACCATATTATGTGAAATATTTAATTAGGTGCTTTAATCAGTCATTAAGTATGACTGTTGATCAAAACAGGTAATTTAAAATAATCATTTACTGTGCATAACGTGAATTCATATTAATGTGTTTTGCAGCACTACCCCACAGTACAACTTTTTATGCAGTTTATTTTTATTTAGACCTAACTTTGTGTTAATCTTCACTTTCAAATTGATTATTCCAGCTGTTACAAAGGTGATAGGGCTACAGGATTTTATTAGCAGAATAATTTTGGATATGCATGCATTTTCCATCCATGGGTACACTTAACAAAGGTGGTGTCATTTAGTCCAGATTGCTGATTCTATAAGTGAAGCATAGAAACATTTAGAATTTATTGATTTGTTTAATAGACAATGCTCTAACAATAGAAAGTGCTCTGGAGATACAAAATGTTGTTACTTATTTTTTATTATGCAAATATATATATATACTCCAATTCCAATTAATTAGCTAGTACTTGTTGCAATTAAGCTTAGTACCTTAATCCATAAGAACTACCCATTGGCACTTGCTTTAGTGTTGCCACCCCTCATAGTCTGCATACCACCCCCTTTCCACCCATAAATAAAATTCTAGATCAGCCCTTGAATTATTCTCACATAAGAACTAATAGCAGCTACCAGCTCTTAGAAAACAGGCAACAGAGTTTGCTGGGGAGCAGATGTTTCAATGTCCATTATAACGTCTATTCTTCTAATCTGTAGGAACTGAGATTTTGAAGAATGACTTTTTTATCGTAAGATTTTAGGAGTTCTATGTATGGGCATACTGTGGACTGATAGGTAGAATAGGGTTGCGAATTGCACAGCAATGCCATGCAAATGGAGTGACTCACTCTCCACTGTTCTCCAAAATGCTAATTTCAAGCACAAAAGCACTTTAGAACAAATTATGAAAATTGATTTCAATCTTTGGATAGTTTTTGACAAAAAAAATTGCAATAATTTTCTACGCATTGCACTTTCTTTTCATTCAAGGAGAGCATTATTCTTGGTAAGTGCTGTTGGATAATGTTCATTTCCACTTAGTGGCTTGTCAGGTCAGATTGCATTGATATATATATATATATATATATATATATATATATATATATATATATATATATATATATATATATATATAAAAATTGGATATGTTGTACTCTGTCATTTAGATGTGCTCAATGGATGATTACATTAAAGCCCAATGAGAAGTGCTAATCTTACATTGTACTTTCAAAATTGTACTTCAATAACTATTCAACACTTTTTCCAAGTATAATGTGTGCTGTTATTAGCCACCACTTAATTACAGAATATTGTATGGCTAAAATATCTCAATGTTTCAGTACACTTGAAAACATAATTGTATGGATGCAAGACATATTGAGATTTTGTCTCAATAAAAGAAAAAAACAAGCATCAAATGTTGCAGACAGACATTACACACTTCGTTACCTGAAATTGTTACCTTTTTCAAAAAAAAGATGTATGCTTTATTGCTATAGTAATCTATTGCTGTTTATGTATCCAAACTTAGAGCATTTTATAACTCTTTTCACATGTGCAACATGGTGACATTGTTGTTGGTATTGCTTTTGGACAGAAACTTTCTATTGGCCACTCTTGCACAGACTGAATTATGTACACTTTATTTTATGCTGGTTTAACTGGTCCTGCTCGATCCGCTCCGAGCAAGATTCGAAACAGCGTCAGCCGGTAAGGGAGGCATGCGCGCTAACAAGGAGGCTAAAGGCTACAGCCTCTAACGTCAGTCACTAGTGTGCCTCTTGAGGCCAGGGGAGTGAGGTTTACACACTGCAATTTACACGTTACACCAGGAACAGCAGCAGTCAGTGTGATTGTAGAATTTTGCACACTGTAATAACAGCTAATGCCAGAGCTGAAACAATAAAACATTTATTCCTTCATAAATTTCCGTTGGAACGGTTTGGTGCAAATTCAGATTGTTCAGATTGTTAACAGTAATCAATGTGTCTGGGGAGTTTGCATGGCACGGGGACATATTTTTACTCCCCAAAAAAACAAAAAAATAAAATGAAAACAAAAACAAAAAAGAAAAGAAAGATAGCAGGGGGAAATAGCGAGAGAGAGGGAGAGCATGATTAAATATGATGCCTTTCACACTCTACAGTGAGCACAATGATAAAAGCTGTTATGACAGTCTGTTGACAGGTTAAACCCGCAAATCCAGTTAATTGATGATGCCTTAGATTCATGTTGCCGTATCAGAGAATTTTCAAGTTTCATATCGTTAGCGTGCTTGTATCTTATTCCCTGGAGTGAGGTCTTGCAAATATGCACATGATGTTGCCACCAAGACTTCCATCTTTTCATGATATCATGAGTAATCACTCAGACCGTTTAGTTCATTTGTTTATACTGTATTGTTTAGTGATTACATGCTTTTCATGTACCCTCTTGTCTTTCTACTTCAGATGTAGTGGCTTCCCTATGAATCATACCTGTATGGAGATGCTGAGATGTTTGAAATTTACACCACATGTCTTGGCATATAATATAATTTGTTGAACAGGATACACTAGGGCTAGATACAGTATACAGTTTCACAGGCAGTGTTGGGTGCAGGGGTGGAAAGAGTACTGAAAAATAATACTCAAGTAAATGTAATGTTACAACTTAAAAACTATAGTTTGAGTAGAGTAAATGTACCTGTCCTAAAAACTACTCAAATAAAAGTAAAAGAGTTGCCCATTTAAAAGTACTCATGAGTAGTGAGTATTGAGTTTTGAAAGCTATGCCCCTTTATAATAAAAAATCTATGCTGCAATTTAAATTTCCTTGTATTTTGATTAATAGCCTTTATATGACATAGCTTACTAGCCAGTGCTCAATTCAGTTCCATGTACACCTCAAGACATTTTGATGCAAATACAATTATTGTCCCACTGTTTACACTCAATATAGACCAAACCAATTGCGTTTATATTAATGTCTCGTCAAGACGGGCATTGGTGGAATTATAAAGTGTATTTGATCGTTTAGGCATTTATTTTGATTTTAAAAGGATTAAAAGAACAATTTCATGTCTATCCTAGTATTTTTCGAGGTTGATAAGGGTTTAGAAAGTAATTAGTAATAAGTAATGCAATTACTTTTCAGACAGCATAATTAGTATAGTAATCTAATGACACTGTAGAAGATGTAATTAGTTGTTAATAATTCATAACTTTTTTAAGAGTAACTTACAACACTGTTCTCAGGATGGGTTTATTTTGAAAAGTCAGTTTATTATACGAGGTACATAGGTACACACCTGTAAGGTCCCAAAAAGCTATTAAGTATTTCCACTGTTATTTACCAAGAGAAAACATACAGTTCATTTGTCAAACCTTATGTACAGTAAGTTGTCACTGTGGGAAAATGAAATGGCTTTTTAGCTAAATCTATGGGTGACAGGGCATTCTATTATTATGCTCCAAAGCTATGGTACTCTCTACCCTCATAATTTAGAGAAGTTCAGTCTTTTATTGTGTTTAAATCATGTCTTAAAACATATTTTTCAAATAGGCTTATAATTGATACTATTGTATTTAATTAATTTAATACTATCACTTTATTTACTGTGTTTTATCATTAGTTGTTTAGCATGTTTTATCCATTTGTATTAAGCTCTGTATTTTAAGATTTTTTAGTTTTGTAAAGCGCTTTGGGAGGTTTCTTTAAAGGCCCTATATAAAATAAAATGTATTATTATTATTATTATTATTATTATTATTATTAAATCTTAACAGTTAATCAAATAACATAAAATAGCATAAAACAATTTGTGAAATTGTTATTAATTTGCTAGTTGTATTACATTGTATACATATTTAAAACACATATGAAAATGTCACTTTTATAAATAATACACTTTTCCTATCAAGGTTCCTTAAACCTTTCAGTTAAAATCATTATTCGATATATAGTTGACCCTTAATCTAACATAGTATGCAAGTGTAGTTTTGTTGTGTTTAGTAGTTTACCCAACATCTATTACAGTATAAAAATATGATATTGAAATTTTAGTTTGAAACATGGAATGAATATATATATATATATATATATATATATATATATATATATATATATATATATATATATACATACAGTACATAAACTCACTGAGCACTTTATTGGGAACACAATGGTCCTACTAAAGTAAAGTGACCAGATTTCTGAAATTAAAAACAGGGATATTTCATGTTCAGTGGTCAATAAGTCATTGATAACAATAATGATAATTCTCTTCAATTGCCTGGTCCAGATCTTAATAGAAAAACTTGCCCGACCAAATAATCAGTAAAGGAAGACGAATTAACTGAATTTGCTATAGCGAGCAGCCCCCTATAGTGGTCAAAATAAACAGCTTTTCTGCTCAGGCTAAGTTTCACTATTTCACTATGGGGGCTGTTATGAATGCTCAGGAAAAACTGGGACATTTCCAGGGACAGCTCCAGTCGGGGACAGACCACCAAAACCGTGACTGTCCCCGGCAACAAGGATGTTTGGTCACCCTATAATAAAGTGCCCGACATGGTCTTCTGCTGTTGAAGCCCATCCGCCTCAAGGTTCGAAGTTTTTTGCATTCTGAGATGCTATTCTTCTTACTACAATTGTACAGAGGGGTTTTCTGAGTTACCGTAGCCTTTCTGTCAGCTCGAACCAGTCTGGCCATTCTCCGTTGACCTCTCTCATCTACAAGGGATTTCTGTCTACAGAACTGCCACTCACTGAATGTTTTTTGTTTTTGGCACAATTCTGGGTAAACTCTAGAGACTGTTGCCTGTGAAAATCCCAGGAGATCAGCAGTTACAGAAATACTAAAACCAGCCCATCTGACACCAACAATCATGCCATTGGTCAAAATCACTGAGATCAAATTTTGCCCATTCTGATAGTTAATGTGAAAATTAACTGAAGCTCCTGACCTGTATATGCATGGTTTTATGCATTGCACTGCTTCCACATGATTGGCTGATTAGATAATTGCATGAATTGCCTGCATTCTGCCAACATTTTTACATAAACCTAAAAAAATATATTCAGTCTTAGCTACTCTCCGTCACAGGTATTACAACCTGATGTAATAAAAATTTCCTATTTTTCCACTTTGAGGGTGCGACTGAAATGCAGATGAGAAAGATCTGATGTAGGACTGATTTTTCCCATCCCAACATAATATTGCATAAAGATACTATCCTTTATATTAAAGTGCTAATGTTGCACTAAGAATAGGTATTATTATGACTAATGTTCAATTCTGTTTCTTAAAATTGCATTTATACTTTAATAATATCTTCTTCTGGTATAGTTATATATTCAGGGCATATAATGTCATAATCCATACATTTTTGTTTTGTTTTCAGTAGTTTCGTTGTACAGCTGCTGCCTCTTTCTTATCCTCACATCCACATATTCTGACACCTGGCCAGAATGTTGACTTTGAGCCTGTGAGAAATGTTTGCACTTTATGCTAATTAAATATGTGATTATTTAAAAACAACCACCAACTGTAAATAGCATGAATGTCTGTCCCCGGGGAAGATGCCAAGCTGTTCTCTCTCTCACTCCCGAAGTCACAAACAACAATTTTAAGGAGTCTGCTGTCTCTGTTACAGGAGACCCAGTGTTATTTGTACAATCTAACTTTTTTTTGGGATGCTGAGAATTATGCTCTCAAAGAAAACAAAGGGATTGTATGTGTGTGGCTTCTAATTAAGGAGGGCGCATTCAGCATTCTACATAGTTGAATTGTGCAAGAATAAAATCTTAATGCATTTGCTGCATGTTTCTTTACTATGCAGTATTTGGATTCACTAAATTTTAATACAGCCAGTTCAAGAAATGCACTCTAAATTGACCGACCGTCTTATTCACGCCTTTTCTGAATAAACTGATATTCATCCCTACAATTTTTTAAAGATTGTTTTTTTTTCACATCTTAAGTATGTAGAAATGAAGTGTTGATGATTTACAACTAAATGAATAGTGTTTTGTATATTTGAATTGCCTTCCCATCAACAGATCACAAACAAAACTGTGTGAACGCACAGGCAGAGAACCCTTGCGTGTTTGGACATTCTCTGTTTGAACATTTTCATTTTCTTCCAATTTCACTTGAATATTTTAGGTCAGGATGCTATAGATAAAATGATATAGTAGGTGCCAGTCTGCATGCTTTATGGTACAAACGGCAGGAGAGTTAGGGAGAGAAAAGGATTAGAGATGAGAGAAAAAGATGTAGTGAAAAACAAGGCTAAGATATAATGGAAGGGACAAACCATATACTTCAGCAGTTTTAATTAAACTTAAAAGAGCAAACTTTGGATACTTGTCCTTGGAACAAGCTGAAAATGAGATTACAGACATCTGTGGTAAATATGAGGGCTGCGAACAAAATTGAATTGATACACGTCAACAAATTAAGTTTTATATAGTGGGTGCCAAACATCTGAGACCTCTCGTAAAAATGCTTTTATTCTATTCTATTCTATTCTATTCTATTCTATTCTGTTAAAAGCTAATTCTGTTAAAAATGTTAATACATTTCTGAATTTCTTCCTTTTGGCCTTAATGACATTATGCACTCAAGCTGGCATGAACTCAACACTGTACAAAATGGTAACCTGCAAAAGCTTAAAGAGCTATTTCTACCAAATCTAACCCTTAAAATTAGTTTTGTTGGTGTATTCAGGTTGATTCATTGATGGTAAATAATATGTTTGACAATTTTTGAATAAAACATGTTAATTTAGATGTTACCTGCACACAAAGCACATTTTTAATTGTGTTAAAAAAAATAATTGCAAAAATGTTGAAAAAATATTCTTGTGTGCTTCAGTGGAAGAAAATAAATTTGATCTAAATGAGATAACATGGTCCTTTGCATGTAATTTTCTTACGTTTAGTGACCTAGAATATTCTTTGACATTTTGTCATAACATTTCTTTGTTTATATAATATAATATACACTCATTGAGCACTTTATTAGGAACACCAGTACACCTGCTTATTCATGCGATTATCTAATCAGCCAATTATGTTTCATCAGTGCAATGGATACAATCATGTGGGTCAGGAGCTCAGTGATCTCAGTGATTACGACCATGGCATGATTGTTGGTGCCAGATGGGCTGGTTTGGGTATTTCTGTAACTGCTGATCTCCTGGGATTTTCACACACAACAGTCTCTAGAGTTTACTCAGAATGGTGCCAAAAACAAAAAACATCCAGTGAGCGACAGTTCTGTGGGCGGAAATGCCTTGTTGATGAGAGAGATCAACGGAGAATGGCCAGACTGGTTCGAGCTGACAGGAAGGCTACGGTAATACAGATAACCACTCTTTACAATCGTAGTGAGCAGAATAGCATCTCAGAACACGTCAAACCTTGAGGTGGATGGGCTTCAACAGCTGAAGATCAGAAGACCACATCTTGATCTCTATTAGGACCATGGTTTTCCTAATAAAGTGCTCAGTGAGTGTATATAATAGATAATGTTTGATCTAATGATGGTTATTTCCAGATGAATTTAACAGAGAATATTTTTCTGAACAAGAAACCCAGAAGCTCACATACTCTCTGACTGTAAGATATTTGCATATCCTATTAAACGTACACACTTATAACGAGTCCCTCTCCAGTTTTAAATAGGATTCAAGTTGCGCAGCGAGGCATACTCCACAAGATGAGCCTCCCACTCTCCAACACCGCCAAGTGCGTCATCCTCTCTCTCATCACGCCCTCTGACCCTGGAGTGGCCTCTCAGTGCCACTGGATCTGGATCCATTCGCACAAGAGCCTGTGTAGCACTGTTTAATATACACTGTGACCAATTACTGTATATACATTCGATTAGCTTCCATAATAATTGATTCTGTAGAAGTCAGCCAGCACCATGCGCTGTGTCAAGAATTTGTGAAAAAAAAGGGAATTTGTTTTTACTCCTGTGCTGCCACAATCTTTTTTGTTCTTCTGTATTGATGTGGCAGTCAGATTAATTTATCAACTGCAATTTTTGAAGTGCCCTTGGGGAGGAAAGTTACTCATCATCGCATATTCTCATTTTATTAGGTGGATGGGTCTGAAAATGCAGCATTGTTTGTTAACATTACTTTCAGTAAGGGTGGATTCATAAACACGTGCCAATTTATCACAGAGGATGAAATAAGAGAACACATTTTAGTTTTATTATTTGCACTTGTGTGTTCTGTGTGCAACATTCATCATGTGTGTGTTCAGGTGTCACTTAGCTCTCTCTCAATGCAGACTGCTGATGGCACAGATTCTTATTACTGGAACTTCTTTCACTGAGTGTTTTTACTTCTTATAAAACACTTCCATGATTCCCTCCCTCCTACATTCACCTCCTGTTCACCATAAGCCATTTGAAGTTCCTCTCCTGGGTGACATTACTGGGGATAAAGGTTAATTTGTTCTGTGTATTGTGTATAAGAGATCTACACCCATATCTCACAGCTCTGTGCTCTTTCTTTGAAATACACACCCAAATTCTCACCGGCAAGTTTTTCACATCTCTTCTGTATCATCTTGCACAAATTTGTTTGAGAAATGATTCTTGAGAATAGTATTTTACACATTTGCATCTTTATTTTTGGAGGGTTTTATATCTTATCTTCTTGATTAGATTAGGTATCAAAGAAAATCAAAGATACATTTGCTTAATACATTTTTTATCATTATTTTTGTAAAAAAAAAATATCTAAACATCCTTAAACAAGATTGATAGATGACAAAATTTACTTAACAAGAAAATGGTTCATGATGTAAAGACTTGTTTTCAGAGAGTTCTTGAAATAAGCTTTTTTCTTATACAATTTTTTTTAAGTTTATTAACGCTAACAATAAGATAAAACAATATGCTAATGCAGTAAGTAAAATAATCTAAATTCAACATTTCTTTTCTGCAATATATACTGTATATAAAAGCCTTTATATCTTATGCAATTTTGCTTCTCTCGTTTTTTTTTTTTTTGTTTTTTTTTTTTTTACAGGAAAACATGTCAAAACTGATTAATTATTTATAATATATATATCAGTGAATTGGTTCTAAATGAATTCAAGATATTGAGACTTTGGTGCTGGCTGCAGATTATTCAAGAGTATTCAAAGAAAATAATCAGATGTATGGCTGTCAAATTTCAAATGTACCTATACCACTTTGGAAGAACTCTGAATATTAAAATCTTTAATGGTCTCATGGCAGTTGTGCCTTCAGGTCAAAGTGAATAGGATGCCATTGCCACATTGTATCAAAATTCAAAAGTTGCACAGCTTGAGCAAATTATAGTGTAACCTTTCTAAGGAAAATTATATGAATAAAAAGTCAAATTTCATCATATTTCTCCCCACAGTTAGCTTATGGTGATGGGTGGTTAGGAAGTTATCAAACAAAAGTTTTATAGTTAGACTTTACAGCTATTTAAATTGAATCTGCACATGGATTCTACGATTTGAACTCAACTTTGGAAATAGCATCATAGTAACAATATGCCTGCCACCCACATTGTAAAAGGTAAACTTGTGCAGTTTATTTTATTTTGATATCTTAACTTATCTTAAGGAGTTATTTCTACCTGTATTTTGTTGGTGTAAACTGATGTAGTCAGGTTGATTTAGTCATATTAAATAAAACATGTAAGTGAAATAAAACCAGTTATTTTAAATGTGACCACATGAAGCACATTTTAGGTTACCTGACAATATATTTTTAGTGTGTAGTTAACTTTTCTTGCTAATATCATGCACAACACATGCACAATGTATGCATATATCTGTTCTTCCTGTTCTAGCCAGAGATACATATATCCTAACATATTTTTGTAGTCCAAACCAGTTATCACAGATATCCAGATCCAAGGTCCAGTGGCTTCTTGATTTATGATCCATTCCAAAGATATTGTCCCACTTTCACTTGTGCTTCATGTCCTAAAAGCTTATTTTCCCAGATGGCCACTTTTCTGTTGACACACATCGGTCACATGCTCTCATCCTGCTGTCAATGCTGTTTTAGACACAAGGGTGGAACCACAACCTATGCCCCTCCTCTGAAATGCATCTCATCCTTCTCTTCCTCCTCCCATGATTCACTGCTTCTTACAGCATAAAGATCTACTCTTTTCCAGCTTGATTCCATCCACACTTCTGCATTGGAGAACTGAGACATCTGGCCCCCTGGGATCAATCAATTCTAGTTAAAATCTTATATCACAACTTCCACAGAATGCTGACAGATCATTTCTCTTCCAAAGCAATTCAACTGTAATGCCACAAACACTCTTCTTGAAAGAGAAAGAGGGTGATTACTCCTCTTTAAATGTGCTAGAGAAGAGGTGGAGCCAAACAAAAGCAGTCATTGCCATATTTGGAACAAGCAGATACATGACATGTGTGGGGGTTTAAAATTTTATGTAAAAGTAACTGCAGCTTTTTTTTCTTTTTTTTTTTTATAAGATCACATTAAAACTGTCTTTTCTTCTTTTCAACAGTGTTGGGTGTTTCTCCCTAATTTGTCATGCCCAATTCCCACTACTTACTAGGTCCTCGTGGTGGCACGGTTACTCACCTCAATCTGGGTGATGGAGGACAAGTCTCAGATGCCTCTGCTTCTGAGATAGTTAATCTGCACCTCTTATCACGTGGCTCGCTGTGCATGACAACGCGGAGACTCACAGCATGTGGAGGCTCACGCTATTCTCTGCGGTCCACACACAACTTACCACGTGCCCCATTGAGAGTGAGAACCACTAAAAATCCAGGGGTGGTAGTAATTTAAATACTTTTAAGTATGTTAGGGTTATGCTTATTTTTAATATGTGATTTAGGTAGAATACATGAATTATGGCCCAGTAAGGAGTCATTATTGAGGAGAAATGGGAGGTGCTGAGGGTATAAAAGTAAAGTAATTAGTAATGTAATTACTTTTTTCAGTAAAGTAGTAAGTAAATAATTTTTGAGAAATAATTATTCATTTGTAGTGAATTATTATTTTTAAGTAATTTACCCTACACTGCTTTTCAAATTCCTTTGTCAAATGTCAAACAGATAGATTTTATTGCTTTACCCTAGTACTAGACCCAGACTCTATCAAAATATGAAAATCCATCAAAAAAGTATTATTATATATCTAAAACTATACTGTAAAAAGTGAAAACTGACAATTGTTACCTTAAGGAGATATGGCTATACCTTAATTTAACCCTTACATTTTTTTTTTAATTTGATAATTTATAATATTATAAAATATGATATTATTAAATTATGTTTATTTACTTGAAGAAAACCAGTTATTTTAGATGTTACCACATGAAACAAATTAATTTTGGGTTAACCTTTGATTCAGTGTATATTCTAAACAAAGAGTGAAATTAACCATGTCAGTATGTATTGTGTAAAATGTAATATACATTTTAAGATTTAGTATGCCAGCCCTTCAGTTGTGGCATAATTTCCACCAAGACCAATCAAAAGTTACTGTACTTGTTAGTGTACTTGTTTACCAAAGGAAAAAAAAATTGTGACAGTGAAGGACATACTTAAGAGGAAATACATGTGCTTTGTGAAGAAAACAAAGAAAAATCAAGGTAATTATCTTTTTTGAAGATAATTTTTTTTTATAGTGCATAATTTTCAATAAAACTGTAATATTGTCAAATTTAGCAAAAAGTGTGAAAATATGATGCTACTGTGAGTATTTAGGATGAATACAATGCTAGACAAATTAGTCTTCATTTTATTCCACATTGTTAAACAAAATAGAACATGTTAAATTAATACCATTGAATGAATGACAATTTGAGATGCCATTAAATGACTTTGTAGAAAATTTCATGATGCTTCTTACATAAAAAATTACAAAAATGACAGAATTTTCCTGTCATGCATGTAAAGTATTCCCTCTGTTGGTAGAGAAAGTTATTTAACGATAGTACTTGACAAATTAATTAAACAAGTAAGAGTGTGAAAAAGTGTACTTTTATTGAGTCCACAGGGCCAAAAGTGCCCATAGTTGAAAGAACACACATTCTGGTTAGATGCTATAGAAATATTCTGTTTATGACAGAAAGACTCATAAAAGCTAGCACTAAGATTCTGTTTGTCTGTGTCATAAAACAATATCTTGACACTGCAGTATTTATCAGTGGTAGGGGTGATGCTGTGTAGGACCCTAAGGAGGAAAGCCAGTAATGCTTGTTGTGGGGAAACAAGGACAGCTCCCACAGAGAACATAAAAGAGAGCACTTAGAACTTAACAATAGCTTTTTTGTCTTTTGTAAAAAAGTAAGCTGTTGTCTCTTACATTTTATTGCTCTCACTCTCCCTCTTTCTCTCTAAATTTCTTCCTTTCTTCTTTCACTTCACATTCCTATATTTATTTCATTTAAATAAAAAATGTATTTTAAATTAATTACATTTTTAATTTTATCACACTCACACTCACACCCACCCACCCAACCCACACACACACACACGCACACATGTTGGTGCAGCTATCATTATGAGGACTCTCCATAGACATAATTATTTTTACACTGTACAAACTATAGATTCAATTCGCTAACCCTACCCCTAAACCTAACCCTCACAAAAAAACTTTCTGCATTTTTACATTTTCAATAAAACATAATTTGTCACACTAGAAATGTCCTCATAAACAACATGTATAACATAATACCCTTGTAATTACCAGTTTGTAACCTAAAAAAAGTCCTTGTAGACCACTTAAACCTGCACACACACACACACACACACACACACACACACTAAATGAGGACATTCTGTTATAAGCAATATGAATTGTATTGCTTATACCACAGACTTAAAACTAATGCGTTGTAAACCCACACATCCACAAACCCTTTGTGTGTGAACTTTCATTATCTAACCCACAAATAACTTCACATGCAAGACAGGATGATTGATACTCTTCATCACGCAGCCTCTCTCTCCCCTCCCCCTAATTTAATTCCAAACAACTGCCAAGCCCCGTCATCCATACCAAAGTGTCTCACCAATGGAGCCGCCCCTATTGATCGACAGTAATAACACAAACTCTCCTGATACATCCATGCTCAGTGCTGACGAAACAACCCAACCCCCCCAAATAAAAGAAAACCAGGTGAGGAAAAACATTTCTATAAGTAATAAAAAGCACACATGTAAAATGTTTTGATCAACAAATAAATACATTTTGTTCTGAAAAAAAAAAAAAGTTTATTTGACCCAAAAATGAAAATGCAGGGTAGCTGCTAAGTTTTTTTTGCATGTTCTACAATTTTGTACTGATGTACCTATTAGCATTTTGTGCCTTCCATTATTATATTTGTTTATGTATCAGGATAAGCACATGTTTCATCACGGCCATTCGTTTACTCGCCCTCATGATCAAAACCCATATGGAAGACTTTCTTTCTTCCATGGAAATAAAAAGAAGGTGTTAGACAGAAGGCAGCATCAGTCACCATTTACTTTCGTTGTATGGAAAAAAAGATGCAATCAAAGTGAATAGTGACTTACAATTACATAACAATTAGTATTCATGATTTACTGATTCACATCATAAGGAACTAGGGAGTGGAATGACACATAGCCAGAGTTAGACAAAGATGAAGGTGTGCAGTTTTTGCCCTCATTATAACATCTATTACCCCCATGGCCTTCCTCCCACAACACCCCCATCTCCTTTTGGAGGTTACCAAGTCAGCATCCCAGTTTTACTCCTTAATAGTCATCAAATTTTCTATCCACATAGGTAGAATCGCTATAGATGAAGATGCTTTTGGAGTCTGATCTAAGCAGTTTTTCTTGCGAAAGGAAGCCCAACAGCAAACTCTAGCTCTGTTATTTTCTGCTGTAGATTAACCTTGATCACTTATACCCTGCAGTCTGTATACTTTTCAGTAAGGCCATATATTCACAACATCAAAGACAGTGCAAATTGCTCCAGAATTCTGCCAAGACGGCAAAATAAAAACTCAACCCTGGCTTAATTTCCCAAGAAAGTAATGCATTTATCTTAAAATATTTTTAAAGGAGGGCCTTGTTTGTATTTTGTTCATGAAACAAACGTTTTGCTAAGGTTGTTAAAAATGGCTTCTTGTTGACTGTGCCCCCTCTGTGAGGAACACCTGATTTCATCTTAGTCTCAGTGAGATGTCAGCTCCCATCATGTTTTGTTCAAACTGCTAAGCTCAGCAGTGAAAATTGGAACCATACAACATAACACAGAGTTATGCTCATAATGTTTTGTTTCTTGTGTATGGTACTTATTGTTCATAGTTCTGATAAGAACCTATTGTTTCTCAAGATCTGTCCTCAGAACAGAGAGAGAGAAGGTTGTGGGTGTGTTCTCCAACATGATCACACTAGAACACTGTGGAGATATGGGCATGGCCAATCAATGTCTGTGGAGAGCAAAACCAGGAGAGTGGGAATGGTAAAGATTGACACCTGTGGGAAATTATCTCTTACAGCTGTTTTGTGTTAACACTGAGAGCTGGAGGGAGATAAAAAGAGGCAGGCAGAGCCACAGTGGGGGAGAAGACTTGAAGCTGAAAATTTTGTGGATGGCAGCAGGTCTTTACGTTTGTGTGAAACCTTCTAAATAAGGTCTTTGTGTTGAGTTTTTGGTGAAAGCTGAAATAAATCACCCTGAAGAGTGTAAGCTGGTTCCCACTTCCTAATTTTCTCCTTTTAACTGAACTGAGAGTGTCACAAACACATTCTTCCATGTTACTGACAAGTGGCATCTCCCATCAGACATCTTTGCATCAACTTAAATGTGTTTACTTTTTCCAGTGGGACTACTGAGACTTCTGAGCAGCCTCAGAGACAACATAATCGCACAGGGAGTTGGCATGTTATTTCCAACATTTTCATTACCCTAGAATCGACCACAACATGCCGACTCACTGACAAGCAGCATTGAAAACACACATCGTGAAAAGTGGTAACCTGCAATTGTTATCTTAAGGAGCTGACCTGATTTAACCCTTAAAATGTGTTTTGTTGGTATGACCCCATGTATTCAGGTTGATTCAGTTATGTTAAATAATATTATTATGATATGATGTCTATAAATAATCACATCACAGCTCACAAGGGTAGTTTCCCAGCCTTCTCTCTGATAGTACTAAACCTTGATTCTACACATAGATTTGTTAATTGTGCAAATTTTGTCTGCATTTAAGGAACATTGCCATTTCCCCTGAGTCATGGCATGTTATGAATATACAGATGTCCAAAGAGATTTTCTTAATACATCTGTGATTGTGCAAATTAGGCAGACTATGACTTTTTCATTTTAATCATTTGCAGGTGCTGGCAGGTCCTTGGCACATTAATTAGAATGTTCAGGGCTTGTTTTCCTGCCAGCATTGTGGGTTAATAACCCTGTTTGTTGTGGATAAATATTGTAGTGTGTAGCTTAATGAATCAGTGACTGCAAAGAGCTCAGACAGCGACATTAGTCAATAAATATTGTCAGGGGTTTATGCAAGGTCTATGCAGTAACTCTAATCCAAACATGCACAAGACAATATGTACAAAATAGACAGTATGCTCTCTGACATTCTATAAAACATAGTGGACGTTCCAAAACTGTTCAGAGATTCTCTTTTCTCGTTATGGAGTCTCCTGGAGTTAGACTTGGTCGCGATGATAGCGCACCTCACAAGCGAGCACGCGCAATTGGTGCTGAACTGCCATAAATCATTCAAGCAGAGGACAGCAGTTAAACTGAAACATTTTCAGAGGATCCTGGAGACCGCTTCAGCACTGGCTTCAGACTCGAGTCCCGAGATGGGCATGGCGCCACGGCAAACATCACGTGACCATCACGCCACTTTGCCACCACTTTTTCAGCCCTTAAACAGACCTTGCATTTCAGCTGGCAGGAGTCCCACTACAGCAAGTGTCCAGGCCTGCCATGGTCAAGACAGATGCCTCCAAGTTAGGCTGGGGCTCCGTGTGAAATGAATATGCAGCCGCTGGCTCCTGGACAGGACCACGGCTGTGTTGTCACATCAACTGTCTCAAGATGCTGGCAGTACTGCTCACCTTGCGGAGGCTATTGCATTGATCCAGGGAAAGCACGTGTTGGTCCGGACAGACAACACAGCGATGGAAGTGTTTATAAATCACCAAGGCAGCTTACGTTTTCGTCACAATGTGCAATTTGCCCGCCATCTCCTCCTCTGGAGTCAGCAGTGACCCTTATGCGCTTGCGATTTTAGCTCTTTATGGTCTCCGGGTTGAACCGGTCTTGTCCAGTGCATTTTGAAGTATGAACAGGTAAGGTTACAGGACAACTGGCTGGGTATACCTCTTGCGTACAGTGCCTTTCCCCTCCATGAGGTGAAGACATGCGCTTTCTTCCCTATGCGAGTTCACAAACCCGTGAACCCTGGATGTCTTCCTCCCTAGATCGTGTGGCTCATGAATTCACAGCCAGAACCAGTATGTGTGCTAATATGCCCTGTATTAGTGTAGGTGTTCCCACGTCTCTATTAGGCAGAGCTCTCTCTGCCCCCAGTCGCTGTGTTTGTAGAGCTCCTCCCCTTCGAGGCAGGACCTACCACCGCTCCTCTTCCATGTGTGGCTGGTGAGACCATGTGACATTTCCACATGTTACCTCGCCTTCAGGCAGGATGTGGTCTACGCGGGGTCTTTTCCCCTTGAAAAAATAGGAAAGGAAAATAACCCCTTCCCAGGTTCAACTAATAGCGTTAGAAGGCCCCAGGTGAATCTAATATTCTGTGGAGAGAAAAAACATAGAGAGAAAAGGCTGCGGCTGGCGCGGCCTGCTCCCATGCTAGTTACACCTCTGCCCCCCCTCAGGGATGTGGGGAACTACTTGACATCTTTTGGGGTGTTGGGGGAGGCTACGTGCAGACTGATGCAACTGCTATTATGCACGCAGCATATTGCTTGCACCTGCATCGGCAGTTCACATAACACAGTTCAGCTGTTGTGCCGTTTTTGTATAGGGACCCCTAGTGTCATTACATCAAAACAACGTTGAGTGAGTGACAGAAGCGGAACATCTCGGTTACTGTTGTAACCTCCATTCCCTGATGGAGGGAACGAGACATTGTTTTCCTCTTGCCACAACCCTGTACTACCCGCTGGAATGTCTCAGCTGCTCAGCACAAAACCTGAATTAGAGGTTGCTGCCAGCTCCTTTTTTACCCGTATGTTTGGGGGACGGCAAATTCCACTTGCCAATTTTCATTGGCCTTTTCTCAAAGATCAGAGGTGTTTGGTGCTCCCAAGAGCATCCCCTGGTGTCACTACATCGACACAACATCTCGTTCCCTTCATCAGGGAACGGAGGTTACAATAGTAACTGAGACATAATATAAGCTTTACTTATACTGTGCAACATGCAGAAAAATAATCAAGAAAGCAATGCTGCAGGAATATGGATATTTCAGTAAGTGTTTGGTCCAATGAAGGTTTATAACACCTGAAGAAATCTATCCATGTCTATTCACTCTATCATCTCAATGGCAGTTGCTCAGCTGGTACATGCAACCTTGCATATGTGAAATCTGTGGCTGAATTCAAAATGGCACACTACCATACCACTCTTATTATTTCTGCCATAGATAGATACTGTATAGCAGGAATGGTAAGGGTAGTATGGGCAGTTAAATGTCAAGCCACAGGAAAATAGCATCATGACAACACTGGTTGATAGGCACCACAAGAACATGTGCATTCCAAACCCTACACTAGAAACTGCCCTGACTCTTCTGGCGAAAAAGGCAGCAGACAGGGAAAAATATAAGTCTATTTCAGGCTTTTAAGTGCCCTCCAAAAATTGGCCACTGTATCTACTATACAAAATATCTACTATACTGTAATGCAATATTCACAATTCCTTTGTTACCTGCATAGAATATGTATTTTGTCAGAATACACAACTACTTTTGAAATGTAGTCAATGGAGAGAGATGCTTTTCAGCAGCAGGTTGCTGTTGTTATGGCATCTACCAGCAGGGGCTAACTGGACCATGCTAACCAGCCAAAAACTGACCCCTTGCCTTTGGAACCACTATTGACCCATACAGAAATCTGATATAATTCCAATATTAATAGGGTAAATATCTGTTACATATATGAAAACAGGCAATTTTGCAGTGTTTTGAATTATATTTTTAATATATGTACAATTACAGTTTGTGACTTTTTTTTTTTTTTTATCAGTGAAAACCATATTTCATATATGTGTTTTACAGACAGAAAAACAATTTCTATATGGGCACTACTGGCTGCTTCGGTCATAATTGTAACGTTAAAGTGGCAAAGTGTAATATATACAGTATCATTAAAAAAAAACAATAATAATTTAATGTTATCTTCTACAGACTTGCTTGTAACAACAATTTGTATTTTATTTGTACACATTAGCAATTGTTATAATTTTTTACTGCAGTATAAATTATACAAAAGCTAAAATGTAAACAGGGCATCTTTTCCCATTCTTTCATCTGGCCAAACAAAACATCTTCATTTTTGTATGCTGTGTCTACTTCCATTGCCAGCATTTCTCCAGATTCTTTCATTCTGAGCATGTGCATCTTAATCACACCATCAGCTTCATTTCAGCAGAAACCTGAGCAAAAGCAAAGTATAGAACATGAAAAGGTCAATCCTTCATCACAGCTTACAGCCGATAGGGTGATTGAAAGACATGATATTTTCACCGGAACCAGACAGGGTCATGGCTAGCCTCGACTTTACATAAAGCAATTGTGTCACCACGAAGCAGGATGGAAATTTTTTTGTCTGTATTTTTTGACAAATGCTTCCATGTACGTGGAGAGCATGCTCAATTGGTGCCCTTTTTACTCTGACCTAGAATGAACTTCCTATTTGATAATCCTCACCTTATTCACCCTGATAGACATACAAAAATGTATAAATCTGATCTCAGATGAATAGTCTTACCTTTGCTCAATAGAATACCAATAGCCTGAAAACACAACGTTTGTTGTTTTACATGACAGTTTATAATCCCTTCATTTAGACAGAGCTTTATGATCAGCTCTGATGCAAGAGAAGCATCTCATTTAATATTTTATGTCCGAAAAAATATAAACCATTTTATACAGATTTTAGCAAAACAGGCTCTAACCTCGGGTGCTTTCCAGGATGTCGATGTGTTTCTGTAATGATCTTCCAATTTAATCAGAAGCAATTCTTGTTTTCAATAATCAGCAAACAGACTAAAAGTAGGGGAAATTTGTTTTTCAAAGAGTCCCAGCATTCATAGATAAATGCAACACATTTTAAATTCCACAATGTTTGCCCATTCCAGGAAGATGTTAATACTAGTAAATTCATGTCACTTCATTAGCACAAAACTGTTTTTATTTAGTGTATTAAATTAATTGTTTTCTCGTGGTCATTATTATGTTAAATGTAAACATCCAGAGAAATCTTTTAAGCATGCAATTCATTGATTGATTCATTTATTCATTCATCCACAAAATTAGCCTAAATTATGGAAGGTGAAAAAAGTTTTTTTCAATAGGTGATTTTTTTTTTAATGTATTTATTTATACATATATTATTTATATCTCGGGTAAACAAATTTTTTTTTCTCTCTGAACTTTTTTTTTCTTTCGCTGATTTTTTTTCTCTCTCTGAAATGTTTTTTATTTCTCAGAATTTTTTGTCTCTCTGAAATTTGATTTTTTTTTTTTTTCTCTCCAAGAGGCAAAACATGAGATTTTTTTCTTGCTAGCTAACAATTAGCATGTTGTACCACCAGGTGCCACTATCATTAAGTATGAAATATTATGCTAACAAGGTGACAGCATGTCTGTGGTATCTGTTGATTTATAGATTTATAGTTGTAGTATAAAACAACTACAAGAATGCTTTGCTAATCTAAATCAAGAAAACAAAAAACCTGTATAATGTAAGACAGTCTTCTAATACATGCAGTCCCAAAATTAAATGTATATACCTCAGGTTGCATTTGTTTAGTATTCATTTTCAAGTTTGACAACAGGAGTAATTTCTGATTGTTTGATGACCTTTTCCACTGGCAGTGCTTTTGATATTGTGCTTTTTAAAATGGTTGGCCTTTGTAAACATGCACTTTATGGATGTCTTTGACTGTTGCGATGCATCTCGATGTGTTTTCAGTGTTAAGTGCTGTGTTAACTCTTTAATTGATTTGACAATGAATGCCATATGAAATATATGTTACCTGAGGTTAATTTAATTTGTAGGATTTCTTGTATTGGAAGACTGTCTAGCATTATATGTTTTTTTTTTTTTTTTTTTTTTACCTTGATTAAAATTTGCAAAACATTCTTGTTATTTTATTATACCCATTGTCTTCAAACTAGGAGATGTTCCTCCCCATGCAGGGGAGTGCCAGAGCTTGTCAGGGAAGGCGTGGAGATTGATGATAAATTCACCAAGTAAAATAATAATAATAATAAAATACATACAAAATCCAATTCAATAAAATGTATTGTCAAGGTAAATAAAAATTAATAGCTTAATGGACTGTAGTCCATTTTAACAAGTGCATCCATGTACCATTTGCGCAAGAGCAAACCTCTATGCCTGCACGGGTATTTCCTTCATTCTCACACAAAACTGAACACTCACACTCAGATATATGCTGCTTTATTAAATCTCCCTGCTCTCGCTCATAGAATGTGTGTGCACGCTGAAAATGCGTCCTGTGCACTCACAAATCTATTTATAGAAATCTAGAAATATTTATATCCGTTAATCATGCACCAGTGTACGACGTATTGCTGAATGAGTCTGTCAGACTGAATTTAAGGTTATTGATCATCATTGGTGAATTGCTCTAATGCCTGAAATATGATGAATTTTGATAATATAGCACAAGAGGAAAATACATGATAAAACTTTAAATAAGTGGCCAGAATATACTGCTCGTTTTAGCGAAAGAAAGATATTTTTGACATTTAGCATAGGCTATCTTATTTATTATTTACTTGGCTGTTATATAGGCCTATACAGTATACAGTATCATTGTATGGAGAAAAAACTTTGAAAACCCTGTATTATACTATAACTATAAATCTATAAATCCACAGATAAAGTATTACAGACATTCTGTCATCTTTTTATTTCTGATTTTATACTTAAAGTGGCACCTGGTGACCAAGGTTGGTACACCATGCTAATTGTTAGCTAGCATGAATATTCTCAGGTGTTGCCTCTTGAGAAGAAAAAAAAAATTCAGTGAGAAAAAAATTTAGAGAGAAAAAAAAAATATTCAGAGAGAGAGAAAAAAAAAAAACAATTCTGAGAAAAAAAAAAAAATATATATATTTTAAAGAATTTTCACTTGAAAAAGAACTATCCCTTTAAGGGCTGAGGAGTGTGTTTTGATCATTAAAAGATTTGGAATCTACTTGATATTACTGTGTCTGCTTATGAACAACGTTTTTCTTGGCCTAACAAATTCTGCATAATTCATAAATCACCTGCTCTCTCATCTCTCATATCTGTCAGACCTCTTCCTCCTTTTCCCTTTGAAACACAGCACACATATAGCATCGGGGATTTCATCTATATAACTTTTGTCTCTTGACAGGTTCCTGCTGCTGTATGTAAATATGTTTGCAAGGGTTCAGCAAAGGCACACTGCACATTAGGCCAAAGCCTCAAGACAGATTCAAGAGTTGATGTTGCTCTAAGCATTGTTATTCTTTATTAAAGACACTATCTCAGGCATAGTGGTAGCAGTGATTGAGGGCTGCTCTGCCTGGGTCTGACACATGGGAAAAAAGTGGAGTGATGAAAAGATAATTAAAGAAAGGAAGAGGTGAATATGATTTTGGGGGATCTGTCTATAATTGGACACATGAAAGACACAAGAAGGGTGCATCACTAGTGCTGCTGCTCCTTATTAGCCGCTAATGTGAAAACCAATATTTTAACACACGTCAAGGTGCAGTGGGATACAGTGGCTCTCTTCGACAAGTGTAGAGACCCCACTGAGAGTTTGAGAGAGTGCCATGCATTGTCTTCCATCCTCCTGTTTAATTCACAGACAGATCCTGGTTAAAATAGACCCTCCCCTGTTTGCGGCAGTAGGTGAAAACTACCTCCTCTGTTGTAAAATCCAACAATTTTTTTGTCTTGAACAAGTAGTCTGATATTCAATGCAGCAAAATGGGTGGAAGACTTAAGCATTGAGGGGGGAATTCACTGAAAATTATTTTCACCTGATAATAGTGCTGTTTATCTGAATACGCTGTCTGTGCTGGTTTAGCATCTGATTCACTATAGGACTTATGCAGTTCAGGCAACTGCGCAAATACACCTACAAAATCTGTGCTGAACGCAATTTGCACAGCGGAATTTCAATCTTGTGTGTCGATTAAATCTTGCATTTCATAACGGTTGTCAGTCCCAAAACTTTGCCGTGTGTACTAAGCCTCAAAAGCCTGATGCTTTTTGGGATTGACTGTGTAAGCATGCCTTTATCTTCACTGAGCTTTCAGTGATGCTAAATGGCTCTGACATGCTTTGTCCACAGCTACACGCAAAACAAGGAGAAAAATGGTTTCTCTTTACTGTGTGTACCAAACTCACCATTCTTATGCGATTCAGATGATCTAATCCATATTTCTTGGAGTGCATATACCTGGATTGGCATTTTAATTCAGAAATGTGGCGTGGGAGCCTGTGAGAAGACACAATAAGTTGCTGAATATTATGACGAATACATACATTGGTGATCTTGACAATTGACTGTTCTGCGCATGACACCACATGTCACAAGCATGCCCTCATTACTGGCCACACATCAGGTGATTTCACTGACACCAGAAGGGGGATGTCATGTCATCAATTCCAGAGTGTCATGTCATGTTATATTTGCCACAGCTTGTCACAACAGTGGTGGTGCAGCGTTTGTGATGGTGTTTATAACGGAATCAGTTTGCAAACAACTGCCTGTCAGACAACTTCACGACTTCTCTATGAAGAATTGTGGGATATATGGGAGACAGAGCAGGGTAGAGAGATGGCTCTAAACTAAAAGATTCTTTGCTGACACCAGTTTTACACATTTAATGGTTTTTGGCACACTAATTAGATCATAGACACCTTTATTTCAATGCTAATTGATATTCAGCAATAGTTTAGACATGAGCAGTGAGCTATTTATGGGATATTCATATTTAATTAGCATTTTGCTAATAAATTAATAACACATTTTTCGGAGAAGACAGATTTAACTAAAAAAAATTTTTAAGTACTATGGAGTACTATGCTTATTCGTCTATATTAAATCAGCTTGTTCATTTGATTGAAGCTGTATTTAGTGGTCATACATTCCACTAACACTAGCCCAAATTCACATACTAATATATATATATATATATATACTTAGAAAGCACTTTATTAGAAACACCTGTACACCTACTTATTCATGTGATTATCTAATCAGCCAATTGTGTGGCAGCAGAGCAATGCATTAAATCATGCAGATAAGAGTCAGGAGATTCAATTAATGTTCTCATCATAACTGGGATAAAATGTGATCTCACTGATTTCGACCTCGGCATGATTGCTAGTGCCAGATGGGCTGGTTTGAGTATTTATATAACTGCTGATATCCTGGGATTTCAGGCACAATATTCTCTAGAGTTTACTCAGAATGGTGCCAAAAAATAAAAAATAAAAAAAATGCAATGACCAGTAGTTCTGCAGAAGGAAATGCATTGTTGAGGAGAGAGTTCAACAGAGAATGTCCAGACTGCAGCCTCAGCTTTCTGTTCTTGGCTGACAGAAGTGGAACCCAACGTGGTCTTCTGCTGTTGTAGCCGATTCACTTCAAGGTTTGACGTATTGTGCATTCTGAGATGCTATTTTGCTCACTACAATTGTACAGAGTGGTTATATGAGTAACTGTAGCCTATCTGTCGACTCGAACCAGTCTGGCCATTCTCTGTTGACCTCTCTCATCAACAAGGTGTTTCCGTCCACAGAACTGTCGCTCACTAGATGCTTTTTATTTTTTTTTTGTGTGGCATCATTCTGAGTAAGTGCTAGAGACTGTTGTGTGTGAAAGTCCCAGGAGATCAGCAGCTACAGAAATACTCAAACCAGCCTGTCTGGCACCAACAATCATGCCATTGTCGAAATCACTGAGATCCCATTTTTCCCCATTCTGATGGTTAATGTGAACATAAACTGAAGCTCCTGACACTTATCCGCGTGATTTTATGCATTGCACTGCTGCCACACAATTGGGTGACTAGATAATATATTTAGTATAATATTTCATTAGAAAATAGATCATATCTTATTTATTAATTAATTTATATATATATATATATATATATATATATATATATATATATATATATGTATTTTTTATTTTTTTTCATATAGTGTTTTAAATGTGTAATATGTCAAAACATATGCGGTAGTAGAATTACAATTTAACTACAACTAAAGGTGAAAGGTCTCTATATTCAACATTAAGCAAATAATAACCTCAGAAAAATGTACTCACAACTAAAAGCATCACAATGACATGTAATGTGTTATGCCCCAGTTGATGAAAAAAACACACAATCTCACTTTAACAATGGGGAGTGCATTTACTACAACACTGACTTTTTAATATTTGACTCATTCATTCATTAAAGTAATTTTCCAGCAAATAGTAATGACAATATTTTTATATTTTACAATGCTTAGGTTAACTGTGCCAATAAAACATTCTATTAGGTTTCCCCTTTATAATTTCACCAATGTTTTCTTGATCTAAAAATATTGCACCAGATATTGAGTCTGTTATGATTTAATATTGATGGCCAATTTAGTCTGGTTTACTCTCTCATTCTCCAGTGCTTTTAGAGAACTGCAGTATTGAGTTCAATAAAACAAGATTGTTGGCGAGGCATACTGGAGCATAGAAAGGCCACCGGGTCAAGTTCACTATGGGGTTGGGAAGAAAATGAGGAATGCTGAAGGGTTCTGGCACAAAATGTTAACTTGTGGCCTACCCATATAAATGTCAAAATAAAAAGAAGTCAATTTACTCACTGTACATAATAAAGAAAAATGGGCACGAGCAATTTTCACAAAAACACAAAGAAAAGGTGAGTCATTTGTGGGGCTAAATTAAAAGTAAATTTTCAGTGTTCTATCTTGTTTGACGGTTATGTAAGAGGTTGTTGCGACCTTCTGTCAGTTAGTGTCCCCTCCAATGTACAGTTACAGTAGTGCTTTTCTCTTTTTTGTGTTTTTTTTTTTTTTACTGTTATTAATAACCTTTCAAATTGGTAGATGAAAATTATTTTCTTCTCAAATTGTTAAAGGGATAGTTGACCCAAAATATACATTTGTTTTTACTTACACTCATCTAAATCCAAACCTGTGTGCTGTTTTTTTTTCTTGGACACAAAAGAAATTTGTGAAGAAACTTTATGCTCTTTTTTTAAATATCGACAGTTCATAGTAACCACAATTGTTACGCTCTAAAAAAAAAAAAAAAAACAATGGGCAAAAAACACCATGAAAGCAGTCAATATGACTTGTGTGCTATATTTCAATTCTTCTGAAGCCATAACATTGCTTTATATGAGGAACAGACAACATTTTTGGTTATTTTTTTAAAAGAAAATCTCTCCCTCACTCTCAAATCAAATTTTCTATCCTGCACATTCGACATTGCACATCTCATTTGTTTGTAGAATATGTATGGATATGTAATTTTTTTAGCTTTTGCTCAGAAAAGAAAACTAATGGGTTTAATAGCACATATACATTTTTTATACCATGCTATTATTCTTTGCTTGTAACCAAGGCAGAGCATATGCACAAGAGGAATACTCTAGTTAAGGCTTAGTAAAGAATATGTCTGGTGCTGGGAGAACTTTGACACTTGAAGCACACAGAGGGGTGCATGTCCTGACAGCTCAAAGTGACTACATACACACAGGCAGCTGCTTCACATGGCTTTATTGATGCCAGTGGTAAGGGTACCGGGAACACATCACTAATATGTGGAGTTATCTTGAGGGAATTGGGAGAAAGAACTCAGTGTAAATTTTACACACAGGGTACTGAAATCCAGGCCAAGTGTTTGTGCATATTCTAGTGGCAAATGCTGGAAGCTTTGATGAAGTCATTGAGTCATATGCCGTCAAGACAGATGCATCAGACTGACAAAAGTACTGTTTTGAGCACATTTCTTTCTTTCTATCTTTCTTTCTTTCTTTGTCCATCTGTTTATCCACCCTTCCTTCCATCTTTCAACCTTCTTTCTTTCTTTCTTTGTCCGTCTGTTTATCCACCCTTCCTTCCTTCAATCCTCCGACCTTTCTTTCTTTCTTTCTTTCTTTCTTTCTTTCTTTCTTTCCAATACTAATTTGCCCCAGACATGTTCCATGCCTTTGTGAAGTTGAGGCTTTTAGTGGAAAAAGAACAGTTATGGAGACACCCATTGAGAAGGTAACTATGACTCTTGCACTCAATAACAAATGCCATTTAACCCAACAGACAAAGACATCAACTCAACCTTGCTGTAATTTGGAGGGTCAAAGGGTTGTGTCAGGGAAGTTTGAAATGGCAACATAGGTCAAAACTGCTGATTGACTAGAATGTAAGGAATATTAAGAATTTAGACAAAACTTTGAACTGTGCAGATGGCAAAGAGTGAAAATGTGTGGTTTGAATTTTGGGTTTGGTTTAGTAATCTAGGAAAATTGAACCTAAATCAAACCATAAATGTAAATTCACTATTCATTTAGATTTTCACTATTCACAAATCAAATTTCAGTTTATGTCTCCAAATTTGCTAAATATGAAGTTGAAATGAGGAATGGCTATGGAAAGTATCTAAAGTAGAGCTGATGGCTTTTTTTCTAGGAAAATACAGAACAGTTCACGTGTCATATTTTTGTGATGAGTATTTGACATGTCTATATGTATCATCAGCCTGTTTTGCTAGTCTAAGGGTGCAGTATACTTATGCAATAGTCTGAAATTCAAGGCTCAGTGATGTTGATGATGCCTGATGAAAGTCTCATAGGGACCAAAAAAAGGTGATCTCTTACATTAGAAAAAATAACGAATAATGAAAAAAAGAATAATAAATTGATATTCTTGTATTGTTTTCCTTTAATAATCGAACATCCTTTAAACAGTATAGGCTACATCTGTGTACAGATTAGTCATTAGCTGTAATTGCTTTGATTGCTTTTGATTTTTTTTTTTTTATTTGAGTCAATTTAATTCTGAAAGATAGTGCTTAGGCAGTGTTAATGTTGAAACTAAGTTAACTTTCAGATTTTACAGTAAATAAAATATATATTTGTTTGAAATTGGAGTTTACAAATTAGTTTCAAGGTCTAAATAATGACAAAACCAATAAAACTGAATGCAATTGAATTGATGTGATAAAAGCCAACTAGATACTTTAATCAATTGTTGTTGCTTTGGCTGCAGTTAAAATGTGTGTGGGATACTAAATATAATGTTTAATAATGCAATGTCATATGTTTTGCACTTTCACAGCAAAATTGTAAGGATTCATACAACTTTTCTAAATTTGGCTAATTCGTATGAATTCCTAAGACTTTCACTACAGCCAATGATGTCGCTGGACATTGTTTCCATCTAATATGTGACAAGTTCATGATTCTATCACACACAACAGCTTCCTATCACGTTTTCATACTCTACTGATCAGTTAGGTTTAGATAAGGGGTTTGAATAAGGGCATAATATTAATAAACATGTCCTTAACAACTTGTGTGCGAAACTCACACTTACATCCGCATTACACATGTGATGAAATTGTACAAATTTATACAAACAAACTTATACAAAATCATACGAAATACCCAAACATTTTCATGAGACTGGGTTGTGTTTTTAGCAAAATATCATCACTAGTTAATAATAAGTGATTCATAATTCCTTTTTATACTTTTTAATTAAGAATCCAATTCCATTTCTTTTCTCAATTTATGCACAGTATTTAATCTTATCTAATAGAAAGCTCAGCCTTATTTTTCCCCATGCACAACTCTCATTTCAAACCATGAATAAATCAATAAATAAATAATAAAAAATTAACATATAAACAGTCATTGATGATGGAACCTATATTTCAGATTTGTTAAGGGTGAAAATACAAACAGTTATTTTTACATTACATTTATTTATTGATTTTTCTTTAAACGCTTGCTCTTAATACAGACTGTCTGATATCAAGGACACTCAGATTTCATTCTACTTGTCCAACAGTCAGAATATTTGACAGTTTTTCTTCATCAGATGTTTTGGTATGATTTTACCAGTGAGTAACATCACTCAGACACCCCCTGATTTAAAGTAAGAGAGGGTAATGAATATGCCAATTAATTTTAAATTGAAAATATTTTTTAAGGCCTTGATGTCCTGAAGGATTTATGCAGTTCATGCATTATTGGCATCTAAAGAGATACACAAGATTTCCATTAAAAGATTATTTTCAGTGACCCGGAGTTTGATAAGCATTGCTCACTCTGTCCTAAGTCCTATCATATCAGACAAGGAAACAGCATCAAATAAAATTGGGTGTACTTTCGGTAGTGTAAAACAGTATTGTGACTGTGACCGCCATCAATTGAGCTCAATAGTGACCTGCTATTTTTTCAGCGGTCTTGATTCCTGAAGTATTTTTCACATTTCCAATTCCCAAATGTCAGTACAATACAAAACTAATGACTTATATTCATTGATTATACAAAACTAAACAAAGAAAACAAAAAAAAATATTGATCAATATCTACATTATGTTTATTGCAAAAAAAATAAAAAATAATAATAATTCTGGATATATAAAAAAATATTAGTAATAAGTCATTTATATCATGAGCAATGCATTACAACAGGGCTGGAATGTGAGTAAAAATTGTCCAGGTTTATATTCCTTTATCTAGGGCACAATGGTTATACAGCAAACTTGAGATCTTAGTAACTGTTCCTGTTTCATCCTTATTTGTTTTGTAATTTGGGATGGAATTGAACAGGCACTTAAGCCAAGATTGTGGGCAGATGTGATGTTAGGGTAGAGAAATGGATAGATCTGGTTTGGCCATGTGGGCACGAGGGTTCAAAGTCATTGAAAGTAGACTTAATCTGAAAGGAGTTTATACAGACAGGAAAACCATGCCAGGATTCAAATAGAGAGCTCAAACAGTGGCGGGTTTAGGCATGGGCGATATGGGCAGCATCCCAGGGTGGCATCTTGTGGGTGGGCGGCACAAGGTGCCTGCAGTGACAAGTGGGCGCCCTGAACTTCACCAACCATCTCATTTACAATCACCAGGGCACCATACAAGCTGGAACCGCTACTGGCTGCAAACCATGGGAATCGAGAAATATATTCTTGTTGTCATGTTGTAATAGTCTCTGTGGTGCTTTATTTCGGGTAGCAGTATAGGTATAGCAGTATAAGACATTTGGTATAGAAGAGGCAGTCTATTTAATTTGTTCTAACGCTATGGAAAGAATGGATGCACACCAGATTTGAAGCACATGTTTTTCTTTCAACTATTTATGTATGCAGGTATGCAGGTTGTTATTTATTTATTCCAAAAATGTAACAACCTTAAAAGTCACCTTATGCAAAATAAGACACTAGAGAATGCAGAAAAAACTGCCTTTAAACACAGAATAGCTTTCCTACTAATTGAAACATTATTGCTTTTGAGAATGTTGTCAAAGAGCTTTTCCTCACATTCTAAGCTACTTTGAAAGCTATATTTTTGGAATAACTCAAAACACAGCATTTTTTTTTTATATATATAATAGCAAATATACAAACTATTACTCCTAAAAACTATTACTAGCGTAGCTCATGTTTTTTATTATTATATATGGTTTGGCATATTTATTGAAATGCATGTGGTTTATATCATTGCTAATATTTTTTGCTGCTGCTGAATTGATGGGTGTTACCAAGAGCAAATGGAAATATTGATTTACATAAACGCTGCATCTGCAGGGTCACAGTGTAACAGGTTGATCAGAATTCTGTGGTTTCAGCCTTGATACCCTGCGTATAAACATTTGAGCTGGAAGATGTCAGGACAGAAGTGCAAGGTAAGTACAAGAAAGTCAACATGTAGAAGACACTTTTATTCACAAAAAATTACAATACTTTTATACATGTTCTGTCCCCCTGCAACCTTCCAACTGACATTTTCATATAGACTGCAATGATACCCTTTTGCCTTAACTTAGCAGGGTAAATTTAGATACATTTTAAATTATTTAATTTACATTTATATCACTATGCTTTTGTGTTATATTATCCTGCCATAATTAGCAAAAAAAAAATATTGTAATATAAAAATAAAAAATAAAGAAAATAACTTGAGGGGTACCCTGGTGTTTCATAAAAACTAGAATACAGAGGGGCCTGGGTAGCTCAGAGAGTATTGATGCTATTGATACTACCACCCTTGAGTCGCAAGTTCGAATGACTCAAGCCAGGTCTCCTTAGCAACCAAATTGGCCTGGCTGCTAGAGAGGGTATAGCCATGGGGTAACCTTGTGGTCACAATTAGTGGTTTTTCCTCTCAATGGGGCATGTGGTAAGTTGTGCATGGATCGTGGAGATTAGCATGAGCCTACCATGCTGTGAGTCTCTGCGGTGACATGCACAACGTACACGAGCCACATGATAAGATGCATGGATTGAAGACACAGAAGTGAAGTGTGGAGGTGAGGTCATGGTCGAGCTCCTGTCTGGAGATAAATTGTGACTAATTATCATCTCTATGTTCACTCTGGGGAGATAAAAAGATGGCCAGTTCACAGAGAGAGGAGAGGGACAGACAGACCAGAGTCTTCGTGTCTGTCCCCTGAGATAGTTTCTTGTGTTGTGTGAAGCTGAAAAGCCATCTTATTTTTTGAGTGAAGATATACAGCGATTGCTGGTTATTTGTGAATAAATTAGACTCACATGAACTATGGAAACCGGTTCCTGCTTCCTCCTTTATCTGCCCAACCTCAACCTTTGTTAAACAGAGGCAACTGAGACTTGTCCTCCACTACCCGGATTGAAGTGAGTGGTGCAACCGCACCACCACAAGGACCTACTAAGTAGGGGGAATTGGGCAATCCAAATTGGGAGAAAAGTGGATAAAAAAATACAAATAAAAACTAGAATACAACAAACATAAAGCTAGAATTTTTTTTAATCATTGCGGTGACACAATGTGCCATTATCTATTATTCGTCCCAGTTTTACTAATAATCCAAATTAGATTTTTTCTTCTGAAAATTGTAAACACCCCCCAAGTGAACCACGTGCTGTTTTCTGGAGGAATATACAGGCCTCGACTGAGTGATACTGGCAGACTGGATCCTCATTTTCACCTGGTAAGATACTGTGTAATTCTTCTATGATTTATGTTTATTGGCACACCTAATTTACTAACATTATATCATAATTTATCTTAGAACTAAACAGTTGCTAAGTTATTGAATATGCATCTTCATTTAGTATCTTAGTTACTTAGTTATTCTGCATTCCATATCGTATCACTCCAGGGGGACCACATAGCGTTTCAATGTACACTCTTTTAACTGCAAGCGAATGCTTTCAGTGCATGCACATTAAGATTGCTTTGTGATACTCTTTTAGTACAGTCAACAGCAGATGCAATGCGCACAGATGAAGACTGTCCGGGTGCTAAGAAAATATGGGCTGCAAGTGGACAGTCAGCAGATACTGTACCGAAGACGATGCGTCTGCACTGCTGGCAACCAAAGTATACTTTGACCTTAAGGCATGCAGATATATGATACCGGTAACAGAAAACGGTCACACTAGTCGTGGGTTGCACACACTAATTGTCTACAACTAACGTAGTCTACTCCTTCAGCCTAATGTCGATTAGTTGCTCACCACGTGATTTATATAATGCATCTGTAGGAAATACAGTTGGTGTAAAGCCTGGTGGCTCTGCACTAAAAAAGTGCAGTGGCTAAAATACAGGCTGTGATCTTCCGTCAGACTCACATTTAAAGATGCACAAACAAAATGCACTTCAGAACTGGTGTTTGTTTACTGTGCCCCTCTACTCAACAATGCAACACATCAACATATTATTCATATGCTTTCTACGTAATTGTATTGCACTTGCACATAGCATTGAATCAACACTGATAATGTTCAGAAATGTTCATAGGCTATACTCATAAAAAAATTACACAAATTACACCGTAACCTGCAATATATGCAAATTGGCCATCAAATATAACCAAAATACTTGCTTTGCTGACCTGGATGCTGTTCACTTCTTCAAGAACACGATTCAGTGACAGCTCTTCAAGTTGGAGTCTGTTGACCTGGTGGAATGCATCCCGATTGTCAACATTGTGTTTTGGGACATCTGATTTGAATGCTGATTGCTCCTTGAAGAACGCGATTCCAGTGACAGTTTAGAAAAACGCTTCAAGTAGTAGTTCACTGACATGACGGAATGCATCCCCATTGTCGCCTGCACACTAGATCCCGTGGCCGACTGAAACATCAGAAAAAGAGGATGGGGAAGTGCCTGCAGCTGCAAGTAATCCAGGCTAATCTAAATATATTCAGAGATGAACACCCTGTCTACACCGGACGCGAGCAATTTCACATTGCATCGTGTCGCAACAGTTTGAGGCTGTCTAAACTGTACGTGTCAAAACATTCCAAACCATATATTTGTCTTGCTGGCAGGAGTACCCTTACTAAAAAGAGCTCTGGCAAACTAGTTTGCCACAAATTTACCACTCATTATTTTCACATGAAAATAAGCTTGTGATTTGCTTAGTATGCAGCTCTTCACCAGTAGTGGTGAACCTGAGGCAAACCTTGGGCAACAATGGACAATTTGATGCAAGTTTGCAGTGTGAAAATGATCCGTGCCAAATTTGTGGCAAGTTAGCGGTAAATTTGCAGTGGTTTCTGGATTTATGTAAGGGCACAATAATGGCTATTCATTGTAAGGGCAACACGGTTGTAAAACAGATCAAGGTCACGGGCAAGGAAGAGGCGAGAAACCGGCTTGACATATAACTAAAGGTTTAATGTAAAACTCAAAATACAAACACATAAGACAACGGACATGTCCGTGAACGATCTCTCTCTCCCCCATCGCCGTCCGCGAGTGGCCTTTATCCCTCTTGACGGCTTGATCAGCCTAATACGGGACCGGGTGTGCGTAATCACGCCCCGGTCCCGCCCTCCACCGTGCCACAACGTTTTTTTAAATACATGTTTACAGTAGCCAAAACCCTTTACATTGTAGTGAATATCAAAAATGTCTCATTTAATCAATACAATACATTATCAATTATTCTGTTAATTTGTGCTACTATACCATAGGTATTCCTGGGAAATATTGAGTTGGAATCATGTGCCTGATGTGATTATTCAGTTGTTAATTATTCAGTGATCAAACTGGTGTGATCAGCATTGGCGCTGATGTTTGCCAGCAGAGAGGGACTGCGGTTGTCATAATGAAACACCTGCACTAGTAATTTATTTTTTGCATCACATAATGTAATCATAAAATAAAAGTGTAAAGACATTACCGTTTGAGCTTGCTGTTGTTTTTTTTTTTTTTTTTATTATTATTTTCTCCCCTTTTTCCCCAATTTGGAATGGCCAATTCCCAATAAGTCCTCATGGTGGCATAGTGACTCATGGCATATGAAGACAAATCATGCATCACATCACGTATCCACACACAACTCATCATGTGCCCTACCGAGAGCAAGAACCGCAAATCATAATGACCACGAGGAGGTTACCCCATGTTACTCTACCCTCCCTAGCAACAGGCCAATTTGGCTGCTTAGGAGACCTGGCTAGAGTCCCTCAGCACAACCTTGTTTCGAACATCAATTCTTGCTGAGCTACCCAGGCCCCTGAACTGGCTGTTTTGATACAGCGATGCAAAAATGTTTTCTGACATCAAACAAAGAATGTATAAACTAGTTTGTCAACTGGAACCTTCTTTTATTCTGCCAGTCATTCTCAAGAGAAAGGGCTAGTTTTTTTTAGAATCACCTATACAGTATGCTTGAAAACTCAGGATTCCATGCAGCATATGCTGCAGTTTATATCATGGTGGCGCTCAGACCTGTAATTGCATTACCATTAGCATCTTATCTATTTTATACAATCAATATAAACATCTTAAAATCACAATATATGTCTGATATTATATAATCTGTGTAAGGTGATTTTTTTTTAATACAGTGTGCATTAAATAACTCAGGCTTGGGGATCAGTCAGTACAGTAAGAACTCACATGCAAAGAGGTTAATAATGGGGAGCTCTTCCAAAGCTCTATCATAATTTGAACACTGAAGAAAGGAGTATCACAAAGCAGTAACAATATGTGTATTTGTGATACTCTTATAGTATACTGAACTCCATTCACATGTCCAGATGACACACACAGACTCAAACTGGGCTGCGTGCAGATAGAAATTTGCACCACGCACACTCTGTGCAAGATTTAGCGGCATGCAAACAACCACAGTAAACTTTGGCCTTAAGGAACCTTCAGTTTCCCCCATGTTGGCTTAGACATTTTCTCTGGTATTTCTACTATAACAGTGACAAGCTGATTGTTTTCAAACTTTATTAACAGAAACTAGAAATGCCAATAGATTCATGATAATATAGTGATACCAGAAGATCCAAGAACTGGATGTTCTTCAATAAAACAGTTGTTGAAGATAGTTGAATTAAAATAAGAAAAATTATGTCAGTTTATACATTCATATACATTTTTTAAATTGATTTTATCAAGTGAGATTATTATATTATACTGTAGCTTATTAACATATTATTATTATTACTTTGTGGCAGAGCAGAACTACGCACTGCCCCTTTAATCCACCACCACCAACAACTAAAATGGCTGCTCGTTAGAGTATCAGGTGTCATCAATATAAGGCAATCTATAAAGGTAACCAGGAAGATGGTTGTTGGGAGAGAAAAAAAGAAACCAGAGAGAAAAAAAAAAAAAAAAACAAGAGTGATTTGAGACTGGAGTGAGTTGAAGTTTTGGTGTGCCAAGCTGTGAAAGGAGAAAGAAAGAGTACAATGCAGCAAAGTGATGTGGATAAGGAATATGACTGGAGAAGAGAGGAAACAATAAAGGGACTAATTTGACATGTGCTCATCACCAGAGAGTGAGGCTTGGATTTTTCATTACAGTTGTTTGCACTTCTTGAGTGAAAGTGGAGTGGCATAGTTAATTTGATCTTCAAGTGCCAAAGAGCTCCATGGTCAAGATGTGACGTAAACATTTAAGGTCTAAAGTGGAAGCGCCAGGTGTTTCTTTGATTCTTCTGACCTACCTTTATTCCTGTTTGTTGGACTCTCACTCTGCGTCCTGCAGTATTGCCCACAGTCGCCATTCAGGCACATTGCAAACTCTCCATGACCCAGCGTGCACCTTTCACAAACACTCCTACTGCCTTAACTCTCTCTCCTACAAACACATACACTTGAATTGTTATGTTATATTTGTGTTGTTATTTGTTCTGTTGGGATTTATGTATTTAATTATTTCTGGTATTTTGTTTGACTCCTTTCTTTTGTTTACTGTTTTCTTTATTTAAATACGCTTATGCTTTGATACACTATTTTGTTGTTTTATTGCGTGTAATTGGTGGCTTTTAGAGCTATCTGGGGCAATGTATTCATTTTGATAGGCCTAAACCTGTCTGGCACCCGAATTTTATAATTTAAAATTTAATTTAAATTTAGTACATGGGCCGCCACCGTTACAACTAAGTTAACTTGAGGCCCCCTTGTAGGCCCCATCACCCTGGTTGAGAACCACGGCACTATACCACCAAACCCCAATAATTTTAACAGAATTGTGCCCTTTCAGAAGGAATTATCCCAACATTAAATTGAAAAATAACTAATTTAGACAAGTATATAGGTGTATCTGCTGATATCATAGAGTGAGGTGGAGTTTCCCCATCATAAGTGGTGTGTGTGTGGTTTTTGTTTGGGGGGGGGCTGAGGGGGTCTTCTGTCACTGGACTAGAAATTCATGATCGGCAAACTTTATCTTTCACATATGCTCTGTGTCAAAAATAGATGCTGATAGAATTAACAATACCAATTTACCAAAATGCATTAAATCACTTTAAATAAGAATTAGGAAAATTATCCAGGCTGCATCCACAAGCTCTTGATTTGCTGTTGGCCTTAACAGATGCTGCAGGTACATTGAATAAATCCAGCAGATGATGCATTCTATGTCCGTTTATGCTTTCTGAACAATGCGGTCCTTGTGTAACTGCCTTGGAAGCCCTACATGAGAAGACACAACAGAAAAAAAAAAAAAGTTTTATCTCATTGATGCAAATGCTCCCCACTCTTGCAGCTGGGATTATTATCACTGGTCTGAGAACAATGGAATTTCATGCAGGCTTAAAACTGGGCACACTGGATGGCTGTTTATCTTCCCATTGAGACACATGTTTTTTTAAATTATGCTCTCACAGGGGAATGATGATCTGTGTGTTTACAAGAGTGTAAAAAAGCTTCCCAGCTTGCTCTAAGGGAAATTCTCACAGAAACAACAACGTGATTATGCAGTTTTTCAAAACGGATTAAACTCAGCTCTGGCTGATTGTGAGGCATATTTTTTTTATCATTGTAACATTTGCTTGAAGATACATCAGGAACCAATGGCAGACAAGGGAGTATTCAGGAAACCTGTTTGAACACAATCATTATGTTTGCTATTCGAATTTGTACATTTAAAAGCTACACCTTTTTAAAGGAATTGTTTACCCAAAAATAATTCAGTACGGACCATTTCCACTTAATGAATGTTTGACTTGAATACTTGGTTCATTTAGTCAATTGAAGCAATCTGTTGATGTTGGCAGTACGGTAATGTTCTGGGCAAACTCTCTGCCCATCCATGCATTGACAGAGTAGGGAGTGCAGCAAATAAATGCAACAAAACCATATGCCAAAACAACAGGTGATGCTTACCGCTACCTTAACTAAATATGAACCACTGATAAGAATCTATGGTCTAAGTTTTATAATCGATTTATGGCAAGAAAAGCTGAAAATACTATCCTGCTGGGGGGACGTTTGCACCCAAGGTAGCAATAGCAGAACATAAGTTAGTTTTAAGACAACAAGCATGTTGCTTTGGTGAATCATGAATAGTTAATTGAGCTCTGAGGAAGCATACGCCCGAGTAGCTGCAAGCAAAAGCACAAGTTAGGCTTAGCAACAAGCTTGTTAATAAATTAATTCTGTGAGATGATCTCAGTTTGGTGTAGCTGTTGGCCGAGCATAGCTGACCTTAAGCAACAAGTGTGTTGCTTTCAGAATTCTTTAGATGATATCTGATCGGGAAAGCTTACTCCTGAATAGAAGCAAAAGCATGAACTATCTTAAGGCATCAATTATGTTGCATGCCTGGGTATTGATGAAAAATGGGCAGCAAGTTCCTATTTCAAATGAAGTACCTACTTGGGGGAAGCATATACAAAATGGAAACTGACCAAAATGTAACTCCTTTTTTACTATAAATCTTAACATCTGATTACACTTTCTTTCATAAGTGCATGAGGGTGAGCAAATAATGAGAGAATTCTTTTTTTTTTTTTTTTTTTTTTTTTTTTAAGGCCAAATATTCCTTTAATTAAATGTTGGTTGAAGCCTGAATGAGTAATGTGTCAGTAAATATATAATTTATTTGATGCATAAATACATAATTGACAATAAATAATAAATTGCACATGGAGGCCAATCAGGTACATTTGACTGAAAATGATATTACTGATATTCTACCACTTTTGTGTGTGTGTGTGACCAATAATAGAGATGAATAATCACACCTGCTGTATTTATGAGGTTTTCTTTAGACTGGTTAAACAGACCAATTACAAACATGTATTTGCTGTCTAAGCATGCCATGAGATCCAACAACATGATCCCATGAGATGTTAAGAGTAAAGCCCAGTCCAACTCCAATCATGGTGTCACCATGATAGACATCAACTCAGATTTCATGCTTTATGTTGCAGAATGATTCGAAGGACAGCGATCCCCTCTGTTCCAGACTGCACCTTTCAGTCTGATCAAACGTTTGCTCCTTTGATGTGTTAACCCCTTATTTTCTTTGAATAAGCAACCTTCCTTTGATCCATATGGTGTCCTCTCTATGCTGGGAGGAGCCCATGTGTTGTGACTCCCACCTGTGGTTTTAATTACAGTCTACGACGAGGTGAGGCAGCCAGGCAGAAACAAAGATATGGAAGCTGGAGAAGTGACCCCAGGTTTTTCCTCCCACTCTGTAGGGATGAACGAGCCAACAATCGCAAGGAAATGCACAGAAAACAAAGCATGACCTGACAGACACCAATGTCATGCCCAAGAATGTGATTTTAAGCATCTTTACAATCCATTGTTGGAAAATACTATCCATGTTTTCCCTTTGAAAAGAACCCTCCAGACAATCACATAAGAGCGAACATGTTGCCACATTTGGGCATGCACTTAATACTGAATTCATCCCCACATCAGATAATAATTTTCCAGTGTTAACCTACTTTGAATCTGTAGCTTCCCAAGCTTCTAGCTATTTATAACTCAGAAGTAGTAAGACTTCAGTCAAGCTATTCCTTTTTTTTTTTTTGTGATGCTACAATGCTACTCATTGTAAAATGTAGCGTACTACTGAATGTAGTTATGTTAGTAGTGGGGGACTTTCAGTTGGGAACTTTTTAGTTAGTTACTCCCCAGCACTGAATGTTTTCTATTTGGCAAAAACCTTTTAGACTATCACATAAGAGTGTACATATTGCAACATTTTGCTCAAGACCAGATTAATCCACGCATCAGCTGAGAACTACCATCCATGTTTTCCATGTGGCAAGAAGCTTTCAGACCAAATCCAAACCCACATCAGCTCAGATTATTCATATTCTATGTATGTCCAGTATATCTCCAGTTCCTTTGCCATAATGACATCTGGATTGCAGTGAGACCTTCTCATGTCTCTTGAGTGAAATGGCCAAGCTGGGAAACCCATCAAATTAAGCTGGCACCCATTTTAACACCCTCGCTCTACGTGGCATGATCCTCAGCACTCCAATACTCAATGCCCCTGAAGCCCACAGCTCACCTGCTACCCCTCCGTACTACTATTTCGAAGCCCTCCTCCATTATCCTGACTTTTTGCCTCCTGTTCTTTATGCACAAACCCTGCTGAGTGTGTGGGTTTTTCCAAAGCTTGAAAAATAAGCTAAAAGCCAAACACTGCAGGTCCTTGGCTTTATAAGACAATGGCTTTCAGAACCATAGCTAAGATCTAGGTCCTTCATCTCAATTCCACAATGTTTATAGATTACATTTTTCTTTGCTGAGCCAAAAGAGAGATGGCTGTTTTGTAAAGATTTGTGTGAGTGCATACACGATTCATCAATCTATCTGACGTCTCTCCCTTAATATGCACCAGAGCATTCAAAATGAAGGAAAATATCAAATGAAAGAAACATTGCTACCTTGAAACCATCTTCAAATGATGCGGTTCTGATTTGTGAGGCTTATTAATTTCTAACCTGACATTGGTAATACTTTGAAAAGTCAGTTTTATTTTGCTGTAATGTATTCAGCCAAGATTCCTTTGAGGCTGTGACTCCAGATTTTATTCTTGGTGAGCGTTTTATATGGTTGCTGCATGTCAGATGTACAGGAAGCCTGCAGGCTGTTCCCAGGAGGACTGTGATGCAGTAAGACAACATAAATGGGGTCACATGAAACCCCCTTATTAGCTTACATTGAGTTTCAAATTAGTATTTTTGATGCCATATTCAGTTAAAATCTTAGTCTTCTGTGGAACACAAAATGAGCCTCAGTCACCATTAACTTTCATTGCATAGAAAGCGATGCAATGAAAGTGAACGATGACTATAGCTGTAATTAAGCCAAATATCTATTTATTTTTTTATTTTGTGTGTGTGTGTGTGTGTGTGTGTGTGTTTGTGTGTCTCAACCGTGTGTGCGGCTGAGTAAATGTTAACAATTTTAAATGTTCAAAATTTTCATCCCAAAATCCTTATTTAACCCCTGTTTATATACGTTTCTGAGATTTTATGTATAGTTGGTACTCGTATATTATTGAAACGTCATGAAGAATCAATACTAAATGGATCTGAGATTCTAAAAAAACCCTAAACCGAACATTAAGGTTAAAATTCAATTAATGTTAATAAAATATTGAAAACAAATTATTTGTCTGTCCATAATGTAAACAACACTGCTGTGTGACTTGAAACAATATCACCCAATCAGAAGATTTTTAATGCTTATACAGTTATGTGGATCGCAATCCTTTTGGTTCAATGCGATTTCACAATCCAGCATGATGGCATCAAAATAGAAACCAAGCAATGGATGAAAATTTTCTGTTGCTCATTGCTTGTCAGTTAGGACTAAAACTCAGACTTGCATGAAAGAAATAGCTTTGATCTTGTCCATTTTCACTTGCACGTGTTATGTTGACAGTTTCTCAGAAATCAGTTTGCAATGTTAAGTTACTTGATACAGATTTTCACAGAACAGATAGAGCGAAACCATATAAAGTACAATTCCTTCTACGCATTACTATTATACCAACCTTTAAACAGAAGAACGATACAATGATTCAGTATTTGCAAAACTTTATCCATAATTACCTTTAATAATACATTCAGCCTCTACTAGTGCGAGTGTATTAATATTCATTACGTATTATGTGGGAGAGCAGTAGAGGGTATAATAACAGCTAGCGTGCTCAGCCTCTGCAGTTCCAGTACAGGGCCTATGTCGAAAATGAGCCACCCCATTCAAAGGTCATGTAAATGAGAACATTGGTCTGAAGACAGCAAGGACCAGCCAATGGAGGAGGAAAATATTGTAATTGCAGCTTGTGAGACTGATTCCTGACATCTGGTCATACCTGAGTGGCTGTTGCTGTAGCTGAGCCCCTTATCCTGATCCTTGGCATTCTGAGGGTGTATGGTGAAAGAGAGTTGGGTGCTCTCAAGCACATAGAAACATGTCATAGGAGAGTTGTGGCTGTTCCTATCAGACATGTGTCACAGTTTAAAAGTGCTCTTTGTCACTCAACACAAACCCCAGACTGAGCTGCTGCTCACAGCAGAGAAAAACTTCCCTGTTTTACTCTGAGGCATGTGGAGGCGTTTCACTCACACCCCCTTCGAGAACCCTTTACCAAACTTGATGGATGCTAGACGAAAGCGCTGATATCCAGATTGGAAGGAGAAATCTATGCAGAACTTCAAGTCATTATTTCATTTTAGTTTTTTTTTCTGAGTTTGTCATTTTGCGTTAGACATCAGTAGGGAGATCTGAGCTAGTTGTTACACCTTTTACTCAAATATTTTCTCATATATTATAATAAGCAAATATTTATCAGGGATGGTTTATTTTTAAAAGTCAATTTCTGTATAGGAACATACCTTAAAAGGATAGATCACCCCAAAATGAAATTTCAGTAATTGTTTTCTCACCCCCGTGTTGTTATAACCCCATATGAAGCTTGAAGAGGTGGTCACCATAAACTGCCATTGTATGACATCACGGAGCACATTTTTTTTTTTTTTACAATTTCTCCCTTTCTGTAAAGAAAATTAATTAAAGGGGGCCTGGGTAGCTCAGCAAGTATTGACGCTGACTACCATCCCTGGAGTCTCGAATTTGAATCCAGGGCATGCTGAGTGACTCCAGCCAGGTCTCCTAAGCAACCAATTTGGTTTGGTTGCTAGGGAGGGTAGAGTCACATGGGGTAACCTCCTCTTGGTTGCGATTAGTTGTTCTCAGTGGGGCACGTGGTAAGTTGTGTGTGTGTGTGTGTGTGTGTGTGTGTGTGTGTGTGTGTGTGTGTGTGTGTGTGTGTGTGTGTGTGTGTGTGTGTGTGTGTGTGTGTGTGGATCGCGTAGAATAGCATGAACCTTCCTTCACATGCGGAGTCTCTGCGGTGTGATGCACAGCGAGCCATGTGATAAAATGCATATATTGACTGTCTCAGAAATGGAGGCAACTGAGCCACCATGAGGACCTACCGAGAAAAGGGGATAAAATTTAGTAGGAAAAAAAAGAATCTAATAATTAGTCATTTGGAGCTAAAACAATACAGGGACGAGCCAATAATGACAGAATTTTTATTTTTGGGTAACCTTTAAACAGCCATTTTTTTTCAGTAAAGTTTAAAACGTCAAATGGTTATGAACCACACAATGATTCATGAAACGACGAAAATGTAAAAGGTTACCATTTTGTATTGTACTTATTATTATGACAACTTGACCAACCTGAATACTACAAAAACCACAAAATAATAAGATGTAGCTGTATTTGGGTAAAGTTGGGCAAGGAGAAGGTGGTAACTGGCTGAACAGTAAACTAAGTTTTAATGTAAAACTTAACTCTAAACAAACACAGACATACATGCAATGCTGCCGTGTGCATCTCTCTCTCTCCAGCTCGTCTTTATCCCCCTACCGGCTGATTCAGTGCCACCGTGTGTCCTCATGGCCTGGCCCGGCACCACCCTCCTTCCTGTCATATTCCTTCATTGCCCAAAACGGGACCGGCATGACGCACTCCCCTCCCTTCCTGGAGGGGGGGCATTGCCCTTCTGGCCGAGCCTGGCGGCAGGTCTTCCCCGCCTTTTTGAGCCCTGGTAGAGACGAGAGGAGGGAAAGGGGAGAGGGAGAGTGAGGTAGAGTGACAGAGAGAGGAGAGAGAAAATTTGTTCACCAGCTCCCGGACATGCTGTCACCCGGTCCTCAACCACTCCTCCACCCTCTGGTGGACACCAGCTCGCTCCTTCCTCAATGGATGGCAGCGAGTCCTCCAACCCCTGGTGTACAGAACCATTCCTCCCCTTCTTCGGCGGAAGGCAGTGGTTCCTACGGCTCTCGGCGGCTGCATTGACCCTTCGCGGGTTTCGGCACCAATGTAACAGGGTAAAGGTAGGCAAAGAGGAGGCGGGAACCGGCTAAACGGTAAACAAAGTTTTAATGTAAAACTTAACATAAACAAACACACATGCATCGCAGCTGCATGCGTCTCTCTCTCTCTCTAACTGCAGTCTCCGGCTTGTCTTTATACCCCTCTCGGCTGATTAGCACGATTCAGGGCCGGCTCTGTGTCCTCATGGTGCCCTGCCCTCCTCCTCATCACAGTAGCCCTTGTGACATCTTCCCCAATTGACAAGTACACCAAGTCTTCTCTAGTTCACACAGATGCAATATAAATTTATCACAAGTAGAAAGTGCGAGACTTGGAAAAAAACAGGAATAATGAAGACTGTGTGTCTGCTCAAATGGTAGTACTTCTGTTGGATCAGTATGCCATTGACTCCCCTGCTGATGAAAGACATTTGCAATAATATTTGACCTTGTCCAAGCACACATCAAATAAACATTTGTTCGATGTACCTGTGCTATTGGGCATTGCTTCTACAATGCTTACATTTTCTTCTCTACTATCTCCAATTGCTATTCCCTTGTTCTCCATTTAGAATCCCAGCCGACCTGTTCTTCCAGTCATTCATTCCGCATTGGAGCAGCAACCACCACCACACAATATCTACCTGAGCAGCAAATTTAATCTCTCAGACATTGGTTTTCAGATGCTTTCCACAGTTACATCAGAATGGACTGTTTCAGAAGAGCTCACCAAATTCAATTGGCTAATTCACCCTTAAACTAGGCATCAATTCCTCCCTCTATAACTGGATTCTGGACTTCCTAACCAACAGACCTCAGTCAGTTAGGTTAGCTAATCGCACCTCCTCAACCATCACCCTGAACACCAGCGTACCACAGGGATGTGTGCTGAGCCCTCTCCTTTACTCCCTCTTCACCTACAACTGCACACCTGTACATGGCTCTAACACCATTGTCAAGTTTTCAGATGACACTACGGTGATTGGTCTCATCAGTAACAACAATGAGACGGCCTACAGGGAGGTCCAGCACCTTTCTTCGTGGTGCACTGACAACAACCTGGCTCTCAACACTAAGACCAAAGAGCTCATTGTGGACTTCAGGATGTCTAAAGCTGGCACACACACACCCATTCTTATCAACAGGACAGAGGTGGAGCGTGTCACCAGCTTCAAGTTTCTGGGTGTCCACATCTCTGAGGACCTCTCTTGGACCCTCAACTCCTCTACCCTGATCAAGAATGCTCACCAACGTCTCTTGTTTCTGAGGAGACTCAAGAAGGTCCACCTGTCTCCTCAGATCCTCAGAGCATCCTCACAACTGTGTCACAGTTTGGTATAGCAACTGCTCTGCCCATGACCAGAAAGCACTGCAGAGGGTGGTGAAAACTGCCCAATGCATCACCGGTTCCTCACTCCCTTCCATCGAGGCCATCCAGGGTAAGCGATGTTTGCGTAAGGCGCACAGCATCATCAAAGACTGTTCCCATCCCAACCACAGACTGTTCACCCCACTCCCCTCCGGGAGGTGTTTCAGGTCTCTCCACACCCATACCAGCAGGTTCAGGGGAAGCTTCTTTACTGCGGCTGTCAACCTACTGACCTCTAGCTCTGCATCCTGGTGACAATTGACTACTCCCCAACCCCCCCCCCCTCCCCCCACCCCCCCGGACACTAACCTATCCCACCCATTCTGTTCTATTTATTTAAATGTACATAGTGTAATTACGCCTATACATAGCCATATTATACAGCTCTTCATACCATTCATCCTGCACATACACGTATTCTTACTGCTCTTATAATGTTACCACACTGCACATAGCTGTATATACTGTACATATGTCTATATGGTTCATACAGAATATCCATATTTACTGTTTTCTTATTATATATTCTGCTAATACACTGCTATATTATTCTACTACTATTTTTAAATGTCACTGCTAATATATTGCACATATCTGTACATGTTGTTCATACACTGTTCATATTACATAGCCATATTTATTCTGCTCTTATAACACTGCAATATATTTCTTGTCCTGCCTATGCACCACCTGTCTATACTTGATTATCACATTGCACTTTTCTGATTATTTGCACTTCTGGTTGGACGCAAACTGCATTTCGTTGTCTTTGTACTTGTACTCTGCACAATGACAAAGTTGAATCTAATCTAAAGGAATCACCAGTTCTGTTATCCTGTCCAATAATCTTGTCCAATTAATGGGCATATGCAGCATGTGCATGTTGCTCGTACATTAGTTTATGGGTATGCATGTACACAGATCTATACATAAAATAATAAATAACTTGATTATTAAATATTATCAACATAAATTCAACCATCTGTCAAAGCTTGAGATTACGCTTGTTCACAGGGCCTCTAGAAAGCTTTCAATTCTGTCATTCGAGTGCTGTGTTAGCTCTCCAGTTCGAGCACGGGGTGAGTTACTACGCTCAGGCTGTGGGCTCCCCGTTTGAATGCTGTGTGAGCTTCCAGGCTTTGGCCATGTGCTCTATCATTCGAGTGCCTTGTGGGCTTTCACAATCCGGCTATGGGCTCTCCCATCCGAATTGAGGTGGGGGCTTGCCCATTCTAATGTAACCTGGACACTCCCATTCTAAACACAGTCGGGGCACTCCCATTTGAACTAATATTTATTTGTATCGTGTGCTGTCTTTTTTGAAACAGTGAAGGGGCTCTCCCATTTGAATGCAGTGTGGGTCTCCTGTTCGATTGCTTGCTGAGCTCGCCTTTTCAAATGCTGTGACGAACCCTCTCCCATTTGCACCATGAGCTCATGTTTGGATTGTATAATGTAGGTATGCTTACTCACAAATGCATCCACTGCCATCAAACATTTATTAAAGCGCACCCCTCCCCCTTTCAGCATGGGACAGCTCCTGCAGGAGCTCACAACACTAAAGGCCACTCAAGTCTCTTATATCATCATTATCCAACACCCACACAGCTTCTATTTATTAAATACTTCCTAAAACTTTTGGCAGGAGTCAGCTTCTTATAAGAAACCAGTAGGCTCAATGCACAGTGTCTCTTTAAACCATAATCCTGACTAGAGCTGCAACTAATGATTATTTTGATAGATTAATCTAACGATTATTAGAAAGATTATTTGCCGATTAATCATTAGCTCTAAACTGATTATTCTGCTTGTGGCCCGACTTAAACGGTTGGATTAAACGTGCTTATTAACAACAAAGAGGACAAAATCATTGTAAAGGACTTAGATGGGCAAGGAGGAGGCGAGAACCGGCTTGACAATATAAATAATAGTTTAATGTGAAACTTAAACAAAAACATAAACACACATGACAGACCTGTCCGTAAACGATCTCTCTCTTGTCGCACCACCGTCTGCCATCAGCCTTTATCCCTCTCGGAGGCTTAATTAGCCTGACAAGGGACCGGGTGTGTATAATCACAACCCGGTCCTGCCGTCCACCCTGCCACAATCATCTTTTAAAAATACCTCTAAAAGACATTCACTGAATTAAAGGAAAAAAAATACCTTTTTATTAAGTTTAATTCATTAAAGAAATTCACTGCAAAAAAATAATATTGTTATCAAATTTTTCTGTTGTTTTCATTTAAAATTGTCATACAGTTACTTGAGAAGCAACATATAACATATTTAGACTTGCTTTAAGAGAATGTCTCTTAAATACGAGTGTATTTTTTCAATTGGTTATAATTCTGTGAGTGCAGAAAAGACAAAATATACTTATATTCAAGATCCATTCTCTAAAAGCAAGTATAAATATATTATATGCTGCTCAAGTGAATGCATCTTTCTTTAAAGGATTTTTAGATATTTTAATATATTTGCATTAAAGAAAATGTACGTTGTATTAAAGGAGTTTTAGATATTTATATTGGAAAACAAGCCAAAACAAAATCAAATCAAAAACGTATTTTGTTGCAGTGTATAATGGGGTGAAGACTACCTCTCACATTTCTATTCACTTCAATCCATCCCACTAAAAAAACAAACTCCCTCTTATTAACAAAACTGCATATTGCCAAATTTCTTCATGATAAGAAATGACATTTATTATGATTCAATAAGTCATGAGCCATCACGTTCTAAACTAGCTGCAAGCATGTGAGCTCGAGGGATGAACGTCCCCGTGACAGAGTGCGCAAAAGCCAGGTGCAGGTTCAATCTCTCCCTCACAGGTTGGTGAGAAGAGACTCATAGAAGAGGCGCTGACCACACAGAGAAATGCCAGTTTCGGAGTTTGTAGTTATTTACATTATCTGCTTCTGTATTATTTGAACTTTAATAAAGCTATAACGCATTAAATATAACTGCATTTAAGATGTAACACCTGGGTATTTCCTTTAACCATCTGAGGTCGACGGTGTGCCGGCGCGTCCTGCTGGATATTTTCGTCTTTACAGCAGAAACAACTTAAAATAATAATAAAGGGGTCTACTTTTATTTGTGTATGCTCATAATAACAATGAAACATTGTGCTTTTGTAAAATAAAGAAAATAAAAAGGGTGAGCTTCCAGCAGTCTCTGTGTTCACAAGCATATTTCAGAAACATGTCACAAATATGAACTGAAACTCCGCGAATACTTATCACACAAACATAAAACATATGTCTAAAGAAAGCTTTAAATGTCTACTTTTTAATATACCAATTCAAATTTAAAACAAATTCTCCTGCAATGCAATCTGTTTGAAACAAAGCATTGTACAGTTTTTACTGGTCTAATTATCTGTAATGTGATCCCACCCACCAGCAGAGCGCGCTATTCTTATGCTAATGTGCTGAGGCGATCAATGCAAATGTACACGCCCCCCGACTGTGAGGTTGTAAACACATTTCTTTCATTTTTCTGCACGTTTGCAATGATACACAAGTGAGAAAGCTCCAGGAATGTATGGAAGAGTTAACATTTTCCTCAGAAGAAGAGCAGGACTCCGATGAACGTTTGTATTTTGAAGAGAGACTTGATCCAGCCGAGGATACAATTTCGGACAAGTAAGGTAATTAGTTTTCATTAGTTGACATGCTATTTTATATAAATTTGAACATATTTTACTAGTGGGAGTGTTTCTAGACTTGCCAGACAGGATTCGGAGTACTGAAATTTGAAATGTCCTAATAAGCAAGTTTTAGATACATTTTTAAATGTTGTTTTGGCTAAAGCAGGTATTTCAATTGTATGCTGTATAATATAAATATGATATGTAATATGATATACAAATAATATGAATGTTTATATTATATTTTAACTAGAGGTTATGCTGCCTCATTATCATCAACAAAGCTTGTGCTTGCACATATGTGTTCAGGTTAAATGAGTAAAATGCACTTAAATATGCCCATATAAGAAAATCTGCATATTATGATTTCTGAAGGATCATATGACACTGAGGACAGCAGTAATGATGCTGAAAATTATGCTTCGATCACAAATTGCATTTTTAAATATATTTAAATAGAATACTGTTCTTTTAAATTGTAAAAAGAGTTCAGAATATCAATGTTGTTTCTGTATTTTGGATCAAATAAATCCAGTCTTGGTGAGCAGAAGAGACTTATTTTAATGGTAGAGTAAGTCCAAAATTAAGTAAAGTCTTTATGTAAAGAAAATATATAGTCAGATTACTTCTTTTAACTTAAAACTTGATTTGGATTAAGTCTCCTCACGTTCATTCTCTTTCTGTCACATTCCTCATTGATAGGCCCAGGGGAGTGGTCTTTTTTTCTCTCAGGTGTGAATTGCAATCATATTCATGATTATTCACGCCTTCTCGCATATTACCTTTCAACACTAAAATTGTCTTACAAAAGTTAAATTACTATATTTTTTTGTATGAATGAGTGATCAGGATGTTTTTCACATTATTTTGTAGCAAAAACTCTAGGCTACAAGATCCAGTTTTCAAAAGTATTGTGGACAAATGTTTAGTATGTGTTATATGACCTTATTTCAGTGACTTACTTTTTTTTTTTTTAAAAAACCATGCATAAACTTTATTTTCTCAAAAATACAAACATGTACACACATGTTGCTCACAAATTATTGTAGCCCTGTTTGTGCTGAATACAGTGTTATCAGACTTTAGCCATTAATATGTTTTTAAGCAACTGAAAAAAGCACAAATGTCAAGGCATGTCAACTTCTCCAGGGCCCAAAATACCCTCAGACCCCAGAGGATTAAAGAGCTCCAGCTTCTGAATGTAACTTTTTTTTAAATATAATTATATATATATATATTTCCCTCATACTTTGCTATCAACATCACCTGAAGCTGTTTGGAAAGTGCACCTGGACTGTGCTCTTTATAATTCTTCCTCTCCTCAATCTTGTGCAAACTGCAGTGCTGCTCTCGCGTACCATCATTACAGTTTAATGTGATCCCATGTTATGTTAAATGAGATCAAATTACTATTCGACAGCAAAAACTGACTAATCGTTTCAGCCCTATTCTCCACAGTAGCAATCAACATCATCAGCAGACATGGGGGGTACCTCCGGGCTTGGGCCGAGTATCAAACTCGAGTCCTCCATTATGGACAGCAAGCCACATATGTTTAACTTCTCTTCTTTCAAATATTACATGAACATGCAAACTCATGAAATGAGTTCTTAACAAAAATTCAGGAGGAGCATGTTAATATAACCAACCATTCAACACTGGGGTAAGTGTATATAAACCAACCCTTACCTCTATCTGGCGACAGTTCTTCTGGCATCCCTCTACCACCCCAACTCCACCTTCATGGCATAGTTACCCCTAAATGAGACAAGGAAGTCTGGGGGGGGGGGGCGTACCTCAGGCTCGGGTCGTGTCTCGAGCTCAAGTCTTCCATTATGGACAGCAAGCCACATTTGCTTACCTTCTCTTTATTCAAAGATTACATGAAAATGCATTTCAAGAACAAATCAAAGTGTGGAGCTCTTTCTCTGATAATGCTTATACTCACTACCCATACTGTGCATTTTAGCAAGAGTTCATCTATACAATCACTATGGAGCTAATTGTTGCAAATTAGTCCTTGACCATTCTGAAATCTGTTTTTCTTTGTCATTCTGTTTTTCTTTGTATTAAAAGTGAGCCTTTTTCTATTTGAAGAACTCATGAAATCGTTTTTCTTTCCTTTGACGTATTTCCTATTGAAACGGGAAGTTGAGGTGGAACACTGCGAAGAATTTTGATGCCAATATCCTGCTTTTATATAATTAAATCAGAAGACCCAATAGGATTAATTCTGTAGCACTACATTGTGACTCAACAGAATGGAATGACCGTGCCTCAGAACTGTCATTTAAAACTTTCTCCCTGGAGGCAATAGTCTGACTACATATGTGAGAGAGCGGGTGGGTCCTAGCGTCTCTTTGTAGATTTTTATTCCTGAGTGTCACAGAGAGCTAGCACAATTTCACTTCCACCCACAGCCAGACTACTCTCTTCATAAATAATCTGCCATATCTGAATATGTGACCGTGTAGGAAGAGCCATTCCAGTTTCACAGCTTTAACAATTATAAAACCTATGTTAATGTCTCCAATGAGAAGTGTGTTGGGGGTTTGTGACTAGTTTCAATGTGATTTGCGAAGAATTTTTAAGGACGAATATCTGCTGTCTTAACCTTGTTTCGCTCTGGTGACTAGCTCTGGAATTCTGAAATTGTTCCTGAATGGTCTTGTATGAGTTGTTTGGTAAGAGTTTTAAAATGCCCTTTTAACAAGTGTGTTTTTTTTTTGTTTTGTTTTTTTTTTTTTAGCTCTGAACAAAAATTATGGAAAGGATGTTAAGGGGGAAACAAATCTAAAGATATAATGGTAAAAATTTCAAGTGGTCTCTTGTGGTGAAGTGAATTGGAGCTCTTCTTTGTCTGGCACTCGATAAAGTTTTTTTTTTTTTTTCCTCAGAAGCTATTTTTTTAGACATGAAGGTGACATGCTCACCAAATCAAATGAATGAAGGTAGCTTTAAGATATGACAGTTCATCAAATCCTGATGCCAGTCAAAGGGCACAGCTGGTGAGGATAGAGACAGAGCAGAGACATACTCAAATGGAGCTCTGTGTCACTCAAAGAGCAGCCATATGTGTGTATCCACATTTCAAACAAACACATTTAATTTTAGATCTTATTGTAGTGGAACAACAAACTTACTCCCTCATATTTAGTCTGTTCTCTATCTGTGCCCCTCATGATAACCCACTGGACAAAAATGCCAAAGGAGATCTTGTTAGACAGCAATTAGATTAAATGGTAAGAAATTGGACACTTTTACTTGCATCTCCTGGTTTTCAGATTGATCTTGGGGACAAAGACCACACTTGTAATAAGATTTGCCAATATTTGCCTGCAATCAAAAGTCCGAGATTAAAATAGGAACTCAAATATTTGTCATTAAATTCTTCAGAGATGCAGTGGTGGTTCTAGAGGGGCTATGGAGAAGCCTGCCCCCCAGTCACTCACAGACCCACCCCTGGTTTATCTGCATTATGTGCATAGTTCAGATAATGCAGAGACCAAATTATCTGAACTATGCAATCACACAGGGGTTCAAATGTCACAAGAGTCCACTTGTTAAAATGTGTTTATTTAGCATTTTTCTTTATAGATTTTTTTTTGTCAGCATTACAATATGAGTCAAATTTTGATAACCCCCCACCCCCCCAAAAAAATAACATTTCCATCCATCCATCCATCAACAACCGCTTATCCTGTACAGGGTCGCAGGGGGTGCTGGAGCCTATCCCAGCTAACATTGGGCAAAAGATGGGGCAGGTCGCGGGACAGGTTACCAGTCCATCGCAGGGCCACACATAGACAGACAACCACTCACACTCACATCCACACCTAGGACAATTTTTGGAGACACCAATTAACCTAGCCTGCATGTCTTTGGATGGTGGGAGGAAGCCGGAGCACCCGGAGAGAACCCACGCAGACACGGGGAGAACATGCAAACTCCACACTGAAAGGCCGGTGCAACCGGGGTTTGAACCCACAACCTTCTTGCTGTGAGGTAACAGTGCTAACCCCTGCACCACAATAACACTCCAAAATAACATTTCATCAATGCCAATTTCTTGCAATGTCCCACATTTGCTTTAATGAGAGCATGCGTGCAAGATTGCTTGTACTCCACAAGTTTGTGTAAAACCTGATTATCCAGGTTATCCCAACATGATTTATTTGTATTTATTGTTTGTTTTGTTTACAGTTCTGTGTTTTTTTGTCTTGGATGTTGTCTGCCTTATTGTGTACGACAGACAAACGCTTTTGGACATTGGTTCGGCAATCACACACTGAAAACCGGACTTCACATTCCTCAATGCCGACCCGCGGTTTACAAACACGCCAGCGGAGCCCTTTGTTTGGGCTGCCCGGCCGCGGAAACGCAGAAGGAAAAGAGGAAAAAGAGCCGGCGTTCTCATCAGATTAAGACGTCGTGCAAATCGCCCCCCGCTACCCAGTATACTACTGGCAAATGTTCAGTCTCTGGACAACAAGCTCTGCGAGCTGAGAGCGCGGATCTCTTTCCAACGAGAGACGAGAGATTGCTGTGTTATCTGTCTTACGGAAACCTGGTTGTCCGCGGAGATTCCAGACTCGGCCATCGAACCCACGGGTTTCCGTGCACCGAGCGGACAGAGCAAAAGACCTCTCAGGTAAAAGCAGAGGTGGAGGTGTATGTTTTATGATCAACAAATCATGGTGTGATCAGAGGAATGTACATTTTATCAGGTCTTTCTGCTCTCCTGATCTGGAATTTCTCATGCTTCTGTGTCAACCATTCTGGCTACTGAGGGAATTCACAGCGGTCATTATCACTGCTGTGTACATCCCCCCACAAGCCGACACAGACCGGGCACTCAGGGAACTGTATGGGAGTATAAGTCAGCAGGAAACCGCGCACCCTGAGGCCGCGTTCATTGTTACCGGGGACTTCAACAAAGCCAACTTCAAAACAATAGCACCAAAATACCACCAACACATCAGCTTTAACACACGAGGGGACCGGGTTTTGGATCATTGCTATTCTCCTTTCCGGGATGGCTACAAATCCCTCCCCCGCCCACCATTTGGTAAATCTGACCACTCTTCCGTTCTGCTTCTGCCCGCTTACAGGCAGAAACTGAAACGGGAATCACCCGCCCTCAGAATGATCCAGTGCTGGTCGGACCAATCAGACTCTATGCTACAGGACTGTTTTGATCACGCGGACTGGGAGATGTTCCGGTCTGCCTCCGATGACGACATCGAGGTTTACGCTGATAGCGTAACGTGTTTCATCAGGAAGTGCATAGAGGACGTTGTTCCGACGAAAAACATACGGATCTACCCCAACCAGAAACCCTGGGTTAACGGCGATGTTCGCGCGGCACTTACTACGCGGACCACCGCTTTTAATTCCGGGAACGCGGAGGAGCGTAAACAAGCCAGTTATGCCCTCCGTAAATCCATCAGCACAGCCAAACGCCAGTACAGGCACAAAATTGAAGGTCAGTTCAACACCACTGACTCCAGAAGTATGTGGAAGGGAATTAACATCATCACGGACTATAAACAGAATAAAAACTCCGCCATGAACACCGTTGCCTCTCTCCCGGACGAGCTTAATACATTTTATGCTCGTTTCGAGGACAACAACACCGCCCTCGCGGAGAGAGCACTCGCGGCCGATACTACAGATGATGGTTCACTCTCCGTCTCTGTTGCGGATGTAACCCGATCCTTTCGACGGGTGAACATCCGTAAAGCCGCGGGTCCAGACGGCATTCCGGGCCGCGTCATCAGAGCATGCGCGAACCAACTGGCTGGTGTTTTTACGGACATTTTCAACCTGTCCCTCTCCCTGTCTGTAGTCCCCACATGCTTCAAAACATCAGCCATTGTGCCTGTACCGAAGCAAGCCAAAATCACTTGTTTAAATGACTGGCGTCCTGTTGCTCTGACCCCCATCATCAGCAAATGCTTTGAGAGGTTAATCAGAGATCACATCTGCTCTGTTCTGCCCACCTCTTTGGACCCATTGCAGCTTGCCTACCGTAACAACCGCTCCACTGATGATGCTATTGCATCTACAATACACACTGCTCTCTCCCACCTGGAAAAAAGGAACACATATGTGAGAATGCTGTTTGTAGACTACAGCTCAGCATTTAACACCATAGTGCCCTCCAAGCTTGATGTGAAACTCCGGGCTCTGGGCTTAAACAGCTCGCTGTGCAGCTGGATCCTGGATTTCCTGTCAGGCAGACGTCAGGTGGTTAGAATGGGCAGCAACATCTTCTCATCACTGACCCTCAACACTGGAGCTCCGCAGGGCTGTGTTCTCAGCCCACTCCTGTATTCCCTGTACACACATGACTGTGTGGCGACACATAGCTCCAATGCCATCATTAAGTTTGCTGACGATACGACGGTTGTAGGTCTGATCACTGACAATGATGAAACAGCCTACAGAGAGGAGGTGCACACTCTGACGCGCTGGTGTTAAGAGCACAAACTCTCCCTCAACGTCAGTAAAACCAAGGAGCTTGTGGTGGATTTCAGGAAGAAAGACAGAGAACACAGCCCCATCACCATTAATGGAGCACCGGTGGAGAGAGTCAGCAGTTTCAAGTTCCTCGGTGTCCACATTACTGAGGAACTCACATGGTCCGTCCACACTGAGGCCGTTGTGAAGAAGGCTCACCAGCACCTCTTCTTCCTGAGACGGCTGAGGAAGTTTGGAATGAACCAACACATCCTCACACGGTTCTACACTAGTACTGTTGAGAGCATCTTGACTGGCTGCATCACCGCCTGGTACGGCAATAGCACCGCCCACAACCGCAAAGACCTGCAAAGGGTGGTGCGAACGGCCAGAAACATCATCGGAGGTGAGCTTCCCTCCCTCCAGGATATATATAACAGACGGTGTGTGAAGAAAGCTCGGAGGATTATCAAAGACTCCAGCCACCCGAGTCATGGGCTGCTCTCACTGCTTCCATCAGGCAGGCGGTATCGCAGCATCAGGACCCGCACCACCCGACTACATGACAGCTTCTTCCCACAAGCAATAAGACTTTTGAACACTTGATCCCTCACGATCAACAATCAGCACTGCACTTTATTAATCCTCATTCTGTCAATATATTCTCGCTCCCAATTCAGTCAGTATATATATATATATATATATATATATATATATATATATATATATATATATATATTTATACCCTTCTCTAGTGTGTGTATTCTACATTGTGTGTATTGTGTACATTTGTTATGTAAATTGTTGTGTAGGTATGTGTACATTTGTTATGTAAATTGTTGTGTAAGTTTATGTAAATTGTTTTGTGTAATATGTTGTTTATTGTAAAGTGGTTTATGTCTCATCACTGTCATTACTGCTATGTTGCTCGGAAATGCACACAAGAATTTCACCTGCTGTTGCACTCGTGTACACAGTAGTGTGACAATAAAGTGATTTGATTTTTTGATTTGATGATTTGACAATGGTCTAAAGATTAAATTGGCTTCTTTATTATGAAGCAAATTAATTATCATGGTCACTGTCTCACATTTGCTTATTTGATTAGGGACCTAAAAATAGTGCAGAATCATACATTTATTGTATTCATTAACATCTTAACAGTTCTTTTTGATTATATTTTTCAAAACCAAAAACTATCTGTTCCACTTTTGTCACTCAATCGACGTTGTGTTGATGTAGTGACACTAGGGGTATCTCTTGAGAGCCTGGGTTACCTCTTATCTTTGAGAAAAGGCCAATGAGAATTGGTGAACAGAATTTGCATGCCCCTCCCCCGGGCATATGGGTATAAAAGGAAGGAAGCTTGCATCTGTTCAGACAGATTTTTCCTTTGGAGCCGAGCAGTTGTGTTTCAGCGAGCTGAGTAAAACCCACTGCTGTGCCACTCACCTCTAAATAGCATATACTGTAGGAAAATCTGGTTTTCTCTTCTTCTGCACGCCAGTGCAGAATACGCCCCTGAGCACCTCGACAGCCTTCTAAAAGAGTGTGTATATACATGTCTTTAAAAAGATGTGTCTTTTTAAAGACGCGTCTTTTTTAAGATGCCCTTCGGTCTTTGTGTCATTGCTGGATGTGGACGTTACCTCTCTGCTTCTGACAGCCACATGCACTGTCTCTCGTGTCTGGGCAGAGATCACAAAGAGGCAACGTTGCAGTCGCGGCTTTCCTTCTTAAGGGAGAAAGCCACTCTAGCTGCCTCCTTGCGTCTCCTCACGGCTAGATGTTCTTGGGTGTGGGGCACCGCTCGCAGTCATACACCCTCCAACAACCCCCCCTCTGCATGATGAGCTGACAAAGTTGTGTAGGGCACCTTTCACTGCCTTAAACCAACATCCTTGTTTGTTCGTACGCTCTCACTACCCTTGACGGTGGGGTGGTACACGATGGTTTGGGTTCGGCGGAGCATGGGTAAATCTGTTTACCTCCCGAGATTACACTCACTGCCCTCTTTGGTGCCCTCTCATGGAAGCCTCCCTCAGCACAGATGCGCTGGCACACAGCTGGCCCAAGTGGTTGTGCAAGTACCCATTTCCCCCAGTGAGCCTACTTGCACAAGTCCTGTGCAAGGTCAGGTAGGACAAGGATCAAGTCATTCTCATGGCCCCCCTACTGGCACACTCAGACTTGGTTCTCGGATCTCATACTCCTCACGACAGCACCTCTCTGGCAAATTCACCTGAGGAAGGACCTTCTTTCTTTGGGATGTGGCACCCTCTGGCATCTGCGCCCAGACCTCTGGAACCTCCACGTCTTGCCCTTGGACAGGATGTGGAAGATCTAAATGGTCTACCACCAGCCATCATGGACACGATCACTCAAGCCAGAGCAACTTCTACCAGGCTTAGTGCCCTAAAGTGGTGCTTATTCGCAAATTGGTGTTCTTCCCAATCTGAAGACCCCCAGAGGTGCGCAGTCGGATCAGTGCTCCCTTTTGGGTGTCCCCCTCCACCTTGAAGGTTTATGTAGCTGCCGTAGTGGCTCACCACGATGCAGTGGATGGTAAGTCGTTTGGCAAGTACAACCTGATTATCAGGTTCTTAGAGGCGCCAGGAGGCTGAACCCTCATAGGCCAATCCTGTTCCCCTCATGGGATCTCTCCATTGTCCTCTCGGGCCTTCGGGGAGCCCCATTTGAGCCACTAGAATATGTTGAACTAAAGGCCCTCTCCTGAAGATGGCCCTCTTGATCGCGCTCACTTCAACCAAGAGGGTTGGGGACCTGCAAGTATTCTCTGTCAGCGACAATTGCCTGGAGTCCGGTCTGGCAGACTCTCACATCATCCTCAGACCCTGACCGGGCTACTTGCCCAGGGTTGCTACGATCCCTTTTCAAGGATCGGGTAGTGAACCCGCAAGCACTGCCTCGGGAGGAGGAAGACCCAGCCTTAGTGTTGCTGTGTCCGATGCTTGCTTTGAGCACCTACTTGAAATGCACGCAGAGCTTTAGACACTCTGAGCAGCTCTTTGTCTGCTGTAGTGGACAAAGGAAAGGGAACACTGTAGTGGTCGACCGATATGGGATTTTTAATTGCCGATGCCGATATTGAGAAAGCAATCTGGCCGATTGGCCGATATGAGGCCGATACAATACATGTGCATACAGTAAATAAGTATGATAAAGTATTCCCACAGGGGATTTGTTTTCGGTCCAGCCATCTAGCAGAATGAAAACACACACACAAAAAAAACATTTTAGATTAAACTGTTATGGGTAATTTGATTTTTCAGTCACATAAACAATTACTGCTGCTTACTGCAGGTTACAAATAACATTTATCATTAATTAACCAATCTAAACAATATTCATAAATTAATGACAAAATAGTATGTGCAATTTCATACATTTTATGTACAATACATAGTTAAAAATACATCTCACATAGTTTATTTACACTATTTAGTTTAAACAGGTTGTTTTACTTTAAGTATATTTAAATAATAATGATTTATGTCTGTTTAGTTTTGCTTGTTTGTTTCTTTGAAACTTTGTAAGCCGTCACATGTATTTGCATGCTCGATTAGCGTCAAATCCGACCGGAACATATGAAAAGGTATACTACACACAATATTACGCCAATCATGGATAATTAAATACAGCAGATAGAGATAGTGAATAACTTAATTCAGATTAAGGAATATATATTTTTTATATAATATATAAAGTGTTCTCTTCTCATCCCAACACATTCTCACACCCAACTCGTCACATATGGACGCTTGGCCAGGACCCCTTGGTGTCACTTTTTAACGCACAGGGTATACCTTTGGCATCATATTTCAACGTGCAGGGCGGAGAGTCAAGCGGCGGCGGCGAGTCAAGCGTTGTTAAACTCACCGATGAATGCGGTTGCATATGAACGCGCTAAACCTTTTGCGCAGAGGGTAGTTTGATATCAGATTGCGAGGGTTTTTAAACATAAAAGACCAGTTGGAGGGCCAGATAAAGATGATCTGGGGGCCACCATTATACTAGCCCTGGCATAGATCATTTATTGTAGCCAATTCCTTTTTATTTTTATTTATTGTAGTCTCGAGCCATTCACAGCAGACAACGGGTTGCGGTGAGTTTACCCAAGACGTCAAATTTCAACGCTACAGGCTCCGGTTCAGAGTTCTATAGAAGTCTATCGGACTACCCTGCACGTTGAAAAATGACGCCAAAGGTATACCCAGTGTGTTAAAAAGTGACGCCAAGGGGTCCTGGCCAAGGGTCCATATGTGACGAGTTGGGTGTGAGAATGTGTCTCACGCGATCACTGATCTGTAGTGCACGCGATCTGACATATCACGGTACTGTTTGAATAGACTTCGCTGCACGCCGGAGTGTTTTTGTAGCGTCAGGTTAGAAGGCGAATGCTGATTGGTCATTTTCTGTGTCTGTCAGATGTCTGCTTCACTTCTGAGTGGCATGTCTTACGGTGCTGGGCGGAGCAGAGCGAGCGTATTCATTGCATTCATGCTCGCTCTGCTCGCGCCAGTGGAAAAAAGCGCTAATGCACTGTCACAAACTGTTTTGAAATATATCGGCCAAACGGAAATATTTATCGGCTGATGCCGATATCTAAAAAATTCCAAATATCGGCCGATATATCGGCCTCGGCGATATATCGGTCGACCACTAGAACACTGTCTCCAACATTAACACCATTGCGTTGGCCTTCCAGACCCAGGCTGTGCCCGCCCCCTTCCGGGTTCTAGCACACTCTACAAGGAGTGTGGCTTCCTCTTGGGCACTAGCAATGGCACCCCTCTAACCAGACAGAGCGGCAGGATGGGCAACACCGTGTTTTCACAGGTCCGAACACGTTGAATTTGGTAATACGGTTCAGCTGGCCGGGTCTATTGCTTGCGCATAGCGCCTTTCCCCTCCCCTGAGATGAAGACATGCACTCTACTCCCCCAGTCAAGTCCACGAGTCACGGACCCTGGGTGTCTTTCCTCCCTAGCCTTCTGGCTCCGAATTCAGCGGAGGATGTTCAGAGCCAGACCCACTGCAGGCACCAACCTGCCTGAACTGGAACTAGTGCTGATTATTCCAATATCTCCAGTGATGTACTTTCCACGGTATGTTTGTAGAGCTCCTCCCAGTCGAGGTAGGACCTACCACCGCGCCATTCCCATATGCGGCGTTTTTAGATAGGGACCCCTAGTGTCCTCCCCTCCTTTTATACCCGTATGCCCGGGGGAGTGGCATGCAAATTCTGTTTGCCAATTCGCATTGGTTGCTTTTTTTAAAAGAAAAATTAATCAACATTATACAACAAATGCTTTTGATTGTGCTTAACTTGATTTGAACCTGGAATATTACTTTAAATACGATTTTGAATAGACTTTTGTAACTCTTCACAGTACTCTTACTGTATGTACAAAATTGTGTCATTTGTGTTCCATTTCATTACAATTAAGGAATTTTAGGGAAAACATTTGAGAGTCTTCAGAGCAATGGAAAAGAAAATTCTGAGCAAGTAACAATTCCTCCTGTGGAGTCAAACAATTTAGTTTGACAAGTCCTACAAGATCTAAATATTCTGCAATTTTTTTAGCTTTCCTTCAAATTAGCGTGACGACTCATTGATCATATCAGAGCATTAGAAAGAGTTTTTCCTCCAGCTATTATGGAGACATGATAGAAATGTGTGGTAGGTTGTGTGCTCTTATGCAAGTCGATGATGATTTAAGAAAATAACCTATCAGAGGTCTTCATCTCCCTTCTTGGTCTTTAATTGCAGTCAGTTCTGAGTCACTGCATTCTTTTCTTGTCAGATCTGTTAACAGAGGCTCTCAGAAGAGAGTTGTTGATGCAGTAAACACAGCTGACTAAATATAAAATAGTCCTGCTACCTCTTAACATTAATGGGCCCTGCTGAATAATTCAACCATGATGACAATAAGGAGAGAGAGAGAGAGAGAGAGAGAGAGAGAGAGAGACTTCTTGCATCAGTACCTTACTGGTTGAGGCAGGGACATAATTTGCTGTCAGCAGTAGTTGCTGCTTCCTATCAGCCCCCACCCCCCCCCCCCCCCCCCCTCCCTTCTTTCTTTCCTTAATTGCATTATCTCAAAACTGAAGATGAAGAAAAATTCTTGTGGAATTTTCATCAGACATTATGACAAGATAAGATGGGGCTGGGGCGGGTCGAGGGTGCGAGATGCTCTGGCACTGTGGTGTCATGCATTAACAAGAGAGGAAGGAGATTTGAAGCAAGAGACACACACACATACACACACAAAACACAAGCCATCAAGGCCAACCGTGAAAGTAAGGGTGAAATGGTGGTCAACACATTGACAGAAGGACAGTGCCAAATTGGAGACTCCTCCACCTGTCTTCCATTTGTCTTTCTAGTTTCCCTCTGTCACCGCCTCCCATATGCCTCTCTGTCTGTCTCTCTGTTCAGTCACAAAATGTGTTCAAGCTTGCCTTCTCTTGTGCTCAGTCACTGCTAGGAAACCTTGTTTATTCATTTATAGCAGCACCTAATGTAATAAAACAAAAACAGATGCATGTAAGTAAAAAATGTATTTGCTCAGTTCTGCAATGCTCTGTTTTCCCCTTGTTTTATCTCTGACCCAATTTACCCCCCAAGTTATGATTGCAGGTGTGGTTCACTGCATCAGGTCATGGCTACCTTTGTGCGCACAAGACCCTCTGAATAATGAGTCCAAACACTTTGCGCATATTAAACCAATTTGTCCATCCATCCAGCCATCTTCAACCACTTATCTGAAGTCGGGTCGCGGGGGCAGCAGCTCCAGCAGGGGGCCCCAAACTTCCCTATCCCGAGCCACATTAACCAGCTCTGACTGGGGGACCCCGAGGCGTTCCCAGGCCAGTGTGGAGATGTAATCTCTCCACCTAGTCCTGGGTCTTCCCCGAGGCCTCCTCCCAGCTGGACGTGCCTGAAACACCTCCCTAGGGAGGCGCCCAGGGGGCATCCTTACCAGATGCCCAAACCACCTCAACTGACTCCTTTCCACGCAAAGGAGCAGCTGCTCTACTCCGAGCTCCTCGCGGATGACTGAGCTCCTCACCCTATCTCTAAGGGAGAAGCCCGCCACCCTTCTGAGGAAGCCCATTTCGGCCGCTTGTACTCGCGACCTAGTTCTTTCGGTCATGACCCAACCTTCATGACCATAGGTGAGGGTAGGAACAAAAATTGACCGGTAGATCGAGAGCTTTGCCTTCCGGCTCAGCTCTCTTTTCATGACAACGGTGCGATAGAGCGAATGCAATACCGCCCCCGCTGCCCCGATTCTCCGGCCAACCTCCCGCTCCATTGTCCCCTCACTCGTGAACAAGACCCCGAGGTACTTGAACTCCTTCACTTGGGGCAATACCTCCTTCCCCACCAATTTGCAAACCAATTTGTGTGGAGTGTAATTTGTATCATAGCAGGGGTTTGACTCGGCAGGCAGACATTGTCCGTGCTCTCTTGAAAGTCCTGTTCCACAGGAAGATCACATTAGAGAGTAAATATTGACTCAAATGCCTCAACGTTCAGTGGACTATTTTCTCTTCAGGAAGAATGTGACCAGAATGGAATCTAACAGCGTTGTTGCACCAATCAGCTGTCCATTTCTAAATTTTTTCCCAGAGAGGTTCCGTCACATTATGAACCACGCTCTGCTCCCCTGGTGTTGCCCCTGAATTTCCTCTGTTGTTTTTCCGGCTTTCTCTCCTTCCTCCCCTCCTCAAAATCTTCCGTACCTCTTCCCATCTACCTCTGAGGCAAAGCCTTCACATCTGCCATTTCTACCTGCTCTGAGAAAACCGAGCCATTTCATGTGAACACTAAAAGTTGATGTGTGTAAAAATACTTTCTCCTATGTCTGATAAATATCAAGAGACAACTATTAGTAAGCTCTTTGTAGAATGATTTTCTTTAACCCTTTCACATGTATGATAAAACTGGGGTGATTACACTAGGCTGGGCTCAGATGCCTACGATCAAACTGGTGTGATCTGCATTTGTGATGCTGTTTAATAGCAAAAGAGGGACTGAAGCAGTTGTCATAAAAAAACTGGTCAAATAGTCTTTTTAACATCACAATATCTTTTATTTTTATTTGTTAAAAACATTAAAACATTCATTAAACAAAAGTGTAAAGCAGTTACCATCGGAGAACACTGTTTTGATGCAGCGATGCAGCCAAGTTTTCTAATGGCAAAAAAAGAATGTACAAACTAGTCTTTTCACTTGATCCTTCTCCCACTCATTCATTCTAATCACTTCCGGTGCTGGGAAAGTGGAAGTGCTAGGTTTTTAGAACATTCTATGCTTTTAATCCCATGCTGGATTGCATGTAAACAATATTGCGACACACATAGCTGGTAAGCATATTCGCGATCGCATCTATCATAATCGATTATTATAAACATCGAAAACCATATGTTTTATGTTAATATATAATATGATCTTCAGTGCACCTGCTGCAGTGTGGGGTCGGTTACTCTAAAAATTGTATTAATTACTGTGACGACCCTGAGTCTTGTGATTCGGTTGGAGGAAAGCGTGGGGGAATATTATTGGTTCTCTTCTTGCTAATTGCCAATTAGTAGAAGTATAAATTGAAGTTGTTTGTTCAGTTGAGGACGCACGCTCTGCAGTCGCTCTCTGGCTTGCTCAGGGAAGTGACTCTTTTGGTTACACTCACTCTCTGACTCTCATTCTCACTCAGTTGCTTTTTCTTATGTCATGTAGCGTCAAGTTTTGTTATTGTTAGATATATTATTTGTTAACCTTTGTGTTGTATTCTTTAACCCTAGACTTATGTTTATTATTATTTATTGGTTGTAGTGGTCTTTGTTTATTACAATAAAGCCATTCTTTTCATAATTGAACAACCTTGTGTCCGATCCCCTTTTATGTTACGGCTTGTAACGAGCCGGTCGTAACAATTAAAAACTACTAATTACTTCTTCTACAGTGTAAATAGATAACTGTACTAAATACTCTGTCTGAAAAGTAACCACATTACTTATTATTAATTACTTTCTAAAACCAATATCAACCTTGATCAGATGAACAATACAAAGCTTGGTATGAAACTGTTCTTTTAATTCTTTCAAATAAATCCTATAAAATCATACAAAATATTCTTGAACTGGCCAAAGAATTTAAGGGGGCAGCATTAAATTAGAACATAAACATACATTTTAACATTAATTTTTATTTTAAATTCACTATTGTTTTCATGTAGAATTGTTGTCATCTATACAGTATTTAATGCAACTACATTAGAAGTAGCTGTAATTAAATTACTGAAAAATGAAGAGAAATTCCTTATATACACCTTTTAATAAGGTTTTTAAATAAGGTCTGTGGTAAACATTATTTGATCGATTCCGGACAGGAGGGACCTTCTGTCTCTGGTGCAGGGGACGATATTTCATCCCCAGCCAGAGTTGTCCCCAACTGAGTCCCCAACTGAGGGACACTGGGCTTTCACCTGAAGTTATCGAGAGCATTCTCAGTGCTAGGACTCCTTCCACTTGGAAAAGTTATGCCAATAAATGGGATGTCTTTGAAAGCTGTTGCTCTGCACGTACTGCAGATCCAGTTAACCGCATGTAGATATGAAATAGTCATAAAAATATAATTTATGGATGTGTGAAAACCTTACGCTATTACAAACTTAGGGTCTCTACTGACCCTATACACTTTTGGTACCTTTTGGTGTATGTGCAATTTTGGCTTTGTGTGTGTGTGTGTATTTGTGTTACACTATTTATAAGAGAAAGATTGAGGAATACTAAAGAGGTGTGGGCACAGCTCCAAAAAATGGATGAGGTACCAGGGGTGGAATGAGGTCCAGCTTCACTAAAGACCGAGGTATGCATTTAAGGTTAATAACATTAGTACACTCATGCAATATACTGTTTATGCAATATATAATATTACTTTACAGCTATTTGTACATTTAAAAGTAAAAAAAAATCTTAACAGAAATTAGATGCAAATATTCTTTGCTCTTTGATGAATATGACAAAATGATCAAAACATCAGTGTGACAGTGATGTTTTTATACACATTTTAATATCTGTAATGAATACACTGACTGTAAGATATGACGTATGATAAAGCAGAAATTTTTATTTTACTCATCAGTGTGTTCCCTGTCAAATAGCTACACTTATGATGCTGCGCTGTGTTAGCGCTTTGGGAACAACTTTAGGTGTGAACAGCTGTGAATATATGTGCAACACGTCAATGAAAATTGACCGGAATTTATAGCCTCTGCCGGAGACATTGGATGCACCTGTCATTGGATGCACCTGTAGCAGGGCTATAAATAGATGCGTCACAGGTGCATCGTCAGATCTTTTGTCTTCAGATCACTCTGTGTGTGTGTGCGTGCTTTATGAACCTGTCAGAAACGATCTACTTTCCTCTGTTAGGAGTTAGAATTGTTAGGCAGTGCGCAGAAATCATTCTCTTTTTTCTTTAAAAAAGAAGAAAAAGAACGACTGATAAACAAAGCAAGCGGTGTGTGTGTGTGTTCCCGTGTTTACACTCTATGGCTGAAACGGACACACACCAGTTTTTGTTTTGTGTGTTTGGGGGAAGAGCGTGCTACTCTTGTGTTGCGGCAGGGCGGGTGCAGGCATTGCGATCTGTTTACAGTCAAAATGCTTCACACTCGTCTCGCTTACTTCCAAGAGCCAGTGCCCACCCTTTCATGTGGGGCTCTCGCATAGATCTGGCTGAGGAGCGAGAGACAGGTCCATCCCTATCGCTCGCTCTCTCTCCCCAGATCCAGCTGATCCTTCTCGTAAGCCTGAAGCGCGACTCTGCGCTTCTTTGGTTCACGAGGGGGAAGCTGAAACTCTGTATGTACCACGCACAATAATAAAGTGGCTGAGGAATTACTCAAGGCGGTTACTCGGGTTGTGGCCAGACTACAGCTAGACTGGCCACGCGAACAAGTGACACCATGAACAAGTGACCCCCCCCCCCCCCCCCCATATCAGTCACTTCCTTTCTTTGATGACCTCCATGACGAGCTTTCTCGTTCATGGAGGAATCTTTTTACTTCCTGTGTCTTCGTGCCCTCGACGTCGACATATTCGACTATCGTAGGTGCTGAGACACGGGGCTATTTGTTGATGCCGCCGGTAGAAGAGACAATTGCGGGTTATCTCTCACCTGGCTTGACATTATCACTAAAGAGACCCACTCTCCCCACAAAGCTGTGCAGGACCACCTCCACGCTTGTGGGGAAGGCTTATTAGGCAGCAGGTAAGGCTGGTGCTACCCTGCACACTATGGCAGTGTTACAGGCGTAACCAGCTGGCGTATCAGGCTGATATGTTGAAGGACCTGAGTGCGGGCAACACGGTCGACGAAGAGGCTTTCTCTGAGCTTCGTCGAGCCACGGATCTGTCTCTCCGCAGGACCAAGCAGACTGCTTGTGCCATTGGCCGGTCTATGTCTGCTTTAGTCAGCACGGAGAGACACTTATGGCTCAACCTGCCGGGCATCAGATATGAGGACAAAGTTCACCTTCTTGATGCCCCGGTTTCGGATTCTGGCTTATTTGGTGACACCTATGAATGTAGTTATCAGCAGGTTCCAGGAGGCAAAAAGCCACAAGGAAGCCTTCGGCAATTCCTTCCTCGCCGCTCTCAGGGGGAGGGGCCGTCAGCCACCCAGCCCTGCCCCGGTCCTTCTAGATGGGAGGCTCAAAAACTAAGAGTGGCAAATCGTGCTCCCCCTCGTAAAGACTGGGGGCCGGTTCGTCGCACTAAGCAGACCCAAAAGCAAGACCTCAGGACAGTTATTTCTACCCTCCCGATACCCTCACGAAACCGTTCTATTCACAACACCTCTGGCGTTTCGGGAGTTTGCAGTTTCCAGCTAAATGTTGGGTGTTCCGTTGCTTACTGCCGTAGTCCAGGACACGGGACACTCAACATCCCCTCAATAGGAAGTGTTAGAATCGATACACATCTCGGAAAACTGGAAAACTGGAAAGTGTGGAAACTACTGCCAGGTGTTTCTATTTGAGTCCTAAGAACAGTAGAAAAAGGCTACAGAATTTAATTAATTCGCCATCCTCCGTGTTTCAACGGCGTGGTTCCCACTACCGTGAAACCGGAGCAAGCATGTTTACTGTGGAAAGAACTGCAAATCTCTTGGTCAAAGGGGCCATGGAACATGTTCCCCTTCCAGAGAGAAAGTCAGGTTAATACATCAGATAATTCCTGGTTCCCAAGAAGGATGGGAGGGTTGCGTCCGATTTTAGACCTTCGAGGCTTGAATCGCTCCGAGGGCGTTCAAGATGCTAACCGTCAAGATTGTCATGTCTCAAATCCAACATTGCAATTAGTTGTTCACGATCAGTCTCATGGAGAAATGTATAAAGTCTACCATAACACACGAAGTTCCTGAGGTTCGCTTTTGGGGGCGAAGCTTTCCAATATCGGGTTCTTCCGTTCGGTCTAGCCTTATCACCCCTCACATTCACAGAATGCATGGATGCAACACTGGCTCCTTTGCAACTCCGGGGCATCTGCATTCTGAATTACATTGACGACTGGCTGATACTAGCACAGTCACAAGAACTGGCATTACAGCAAAGGGATATCGTCTTGGCTCATCTGGTTTCTCTGGGGTTGAGGCTCAACGCCAAGAATAGCATCCTCTCTCCCACTCAGAAAACTACCTATCTGGGGATTGTATGGAATTCGATCACAATGCGGGCACAATTGTCTCCTGCTCGATTAGAGTCCATTCAGAACACCCTGACTACTCAACGACTACTAGGTCTCATGGCAACTGCATCCTCGGTGATCCCTTTGGGCCTTTTTGCACATGAGACTGTTTCAGTTGTGGCTCAAAGCCAGGGGATTTCATCCAAGGGCCAATCCCCTAGGCTGATAAGGGTTACGCGCCGTGTGCTACGTATCCTTTCTATGTGGTTCAGACCCCAGTTCCTCACTTTGGGTCCCACTCTAGGCAGACGCCTCCCTGATGGGCTGGGTAGCGGTCTTAAGTGGTCATCCAGCTCAAGTGGACTGGGAGGGTCATCAGATCGATTGTCACATTAACTGTCTCAAATTGATGGCTGTATTTCTGGCCCTGAAATACTTTTTCCAGAGGCTGCCATGTCTTGGTGTGGGTGGACAATACAGCGGTAGTCTCTTACATAAACCATGTAACCATATAACCATGGCATGGCCCAGAATGCGCCTGTATGCTTCCCCCCTCCCGGTTTCTCTGCTCCCGGGAGTCTTGGCCAGAGTTCGCCAGCAAGGGTCCTGCCTCTTACTGATAGCACCACGCTGGCCGAACAGGATATGGTTCTCGGAGATAATGTCTCTCCTCGACGGCTCGCCTTGGCTGATTCCAGACAGGAGGGACCTTCCCTTTATTTACCGTAACTGCTTTTTGCGCCAAAACTTTTTTTTTTTTACCCCTCATTTTTTACAGGCTATAACTTAAGGTACAGAATCAGATTAGGAACCACAGCAGCACCTCAGGTTGTGCAGGGGAGGGAGCTTAGCGGTACTGTTCTTGAGAACACCTGTGTAATACAACGATAAGAGTTTTCTACGAAGATTTTTATCCCTGAGAGAATAAGAAAACAAGCAAGGTAAAATAATAAATAAAAATCGTGTGTACTGACACTTCCCGCAGTTGTCTGATTTGTGCACCCGAATTTTAACTAGGATGACATTTGCACACAAATATTAGCGGTGGTAAAAAAAAACAAAAAAAAAAAACAGCTTGAACTAAGTTAGTGTTGTATTTAACCAAATTAAGTTATATTTTTTATGTAATATGTTTAATATATGGAAAACAGAGTGATAGCTGTGTAAGCAACAGAGAAATGTGGAGAACTTGTTAAAATCTTAACTAGTGTTAAGAGGGGAAGAGGATCATATATTTCTTCCAAAGACAGACTCAACAGAGACATTCAGGGTCTTCCACGGGACATTGAGAGCGACATAACAGCCATGCAGCAGAGCCGGAACGGTATAGCAGATGTGCTTCTTTTGATGAAGCACTTCTTTGAAAGAGGACTCCATCTTCATTTTGGCAGATGTAAGTAGGCAAATAATCTTTTAAATTACATTAAACATATTTTTAGTCATTTTTAGGCTGTATTTTAAACGTGAAAATCACAGGCTTTTTTTGTTTGTTTTAAAGATAACTGCAACAAAGCCATCCATTGAGAAAGACATGTGCTTGCCAGCCACACAGAGACTGATAATGCTTGGTAAAAGAAGACTTGCTTATTATTTTGAGAAAGGTTAATGTTTTCCATTTGGGGTTTGCCTTTTAAAAGTGTGTAATTTGTACTTGTTTTTCAGGGAACACATTTCTTTCTGCAACAAAGTGGATGGTGAACATTGATGGAAAGGTGGCCTACATTTTGGAGGAGCGCCTGGGTTTACAGATGCTTTCTCTGTATTCTTTGGATGCTTCTATGTTTTCAACATGGAATACCTGGAGCCTGCCTGTGCGACATTGGAACTCATGCAATGGTAAGTACCTCACTTTGTTTATCTACATATTACTGTTAAGTTTATCACACGTTTAGTGTTAAAAATATCGTAAAATATACTTTTTCACTACTTTGTTACTGTAACTATCAATTTTTATCTTCTGGAATACAGCACCTATACAGTCTTGATCACCAAACCATGCACACACATGTGAACGGACCATGTTCGGTGATTAGAGACAATGTTCGGTCCTCAACCATGGTTCGGTGATTAGAGTAGAGTGCATCTAATGTGATGTGTCAATTCACAACAATATTTACTCACAAAATAAGATCAATACATTAATAGACAGTTAATATATGTATCCTAATATTATGTATTAAATGTGTTTTCCATTATTTTCATTCATTTTCTGTAATTGTTATGTGTTAGATAATATTGTTTTATCAGTATACAGTAACTTAATGTATATGATTCAACAGTGTTTTAAACATTGGTAAAATTAACATTTAATATAATAATAACAGTTAAAGGGTTAGTTCACACAAAAATGATAATTATCCCATAATTTGCTCAAGCCATCCTTGTTATATATGTCTTTCTCCTTTCAGCCAAACACAATCTGAGTTATATAAAAAAATATCCTGGCTCTTCCAAGCTTTATAATGGGAGTGAATGGTACCTTAGATTTTGAAGCCCAAAAAAGTGCATCCATCCATCATAGAAGTAATCCATATGGCTCCAGGGGATTAATATAGGCCTTCTTGATGTGTTTTTGTAAGAAAATATCCATATTTATAACTTTATAAACTATAATCACTGTCTTCTTTTAACCTCTGTGCTTCTCACCGGAACTTATGCTACGCCTATGTCATACGGTGGAACTCGACTCTCTCGTGAACGCGTTAGAGGTGCATTTTATATTATATTTATTGTATTTGAATCGATTTCTGCTAATAATCGTGGGTAGGTATGTGTGTGTGTGTGTGTGTGTGTATATATGTGTGTATATGTTTTGTGCCTTCTTCCTGCCTTGTGCTGTGTATTCCTGTCTTGCTGTGCTGCTTTCCTTTTGCTGTTATTAGTTTTGTTTTCTATTTATTCCAGATTACCCCAGTCGCTGTTGGTTTCATTTTTCCATTGTCGTTACACCACCGACTGTGTTGGACTGCCCTCCTTTTTTTTTACCCTAGCTTGCCTCTCATTCCCTGGCTGTGAAGATAAGGACTGTTCTGCTGTTGTCGACCTCTGCCTCTCTCAATCTCCATATGCCCGAGCCCTTCTGTTTTTTTTGTGGATATTCTTCCTGTTCTCCCAGTTTTTTGGCTTGAGGTTTGATTCGTGAATTAACTTTTGTTCAGGATTTGGGTCATCATAGTTCACGTTGCCTGAGAGTTTTAAATGCAAACTTTCCGCACATTTGCAATGTTTTAAATAAAGATTTTGATATTTTGAAAAAATTGTGTCCATTTGGATTGAATGTCAGTAGTACTTGTGTAGTTATAAAACAAAATCTAATGTAATTATAAAACAATTATAAAATCGAATGTATATTTTGTACAAATTATTTAATAATTCAATTAATAAAAGGATTAAAGTAGTGTACTGTTAACCTAAGGTTTTTACAGTAACGGCACTGTATAATATAATTACAGAAGCATTTAGTTACTGTAAAACTGAAATACGGTTATGGTACTGTAAATCTCAATTACAGTAACTTTACTGTAAAAAAAAACATTTGAAATGTCTAACAGTGTGGAACAAATCTGGGTGAGATTTTACAGGGCAGAAGTGGACCTCTTCATCTCTCAACAAACAGCACAATGTCCCCTCTACTTTTCTTTGAGTCACCCAGCCCACCTGGACGCGATGGTGCATACATGGCCCAGAATGCGCCTGTAAGCGTTTCCCTCTACTAGAAGTTACTCCAATGAATGGGGTGTCTTTGAAAGATGGTGCAGTGCACATAATGCAGATCCAGTTAACTGCCAGATTGCTTCAGAAAAAAATTGTCAGCAGGCATATGCCCCGCCACTCTCAGGGTCTATGTGGCCGCCATTTCGGCTTGCCACGCCTTGATTGACGGGGTGCCATTGGGGAGACATCCTCTACTCACTCCCTTAATTTGTGGAGCTTTGCGACTGAGGCCTCCTGCTAGGACCAGGACCCCTTCATGGGACTTAGCAATAGTCCTTGAGGGCCTGGTTGAGACCCCCTTCGAACCTCTAGAGTCAGCGTCTGATAAACTTCTGATCCTCAAGAAGTTTTTTCTAATGGCAATCACCTCTCTAAAAATAATTGGGGATCTACAGGCTCTGTCTGTCTTGCCAGCCTGCTCATATTTTGCCCCAGGAATGGCTAAAGCAATTTTGCACCCTCACCCTGACTACCTACCTAAGGTTCCTGCTGTTTACAATGCCGGAGCAAGAAAGACTTCACAGACTTTGTCCAGTCCGTGCCCTTCAGACTTATATCCACCACACTAGCCAGTGGCGTAAGTCAGGGGAACTATTCGTTTGAATGGGGGCTGCAACAGGGGGTGGCCGCCACCAAGCAGACAGTCGCATTGGGTGAGGGACGCTATTGCCTTGGCCTATGAGGCGCGCGGTCAAGCTTCGCCAGTATGTATCAGGGCTCACTCTACCAGAGGGGTCGCCTCCTCTAAAGCCTTGGCTAGAGGTGTCACTCTGCAGCATGTTTGTGATGCAGCAGGCTGGTCCTCTCCGCACACATTCATAAGATTTTATAGTTTGGATGTTCATGCCACTCTGGGCTCTTATGTCCTTGACTCAACATCGCAAGCTCATGTCTGAGACCTCTCGCGCTCTTGTGAGCACACTACACAATCGTAAGGGGTCCGGACAGCCACAGTGCGGCGGCGTGGGTATTCTCGTTCCCAAAGCACTAACTCAGCGCAACAGCATAAGTGTAGCTTTTTTTTTCACTTAACTGTAACCCCTGTTCCCTGATAAAAGCGGAACAAGATGCTGCTCTTCATTACCACACTGGGATGCCCCAGGAATGCTCTTCAGACAAAATACCTGACGATGCACCAGTGACGCATCTATTTATAGCCCTGCTACAGGTGCATCCAATGATGTCACCGGCAGAGTCTGTAAATTTTCATTGACGTATTTCACACACATTCACAGCTGGTCACACCTAAAGTTGTTCCCAAAGTGCTAACTCAGCACAGCATCTCATTCCGCTTTTATCAGGGAACAGGGGTTACAGTTAAGTAACCCGAGACGTTTCCATGGAGATGTTGGCAGACAATTTTCCCATAATCGTGGGACACTTTTTTTTTATATATTGCTATTGGTTGTAAAACATCTTTCATTTTGACTATCATACCTCATCAAATGTCTGTGCATTAACAATTAAGCTTTCCTTTCACTAATACATAATATCACCATCTGCTCAAAAATAAGAAGCCATACATATGGAAAGTTCTTATTTGTAGATGAATTTGCAGTAATCATCACTTAGTCCCACAGACTAAATTAAATGGTGACATTCCTGCAGGCTTTTTCCATCATTACACAATACAACAAATTGTCCCAAAGGCCTCTCGTTTAGATGAAAGAAGTAAGGAATGCTTCATAATTTAACTTTATTGAGGTGCTGATGTGAATGCGTTATTAACAAGATTTATTTAATGATTTTAGAATTATGCAGCAGGGTAATGGGGGATATCTGAGGAACATTTGTACATTATTATAAAGATGTAAATGCATAAAAAAAACTGTTGAGGAAGCAGATAAACACAATGTTTGCAGCTGCCTTCATTTCAAATTAGACTAGGGTAGAAAGTATTATTTTAATGGGATTGATGGAAAGAATCTAACGAGGAGTGATTAAGGAAGTAATCGAGTCACCCAAATATTAGGTGGTGAAGGTTATTGGATTGTTGCCCTTCAAACATGCCCTAATCTGGCCTTTTAATAAAGCTGTCTGGAGTGCTTAATTAGACACTTTTAATCACCACTAGGAAGAGAATGTCAAGCAGAATAAGTTGCTGCTTTTGTTGTTTAAGTTTATTTATTTTGTTTTATTTTTGAGTGTTGCTGCTGTGTTTTTGCATGATTTCTGTTATTGTACTAAATTTAGTTTTGTTTTATTTTCACTATTTTTGTATACACTTAACTTTTTAGATCCCTTTCGTAGGAACTTGAGCTGTGTAATCACATTGGAACACACCCTGACATGTGACGCATTGTCTGAAGCCCTTGTATAATCACAGCAATTTATTGGCTGGCTCCATAAAAGCGCTTGCTTTGGCACCATCATGTGTTATTTTCTGTTCTTCAGTGCAAGATTTTGTCTAAGCCTGTGTTTGTTCCAGCGACTCACATCGAAGAGAGGATTATTAATCCTCTTTTTTGTGTGGCGGACACTTATGGACATCGATAATACAGTGTAAATTTCAGAGCAATTTTAATGTGCTTTTTTTAAAAACATTACAAGGGTCTGACAGGGACAGCTGCACTTTTCGAGGCTCGCAATTTCTCACCACGAGGTGTTATCCCCACTTGTTCCAGTTCCATGACCTCCAGATCTGGAGCTCCATGTGCGGGAGCTGTTGCGATTTCAGCTTTGTGTCTGAGAAGTTTGGAGTGCTAACAGACATTGTGTTCTTCCTTGTGTTTGTCACCCTCCCCCTGAGCGAAAGCACAAATTTGTCAGACATGAGGCCTAGCTTGGCGGCCATTTTCTGACAAACTAAGCATGCGAAAGAGTTACCATGTGCGTCTTGAGCCGTGGCTATTTAAAAATGCGAATTCATCATTGAAAGGTAAAGAACACATTAGCCCCTTTGTCACAATTGTCTTTTTTTGTGTCATTCTGTGAGAATGCACTTGAATAATGCAATGGAGGAGTGAACTGCTCATGTCAGAGGGGATCATGCATGGGCCGATGAGTCTGGTCGCAGAACGAGTGGGCTGAAACTAGGTATTTTAACTTGTTTCTTTTATTTTTTGCCCGTTCGTGGACCACACGGCTCCATGCTCAATTTATTTGGTGGTGGCATAGATGTAGCTCTATTCTGTCAGTTGTTGGATCTACACACGATCGAATTATGGAATGATTTCGAGCTAATATCGGCTCCTTTTGGAATTTCCTTTGTGTTTTCCCCCGTGGCTCGTGTTGGGGAAAGAGTTGGTCAAGGCAATGCGTTTGTTCGCAAGCTTGCTGGGGAGTGAAAAAAACAAAAAAAATAAGGCTTCCCAAATTCAGCCTCTATCTCTGAGTCCAAGGGTCTCGAGAGATGTATGAACATAAGCACCACACGTTATCCCCCATAAAAATGCTGGGGCTGTTGTGGCAAGCCTGCTTGCTCTCAATTCCCCTCCAGGTTCGCACATTCTTCCCTGTATCTATGCTAGGGAAGATGGTTTATCTGGAGTCCTCTGTGTAAATATATTCAGAGTGACCGTTTGTAATTATTACCTGATCAAATTTGGCCTCTGTCTCCATGACCAAAGGTTTCAAGACATGCATAACAGAATTTGATGTTCACTGGCTCAAGTGTACAAAAAAACACACAGTGATCATAAGCACCACACGTTGTCCCCCCATAAAGAATGCTGGGGTCATTGTAACGAAACGGTTTTCTCAAATAAACATTCCCCTCAAGGTTCATACATTTTTCCCTATTCAAATACCAGGGAAAAGTTTTATTCTGTCAGTTTCCATGCTGTGGATACATTTCAGGGCATCAATCATTTATGCCTAAATACAATAAAGGCAAAAACATTATCAAATTCACTTCAACCAGCCACAGTATTGGAGGGGCGAAGGTTTCCCTCCGCTGTGCCGCTGGTTCTGAGGCAGTCGCCATATGTATTCTAAGCATGTCAAGAGCCATGAATTAATCACTCTGTCTGATTATGTAATTCAGTTCAGGTGGGCTCTGCCGGTGTTCAATGGGCTTGGTCTGACAGACATTTCTGTTTGGGAAGCCCGATTTTTGATTTAGGAAATGTACTCCCTTGTGAACTGTACTCTCCCTTTGTTTGGATTTTACAGCCATTATTTTCTGGTCCCTAAAAATGATTTTTGATTTTGAGATGTTTGAATTTCGTGTTTGAAAAATCGTGTGGAGGAGGAGTGTGACGAGGAGGAGGGCATGGCCAGGATGTGATTGAGCACTGCCAGGACTGAATCAGCTGATCAGTGGGAGAGCGAGATGATAAGGGACGGCCTCAGATTATGGAACAAATCTGGAGAAGGTTTGGCAGAGCAGAAGTGGACCAATTTGCTTCGAGCAAAATGTCACACTGTCCCCTCTGGTTTTCGCAATCGCACCCAGCATGGCTGGGCATCGATTAGTAGTGCATCAGTGGCCAACAATACGTCTTTATGCGTTCCAACCGATCAGCCTGCTGCACGCAGTTCTGCAGAGAGTTCAGGAGGATCTGGTTCGGTTTCTGTTAGTGGTGCCGTTTTGGCCATCTCGGGTATGGTTTTTGACTCTGGGCATCATTTGGCATGCCCAACCAGACTTGTGGAAGTTATAGTTATTGCCACATAACGGGATGCTTTTTTGAATGATGGGTTATCCCCCAATGTAGCTGATGCCATTCTGAATGCTAGAGATTCATCAACTAGGAAATGTTATATGTTCAAGTAGCGTATTTCTGCTTATTGGTGTACAGCGTAAGGTGAAAATCCAGTTCACTGCCCTGCCTGTAAAGTGCTGGGTTTTTTGCAAGAGCGTTTTGGGGCTGGGGCTGCCCAGACTATGCTGAGCATGGAATGCTGAGCATGCACTTATCAATGGAGTCTCTGTCGGTAGACATTGTCTTGTCTCTCATTTTATTTGTGGGGTATGCAGGCTTAACCCTTTTTGTCCCGTCAGCATTCCTTTATGGGATTTATCTGTTGTTTTTAGAGGCACTCAGGTGCTCCGTTTGAACCCTTGTCAACAGTCGCTGAAAAGTTTCTGACTCTTAAAACAGCCCTGCTAGTAGCATTGGCATCGTTTAAAAGAGTTGCATACCCTGTCGATCAATCCCTTATGTATGGTTTTGTACCAGGGTGTTTAAGAGTGGTTTTAAGACCTTGCTTGGGCTATTTGCCTAAGGTCATTCCTACATCATTTCGCTCGTAGAATATTCATTATCAAGCTTTTTATTCTCCCCCATTTGAGTCAGAGGAGTACGAAAGATTGCAGATGCCTTGCCCAGTTTGGGCGCTGCAAGTTAATGTTGACCATATTAGCCAGTGATGTAAGTCAGTAGTTGTTTGTTTGCTTTGTTGGCTGCAACAGGGGTGTTTAGGTGTCAAATCAAAGACTGTCTTATTGGCTTAATGATGCAATTTCAAGTGCTTATGAAGCACACAGTTTACCTTTTGCTTTCAGGTATTTGAGCCCATTCTATGAGGAGCATGGCATCCTTATGGGCTTTGGCTAAAGGTGTGTCCTTGGAGGACATTTGTATGGTGGCATGGTGGTCCTCTTCGCATACATTTGTTAGACTTTATAATCTCGATGAGGGTTTGACTCCTATGTTCTCTCTGTTGGAACAGGAGTAAACTCATAATTTTCTGTTTTATTCAGATGCTTTAGCTCACCGTTCACTGTTCAGCTACTGTTCGCATGGCGTGAATGTATATTTTTCCCCAATGTGTTTTTAATGCGGAATCAAGTTCCAACGAAAGGGAACTTCTCAGTTATGTGAAGCGTAAACCTGGTTCTCTGAGTGGGAACGAGACACTGCATAAGAAGGTCATAATCTCTAGTAGATGCATAGCTCGTGATGGTAGCTCCCTAGGGGCACCACCAGCTAATAAATTGGCATGATTGTGCAAGTGCTTCAGACCATGTGACACTCTGGGTGTGTCCCAATGTGATTACGCAGCATTTTGTTTCCACTCAGGGAACAAGGGTTACGCTTCACTTAACCAAGACGTTTTTAGTCCCTTGTCCAAATGCAATTGGTCTTTAGGAGCAATAAAATTTGTTTATTTTATTATGCTTTATCTTTTTTTTTTACTTCATATTTTTGATGCCGCCTTCTGAAAAGGTGTTTTTATGCAAATAAATAAAGTATTCACCAGTGAATAATGAGACCCTTCCATGGTTGCCATGGAAACCCTGACAAAACTGTCAAGTTTCAAACTCTTTCATACATCATGTGGGGTCTGCACTGCAACTGTCAAAGAAGCACTTTAAAATTAGATGTTTTTAGCAGAGCACATTGTGTATCTGGCTAAATAAACCAGTTTTGAGAACTATTTTCAATTACACCCAATCTTGAGATTCAGCAACTCAAAAGAACACTGTGCTAAATGAATAAGAATGCTGGAAATGAGGGGATTGAGATACTTTGGGCATTGAAGTACAAAAACAGAACTTAAACTTTATTTAAATTGCATTATTTTCCATAATTTCATCAAAAGATGGCCCCATATTTATCCACAGAATCTGGACTAAACCCGAATAACCACTGACCCAAGAACTGCCCCTGTGGAAAAAATGAAATGGAAAAACACTGAAACCAAAAAGCCTGAAAAGCTAGGCAGCCACTGTTGCCTTGACACTGTTGCTCCAAAACAATATTACTGCAATGTGTCGTAGAAATAATAGTGTAAATTATATTAAGCCCACATTGAATTAACTGCTCTGCCCCAAGATGTGAGCATCAGATCTGACAGAATTTAAGAGACATTTTGCCACTGGACATTGTCAACTTGCGTTTCTGTGACTGAGTGAAGACAAAATGTTGATATTTTCTATCAAGAATCTCATAAATAAATAAATAAATAAGTTTGGCAAGAGATGAAGTCAAGCCTGTGAATTTTGTTGGTTGTGTGCAGAGTGTGTGGTGCGTTTATGTGCGTGTATGCACATGTGCCTGTAGGGCTAAAGCCACAAGACTACTGGGAGGATGAGGTCTTTGAGGAACGCACAGGGTGAGAGATGACTCAATCAGCCCACAGCACCTGCTCCTGCTACTACACAATACTCAAGCCTATTAACACACACACACACACACACACACACACACACACACACACACACACACACTCACTCACTTGAATAATCCCGCTCTCTTCAACTAGGACCCTTTGAGACTGTCATAATCCATTACATCTCAAATATTCTATACTATTCTATTTGTTTTGTTTGTATTTGCGGTTTCTGTATCTTGAACATTTCTGCAGCTTGTAGGGTCAAAATTAGTGTTCGACCAACATGGGTGATTATTGGCCAATGCCAATATACAGTATAGGGGCAATTAAAACAAATGACAAATACACAACATTGCTGAAATCCAATAAACACCTGTTTTACGTTACTCAAAGTTCACAATTTAGTTAATTAGCCAATTTAATTAGTCAAGTCAACACAGTTATCTGCCAATATTCTCATTATCAAAAAATGGTCAGATTATTTTCCCAAAATACATTGTAGTCACCAAGCACAATAGCATAATATCAACAAATAATATTTATTTTTTATTCTGTTTTTAACAAAAATAAAGTGTGTGACAAGAAAAAGGTTTTCAAACAAGAAAATTAGGAATAATAGAATCTTTCCATACTATATATGATGCTGAAACTTGAAAATGTTCATGCAAAATGTTGCTCTTGCTGCTTGTTTCCCTTTTCACAGTCAGCAGAGAAAATCAAGTGGCATTTAACTGAAGTGAAAGGTCAAGGTCATTCAAATGTTTTTCGCTTTTCTCTCTGTCTGTTTTGTGTGAATCACTGATGTCCTCTGCATGGCAGAATCTGAAACATCTGCACTGTGTTGATCATGAATAGGACAATTAATTAGGGATTCAAAACTTGCCAGTAAAATTCACATTTATTATTCTGCTATCACTCCACAGCTTTGAAATTGTAAATGAGTTACAAACTGAAAATGCATGAAAGATTCATAAACAAGTCTAAAAGTGTAGTCTGGTAAACTGTGGAGTTTTACTCTGGATTTGTAAATGCCAGTGAGATGCCAATCATTTGGAGCGAGTGAATGATAATTGATAATTCATATTCTATCCTAAGAAAGCAAATTGACAAGAAGGTTGATTTAATTTGGAATGTAGCCTATGGCACTAGTTAATTCGGTTGATTAGACTCTTTAGACATCAACCAGAAGTCGATTGTACCTCTTAAATTTAAACTAAGTGCAAATACATGTTTACTCTTTACATTGACCATTTAATCATTGATATATCTTTTTGTTTAGCTCATGTTCAATTTGATCCTGAAAAACTTTATTAATATTCAGATTCAACTTTAAGTAAGCTTTGCATAAGCTGCTCTGGTTGTTTGTGCATCCCGACCAGCCCGACACAGTAAGATTGTCACAACCAATAGCATGAGCTTAGGGCAGGACTATTTGTTTTTATGGGGAATTGTTTTATAAACATATTTGAAAACAATTATTTTTGAAATTCTGTTTAGTGAAGCTGCAGTGGCAGAGAAATTACACACTTGCTTTAATGTGCTTCCAAATAGAAAGGTACACGTCTTTCTTACAAAGGTTTGTTACAGAATAATTTTATCTGTGTATCAGCAGGGCTGAGAGATTGCCATGTCCTCTTGTTTTAGTGATATTTCCATATTAAACCTGCAGTTTAACCACAGGGCTTTGAAAATCTGCTTGCTCATGAGCTACATGTAGTCCCAAGGGATCTGAGCAGGACGTTTAAGGCACTTAGACCAGCACAGAGCCCTGTTCATTTTACACTGTCACACTTCTTTCAGCCAACTGTAAATTAAGAAAATGTTTACCACTCTCTGCATAAATTACATACTTTTTGCAGAAAGTTAATGTGATGCATGTTTGTCTTTTTCTAAAGGTGAGTACCAAAAATGAGTTATACTGGGCTAATTATGGCAAACTTTTAAATAGGTTCTAAATTCTCTCATTACCATGATGAAGAGTAAACCACTTTAATAGCATAGAAAGGTCCACTGAGCACCATACATAAAATTCATACAGAATGTATTGCTCTTTTTAAAAATAGCTTTGATGTTTTTTAACCAAGACCTTATTAGATGGCCGATGCACCTACTATTTTTTTTATTGTATTTTTCACAGGAAGTGGGTTTATCAATTGACACACTAGTAAGTCCTCAAATAAGGTTTACACAATGTGAAAAAGTGTTTTTAATATTTAGATGTCTTTATTTTTAATTGAGTGTGAATCATCTTTACCCCTAGTTTCCATGTGTGTTTATGTTGGAATTCACTTCAATTGCGCTGCTCGCCTTAAACTTCCACTTCCAAAGTGTGCTAAACATCTCCTCAGAATGAATGATACTTAATTTAAGAAATATTAGCCAATTAAAAATAATGCACACAAAAAACATAATTATTATTCAAATAGATTTTCATGGACAAAATAATGTAGATGCACAATTTAAAAACAAAACAAAAAAAAAAACTTTCCCCACTGCGTGTCTTAGGGAGTTAAACTTTCTTATGTTTTTTAAAATTTCAAAATTCATGAATTGGCTCCCTTTCAATTCATGAGTTCAAATTTGAATGTAAGGGGCTACACCCTCATTTGGAATTGCACCTCAAAGAATTGCACCTCAAAGAAATTCAATAGTTACACAAAAGAGGAATTGCATGAGTCCACAAAAACATTTGTGACAAAATGATTTTGAGAAAGATCTTGTAAGGCTGAAATACAAATATCTATTGGTGGCATTTCAAACATGATTGTTGCATGATTGCATGATAAATCAACATTTTGCTTTCGAAAATCCATGACCCATGAAATCGGCCCCATTCTGACAAATTACTGACAAGCATCATCCTCGTGGGTGCTTCTTAATGCACTAATCAATGCTTTGTTGTTTCCTAGCACCCCCATCCTTGAGCCTGTGACCTGCAAACCGAACCATGTCTGCTATCATAAATAACATATAAATTCTGTAAACGCACCCTGAGAAGGCAAATACAGAGCAGGGATGCTTGAGTGAGGATGTACAGATGGATCCTTTGCAGAAATATTTTAGTCCAAGCACCTGACGAACTCATAATTTCTCCTCTACCTTCACATCTGGCACAACAGTTTTAATTCATATTTCACTTTTGTGCTTTGAAGAAACACATTAGACACATACTTCAACAATATAATTGATGAAAATGCTAATTGATTAAGTTTCATCAACATAATGACAAGTGCTCTGATGTAAAGCAGCTGTATGCAGCTGCGCAAAGACAGCGCTCTGAAGTGATGCAAGGACATTCCATTATACAAATATATCTTGCTTCAATTCCTCCATTCTCCCCTTACCTTTCCTCATGTCCTAAGACGGAGGAGCTAGGAGGCAAAGAAGGTAAACAAGGAAAGTAAACGAGGATGCACAATTTTAGATATACTGTAAGAAGCACCCCATGAGACATTTTTCCATCAATCCCATTGGATTTACCTTTCTCTGTGGCTTACAACCTCTGAAACATGAGTTCTGGTCCCATGTGAAACCAGTAAGTAATCACGTTTACTCTAAAACATGGATTCGGATCCCGTCGAAAAAAAGGAAGTAATCTTGTTTACATAAAACAATGGTGACAATGGTCCAGAGGTTGCATTTTTGCTCTAAAATACCATTTGTACTCTTCTGATGGTTAGGTTTAGGGTTGGGGTTAAGGTTTTGGGTTAGGGTTAGGTTTTGGGTTGGTGGTAGAGTTTAAAAATTTCCATTCCTGTTAACTGTATTACATAAATTACAACTAAGAATACTACTGCATTTGGCACCATCCTGTGGATATTTCATGTTTAAAACACTTACTGTGTTGGCCACTGGGGGCAGAGGTTCAAATTTCAGTAAGCACAGACCAATTTCAGCAGCAGAACTACTTCCTTCCTTACAAATTCAAATAACAATTAATTCTGCAACTCTAGAACACGTATGTGGTCTAGGATTAAGCATACTGTATGCCATGTTTGCATTCAGTCTCAGGGAAAAGCTGACAAACTGCATTAGTCATGCAACTACAGTGACAGAATCCAAAATGGTTTGAATTGGAAAAACATGGATTTTCTTCTTTGAAAACATGACCCATTTGTCTAACTGTACAGTGACCTAACCAGTTTATTTAGAATTTAATTAATTTGAGTTCAATCTCAGTTGTGACACAAGATTTGTAGTAATTTTGGTATTTTAGACTGATGAAGAAACTGAACATGTAGTGCCATGTCACTGCTAAACACACTGATTACTGGTTACCAACTTCAACAAGTGCTCTCTGAGTATTCACAATTTACTGAAAGCAATTTGTGACAGCATTAATAATAAAACTGTCAAAAGTGTAACCTGCTATCAAGGCTGCCAATCAAGTGCTAACACTGACACATGCAAAGATGTTCCATACTGACATTACATCATACATCTACTTTTTAAATATCTACTGAACATAAATAAAATAAGCACATTTATATGTTATGGAAATGGACCATGGGTCATCTTCCTGATTATAACTGGTGACTGGTGTTGGGTTAAACTGTTTTCCAGAGGAGTTATTTGTGTCCATAGAGGTGAGAGTCATCCAGTTGTAATATAGTTGCTTGGAGTGATTGGGAAAAATGTCACTTCACTCAGCAAGTGATGAAATCTGACATTTGGCATCGAAGCGCCATTAAGGCTACACCTGCTGGAGAAGGGTCGAGTTCTCAAAGGAATTTTTACCAGGAGGGGAAGTAACTGAAGGATTGAAGCACAAACCTGAATGAGCGGTATGCACGGCCCTCCTTTATACCTTTATGTTCGGGGGAGTGGCATGCAAATACCACTCGCCAATTCCCACTGGCCTTTTATAAAAGATCAGAAGGTGTCTCGGGTTTCCAAGAGTGAACCCTAGTGTCACTTCATTGACACAAAGTCGACTGAATGACAGATAAGGAACAAAACATTTCTATGTTTATTTGAGCATTCCAACCTGTCTGACAGCAAAAGTTGCTCAACCAATTGCGCAAGTTTGTCCAAACCAATAGACGACAGGGGGAGTGTTTGGGCAACATTTATGAAAACAGTGGTTACTTCTGCATTTCCACTAGTGGCACATCATTACACACTTTTACTTAGTATATGCTTTACTGTACATGTTCTACAATTGTAAACAATTACAGTCAAAACTTTTGAGCCTAGTGTCTGCGAATCTAATAGCCTGATTAATTTTTTAGTCTGACAGTAACATAATGAGGTTAAACGTCTTATTTCAACCAACATGTTTTCTTGATGTACGAATTGGATTCCAAGCAGCTCAAGAACTGTCCATTTCTAAGTTCCAAATAATACTGAATGTATTTTGGAAAAGCAGTACAGATTTCACACGGCTTAGGTTAGGCTCTAATGAGGCTGATTCATCAGAAACAGATGCAGGGTTGCCTACCAGTTATGATATGTTTGGCACAGAGCTTCAAATATTAATGCGGTGGTTTATAACATATGTCAGTCTTTTGGCTCTTTAACCTCCAACTGTGTTACATTGATCTGCTAATAGCGATACATAGCACACTCCATTCCACCAAGATGAGCAACTCAGTCTCAGGGCAATCACTTTATAACAGGCCAATTATCAAATAATGACCAATTTCTTAACAAATATCACAACGACCCAATCCAAAAGAGTGATAAGCCTATTTCTCCATCTTCCTCTTTCTTTCTCTGAATGCAGATCAGTGGTTTGTCAGAAGTAGATATGTGCCCAAAACCTTATTCGGAAAGGCACAAATAGTGACATCAAAACTAATAACGGATTCATCCGAATAATAGAAACAGTATTTGTTTGACTGATTATTGTAACGTTTGTTCCTTTCAATGATAATGAATAAGATGATCACGATAAATTGAAGAACCCAAGTGCAATTTATTAACAAATGTGAAATCCAAAAAACCCTAACTATAAATTTGAAACATAAACATCAACTTGAAAATAAATTTGATTTAACATAAAACTTGACTTGACATGAAAAACATTACAAACATATACCTGACCAAAGACAATGGAAAACACGAGAGCTTAAATACATGGACAAAGGGTAAAACATTGATGAGGGAACAAATGAACAGACAGAACTGATAACAAGATAACAAGACAATAACCCAATGAAAACAAGACACATGAACATGGAGGGAAACAGTAATCACATGACTAGGGAACACATGACATAAAACATGAACTACATTTTCAAAATAAAAGACATGAAAAACATGAATCAACAAAATACACATGACATACACCCCCCCCCCCCCCCCCCCCCACTAAGGGATGGCTCACATCGCCCCAACACATGAAGCGGGGGGGGGGGGGGGGGGGGCTTGAAGCATGGCTTAGAATTTCATGGTAAGGGGCATGGTCTGGCGAAACAGGGCATGAGGCTTGAGGGGTGGAGCCGTGGCAGATGGGGCTGTGAGAGACTTGAAAAGTGATACCAGGGAACTTGGTACCCAGAGAGTAGCCAAAGAATCGAAGGGCCAGTGTGGAGCAGGAGGCAGGGAGGACCAAGGCAGCACTGGAGGCTTGGAGGAGCAAGGCGGTGCTGGTGGATAGGAAGTCTGAGGATGAGCCAGTGGGGCTGAGGACCTAGGCGGAGCCGTAGGGATGGAGGTCCGCAGTGGAGCTGACGGATCAGAGGGACAAGGCACAGCCAGAGGATCGGAGAGCCAAGGTGAAGGCAGGTGTCCAGTAGACCACAGTGGAGCCTAGGGAACACAGAGCTGAGGCGATGTTGAGGGACCGACAGGCCAAGGCAGAGTCCAGGGCTTGGCAGGTCCAGGTGGGGTCGAAGGGTTGAAAGTTGCCCTTGCCTGCACAGGAGAACTAAGGGTGGGTACAAGGGCGGGAATCATCTCCAGGTTTAATAGCTCAGATGTGGCTATGACATGGAATGGAGCAGGCTGAGGCATTGCTGTGACATGGCGTGGAGCAGGCTGAGGTGTTGCTGTGAAATGGCATGAAGCAGGCTGAGTCAAGTCAAGTCATTTTTATTTGTTTAGCGCCTTTCACAACACACATCGTTTCAAAGCGGCTTTACAGAAGATCAGGCATTAACAGAAGATAAAACTGTAATGTCTATCATGCCTATGGGTAATCATTGTGTAATTAGATAAAATATGGTTGGGAATTGTGTTTAAAAATAAGTAATTAAATAATAATTGTATTTATAACCCCAGTGAGCAAGCTGAAGGTGACTGTGGCAAGGAACACAAAATTCCATAAGATGTTGGTTAATGGGAGAAAAATAACCTTGGGAGAACCAGACTCACAGTGGGGGCCAGTTCCCCTCTGACTAACATCATGAACATAATGCCAATATTACTTATGTGTAGTGCAAGTCAGAACAACATGCAACCCCCCCCCCCCTTATTTTGAAAATGTTAATGTAACATTATTATTATTATTATTATTAATATTATTATTATTATTATTAGACAATTTTTTTTTCTTTTCCAACTATTTCGCTAATTCTGTACATGCAATGTAACTAAATAATTAAGTCCTCCACATTATCTTCAAATATGTGTGAACAAATCAGCCTAGAGTGTAACATTTCTGATATATTTATGTGACTTTCACCTATTTGTAGGCTATATTGATTCATTCTAATTTCTTTTAATGTTTGTATTAATGTTCGCTGCAAAATGTGTGCTTGACATTTCACAAATGCTTGACACCTCATGCCTCAGTTAACAACATATTCTACAGTTCATGAGCCTATATATTCAGCTTCATCTGGAAAGAAAACAATTATTTCAATAATAACATATTGAAATAATAATAGCACAACAATAATGATAATAATTATATATAATAACTATAACTCATAGTAATAATAATAATGAGTATTATTTTTATTAGGCTATTATTATGAATAGGCATATACAAGGCATATTTTATTTATAGAAACTACATTTAATAGAGTTACATTTTAAAAATGGGTGTTTCATTAGTTTTGTCACACTTCCGGTTTAAGCCCCAACCACATTCAGTTCTATCTGAATACAGAGACATATACAGATAATTATGCGATAGTAACAGATACAAATACAGATAATGGCTGTGCTGCACACCCCTATTTGGGAGCATAGTGGGTGGCAACAGAATGATGAATGGACCATTTGTTCTGGCTAGTTATTGCAATGTTTCAGTGTGCTGCATGCACCGAATGCTCCACTTGCCTTCCCAATGGATTCTCAAAATATTCAGACTTTCTCTATTAAACACCATCAATTATAAATGACATGTAGCGTTATACATATGGAGTATGAAAACAACAGTCATAATTAACAATTATGTAGAGTATGCATTGAGTTAGACAGACAAAACGCACAGGCAATATATTTCTAATGGGAAATTTCATTTATTCAAACGCTGTTATATTGCTCTGAATAACAATCAGAACTCAATTTGACACATGGTCCAGTAGGTCATGATCTATTGACCCCAGTATCTGCCTTATTTAAAACCAGCATCTGCAGTGTCAATCTAAAGTCCAAGGGTGCATTAGACCCAGGAATAGTTGGAAAATATTCTGGACTGCCACTGTATCTAATGTAATGGAATACATACATTTTTAAGTGGAATAATTGTACATATAATTTTGGGGGTCACTGTATATAACAAAATCCCAGTAGGACAGGTTGCTAATACTGTATATGTCATATGGTAATCTCGACAGACCTCAATGAGAACAATGATATTATGTGCTACTTTGATTATCAAAAACAGAATTGAAAGAAATAATTTTGTATATTTGTTACGAATAATAATTTAATTTATTGGTTTGAATAATGAAAACAATTAATAGTTTTCTGCTTAGAAAAGCAATTAGTGTATTCCCAACAGAAATACATTTTGATTCCCATGTTTAATAATCTGCTCTCTTCAGGAAAGAGCATTTTCTTACCCATTATCTGTAAAATTGTTTTGACCTCTGATGTCCTCTTTGCACCTCAGAATGGCCCTCACAATGGTCATTTTTGCCTCATTTATTCCTAGAGTCTCCTCTTTATCAATTCAGTCCACAGCAACTGATGGCTTTTAGGCCTTCCTCATTTTATTGCTTTTCCTGGCCGCATTGTGCTTGGGAATGGGAAGATTCTATCCACTTCCTTCATAAAATTAATGGGTTGCTTCTTTACAGAAATGAGACAGATAATATTGTGTGTCCATAAGTTGGTGTGCATTTCCGTTTGTAGTTTATTGTGCAGTTAAGGACTAAATAACTGATATCTGCTCTGGAGTTTACCTATAACAAAAAGTCAAAGAGAAAAAAGAGAGGAATAGTCTGTGAATTGGGCTATTTTGTACTGAGGTATATCATTTATAAGCCTATTGTGATTATATATTATTATTAAAATAGAATTTCTAAATATAGATAGGCAATATATTCCAAAAGGCAATAGCCATAATTCCAGCCAAGTAAATAGACATTCCATTTAGACTTTGGCTCCATTCAAAACCCCTCTAAAAGTGTAATTTCTTTGGCACTTTCACCAACTAACCAGTGTTTACAGCAATGGCCGCTGCGTGCTTGTAGATCTCTGTTCTCAAATCATGGCTTTTGGTTGTCCTTTGCAGTAGGTTTGATTATAGGCATGGTGAAACAATTGCTGTGTGTAAATTGGGGTTGAATCGGTAAACGTGAAAACTAAAGTGATGATTATAAAGCTTCAGAAGGAAGACAGTTTTGAAACTGAAAAAAAAGAAAAAAAGAGAAGTGTTCCCTAGCATCATTTCTCTCTAACTGCAGAGTTGTCTATAGTACTGTTCCAGTGGGAACATTGGTGGTAGATATGTAATTTTTGACAATTTGTCAGTCCCCATGAGGAAATCAGCTTATAAATCATATTAAATGATGTTTTTTTGAAAAAGTAAAAATGCAGAAAGTTTTCTGTGAGGTTTAGGGGTAGGGTTAGGGGTAGGGTTAGGGGATAGAAAATAAAGTTTGTACTGTAAAAAAAACATTATGTCTATGGAAAGTCCCCAAAAAACAATGAAACTCAACGTGTGTGTGTGGGCAGGAAAATATCTTTTGATTTAATCTGTGTCAAAGTCTGACAAAGCCTTTTAATTAGATGTATATGCTGCAGTATCATTGCCTCCTAGCTTAAATGGGTCATGACATACTCTTTATATATAAATATACATAATTTGAGTAAAGTTTTTTTCATGATCATTTTCCACCCGTCTCTGGCCTTCGGTCGGAAACACTTGGTTTTACAAGCATTCCATGCTGATATGAGCTGAAAAAATAATATAAAATAAATAAATAAATTGTAATTTATTAAGCATTGGTAAGCATTGGTGGTTCAGTGGTAGAATTCTCACCTGCCACGCGGGAGACCCGGGTCCGATACCTGGCTAATGCATGGAAATGTTACATTTGTAGGGCTGTGGTGGCTCAGCGGTTAAGGCTCTGGGTTACTGACCAGAAGGTCGGGGGTTCAAGCCTCAACAGCCAAGACACCACTGTGTGACCCTTGAGCAAGGCCCTTGATCCTATCTGCTCCAGGGGCGCCATATCATGGCTGACCCTGCACTCTGACCCCAGCTTAGCTGGGATATGTGAAAAATAAATAATTTCACTGTATATATGCAGAAATGTATGTATAATGTGTGACAATTTATTATTTAAATAGCACAATGAAACAAGACACACACAAACAAACAGTATCATCCTGCACTGAGGTGCACATCGCCATAAATGCATCAAAACGGACAAATCATTTGCATGCGTCCAGGATGCGTTTGTGCTCAAAAGAGCAAGACACAGAAGCTGATGAAACAGAATAGGGTCTCCTTTTTAAAGTTGTATCTTTACACTTTATCTTTTAAAAGTGGCACAAGATACAAGACAAAGGTCAAAGATGTCTGTCTAGTGCATGCTTATTAACAAAATAGTCAAGATGGGTCCCCTTTTGCTTTCAGAAATATTTAGAAGGCCGCACTTGACCTGCCTGTCTGGCTCACTCTCTGTTTACGAACTGAGCACCAGTGGACAGGGCCAAGGGTGCGATGATGTAAAGTAGGCGTTGATGTTGTTGCTGTAGATGCAGTCATGAATTAGCTGCAAAATAAAGAGTATTTTGGTGAGGCTTGCTTCTGTTTCACAAATTTGTTAAATTTTATTAACTGATTAGTTCAGTGACCCCTTCCGGAAATGTCACTAGGTGGCAACAAATGAGCATCTTATATGCTGTGAGTCAGTCAGTGAGTCATTTTGAGACATTCATGACCTAAATCTACCAAGAGACTTTATAGTGTTTAAGCATTAAAAGATCAAAGCAGATTTATAGTCTTCCTTCAGTCTGAGCATTATATTTAATCCAAAAAGACAACAACAATAGTCTAATATTAGTTTGTTTCAATAATGTCCTTACCTTCTACTTTTTTAAAACTTGCATGGCTACAAATCTACTGACTTCAGTATATGAATTATAAACACAAAGCAGATCTACAGTTTCATTTTCCTACAGTAGCCTATTTTATCTGCTGAGCATGGCTTTTATCAGAAAAGACTACAATTAGACAATTAATAATAATTTTGAGTTTCAATAATGTTCTTTCGTCATTGTAAAGCACATTTCACAGGAGTTGAGTCGAGGCGTCAATGCTCTGTTCAGTGCCATCATCAAGTGCCGCATCGCCCTCCACATGACAAGAGTTACAGAAAGCTTCAAAGACGGGCGATTTTACGAGTTTGCCATGTAAAAAAGAGGGAAGTGTACACAATAAACACAGAAAACATGTATTTGGAAGAGAGAAAACAAGCTTGCAGTTGCTTTGATAACAGAAAGTAATAAAAAGACTCTTTATGTTTAGGTCTTAGTGTTTTCTTGGTGAATTTAAATTTGTTCAATAACTGGGCACTCTGATATTCCTAAACGTTAAGTTAATATTTAATTAAATGACATTCAATGTCTCTTCACAAATTTGGACAGTTTTTAAATATTTCTTGTTCCTTAGTACTCTCAAAGACATTATTGGAGAAGCAAAAACGTGTGTGAGAAAAACACTTTGGTGTAAAGTGACGTCACTTCATACACTTCAATGTATTCTGCAGCACTGACGTGGGTCATGTGAAAGACCCTTAACATATAAATATCACTCACATTTGCACATTAATCATTGCTCTTCACAATCACAAAAGTGACTGATTATGGTTTCAATATGGCAAATTTCTCCAAAAGGTGAGGAGTTTGCATTTATATATTTTGTGGAATTTGATCATTTTCCATGGCACACCTGACAATTTTTCACAGCACTGTGGTTGGGAATCACTGCTGTAGTGTATGATCATGATAAAAAAGAGAAAAAGAACAGAGGCCAAATTTGCCCTCAGGGCTCGATAACTCTCCAGTCAGCTTCCACTGTTACTTCCAAGATGAGGTTTAAATCACATTCTTTGCCTTCATTTATCCAGTAAGCCGATTTGCCCGATGGAGAGTTTTTGAAAGCAGACTGTAGTTGTTCACTTGTCATCAGAGAGAGTAAAGCGCATTCAGGGTGAAATGAAGAGAGAGGGAGAGAGATAAAGGGAACTAAAGAATGGGAAAATTTGTATTATAATTAGGGCTGTCGATTTAACGCGTTAATTCAGTGCGATTCATTTTACAAAAAATAACGCGGGGTTCAAAAAATTTACGCAATTAATCGCATGCTCACGGACCATAATAAGAAAGATTCCTGAGAAATGCAAGCTTGTAGTACCACCTGTTTACTCCAGAGGGCAGTAAGTGAAATTTCAGCTGTATGAGAAATGCACAGTTTATACAGTAAAGAAAAAACTTCAGTAAGCAGAACAACACAAACATGCGTTACGTTCTTGCGTTCAAAACACTCGGAGTGCAAATGCGATCTTAGGTATTTCAAGATGTGTTTAAAGAGTAAACTATATTTAACTTGACACAGTGACCTAACATTTTATGTTTATGACGCAACACACCCGAGATGTCTGACATAGGTATAAATTGACGAGCCCTTAAACAAGCCCTCATAATAAATCTCCACAAATTCACTTGTGAAATGGATTGCTGTGAACTGTATGCCATTGATTGACTTATGATCAATAATATGTTAGTAAACAATACATTGTATTCTAAAGCCACTTATTGTATGGCCTTATCAATGATTAACTCTTCTGCTACAGGAAAGTAAAGCATTTTATTTATCTGACTATATATATAATAATAACAACAATATTATAACACTTTACATTTATATAGCGCTTTTCTAGGCACTCAAAGCGCTTAACATAGTATAGGGGGAATCTCCTCACCTGGATGATGTGACGGCAGCCATAGTGTACCAGAACGCCCACCAGCTATTGGTGGAGAGGAGAGAGTAGAGTGATGTAGCCAATTCAGGAATGGAGATTAATGAGTCCATACAGTGCCCCAGCCCATTTTGGAGGCGTCCGTCGAACTCTAGGGGAACACCTGCCCGTAGAAATGTGAGGTCGGTCCAAGGGCTGAAGAGTCAGAGACAGACAGGCATGATGGCCACGCCCATCTCGGGACTCGAGTCTGGAGCCAGTGCTGCGTCCTTCAGGTTTACCGACGTGAACCAATCTTGATGTCGGACGCTCACTAGAACACGTTTTTGTGTCAGCATCTTGAACGGGAGTCTGTGTAACCTTCCTTCTCAGGGACAGTTACCTTCTTTTTCATGGACGGGGCACCATCTGGTATCCGTACCCAGACCTCTGGAACCTCCACGTCTTGCCCTTGGATGAGAAGCAGAAGATCAAAACGGTCTACCACCAGCTGTCGTAGACATGATTGCTCAAGCCAGAGTTTCCTCTACCAGGCAGCTTTATGCCCTAAAGTTTTGCTTATTTGCAAATTGGTGTTCTTCACGATCTGATGTGCAAAGTCAGGTCAGTGCTCTCATTCCTGCAGAAGGGCTGGAAGGGCGGCTGTCCCCCTCCACCTTGAAGGTTTATGTAGCCGCCACAGCAACTCACTGCAATGCAGTGGATGGTAAGTCATTAGGGAAGCACAACCTGATTATCAGGTTCCTTAGAGCTGACCGGAGGCTGAACTCTCCTAGTACATGCCTGTTCCCCTCACGGGATCTCTCTGTGGTCCTCTCGGGCCTTTTGGAGCCCGTTTGAGCCGCTAGAGTCAGTCAAACTAAAGGCCTTCTCCTTGAAGACAGCCCTCCTGATTGCGCTCCTGCAAGCATTCTTTGTCAGCGACACTTGCCTGGAGTTTGGTCCAGCAGACTCTCACGTCATCCTGAGACCCCGACCGGGCTATGTGCCCAAGGTTCCTACGACCCCTTTCAGGGATCAGGTAGTGAACCTGAAAGTGCTGCCCCGGGAAGAGGCAGACCCAGCCTTACCGTTGCTGTGTCCGGTGCATGCTATGCGCACCTATTTGGATCACACGCAGAGCTTTAGACACTCTGAGCAGCTCTTTTTCTGCTTTGGTGGACAGTGGAAAGGGAACAATGTCTCAGAACGGAGGCTTGCCCACTGGATAGTGGACGTCATTTTGTTGGCCTACCAGACCCAGGCCGTGCCCGCCTCCTTGCGGTTTTGAGCACACTCTCCGAGGAGTGTGGCATCCTCGTGGGCACTGGCCAATGGCACCTCTCTAGCAGAAATCTGTAGAGCAGTGGGCTGGGCAACACTTAATGCCTTCGCGAGATTTAACAATCTCCAGGTTGAGCCGGTCTCATCCCGTTTTCCTCTCCCCTGAGGTGAAGAAGTGCGCTCTACTCCCCCAGTCAAGTCCACAAATCACTGACCCTTGGTGTCCTTCCTCCCAAGCCCTCTGGCTCTGAATTCAATGGAGGAAGTTCACAACCAGACCAACCGCAATCACTGATTTGTAAGTACTGGAACAGATGATCCACAGGTTCAGCTTATTACAATAATCTCATGTGATGTATTTTCCGCAGTACAGTCCCCCTGTCAGCGGACACGCATCTCCCTTGGGCAGAGTTTCCTCTGCCCCCCCCGGTCGCTACATGTTAATCTCCCCTACTGGGCAGGATGTGGTCTCCATGGGCTCTTTCCCCCTGAAAGAATAGGATAGGAAAAGAACGCCTTCCCCGATGCGTGTTATATCATTAGATGGCACCAGCAGCATCTAACATTCTATGGAGTGAAAACATAGAGAGAGAAAAGGCTATGGCTGGCGCGGCCTGCTCCAATGCTTGTTACATTGCTTCCCTCCCTCGGGATGTGGGAAACTATATGACGCCTTTTGGGGTGTTGGGGAAGGTTACGTGCAGTATGATACACCTGCTATTTTTGCACACAGCAGCTTGCTTGCACCTAAATCAGCAGTCCACATAACACAGTTAAGTATTGTGGCATTTTTTGGATAGGGACCCCTAGTGTCACTACATTGACACAACATTGAGTGAGTAACAGAAGGGGAATGTCTCGGTTACTGTATCTCTTGCCACAGCACTGTAGAAGCCGCTGAAACTACCTTACTCTCGGCTCCTCGGCTCAAAACCTGTCTGAACAGATGCGTGCTTCCCTCCTTTTATATACGTATGTCTGGGGGAGGGGCATGCAAATTCTGTTTGCCAATTCTCATTGACCTTTTCTCAAAGATAAGAGGTAACCGAGGCTCTCAAGAGAGACCACTAGTGTCATTACATCGACACAGTAACCGAGACGTTCTGGTTTAGGTGAGCAAATCTTTGCATGGCATACTCTTAAAAGTTGAATGAGAACATGCCAATGTAGTTTTTGTTTCTCCTATATGAATACAGTACTGCGCAAAAGATTTAGGCACTTGTGAAAAATGTTGCATAGTGAGAATATCTTCAAAAATAATGAAATATTTTTTATTCATCACTTAATGTCATACAAAATCCATTAAGCATAAAAAAGCTAATTCAATATTAGGTGTGACCACATTTGTCTTTAAAACAGCACCAATTCTCCTAGGTACACCTGGACACAGTTTTTCTTAGTTTTTGGTTGATACGATGTTCCATGCTTCTTGGAGAATTCACCACAGTTCTTCTGTCTATTTAAGATGTCTCAATTGCTTCTGTCTCTATTTGTAATCTCTGACAGACACGATGTTCACTGGGGACTTTGTGGGGGCCATGACATCTGTTGCAGAGCTCCCTGTTCTTCTGTTCTAATATTTTCTATTTGCAAAAGTAATGTTTGGGAGTCTAATATTTATATTTCCTATTGCCCATCTTAAGTCAAATGCTTTTGTGAAACATTTTATGTGCCTAAGACTTTTGCACAGTACTGTACTTTCCCACCAACTAGAGCACTATTGTTTTCTGATGAAATATTTAGTAAGAATGCTTTAATGCTTCAGGCTCTGTCTGATATCTGACTCAAGAACTGCAGCACATAGACATCTGATTCCAGATTCCAATCTTGCATTCAGAGCAACTTTGAGCTGTGTGGACCAACTTCATTCAGTTCAAAGTAAATTTTAGCTAGGTATTCCTCTTTTACATCAACAAAGCTCCTCAATGATGGCACTCTTGTGCATTGGCCTGGATGTCTGTAGTGTCACTTTATTGAGCAAAAAGAAGGTCCTTGTGTTACGAATTTACAAACATTGCACTTTGGATTCATTTGCTGAGGTATTTAGGGTGTTAAAATGAAATACATTGTTGAGTTGCCCTGCTGTGTAACGTAATCTACATAACCTACTCCATCTAAAACTATGTTAAACATGATTTTGCTACTTCTTTTATACTTATTGTGCATGCAGCTTTTATGACATCATATTAATAGAGTAACTACATGTAACATTTGTACTTTTGTTGCAACATTACCATTTAAAATGAACTAGTGAAGCAAAAAAGATGATTAATAATTATTTGAAACTTGACAGAAATCGTGACCAGTTTTATGATTATCTAAATATACAGTATATAATTTTTTATATGTTAATTCATTCATATATTAATTATATAAAATTCACTTTCCCTTAATCACTTATTATGCGCTTTATTAGGAACACTATGGTCCTAATTAAGTGCACAACGTGGTCTTCTGGTGTTGTAGTCCATCCACCTCAAGGTTCGACACGTTGTGCATTCTGAGATGCTATTATGCTCTTTAGAATTGTACAGAGGTGTTATCTGAGTTACCGTAGCCTTTCTGTCAGCTTGAAATAGTATGGCCATTCTCCGTTGACCTCTTTTTCCCCATTCTGATGGTTGATGTGAACATTAACTGAAGCTCCTGAGTCGTATCTAAATGATTTTATGCATAGTACTGCTGCCACACAATTGGCTGATTAGATAATCGCATGAATAAGTAGATGTACCCGCCTTACTGTACATGATGTACTAAAGTGCTTAGTGAATGTACATTCCCATACATTTTAACCTATGAGAAAGCAAATGAGAAAGCACGTCATTAAATGTGTTAATGATTTAAAATCACATCACATGCAAACATTTTATAGAATGGCACTAATTTGATATCAATCACAATACTATCAATTATGATAGGTTATTAATATGATTACCTTTTTCAATGGATGGAGGAAGAAAGAATAAATATCCTCTCCTCTATAGAGAAGATACCCATTTAATTTATGGCATTTAAATATCCGTATCAATAATGAGAAGGCACGTCTCTGTTAAAAGCTAATTAGGAATTAATGATATATGCACAATCAATTAGAAAACTGCTGGAGAATGACTTCAAGGGGATGCATAGAGGAGAATCTATTTTCAGTGTTCAAAAATCATTGTGGTCTCATTTTACCAGTTCGTTCAACTTTTACAAAAGCATGTATGTTGGTGAAATTATTAATTTAGCTGCAAATTCAATTAAGTCACATTTTAGAACAACATTTAGAGTGTTTTGATATTGACACAGAGCTATTACTGTATATCCAAAACACAAATGTACAATGTGACCAATTACAACGTAAAGAGAATCACGTTTGTCATTAGTTCTTGATAAATCAGAACATGTTCAGCCACACCTCATTGAAGACTGGACAGCACAAGTGATTGTGATATGGACATGGTCCAAATCGCAATAACAAACAGATGTCTATAGCAGTTCAACCAACTAATCATACATACAGTGGCCAGCATAACACATGATGAATCTCTTTAGGGCCAGAGAATTATGTTCCAAAACCTAGCAGCCTGCCTGGCTGCCTACTGCCTACGTGACCAATTTAGAATACTCTACAATACATAGGCAGCAACACTGTGTGCCACAAAAATAGCACTCTGCACAAGAGATTCAACTTTAATTTGGTTTCAATGGAGTTTGAATGGTGACTGAGGCTGCATTTTGCTGAACATCTCCTTTTGAGTTCCAGAAAGAAAGTTATACGATTTTGAGGAAAAACATCAGGGTGAGTAAATAATGACAGAATTAAACTTTTTGAGTGAATTATCCCTTTAAAATGCTTCCACTGTAGGCAGCTCACTAGCTTTTAAACAAACCAAATATCTATGGCGTAAAGTAATTAGTGTAGAGGGAATATTCTCTGTATACAAAGCCCTAAACACAGTTTCTTTTCTTAAGTGCTATATTGCAATAATTTATCTTATTAACCCTTTCGCACGTTTGATCAAACTGGTACACTAGGCTGGGCTCAGAGGTATACCATCAAACCAGTTTGATCTGCATTCGTGCTGGGGACTGAAGCGGTTGTCATAATGAACCAGCAGCTAAAATAGTCTTTCAACATCACAATATCTTTATTCTTCTATGTAACAAACATTCAAACAATCAATAAATAAAAGTTTAAAGCCGTTACCGTCTGAGCTGACTGTTCTTGTGCAACAGCCATGTTTTATGACGTCAAACAAAGAATATACAAACTAGTTAGTCCACTTGTCACTCATTCTAACCACTTCTGGTGCTGGGGAAGGGCTAGGTATTTAGAATCATCCATGCTTCAATTCTATGATGAAATCAGAATCACATGCTACACTGCAATGTAAACAAAAGCTATTTCATCCATTCTAAAACTTTCATCAAACTCTCTGTTGAAGTAGCAGGTGTGTACACTGCTGAGGACCCCATACTCCACCTTCAGAGCTGGAAAAATGGCGGCCCTAAGAACAGTGAGTGCCAAACTGTCCCTGGCCATCAGAGAGGCAAAGCGCGCACACACCCAGAGAATCCACGGCCACTTCCAGTACAGCTGCAACACGCAGTGCATGTGGCAGGGCATCCATGCCATCACCAATTACAGGACTACATCACTTGCCTGTGACAGTGATGCCAACCTTCCAGTAGAAGCTGAATGACTTCTATGCTCGGTTTGATGTGCAGTATGATGTGGCAGCGAGGAAGACCACCCCTCCTCCCAACGACCAGGGTCTATGTCTTACCATGGCTGATGTAAGGAAAAATCTACGCAGAGTCAACACACGGAAGGCTGCTGGACCAAACAATATTCCTGACAGAGTGCTCAGAGGATGTGTAGACCAGCTGGCAGATGTTCTTACTCACATCTTCAATATCTCCCTGAGCTGCGCCGTCATTCCAATGCGCTTCAAGGCCACCTCCTTCGTCCCCGTGCCGAAGTTTTCAGGGTTCTGCCTCAACGACTACCGACCCATTGCACTCAACACCCATCATCATGAAGTTCTTCGAGAGGCTCATCATGAGGCACATCAAGACTCAGCTACTCCCTCACTGGACCCCCTGCAGTTTGTGTATCATCCCAACCACTCAACAGACGATGCCATCACCACTCTCCATCTGGCCCTCACCCACCTGCACAAAATGCTTTTTGAATGCTGTTCATAGACTTCAGCTCAGCATTCAACACAATCATTTCTCAGCACCTGATTGGAAAGCTGAACCTGCTGGGCCTCAACACCTCCCTCTGCAACTGCATCCTGAGCAGCTTCATCACTGCCTGGTTTTGAAATTGCACCGTTTCGGATCCCAAAATCCTGCATAGGATAGTGAGGACAGCTGAGAAGATCATCTGGGTCTCTCTCTTCCCTCCATCATAGACAATTACACCACACGCTGCATCCGCAAAGTCACCAGCATTGTGGATGACCCCACGCACCCCTCACACAAACTCTTCACCATCTTGCCGTCTGACAAGAGGTATCGAAGCATTTGGGCCCTCATGGCCAGACTGTGTAACAGTTTCTTCCCCCAAGCCATCAGACTCCTCAATACTCAGAGAATGAACTGACAACACACACACACACTAAACTGAACACCACAGCACATTTCTGTATTATCAACCCAGAATTTTTTTGCTGCTAATGTATCCATTAATATTGTATTTAATTTCTTGTCACTTTCTACCTGGCTGCTACCCCAACTGCTATGTCCATGTATGGTATAAGCTTATCTGCTGAATACTATGTCATAGTATGTCATGTTTACATTCACAGCATTTTTCCATTACATTGTAATACCTTTTTGCCCTACCTGAACTTTTACACCAGAATTGTGTACTGGTCGGTACTGAACTGTCTCTTACTGTGCCTATTGTCCTGTTTTAGCAATTATTGTACCATCTTGTACTGTTTGCATACGTTTGCATGTGCACTTTATGTAGACGTGTAAGGCACAATTTATCTTGTTTTGTGTATTCTCATGTAGTTTTGTGTTGTTTTATATTTTATGTAGCACCATGGTCCTGGAGGAAAGTTGTTTCATTTTGCTGTGTACTGTACTAGCAGTATATGGTTGAAATGACAATAAAAACCACTTGACTTGAATTGATATTCCATGGCATCTATTTCAATTATATCTGACAGGTAATAGGGACATTTTCATTTGATTATAAAAATCACTTACTGCACCTTTAAAAATTGTTTATCATAACAAATCACTCAGTACCACTAGCAATACCTCTGGATCTCTCTTATCTGAGTGGCCCTTCCTGAGGTTATCCACACCATCATCAGACACTGAAGGTAACGGCCTCTCCAAAGGGAACCAGAGTCGCAGAGCACATGCTCATAAAATACAGAATGTAGCTCTAATAACAAGCTAGCGTGTGTCAGGATCAAGCAATGTAACAGCCCTTGAACTTAAAATATTTACACCTAAGTATGGTATTGAAATCCAAAAGGCTAGTCATTTGTAGCTTAATTAGTTATTAGCACCAGAATGCTTGCCGGGATGATTGGCATGAATAATAAAATACAGTTTGAAGGTCATTAAAAGCAAGGCAGTTGAGCTGGGGGAAAGCAGGCTCAATTGCCAAATGCTTGCAGATTAATAATGCCATTGCTCGGCTCCCCATGCTCATGCCACCAGTAAAGGCAAGGTGGGGGTAATTTGTCAGGTGTTCTAGCGGGACCATCTGTGCTACAGACTGACAAACGTCCCCCTTATTTGTCATTAGGACACATGTCGTGCAAGCAATTAATTCCCCCTTTTACAATACATTTATTTGTCATCCAGGTATTTAACTGGATTGCATCCTGCATTGCTCACACTGTATTACAGTGGCTTGACACGACAACAAGCAGTTAGACCCTGATTGTGCCTGTGCCAGGGAATGTAGAATGTGCAGTCTTTTCCAAATGTAGGAAGGTTCCTACTTAGTCAGCATTTTAAGGCATGACAGGCATGCATCAGACATAAAGTCTGTTTAAAAAGGTAAGAAGGATAATTATGTTGCCTCATAAGACACCTTGTTTTGACTATATTTTAAAGCAATGCTGCTTTTATTTTTTGCAAGGAAGTCAATTTAATGAAATTATTGTAGAGCACCATGAAAAGAATGTATGCTCCCACATGAATTCCATTTTGATTGACTCTTCTCTGATCTTCAATGCAAACTGGATGTTAGGAGACAACCCAGTAAAGGAGAGCACTGAAAAGAGGTGCAGCTGAATAAGGTCAATAACTTCACTCTTGTGGAGTATACACCGATCAGCTACAACATTAAAACAACCTGCCTTATATTGTGTAGGTCCCCCTCGTGCCGCCAAAACAGCACCAACCCCCATCTCAGAATAGTATTCTGAGATGCTATTCTTCTCACATAGAGGTTATCTAAGTTACCTTAGACTTTATCAGTTTGAACCAGTGTGGCTATTCTCTGTTGACTTCTCTCATCACCAAGGAATTTCTATCCACAGAACTGCCACTCACTAGATGTTTTTTATTTTTGGCACCATTTTGAGTAAATTCTAGAGACTGTTGTGTGTGAAAATCCCAGGAGATCAGCATTTACAAAAATACTCAAAACAGCCCATCAGGCACCAGCAATCATTCCACTGTCCAAATCACTTCTAATGGTTGATGTGAACATTAACTGAAGCTACTGACCCATATCTGCCTGATTTTAGACACTTCACTACTGCCACACGATTGGCTGATTAGATAATCACATGGATGATTGATGGTGCCAGACAGGCTGATTTGAGTATTTCTGTAACTGCTGATCTCCTGGGATTTTCACGCACAAAAGTCTCTAGATTTTACTGTGAATGGTGCCAAGAACAAAAAACATCCAGTTCTGTAGACGGAAATGCCTTAGTTGATGAGAGGAGTCAACAGAGAATGGCCAGACAGGTTGGAACTGACAAAGTCTATGGTAACTCAGATAACCACTCTGTACAGCTGTGGTGAGAAGAATAGCATCTCAGAATGCTATCTGAGATGCAGGTTGGTGCTTTTTTGGCAATACAAGGGGGACCTACACTATATTAGTCAGGTGGTTTTAATGTTGTGACTGATCACTGTAAAGTGCAGCATTAAAAAGAGGCATCTTGGCAATTCATTTTTTGTGGGTTTTATACTTGCTTAATATATTTGCATGTAAAAAATTCACCTTGCAAAGGTAAATGTGCCCGAACCTTGATAGACTGATTGTTAGCTTAGCAACATGCTAACACCAAAGTCAACCAGTAGCTTATGTGGGCTGTAGACAGCAAGGTAGCTCACTAGGTTTTGTAACAGAGCCAAGATGTGAATCTGGTGTACACAAAGGGAAAAAAACACACTCAGCATTTGTGTAGACCCACCGCATTAAGTATGACTGTGTAAATCAAGATAGGCCAATTTAGAGAGACAGCCGTCCCCTTTTCTTAGTCTCAGAAGGACTGTTATACATGTGTGTGTGTGTGTGTGTGTGTGTGTGTGTGTGTGTGTGTGTGTGTGTGTGATGAAATCACCCTGTTTGCACTGCAGTAAGAGCAACAGCACACCCTTGAGAGCTGATGGTTTTGTTGTTGCCAGTCTATTTCATCTCTTCCTAAGCAAGCATCGTGAAAAAATTGCCATTTGGTAAATATGATGGAGTGCCATTAGAGCAGGTCAGGTCCAGTAATCTCCTAATCTTATATCCCAGGCAATATGGCGCTGTCCGAATGAACTACCACAGTCTGTGACTCCTTCATCTGATAAAAAGGAAAGATAGCAATTTATTTGAAGAGGCTTTTCCTGGAGAGTGGTTCTTTCCCACCTTAATCATAATTGAGGAGAAACATGACATATTATTACCTTTCTTTATCTATCGCATTTCATGACAAGGATGCCTCTATAGTAAGTGTGCAGGAAAAATATTTTAGCGTAATGTGTGTCAACCCAGATATCATTTCCATTTTACCTCCATCTACAGAACATATATCTGCTTATTTTTTTCATCTGACATGTGCAAGATGCCAAAGACCTGCATGTATTGTGTTTCGATATTTATGATTTAATATTTTGTGGATAAGGTGTGGCTCAGTCCAAGGATGCTGACTAGACAGCCAATAAGAAATCAATTTGCATAAAAAATTATTCTGATATAGAATATACTTGTGCCAGATTGAAATCAATTATGAATATCCTGAAACGGGATCAGGAATTGAATGTAGATGTTGGATTTCCATAGATTCACATGGAGGTGTTTTACAGCCTGTTTACAAGAACAATCATCCAATTGGGTCTTATGCTTTACAAAAAATACAGTTTTATTTTAGATGTATTTCAGGCCACTGCCAAAAAAAATAAACAAATTGGATTATTGTCCCACACCTTTTTTAGAAATACATTGATATATACAGTAGTTCTCCATTTCATTATTGCTTTCTTTCATTTTCTCTTGTGAGTTATTGTTGACAGACTACTCTTGATTCAGGAGGAAATGTGGTGAGATTATGGTTTTGATCTTGTTGAAATGTATGACCTTTTCAGTGCTTTAATATCAGATGACAGGAAGGAATAAAGAGTTTAGTAAAAGATTGAACAAAGTCTAAAAACTGTCTGATCTTTAATAACCAATGTACCAGCATCTTATTTGATCTCTTTATTTATTGTTGTTACAGCAATTTCTGCAAGCATACATATGAGGCTTTGTCTATAATTTTTTTGGCTGTATCACTGAACCAGACATTAAGGCAAAGGATCAGATTCTGTGTCATTTAAGCAAATAAACATAATTTCTCTTAAAGGTGCACTCAGCGATTCCTGAGAAAAAATGTTGATATTCGAACTCAACTGCCAAAAGAAACACACCCCTCCCTTCAGAGCTCCTTTGGAAGCTCCACCCCCCAGATTCATGCACGAGAGACAGTTTTTCACACACCAGCTCCAGACAATTACTTACTCTCTGCTACTAAATCTAACATCACAACAACAGCATACATGTGTTCTGTGGAACATTGCAAAATTTATGTTACCTACCTATCGAGAATAAAAAGAGCAACTTTTGCATCCATCTTCAATCCTTTTATCTATTTGAGTTCTCTCACCTGCTGAAAAGCCTTGCTAATGTTGACATGGCTCCTAGCCCTCAACTTATCATTATCCCTTTTTTTTATTTTTATATTTGTGGCAGGGCGGGACCGGGACCGGGTCATGATGATACACACCCGGTCCCGTATCAGGCTAATCAAGCCTCCGAGAGAGATAAAGGCCGATGGCAGATGGTGGTGCGAGGAGAGAGAGAGATCATTTACGGACATGTCCGTCATGTGTGTTTTTGTGTTTATTAAAATATTATTTATATCGTTCAGCCGGTTCTCGCCTCATCCTTTCCCTTTATGATACATTACAATATTCATCTGACCTTTTTCTCTTGGTCTGTTTCTCAGCCATTTGTCCTCCTTGGAGTTTAGAAAGTTCGCATCAGCCAGATATGCCATCGCTCTTCTTATGAATTTCCCTATCGCACTGCCCCAATCCCACATCATGTGCACGCTCAAGAACTACCCCCTGTTGCTGATTGGCCTTAGTAGCGTTGTGTGGATCAGTCTGATCCACTTTGTTTTTGTCCCATTTACAGAGCCAGTGCTGTGTACAAATACTATATTTTTTTTCAGCCCACCCACAGAACGGACAGCTAACAGACTGTGAGAAGATATTTGCAGAATTTGACAAAAAGTGTATCGGATTAGAATTACTGAGTGTACCTTTAAGGTGTCTTGGATCTGATGATGCAGTTATTGGACAAGTTATGGTTGAAATTAGCAAGATAAGATAAAACATATGTATTAAGTTAAAAAAGATGTGATCCCCAGTTAAAAAACTATGTTAAAATTATTGTTTTTTTTTAAAAAAAAATGTGTCATTACATAAATTATTTCATCAATATGTTACTGTCCTGTCCAAAATTACATTGTCAATTACGCTTTTGGGGTGATCAGATATTTCGCCTGCCCAGTAAAGCTGAGGTAATAAGCATATAATAGATCAAAGCTATTATTCCTTAACACAAGCAACAAACAATAAGAGAGTAAAATGAGGGAATGTTTGTCAAACCATGAGTTAATCCTGTGTTGAGCAGAGCTGAAGAAAACATGCAAAGGGGGCATTTCCTAAAAGTGTAGCAGCAAAAAACAGACTTGAATTCTAAGGGTTAGAGAAATAGGGTGGAAAATTGTTCTAAAAAAATAAAATAAGACTGTTTTTTGCATTGACCTTATAAGTAGACTTCAGGGGAACACAAAATCTATTATATGACCCCTATAAAACATTTTCAAATGCAAAAAGATGTGATTTATGTAGACAGTATTTATTTAGATTATGCAAAAGAAAGAGCAGTTAAACGTTTTATTTTATACTATGTTTTCTCTCATACCGAAACAATGTGTTTTAAGGTCAGTTTTTGAGACAGCTCTAAATGCATTTTTCATCACATACACAACTAGTGGGGGGACAGGCACTTTCTACTTTTCTAAGTTTCTACTTGGGATAAAAAAACAAAACAAAACAAGTATCTTAAACTTCTCTGAGGACATGTGAGGAAAAACTTGAGCCGAGCCGCTGTCAAAAACGTATGCCAGCATTTTCTTTTCACATTGTTGCACTATATGACATGACAGACAAGTATCCACTGTGGTTCCATTCACACAGCACAGGTTTACCAAACTCACACTCAAAATTCAGTTGTGAGTCCTGAAAATGTACGGGGGCCTCTTAAGAATGCGGTTGTCAGTCTCAATCAAAACCAAACTGCTTGTTAACATAACTGTATTTAGCAATCTAAAACAGGACTGACTGACAACAATATTCTGCTGCAATGTGAGCATAGACTTTGTGAATTCTCAACCAGATCAACACAGTTTATCTCCAGATTTTTATTTTATTTTTTACAAAAGACATTTTTCCAAAATTTATATTTATTATTTATAATAAATAAAGTAATACTCATACAAATAAATGCAAATTTGGTTTACAGTTGAACCTGATTGCAGATTGATCTTAATGGCAGAGAATGTAGCAGTAGTGTATGAATTGTAGATATATATCTGTTTATCTATACCAGGTGAGGTTCTCCGCCAGGTGAACACCAAGGAATTTGGTGCTCTTGACGATCTTCACAAGGAGCCATCGATGTTCAGCGTAGAGCGTTCATCTTGTGCTCTCCTAAAGTCAACAACCATCTCTTTTGTTTTGTCGACATTCAGGGACAGGTTGTTGGCTCTACACCAGTCCGTTAGCCGCTGCACCTCCTCTCTGTATGCTGCTCGTCGTTCTTGCTGATGAGACCCACCACGGTCGTGTCATCGGTGAACTTGATGATGTGATTCTAGCTGTGCATTGCTGACACAGCTCACAGTCGTGAGTCAGCAGAGTGAACAGCAGTGGACTGAGCACACAGCCCTGGGGGGCCCCAGTGCTCAGTGTGGTGGTGTTGGAGACTGAATAAGGTCTCCCATTCAGGAAGTCTAGGATCCAGTTGCAGAGGGAGGTGTCCAGGCCCAGCAGGTTCAGCTTTCCAATCAGATGCTGAGGAATTACTGTGTTGAATGCTGAGCTGAAATCTATGAACAGCATTCAAATGTATGAGTCCTTTTTGTCTAGGTGGGTGAGGGCCAGATGGAGGATGGTGGTGATGGTGTCGTCTGTTGAACGGTTTGGACGATACACAAACTGCAGTGGGTCTAGTGAGGGGGGAAGCTGGGTCTTAATGTGCCTCATGACGAGCCTCTCGAAGCACTTCATGATGATTGGTGTGAGTGCGACGGGACGGTAGTCCCTGAGGCAGGATACTGAAGACTTCTTTGGCCTGGGGACGATGGTGGTGGCCTTGAAGCACGTTGGAATGATGGCGCTGCTCCAGAGAGATGTTGAAGAATTCGGTAAGAACATCTGCCATCTGGTCTGCACATCCTCTGAGCACTCTGCCAGGAATGTTGTCTGGTCCAGCAGCCTTCCGTGGGTTGACTCTACGTAGAGCTTTCCTCACATCTGCCGTGGTAAGACAGAGCACCTGGTCTTTGGGAGGAGGGGTGGTCTTCCTCGCCACCACGTCATTCTGCACTTCAAACCAAGCGTAGAAGTCATTCAGCGCATCTGGAAGGGAGGCATCTTTGTCGCAGGCAACTGATGTTGTCCTGTAGTTGGTGATGGCCTGGATGTCCTGCCACATGCACCGCGTGTCACCGCTGACCTGGAAGTGACTGTGGATTATCTGGGCGTGTGCACGCTTTGCCTCTCTGATGGCCCGGAACAGTTTGGCCCTCGCTGTTCTTAGGGCTGCCTTGCCGCCTGCTCTGAAGGCGGAGTCTCGGGTCCTCAGCAGCGTGCGCACCTCCGCAGTCATCCACAGCTTCTGGTTGGAGTGTGTGGTGTTGGTCTTGGACATATATATATATATATATATATATATATATATATATATATATATATATATTAGTCTTTTTCTCCCTTTTTGAAGATTGATTCTTGTATTGGGCCATGCCTTTGTACCTTATTAAATCAACATGTAAGCTCACTCTCAACTAACAAACTGCAGAGAAAATGCCAGTGGCCAGCTCCCTCCGGGGTTGGGCTCAGATGACAAGTTAACTACCATATGCACATCCACTTCTCTTCCTTTATTTAGTTAGGTGAGGAAACACTCAACACCTCTAGTATATTACATAGAAGAGAGTGGAGTATCACCCCATTGCCTTCCATTGTATTTACACTGCCTTCACTGTAATGGATATTGTAAGATTGTATTTAATTTTTTTCAGTATCTAGTATAGACAGTGATTACCCAGTAGAGCATGTGCAAGCTTCTTTTGAGATATATCAACTCTTCACCTAATGAGATGGTGTTACAGTACATTTTGCATATGTAAGCACTCACCTTGACTGAGGGACAGTAATGTTCACAAAAGGCTGCTGTTTCAAATCAAATCAAATCAAATCACTTTATTGTCACACTACTGTGTACACGAGTGCAACAGCAGGTGAAATTCTTGTGTGCAGTTCCGAGCAACATAGCAGTAATGACAGTGACGAGACATAAACCACTTTACAATAAACAACATATTACACAAAACAATTTACATAACAAACTTACACAACAATTTACATAACAAATGTACACATACCTACACAACAATTTACATAACAAATGTACACAATACACACAATGTAGAATACACACACTAGATACGGGTATAAATATATATATATACACTAACTGAATTGGGAGAATATATTGACAGAATGAGGATTTATAAAGTGCAGTGCTGATTGTAGATCGTGAGAGATCATGTTCAAAAGTCTTATTGCTTGTGGGAAGAAGCTGTCATGTAGTCGGGTGGTGCGGGTCCTGATGCTGCGATACCGCCTGCCTGATGGAAGCAGTGAGAGCAGCCCATGACTCGGGTGGCTGGAGTCTTTGATAATCCTCCGAGCTTTCTTCACACACCGTCTGTTATATATATCCTGGAGGGAGGGAAGCTCACCTCCGATGATGTTTCTGGCCGTTCACACCACCCTTTGCAGGTCTTTGCGGTTGTGGGCGGTGCAATTGCCGTACCAGGCGGTGATGCAGCCAGTCAGGATGCTCTCAACAGTACTAGTGTAGAACCGTGTGAGGATGTGTTGGTTCATTCCAAACTTCCTCAGCCGTCTCAGGAAGAAGAGGCGCTGGTGAGCCTTCTTCACAACGGCCTCAGTGTGGACGGACCATGTGAGTTCCTCAGTAATGTGGACACCGAGGAACTTGAAACTGCTGACTCTCTCCACCGGTGCTCCATTGATGGTGATGGGGCTGTGTTCTCTGTCTTTCTTCCTGAAGTCCACCACAAGCTCCTTGGTTTTACTGACGTTGAGGGAGAGGTTGTGCTCCTGACACCAGCGTGTCAGAGTGTGCACCTCCTCTCTGTAGGCTGTTTCATCATTGTCAGTGATCAGACCTACTACCGTCGTATCGTCAGCAAACTTAATGATGGCATTGGAGCTATGTGTCGCCACACAGTCATGTGTGTACAGGGAATACAGGAGTGGGCTGAGAACACAGCCCTGCGGGGCTCCAGTGTTGAGGGTCAGTGGTGAGGAGATGTTGCTGCCCATTCTAACCACCTGACGTCTGCCTGACAGGAAATCCAGGATCCAGCTGCACAGCGAGCTGTTTAAGCCCAGAGCCCGGAGTTTCACATCAAGCTTGGAGGGCACTATGGTGTTGAATGCTGAACTGTAGTCTACAAACAGCATTCTCACATATGTGTTCCTTTTTTCCAGGTGGGAAAGAGCAGTGTGTATTGTAGATGCAATAGCATCATCAGTGGAGCGGTTTTTACGGTAGGCAAACTGCAATGGGTCCAAAGAGGTGGGCAGAACAGAGCAGATGTGATCTCTGATCAACCTCTCAAAGCATTTGCTGATGATGGGGGTCAGAGCAACAGGACGCCAGTCATTTAAACAAGTGATTTTGGCTTGCTTCGGTACAGGCACAATGGTTGATGTTTTGAAGCATGTGGGGACTACAGACAGGGAGAGGGACAGGTTGAAAATGTCCGTAAAAACACCAGCCAGTTGGTTCGCGCATGCTCTGATGACGCGGCCCGGAATGCCGTCTGGACCCGCGGCTTTACGAACGTTCACCCGTCGGAAGGATCGGGTTACATCCGCAACAGAGACGGAGAGTGAACCATCATCTGTAGTATCGGCCGCGAGTGCTCTCTCCGCGAGGGTTTCTGGGTGAAGGTCACTGTCAAAAAGGCCACTGACATCTGGCCTCCATATGGATAAGAGCTAATATCTACCTATAATAATTACTAGACACCTTGGCTGTAAGGTAAGTGGAACAAATGACACCTGTCTGTCTGGACACATATGAAAATGGTAAATGGTCTGCACTTATATAGCACCTTTTTAACCTTAGCGGTATTCAAAATGCTTTACACTGCATCTCATTCACCCATTCACACATATATTCAGACACCAATGATGGCAGAGCTACCATGCAAGGTGCTAGCCTGCCATTGGGGGCAACTTGTGGTTCAGTGTCTTGCCCAAGGACACTTCGGCATGTGGAGTCATGTGGGCCAGGAATCGAACCACCAACCCTGCAATTGGTGGACAACCTGCTCTACCATCTGTGCCACAGCTGTTAAACTCATCAAACCAACTAAAAACAAAAAAATATTATTCACCCCTAAATGAAGCTACATGACTTATTTGGATGTTTCAATAGACATTTTGATGAAGATATTGTTCTCTGTAACAAGTGGCGAATTCTAGAAACAGATTCACTACAGCACAAGTCTGTGTGCTGGTTTTGTCCTTTATTCATTAACACCAATGAGAAATCTAACTACAATTATTGCAGATTAGTAAGTGTTTTAGCTTGTCCATGAGATGTTGGTGAAAATTAAAGTAATCAATTGAAAACTGGGGTAATGTTACAACTACACTGAACACAAAGGTACAAACAGATGACCGTGGTGCTACCGACCACCTGATTGGCCAGTAGGTGTGATGATGTCATAATGAAATAGTCTGAAGCCGAGTGCCAGTGAAAAGAGAGATAGAATGAAACAGATATAATGAGTAAAAAACGGTCCCACGGTACAAACTGCAGTCTTGACGCATCAGGTCTTAATCTAAAAAACAAAATAAAATGATACATTTTTTTTCCCCAAATTTACAATACATGTTGAAGGGGAATTTAACTAAATAGGTTTGCGTAAGAGAGAGAGAAAGACTCCGGCCCCTTGGGGTACACAGTGTCGGTTCGAGAGGGGGCCAGTGCTGATCTGGGCTGTCCACAGAGATACCTGCACTAAACCCTGTAGGGCAGTTGTCGGTCGTGGAGGGATTCAGAGTGCTATGTGCTCCTGGCCGCAGGAGTCTCGCTCTCCACACAGTTGCCACTGTTGGTGGAATTGCCAGTGCCAGTTGTGTTGTTGGCGCTGCTGTTGTTAGCGGGTTTATCATCATCACTGTCGTCTTCGTTTGATTGTGGTATCTCTGGTTCAGGCAGGGCTGGAGTGCTCTCAGCTTCCTGTTCCACACGACTCCGCAGGGCCAGGATCCTGTGATGCAGTGCATCGGCCAGCTGACCAGCATCTTTAGAACTTGCCGTTATGAGGAAGACCTTGACGCCCTGATCTTCGGTGTCCATAGCTGTGATACGAACACACTTCTCACTGGATTTATCCACCTGCATCTGAGGCCAAAACTGAAGAGAATCAACTGCAGACAACCCTGTGTACGCATCACTAATCTAGAGTGTAATGAGCCGTCATCGGTGGATGCCATGTCGTTCATTCTGAGCAGCCCGCTGCCTCGTTCAACCCAGACTGAGCTTGCTTATAAAACACAAACAACTTACACTGCATCTGTAAGACGCTGCTCTCTGCCTCCTCACCTGTACTGACCTCCACCTTCTCCAGAATGCACTTCTTGGCAGTGGCTTTGGTGTGCGCGTCAGCAGACTCTTCCAAAGACTCAGTTTCACAGCATATTAGTACTAACAGTACATTACAATTTACATGTATATTAAAGGACTGTCAATGCTACGCGAGTCATTCCTGCTATGCAGTGCATTTTCATGTCTCCATCATATATGTGGCATAAAGGGGTTTTCAATATGTGAAATATTAATGGAATATTACAGAGTTTAGTGGTGGTGGGGATTTTGATTCATCACAGTGAGTCCAGTCATATCAGTCTGTTCTAGACTAGTTCAATCACCATTTCTGTACATTACAACTTATGCCATTAGGTGGCGACAAAGAAGCATCTGTTATGTGTGTCATTGAATCATTGATTTATCTGATTAGCTTAAAGCCCAGAGTCATTCACAACTGAAAAAATAGAAGTGAATAAGAATGATTTGTTCACTTAAAAGATTAATTCAAGAACACAGATTTTTTCACAACACGAAACACTGCTAGTATTTTAGGCTTAAACTCAAGTGACAAGAAAAAGATTGGACAAAACCAAGAAGCTCTAAAGTTCCAAAACGATGTAAATATGACAAACAGGTGTTGACGTGCTAGCAAATGACCATTTAAATACAATGAAACTAATTAGGCTATTAGGTGATTTATTTTTTGGGCACTGCACAAATCTAGTTTTTGGCAAATAATATGTGAAGTGTATACATTGCCTGTTATTTGTATAAATATATATTAGTTGAATGTACAGTGTAAACATCTAAATAACAGAGTATATTTTAAAACCAAAAATAAATTTAGCTGCAAGCAGCAATGAAGGGCCCAAGGACAACTGGTCCATTTCCACCCGGTGGCTTTCGGAAAAAAATACAAGGTGGACATATGAATTTGGCATTTGACATTACACAATTTGGGTAAACAAAAGAACACTATTTTAAAGTCTGTTGTAAGAGCCACACTTCCTGCTGCCAGGTGGTGGCACTATGAACGTGACCAAAATAGTAAAATCCATCCATTTGATTAGCCCCCAAGACTAAACATACAATCTAAAATTTTATCAAAATCACACATTGCACACAGATGATTTCCCATTTCCTGTTTCCCATTTTCACCATTAATTTAATGCCTCGCCATGGCAACACCATTCGATATATCAAAATCTGTTTGCAATTTAGCATCTTCAGTGTCTTGGCATAGTGTTGTCTAAATGTGGTGACAGTCTCATGAATCACCTTAGAGGAGTATTTAAAAGTTCAGAGACTGCAATATTCAAAAATCCAAAATGGATAAACTCCTTTTTGGGCTGACCTATTGACTATAATTATGAAAGTTGTCTGGCTTGATGAGAACTATATATGTACCAATTTGCATATACCAAGGATCCTCATAAGTGTACGTGGTACTAGAGCACCCTAGGCCAAAATGTCGATGACTGATTTTGTAATGGTGTCGTCGGATCTGAGGCCACATGTTTTGGACACTTGGGTGAAGAGAGGGGCGAAGTTGTCAACCGATCACCATCTTGTGGTGAGTTGGGTCAGGGGGTGTCGGAAAGACTCTTGGCAGACCTGGGAATCACACGCAAGTAGTGCGGGTGAACTAGGAATGTTTGGAGGAGGCCCTTGTCCACAAGATCTTCAACTTACACCTCTGGCGGAGCTTTTCAGGCATATGCTACAGCTGAGCTTTTCAGGTATCCCTGCAGAGGTTGGAAGCATTGAACCGGAGTGGGTAATGTTCAAATCTTCCATTGCCAAAGCCACGGTGGAGAGCTGAGGCCTCAAGGTCTTAGGTGGACACTGGTGGTCAGGGAAGCCATCCAACTGAAGAAAGAGGCCTTCCTGGATATGCTGTCCCAGAGGTCTCCGGAGGCAGTTGCAAGGTACCTACAGGCCCGCAAAGCAGTGAGTGTGGGAAAAGTTCAGAGAAGCCACAGAGACTTTCGGTCCGCACTAAAGTTCTACGTTGAACCATCCAAGCTGTATACAGCAAAGATGGGATGCTGTTGACCTCAACCAAGGAGGTTATTGGGCAGTGGAAGGAACACTTTGAAGAACACCTAAATTCCAACATGCCCCCTATACTAGAGGCAGAGCCGGAAGCTGATGGTGGATCAGATTACATTTCCCTGGGGGAGGTGACTAAGGTAGTCAACTCCACAGTGGCAAAGCACCAGGCATTGATGAAATCCGAACAGAAATGGTGAAAGTTTTGGATGTGGAGGCGGTGTCATGGATGACACGCCTCTTCAACATTGCGTAGAATTCTGGTACATTGCTCAAGGAGTGGCAGAACGGGGTGATCCAATCCCTGTACGTCCAAAGCGAGAGCTGTGTCCGGGTCCTTGGCACGAAGTCGAGTTCGTTACATGTGGGGGTTGTTCTCCACCAGGGATGTGCTTTGTCACCATTACTGTTTGTGATATTCATGGACAGGATATCGAAGCGTAGTCGGATTGGGGAAGGGGTGCGGTTCGGTTGGCTGGGGATCTCATTGCTGTATTTTGCAGATGATGTGGTCTTCATGTCATCATGGGTCCGTGACCTTCAGCTCTCACTGGATTGCTTGGCAGACGAGTGTGAAGTGGCTGGGATGAGGATTAGTACCTCTAAATCTGAGGCCATGGTTCTCAGCAGGAAACCGATGGAGAGCGTACTCCGGGTACGAAAGGAGGTATTGCCCCAAGGAGTTCAAGCACCTTGAGGTCTTGTTCACGGGTGAGGGGACAATGGAGCGGGAGGTTGGCTGGAGAATCGGGGCAGCGGGGGTGGTATTGCATTCACTCTATCGCACCGTTGCCACAAAAAGAGAGCTGAGCCAAAAGTCAAAGCTCTCGAGCTACCAGTCAATTTTCATTCCTACCCTCACCTATGATCATGAATGCTGGGTCATGACCAAAAGAACTAGGTTGCGAGTACACATGGACGAAATGGGTTTCCTCAAAAGAGTGGAGGGCTTCTCCCTTATAGATAGGGTGAGGAGCTCAGTCATCCATGATGAGCCTTGGAGAGGTGCCGCAGCTCCTTTGTGTCGAAAAGAGCCAGAAGAGTTGGTTTGGGCATCTGGTAAGAATGCCCCCTGGGCACCTCCCTAGGGAGATTTTTCAGGTATATCCAGCTGGAAGGAGGTCTCGGGTAAGACCCAGGACTAGGTGGAGAGATTACATCTACACACTGGCCTGGGAATGCCTCGGGGTCCCCCAGTCAGAGCTGGTTAATGTGGCTCAGGATGGGGAAGTTTGGAGCCCCCTTCTGGAGCTGCTGCCCCCACGACCCGATTTTGGGTAAGCGGTTGAAGATGGATGGATGCCATGTGTGAAGATTTGCACAGAACAAATGGCATTTCATGAAATTCTAAGCATGCAAAGTGCCTCAAAAACACCCAAATGTAGGTAGAAACTATTATTATTAACAATTAATGCTGCCATTTTAACACTATTTATCAAATATTCCTTTACAATTTACATAAGCAGTGCCTTGACATTATTCTAGTCTGTTTTAAGTGCCAAACTTCCTGCTGCCAGTTGGTGGTGCTATGTGATCCACAATATCCACATCCATATGATTAGCCCCCCAAGAAAAAAACATACAACTCAATTTTGGTCAAAATCACACAATGCACGCAGAAGATATGATACACTATTTTTTTTATTTAAATGTGTACATAAATGCTCAAACATATTAACTCTAGAAGTGGGCGTATATGGCCATATACCAGACTTAAATATCAGACAATGTAATAATTGCAACAGGCTTAATTATTGAATCCTTATTTGTGTTTATTGTTTACAGAGTAATTGTAGATCTGTTTTAACCTTAGATAAGTACCTAACTGCACCATAATTTGATGACCAAACTTTCATCATGGCGACGTAACTGATTACGTTGTGACAATCCGAAAAATAAAATTCCTGGATTTGTAGTCACAGCGTAACACAAAAATATAATGGTTAATATTATGCATTTATTTTTGTATTTTTTTTTTTACTTATACAATTATATTACAAGGGTATTTAACTAACATTTGAGTCTGGCTTTAAATTCACTAAAACACACTAAAACACTACAGAAAAGAATTGAGAATAAAATGCTAATTTTCCTGTGCATTTTCTTTGAAGCTTTGGTTTTCATCATCAATTTATCTTTTTTATCAATTTAAATCATTTAGAAAAATTTGATTAAGGTCAAAATTTAACAAAACAAACAAATTAAAAATACACATCATATAAAAATAGGGCTACTAAACATTAGATCTCTTTCTACCAAAGCACTAATTGTTAATTAAATTATTATAGATCATAGATTGGATATGCTCTGTTTGACTGAAACCTGGCTTAAACTGGATGAATATATTAGTTTAAATGAATCTACTCTCCCAGGTTATTGTTATAAAAATGAGCCTCGTCTCGTTATCATCAACAAAGCTTGTGCTTGCAAATATGTGTTCAGGTTAAATGAGTAAAATGCAATTAAATATGCCCATATTAGAAAATCAGCATATTATTATGATTTCTGAAGGATCATGTGACACTGAGGACTGCAGTAATGATGCTGAAAATTATGCTTTGATCACAAATTGCATTTTACAATATATTTAAATAGAAAACTGTTCTTTTAAATTGTAAAAAGAGTTCAGAATATCAATGTTGTTTCTGTATTTTGGATCAAATAAATCCAGTCTTGGTGAGCAGAAGAGACTTATTTTAATGGTTATTTAGGTCTAAAATTAAGTAAAGTCTTTATGTAAAGAAAATATATAGTCAGATTACTTCTTTTAACTTAAAACTTGATTTGGATCATTAAGTCTCCTCACATTCATTCTCTTTCTGTCACATTCCTCATTGATAGGCCCAGGGGAGTGGGTATTTTTTTCTCTCAGGTGTGAACTGCAATCCATATTCATGACCATTCACGCCTCCTCGCATATTACCTTTCAACACTAAAATTGTCTTACAAAAGTTAAATTACTATATTGTTTTGTATGAATGAGTGATCAGGATGGTTTTCACATCATTTTGTAGCAAAAACTCCAGGCTACAAGATCCAGTTCTCAAAAGTCTTGTGGACAAATGTTTAGTATGTGTTATATGACCTTATTTCAGTGACTTAAAATTATAGTTTTTTCAAAAACCACACATAAACTTTATTTTCTCAAAAATACAAACATGTACACATGTTGCTCACAAATTATTGTCGCCCTGTTTGTGATGAATACAGTGTTATCAGAATTTAGCCATTAATATGTTTTTAAGCAACTGAAAAAATCACAAATGTCAAGGCATGTCAAAACTTCTCCAGGGCCCAAAATACCCTCAGACCCCAGAAGGTTAATATTATTATCTCCTCGCTATGTACATTATATCTAATTACGCAATGATGATTCATCAACATTATAGACATTACAGTTTTATCATCTGTTAATGCCTGATCTTCTGTAAAGCTGCTTTGAAATGATGTGTGTTGTGAAAGATGCTATACAAATAAAATTGACTTGACTTGACTGGACCCAGCATAAACAATTTGCATAAATACATTTGATTGAATAAGACATGATAAAATGAGCTCACCAAAAAGTTGCTTGTTCATGTTTTGTAAAAAGTGTAACTGAACTATGTCCAGGCAAGCTTAAACATGCACGCTCTGGTCTGGAACTGGACCATGGATAGCTTGACGACTACCGATGCTGTTGTTGCACATGTTGAGTGTTTCTAAACTCTGTTTGTTGTTCATTTCTGCATATCACATCCACGCCAAAGCGTTCTCTGTCAGCGACACTTGCCTGGAGTTTGGTCCGGCAAACATTCACGTCATCCTAAGACCACAACCGGGCCATGTGCCCAAGGTTCCTACGACTCCCTTCAGAGACCAGGTCACGAACCGGCAAGCGTTGCCCCGGGAGGAGGCAGATCCAAGCCCTTCGTTGCTGTGTCCAGTATGCGCCCTACATACTTATTTGGACCGCACGCAGAGCTTTAGACGTTCTGAGCAGCTCTTTGTCTGCTTTGGTGGACAGTGGAAAGGGAACGCTGTCTCCAAACAGGCTTTACCGCTTGGTGGTTGACATAGCATTGGCCTATCACACCAAGGCTGTGCCCGCCCTCTTGCGGGTTCAAGCACACTCGACGAGAAGTGTGGCATCCTCAGGGGCACTGGCCAACAGCACCTTCCTAGCAGACATATGCAGAGCAGCGGGTTGGGCAACACCCAATACCTTTACGAGATTTTACAATCTCAGGGTCGAGTGGTTTCATCCTGTGTTCTCTCAGGTCCGAGCCAGTAGAAATCAGTAACGCGGAAACAACTGACCGGGTGTACCACTTGCATCTAGCGCCTTCCCCCTCCACTAAGGCAATCTCGTGTGCTCTTATCCCAGGAGATGCCACTAACTTGTCTCCCTGGATGACTCCTCCACAGCCCTCTGGTCTGTGAATTCAGCAGAGGAATTCCCCGACCAGACCCACTACAAGTACTCAAACTACTCTGTACTGGAATAGGTGCTCAACAGGATGGGCCCCTGGGTGGACTTATCCCCCTATGTGTATTTTCCGCGGTATGGTCCCCTTGCGAGCGGACCGGCATCTCCCTTGGGCAGTCCCCGCTGCTCCCCTGTCACCGTGTTTGTAGCAACTCCTCCCTCTCCACAGGTAGGATCTACCACCACGCCATTCTCCTCATGCGGCCTGAAAACCCCTGTGATGTATTTCACCACTCTTTACCTCACCTAGCCTGGGCAGGTATGGTCTCCGTGGGGTCTTTTCCCCTTAAAGAATAGGAATTGGAAAAGAACACCTTCCCCAATGCGTGTGATAGTGCTAAGAGGGCCCCAGCCACTTTAACTCTATGTGAGAAACATAGAGAGAGAAAAGGCACAGCTGGCACAGCCTGCTCCCATGCTTGGCACGTCGCCTTGTTCCCCCCTTCGGGGTGTAGGGAACCAGAAGGTTATGACAATTTTATGGGGCATTGGGGAAGGGTACGTGCAGTCTGACGTGGCCTGTCGCTTTGGCACACAACTGCCTGCCTGCACCTGCGTCAGCAATGCACAGACATGGTTCAGCACATGGCGTGAATAAATATGGACCCCTAGTGTCGTTTCTTCGACACAACGTTGAAGTGAGTGACTGAAGGAGAACGTCTAGGTTACTATTGTAACCTCTGTTCCCTGATGGAGCTACATCGCTGAACCGAGCCACTGTTCTCGGCCGAACCTCAATCTCGGCTCCTTAGGGCAAAATCCCAAATGTACAGACGCATTTCTCTCCCTTTATACCTGTATGTCCGGGGGCGGGACATGCAAATTCTGTCTGCCAATTTCTCATTGGCCTTTTCTCAAGTTCAGAGATGCGTGAGGCTCTCAAGAGAGACCCCTAGTGTTGCTTCTTCGACACAACGTCTCGTTCCCTCCGTCAGAGAACGGAGGTTACAATAGTAACCTAGATGTCCTATTGACAGCACCTACTAGAATTGCTGCTTTCAACTTGGGTGCCAAGACCATCCATGGTACATTTGCAATCAGGACAGATGTAAAATTGCCTTACACACCTTTAGGAGAAGAAACATAAATACAATGCGTGTGGTATTTAGTGACTTGCAAATACTGATTAAATTAATCTATGGTAAACCACAGCCTATGTCCATGGTAGGCTTAGACAAATAAAGCAGATATGTGACTACTCTCCATTTGGTAAAGTTAGTATAATTGCTGTTGGAGATTTTATCCAATTGCCACTGTGAGAGGAAAACCATTGTATTTGCAAAATCTCCATTGGAACAGCACATTTGCGCTGTCATAATTAACAATCAATGTAAGACAAAAAGACTCATTGATTAGATTGTGTTCATTTAGCAAGAGTTCCCCTCTATCACTTAATGACTTAAAAAAGCTCAAGTGTAGGGAAACCGGGCAAACCTCTTTCGCTTTACACATTTTCCCAACAAATACGCAAGTGGAAGAGCATTTCATCAAACATATAATTGCATATGTCACATTTGTGTAGAGGCTCAGGATTTTGAGTAAAACCAACAAACTGGGCAAATGCAACTTAAAATGGACACTTTTCCAAAGTGTTTAATGCCTGTTTACTGGAAACTTTTTTATTAGGTAAAAGTGTGCAAGCCAGGTTAATTAAGAATATTGACATCGCTGATGGGCTTTTAAATGGTGTCTGTGGTACTATAACAGACATGGCCCTTAATACAAACAACACAATTGTGAATTAAGTATTTGGCCAGTTTGATGATGATAAAATTGGGAATACAACTAGGAAGTGTATACCATCACATAGAAACATCATGAATTCCACTCCAATTTATTTAGAGGAAGAGAGAATTAACAGCGAGGGTGGGTTGCGTAAGCAGTTCCCATTAAAGTTGGCATGTGCTTGCACTGTACACAAAGTGCAAGGATTAACTGTCAATGAAGCAGTCATATCACTAAAAAAGCTGGACAGACATATGTTGCTAAGTGGGTTGATCATTATAGATTTTGCTGATAAAGCAATTTTTTGCAAAATCAAAATTCCAAGAATGTTTTAACACAATACCAAAGTTTGAAATTTATAATATTTCACCACATAACAAATCTATTTTAATTCCGTAATGAATGTTCAGGGTTTACATTGCAATTTGCTAGATTTAATGGCTTCAATCCAATCCTCTAATTATATCTGTATAGCTGTAACAGAGACATGGCTGCCTGCAAAAATATCAAGTGAATCCACTTGCATTGAAGGCTACCACTTTTACAGTGCTCCACCTTGTTTTGCTTACATTACAGACAACCTTCTGTTAAACTCAATTCGACACAAAAAAATTGAGGTGTTAGCATATACTATAGAACTAATAATGATTACAGTATTTTGGATATTCCCAATGTTATTAGAGAGTGCATAATATGTCAACTCAACAAACTTGTTATAATCATAGTTGTTATTTAAAGGCCACCACAATATCACTTATTTTTATTTCAAAAATATATTTCCAAACTCTGCAATACATTCAACAATATGTCAGATAATATATTTTTAATTGGTAATTGGAACCATGATGAATTGAAAACAAATGCAATGTCTACATTGATGGCAAACCTAGACCACGTTCAGTGTGTCAAAGAACATACCACTGAAAATGGAACATTGATTGAATTAATTCACAACTTTTGCAATAGTAGTATATTTAGATTATATTTTCTTGTACACATGATCAATGTAAACGTGTTCTAGATATACGTCTTTGATGGCTTGTTCATGTTTTTAGATGCCTTGTCAAGTGAAAAAGAACCTAAACTGTTAATCGTCTCAAGTAGAGACACATACGTTTTGCACTGTGCAAAATCTTGTTAAATACAAAGAAATTAATACGTCTGCCACTGTACATCAGTAGATAGGTGTTACGCTTTAAAAATAAAATGCAATAAAAGATGCGGTGAGATGAAAGTACGGGAAACACAGACACATTTATTGACCATTCTATATTTGAAAAAATTTATATATTAGCCCAGCGTCCTCTGAAGTTCAGACAGTGATGACCACAAACTCTCCACTTCAGCAACGGGCATTTGCACCAGATCATTGGTGATAAAGATGGCACAGCCCATGAACACGCATTGTACAACCCAGCCATGAAACACTCGGTTTATATAGGAAGGAAACACTGAGTGCTGGCAATGCACATTAACAATCAGATCACCTAAGAGCGATTAAGAGATAGAGAGAAAGACAAAACACATGCTCTGCATACACAACGGGTGACATATTTCCTTTTTCTATTTCCCAACTCAAGAACTGATGATGTTTAACACATGCAATGAGAAATAGAATTAACTGAAGTACGTAGATACACATATTTCATATGAAGCACAAAAGAGAGATCCCTTGTAGACAGGACACCAAAAATGTCCTGTTATTTGGAGCTTGGATGCCCTCTATTGGACATTTATTGCAATTGCCAATCATTACATATACACATTATGAAATAGTTTTCTATTATTTTTACATTTTGTATTATAGCTGATATTTTTATTATATTTTGTTTATATAAAAATTAAGACATATGTTTTTTTAACAATAAACATTAAAAACCAAGCTTGCCAAATACCTCAAAACATGTGAATATGCATAAAAAGGAATGGTGACATTTAATGCATTGCCATGGCAACAGTATTTAAGATATCAAGAAACCCTTCAGAATTTTAAACCTGCACTGTCTTGACATTATTAATTTTTTTAAGCAATTCATGTTCACATAATAGAGATATTTCAAAGTCTGTTAAAAGTGGCACACTTCCTTCCGCCAGTTGGTAGCACTACGACCATGACCCACAATAGCCACATCAATGTGATCAGCTTGCTAGGACAAACATTTGGCTCAATTTTGATGTTTTTAATTTTCAGTAACTCTGCCATGTCCTAGTGGCCAGCAGCTCTGATGTGTGTGCAAACTTTCAAGAGTTTCCACACATGTTGTATACCCCAAAAGTACCGAAAACCTTGAAAAGAATAATAATAAAAATAATAATAATCCTTAGAAGAACCATAGGGCCTCTGCACTTTCAATGCTTGGGCACTAATAATAATAATCCTTAGAAGAAAAATAGGGCCTCACACTTTCAGTGCTTGGGCCCTAATAATCCTTAGAAGAACAATAGGGCCTAGCAATTTCAGTGATTGTGCCCTAATAATAATAATCTTTAGAAGAACAATAGGGCTCTGTACTTTCAGTGCTTGGGCCCTAATATTAATAATAATTGTGAAAAAACATTCCAAAAACAATAGGGCTTTAGCACCTCCGGTGCAGGCCTCTCAGTCTGCGGTGCTCAGTCCATAATAGGTTTTAGATGTACAATAGGGTTCTGCACTTTCAGTGCTTGGACCCTAATAATCTTTAAAAGAAAAATAGGGCCTTCACACTTTCAGTGCTTGAGCCCTAATAATAATCCTTAGAAGAACAATAGGGTCTCCACACTTTCAGTCCTTGGGCCCTAATAATAATAATCCTTAGAAGAACAATAGGGTCTCCACACTTTCAGTGCTTGGGCCCTAATAATAATAATCCTTAGAAGAACAATAGGGTCTCCACACTTTCAGTGCTTGGGCCCTAATAATAATAATCCTTAGAAGAACAATAGGGCCTCCACACTTATTTTGGGCCTTTATTCCAAATGTTATTGCATTCAGCACCTTTACTATTTTAAGAATCAAAAAGACCCATAACATTTGGGACCTCATATGTCACTTTCCTAAACAAATAAAATGTATGCTTTGTAGTGAATATATAGCTAATCACCTCACTAAAATATAACTAGTTCTTTATTGCTTGTATGGATGATGTGTATGAATATTGTACTTACTGAGTGCAGAACACTGTCTATAAAACTTGCCCTGAGCATATTTTTCCATACACTCCCTGAAAATGTGCAAATTAAATCCTTTGGCACATTGAATTGATATAGAACATGTGCGCACTTCCTAAGGTGTTTAAAATTCACACCCAGAGACAGGAATAAATGTATGCCCTCATTAAAGCTTGGACAATAAGTTAACATGGTTTGTTACACCAGAGACTTGAAACCACTTAGCACCCTGATTAAACGTGAAAACAAAACAGTTGCTGTGACTTTGATAAGGTGTATTTATGAGAAACATCACAATTCTTTGTCCTGAGCAAGTAGTAGATGGGTGTTTTAACGTTTCCTTATATTTAGCTTGTACTAAACTACTTTGTTCACCCTGGAGACCCATGTGTCTCAGCAGTGTCATTACAGGCCCACTCCTACTTCTCAGAACAGCCATCAGTGCCACTGTACTCAGTGTGGCACAGATCAATCACACTGCTCTGTGTTAATTAGGGAGCAGAGCAGTGCTGAACTGATGATTTAAATGCAACATCTTGTGTGTTTATCTGTCATTTGGGATGGAGGGTAGATCTGAGGGATAGGCAGATGGAGGTGGCTTATGTCTGCACTGCAGCATGCTGGTATAGGAACCGGAATTGTGCCAAGCGCTACTTGTGCCATAACACACAACCCAACCCAACCCAACACACAAAACTGCATAAACCTACATTCCACATACAGCCCATGCATCTGTCTCTTAATGGCCACAATCCTGGTGAGAAGCATCTCTCATTATCTAAAATTAGCAACTTTCCATAACTTCGGTTATGATTCGGGGAGGGTACATGTGGATCCCAAAGTCTCCACTGGTTATTTCCTGAAACACACCAGTCATTCTCCAAATCACATTCAAGATATCAGTAAATGGTTAGTGGCAGAAACGAAAATTTGCACTGTAATTTCAACCTGAGAAAGGAATAAGTATGGGATGTGCAATGAAACTGTAATCCCTTGATCAGAATCAAGGCGTTCACACTAAAGGTGTGTTCACCCTGAAAGCGATTTCATGTAAATGTAAATAACTACATCAAGAGGTGGGTCATGTGTGCTCCACTATCTTCACTCCCATTAGTAGTCATTGCATCGCATACGTCACTGCTCATTTGCATGAAGTTATAACCTGCTGAACTCACTCATATCACTAACGGTTGCCTTGTCACCTTAAACTCGCTAACTCTCATTAAAAATGAATGATTTAGGGTAGCTATGTCACTGCAAATTGCTGTAAGTGTGAAAAGCTCTTTAGTCGGATGTGACTACAGAAAAACAAAAGTAGAAAATATCTGTTAACAAACTTTCCAGCACTATTCACACCAAGTCTGATGTTGAATATTTGTAAAAAAAAAAATCAACCACCACAATATAATATTTTGATTAATGGAATGAGTTCATAGAGATGCATCATTTCATTTCAATATTTTTAAGGCATTTCAAAAAGCTAATCACAACTTGCAGAGATAAAGCAAGTCTCAGGAAAGACAAAATGGCATTTGCATTTTTTTTTTTCAATAGTTCTATTGCCCATGTATTGCATGCAGTTTATGTTCTTTTGCAAGGAATGAAAATAACTGATATCAAGATTAAACCGTGCTGAGGGAATTCAGCAACCATCTGTTTGCTTTTGTGTACCCCATGTAGCTTTATTGGTTCTAAATTTTAGATGTTTAGAACCCTGAAATTAGTGTATTCACGTTACAATTATATCAGTACATAACCTCATAATGACCACAGATGACATTTTACAAGCATTTGCATGAGCAGGTTGTCATCTTCATTATGTCAGTGTATAATGTTCTGGCAGTTATAAAATCCTGTTTTGAATGTTGGAATTAATGTAATATTGATATGTATTGCATATATTGATTCCCAAAATACTTTGTTTTCTTTCGCGCTGAGAAACTGAAGAACATTGCAGAGGCAGCATTAGTAGACCGATTCTGAGAAATTGTGCTAATTCATCCCATCAGCATTTTTCTTACTGAAATTATTATTAATATTCTAAATATTGAACTTCTTATGTCTGAAACATTTTATAAAATTTTTGAGATGCAACTTTAAGATGATTTGGAATCCATAAATTCTTATACAGTGCACCAGACAAAACTATTCATTTTGCCAATGACAAGTTTCAATAATTCAATTAGAGTTTCCTATTCTTGATATAACGTGTTTTACAGTCTTTGTCATTTTGTGCTACAGAAATTAATTGAAATATCTCTGCAATTGCAACATCTAGAACTTTTAAACTAATATGATTGTTGAATTCATCAGTCGTGGATGCTGTTGGAATCAGAAAAACTCAGATGGGGAGATGCTGAGAGTCCTAAACTTGACAGCAAGTTCCTGGACTGCAAAGTGAGACAGAGAGCTTTCATTAATTTCATTTGTTTCTGTAAAAGAGGATTATAGTGTGACCTTTCTCTGTAGCTAGACCAGCATCATCATTCACACTTATTATGAAGACTCAATTAGATTGAAACCGACACCTTTCTCCTAAGGGGGCAATTAGACAGTGAATGAATTTCCTAACACTTTGTAAATGTATTTTGTGTGTTTATGGCTCGAAAGTGCAGAAAAATATGGTGGTGCTGAAAATAATGCCAGAACTAATATAAAGATAAATATCAGTAAGCAGTGTTTCCCTGTGTACTGCTGATGTGCAGTAGGTTTGGTGATTATCAAAAAATGATAATCTTTATCGCAAAATATAGTAGATGTATGTGGCAGCGGGGGCGTGGTCAAGTGCCCGTCCGAAGGGAGAAAGCGGTAAGGCCGCTTGCACCTGAGCTAAATTACGTCTAACACCTGTCTCTAATTTCAGTGAGTATGGGGAGAGCGGCATAAAGAGAGCTCCAGTGCCTCCAGGCGAGGAAGAGAGAGCGCCAGTCTAGTGTTGGCGAGCCAAAGTCCAGAAGAGTTTAGAAAGTCTGTGTTCATTATAAGTACCCTTTTTGTTCAGTTCTGTCATTTTACTTTGGAGAGATTAAAAAGCCTTACCTTTGTGTTCCACCCTGTTTCCGCGTCCTTCCTCCTCTGAAGAAGCTAAATCTTGTTACACTGGTGCCGAAACCCGGGAACAAAAAAAAAAATATATATATATTTGTCCATGGAGAAGGGTCACCCCGTAGAGTCCTCCCAGCTAGCCGAAGTCCTCCAGTCCCTCGCTACTCTACATCAGAGCCACCAGCAGTCTCTGCTTGAGCTCAGGCAGGACCAAGATCGGCGTTTTTTTAAATCATGCGGGCTCAAGCGGAGGATCGACTCGTCATCCGGAGCCTACTCAGCCAGGAGGCCGCACCAGCCACAGCCGTGACCCCGGACACCCACGCCATGCCGCCCCCGATCACGTTACAGAAGATGGGAGCGAGTGATGATGCAGAAGCGTTCCTCGATTTATTCGAAAGGACCGCTGAGATTTGGGGCTGGCCGCAGAGTCAGTGGGCAGCTCGCCTGGTTCCCCTTCTGTCCGGGGAAGCCCAACTTGCGGCTCAACAATTGCCGGCATCAAGCCTCCTGGTCTATGGGGACCTCAGAAAAGCCATCCTGCAACTGGTTGGTCGGAGCCCCGAGGAAAGCCGTCAACATTTCCGGGCAATGAAGCTGGAGAAGTCCGACCGCCCATTCGCCTTTGCCCAGCGGCTCCGTGATGCCTGTCGAAGGTGGCTGCTAGTGGGGGACCGCGACGTTGAGGTGCTTGTCGATCAGGTGGTGCTGGAGCAGTTCATTCATCGGTTGCCAAGGAGAACGGCGGAGTGGGTCCAGTGACACCGCCCGGCATCGCTGGAGGAAGCCGTCCAGTTAGCGGAGGACCACATGGCAGCGATCCCAAGGGCGGATGAGCCCCCTCTCTCTCCCTCTCTCTCTCTTCCTCCTCCCCCTGTGTTTTCTTCCGCTCTTCCCCATCCCCCTCAACCCTCTCCCTCTGTCCTCTCTCCAGGTCCCGTTCCTGCCCCCCGCAGGCGAGGAGCCTGGCTGAGACCAACATCCCAAGCATCAGTCTCATCCCGTCCCTTCCCCACAACCTACAGCCGCTCTCCCCCTCAGGTGGGAGCGTCCGCCGAAGCAGGTACGGGTGTCGCGCCTGGGCCGGCCTGCTGGAGATGCGGCGACCCGAGCCACTTCCGTGATCAGTGTCCGATGATGGAGGTGGGGACGGTGGTTCGGGTTTCCGATCCCCCGCATGTCGCCCCCGATCGGGCTGGAGCGTACCGGATTCCGGTAAGAATCCAGGGGGGTACACACCAAGCTTTGCTGGATACCGGTTGTAATCAGACCACCATCCATCAACGCTTGGTTCAACCCGGGGCTTTGAGCACGGCTAAGCGGGTAAGGGTGAGGTGTGTGCATGGGGATATTCACAACTATCCGATGGTGACTGTGCTAATTAAATTACGAGGGAAAAAACATAGAGTGGAGGCAGCGGTTAGTTCCCGACTCACCCATCCTCTGATTTTGGGAACCGATTGGCCTGCATTTATGGAACTATTAGGGAGTATTTGTAAGGATGGGTCCTGCACTAAAATAGGGAGATGTGCGATGTGCGATGCTTTGGCAGGGGAGGCGGAGCCGGGGCCATCCTCGACCATTACGGATCGGGATGACGAGGGAAGGGGCAGGCCTTCCGCCCCTCCTCTCCGCAGGGAATTCCCTGACGCGGATTTCCCTTTGGAACAGTCACGGGATGAATCCCTTAAGCACGCCTTCGACCAGGTGAAGACGATTGATGGTCAGCGTCTTCAGCCGGACATCGCTCTCGCTTATCCCTATTTTACGATTATAAATGACCGGTTATATAGAGTGACGCAGGACACTCAGTCAAAGGAAAATATTACTCAGTTATTGATTCCACGGAGCCGCCGGGAAATGTTATTCCAAGCGGCTCATTATAATCCCATGGCAGGTCACCTAGGAGAAAGAAAAACACTTCTCCGTCTAATAGCTCGTTTTTATTGGCCGGGCATTAGCGGTGATGTCCGCAGGTGGTTTGCGGCATGCCGCGAGTGCCAGCTGATAAACCCACCGGCCACCCCAAAAGCGCCATTGCGCCCTCTTCCGTTAATCGAGGTTCCCTTTGAAAGAATTGGAATGGACCTCGTCGGGCCATTAGAGCGGACAGCACGAGGACATCGCTTTGTGTTAGTCCTAGTGGATTACGCAACACGATATCCGGAAGCAGTGCCTCTAAGCAACATCTCAGCACGTAGTGTTGCTGGGGCACTCTTCAAAATAATCTCCCGGGTGGGGATTCCAAAAGAAATCCTCACCGACCAGGGCACCACATTTATGTCACGCACACTTCGCGAACTTTATAATCTGTTGGGCATTAAATCAATTCGCACTAGCGTGTATCATCCACAGACAGATGGCCTAGTGGAACGTTTTAACAAAACCCTCAAGAACATGATTTGTAAGTTCGTACATGAGGATGCTAAAAATTGGGACAGATGGCTCGATCCCCTGTTGTTTGCAGTGCGAGAGGTCCCGCAAGCCTCAACCGGCTTCTCTCCGTTTGAGCTACTGTATGGTCGACACCCACGCAGTGTCTTGGATATCATATGTGAAGACTGGGAGGAGGGACCTTCGAATAGTAAGAATGAAATTCAGTACGTCCTTGATCTCAGAGCAAAACTCCACACTTTGGGGAAATTAACACAGGAGAATTTGCTCAGGGCTCAAGAACGCCAACGCCGACTGTACGACAGGGGAACGCAGCTAAGGGAATTTGCACCGGGAGATAAAGTTCTTGTATTGCTTCCCACATCGAGCTCCAAATTACTCGCAAAGTTGCAAGGGCCCTTCGAGGTCACACGACGAGTGGGGGATCTCGATTATGAGATTAAGCGAACCGATAGAGGAGATGCACATCAAATATACCACCTCAATGTGTCGCTGGCTACGGTAATTCCAGAGAGGGCGGAGCTCGGACCGGAGGTTAATCCAAAGCCTGATCACAATGCCCCGGTCACTTGTGGAGAACACCTCTCCCCGTGTCAACGATCAGAGGTTGCCAGGTTGCAAAGAGAGTTTGCGGATGTGTTTTCTCCTCTACCGGGTCGTATGAACCTCATCGAGCACCACATCGAGACCGAGCCGGGGGTGGTGGTTCGTAGCCGCCCTTATCGCCTCCCCTAACATAAGAAAAAAGTTGTTCGGGACGAATTGAATGCGATGCTCGATATGGGGGTAATAGAAGAGTCCCACAGCGACTGGTCCAGCCCGGTCGTTCTTGTCCCCAAGAGTGACGGGTCGGTGCGGTTCTGTGTCAACTACCGAAAAGTCAATGCGGTGTCTAAATTTGACGCGTACCCAATGCCCCGGGTTGATGAACTGCTCGATAGGTTAGGTACGGCTCGCTTTTATTCGACCCTGGACATAACAAAGGGTTATTGGGAGATCCCCTTGACACCAATTTCCCGTGAAAAAACAGCCTTCACTACGCCGTTCGGATTACACCAATTTGTGACACTTCTGTTCGGTTTGTTCGGAGCCCCAGCCACGTTCCAGCGTCTGATGGACCGTGTCTTCGCCCGCACTCCGCTTACGCCGCTGCCTATTTAGATGATATCATTATCTATAGTAATGATTGGCAGCGGCATATACAACATTTGAGGGCGGTCTTGAAGTCGCTGCGGCGGGCGGGACTCACAGCAAACCCCAAGAAGTGCGCGATTGGGCGTGTGGAGGTACGGTATCTGGGGTTCCACTTGGGTCATGGCCAGGTGCGTCCCCAAATTGATAAGACCGCGGCGATTGCGACTTGCCCTAGACCTAAGACCAAAAAGGGGGTGAGGCAGTTCCTGGGGCTGGCTGGCTATTATAGAAGATTTGTGCCTAATTATTCGGATGTCACCAGCCCGCTGACTGACCTCACTAAAAAGGGGGCTCCAGATCCAATGGTCGGAGCAGTGCCAACAGGCGTTTACACGGGTTAAAGCCGCACTCTGTGGAGGGCCGCTCTTGTGTTCACCTAACTTCTCTCTCCCTTTCTTATTACAGACGGACGCTTCAGACAGAGGGCTGGGGGCCGTACTCTCGCAGGTGGTGGAGGGGGAGGAGCGCCCGGTGCTGTACATCAGTCGGAAGCTCTCCTTAAGGGAAACAAAGTACAGCACTGTAGAGAAGGAGTGTCTGGCCATCAAGTGGGCGGTCCTCACACTCCGCTACTACCTGCTGGGGCGGGCCTTCACTCTCTGCTCGGATCACGCCCCACTGCAGTGACTCCACCGCATGAAGGATACTAACGCCCGGATCACCCATTGGTATCTGGCTCTCCAGCCTTTTAAGTTCGAGGTGGTCCACAGACCGGGGGTGCAGATGGCTGTCGCCGATTTCCTCTCCAGAAATGGGGGGGGAGTGGTAGGCAGGCCGGATGACGCCCCGGCCTGAGTCGGGCGGTGGGGGTATGTGGCAGCGGGGGCGTGGTCAAGTGCCCGTCCGAAGGGAGAAAGCGGTAAGGGCGCTTGCACCTGAGCTAAATTACGTCTAACACCTGTCTCTAATTTCAGTGAGTATGGGGAGAGCGGCATAAAGAGAGCACCAGTGCCTCCAGGCGAGGAAGAGAGAGCGCCAGTCTAGTGTTGGCGAGCCAAAGTCCAGAAGAGTTTAGAAAGTCTGTGTTCATTATAAGTACCCTTTTTGTTCAGTTCTGTAATTTTACTTTGGAGAGATTAAAAAGCTTTACCTTTGTGTTCCACCCTGTTTCCGCGTCCTTCCTCCTCTGAAGAAGCTAAATCTTGTTACAATGTATAACGCAGATTTAAAGTTAATGTTTCCCCCTTTTTTATCTATTATATACACATGTTAATATTAGTCTCAGTCACCATTCACTTTAATTAAATGGAGAAAAAAAAGATGCAATGAAAGTGAATGTTGACTGAGGTAAACATTCATCCTAACATCTTTTGTATTCCACAAAAGAAAGAATAAAACAATGAAAATAAATAAAAAGCTAGGGATGTAACGATCCATCGATCTGGATCAATGCATCTATCTAATCACCAACGTTGAGATTGCACCTTTTTTTTTACATTCTCATGCCAACAACATCTGTAGCATTTCCATCAGGTGATGCAGCAACCTTATGATATTCGTCTTGTTTTTTGCTTCTCATGTGGCCACTCGGATGTGGGTTAAGTGATTGAAGCCTGAAGTTGCACTGTACTCTATCGGTGCGCATTTAAGCATGTCAAATGGCTAAACAGCTGTAAAATTCAGAACAACGCTGACAAGAGAAAACACCTGCAACTGCCCCATATCAATTTGTAATTATGTTGGATAGAAAGACTTGCTTGACTGTTGTAGAGATGACTAATTGGCATTGTAGTGTTTACCTCATTCTACAAGGCAATGAGCTGTCATCAAACGATTGATCATCACATGTAATGTTTGTGACTTTATTTTGTATATTATTTATTTTTCTGTATTTTATTTTATTTTCTGGATGTTCCAATGTTTTCAGAGAGCTCAAAAAAAATATTCAAAGTGTATTTTGGTTGAATTTGTGAGATAAAAAAATTATTGTGATTGTGTAAAATAGGTACATAATATCGATCACATGCCCCTGAACTGAATCAAATAGAAATCACATTGCGGCAGACTTTGAGGAAATTGGCAAACATTGGATTGCTGGCTAACAAAATTGATAGAAGATTGTATCGTGATGAAACTTGCAATTTACACCCCTAAAAACAAGACAGAGGTGAGTGGATGATGACAGGATTTTTATTTTTAGGTGAACTATCCCTTGAATACTGAGCTAGATATGTTAACATGCCAAATCAGAAACTGAATACAACACATTCTGTCTAATGTGTCTGTCTATATCAACTTGACTGATTTTAACATCAGAATTTGATTGTGGTATACACTGGGCCATTATATTATATTAAATAGACTAGATTTTTAAAATTAGTTTAACTTTAAAGGTTATTCACAATATACTGTATACATACTGTTTAGTAATTTGTGTCTGTGCATTCATGCATTTTGAAATTAGTAGCTTGTTTTAATGCTCAAAAAGCCAAACAACACAATGATGTTTCTTTAGCACACACTCCGGTCTCTAGCATCCTGTCACCTCATGCCCATCATGACACAACTTGATTGAGTTTTAAAAATGTATGACATCGTTTACAACTTGCTCTGTTAAATAAAGACCATGCAGATGGGTCTGAAAATGCTATTTGGCATAAATTAAAGTTTAATTTTCATCCTAGATTACTTGTCTTGCTCCCAGCCATAATTTACCAGGGACAACTCTTAGTGGAACATAATTATTTTGACTTAAAACAGAGAACTGGCTGGCACTAGTGCATCGTAGTTGTAATGTATTGTTCATATCTATTTTAATGACAAAGCAGTATGGGGTAAAACACATGTTCAGCTAAATATGAAGGTGTTCCTTTTTGCCTGAAACCTTTTTAGTATGAGATGTTTATTTTGCCGCTTGGACTACATTTGAGTATTACAGCAACTATTGCTGAGATTACAATGAGATTGAATTGTAATTTGTTTTACAACTATACATTAAAAGTGGACAAACTCTGTAAATTCAAATATATTTTTTTACAGGTTGATGAGGTTGTGTGAACTGAAATAGAGCACTGGAAGAATGAAGCCCACTTTTTAAATGTAATGTCAACCAGAGTAGTTTAATTGTCTGTACAGCCATTCTCAAAGGGGCTGCAGTATTTAAAACAAGTCCTAAACATTCTGATTAGTACTCCGTGAGACACCTGCAAGGTGTTCAATATCTGAAATATTGCAAACAACTAAAACTGTATTTGACACAAAATCTGAGGTGTTTTAACTGGGTTTAAAAACATTATTGGGAAACCATAGACCTCTGTTTTTTGTTTCATCTTGGGCAGATCAATAATTCCTCGGAGAAAACCCAGCAAATTATCCCCCAGATCAAGCAGAAAAGTTCCCTCTGATGGTAGGGGAGGTAACAAAGCAAAAAACAAAACAAAACAACACAAAGGGCATGGACATAATGAAATGTAGTGCACCAGACACTCGTATCGCATCACTATTTCCAGGTATCTTGCTTTGCTTGAGCAGATTTGAGGAGTAGGAAACTGGCAGACAGCTTGTCCAGACCGGATGAAATTATTCATTAATTCAGACTGTTGTTCTTCTGCCTCCCAATTTAGAACCTCGGCAATTAAAACGAGGCAGACAGCAAAGCAGCTCAGTTTGAAATCTTTTAACTTGTGTTTTGGAGCATTATCTAAGCTTTTTTTGCATTGCTTGAAATTACAATATTGTGGTTCTGTGATTCACACAGTCATCAATCTAAGATATGATTTGTTCCATATGTGATATGGCAATGAGACAGTAACACAATCCATTAACATTATCATAATGATTACCACATAAATTCATGGATTAAAGCATTTATTCTGGTGTGAAACATAGATAAGTTCTAATTAGTAATTGAAAATTACTTTAACTTCAATCAAACTTTCTTATCATTGCATCTAACGCCATCTTTACACTGCAAAAGTTGCAAGGGTGGCACAGAAGCTACATGTAACACTGTGAACTTTAACAGTATAGATAAAACTGGTGATACTATTCCCCACTATACAGTTCACTAACAGGGGCTAGGTTAGACTCTGGGAGGATGTATGGTGTATGGATTGTAAGGCCTTTTTACTGTTACTACCCAGGTATATTATGTGCACAGCTTTGCTGCATATGAGACTTCTTCCACACTCAGATCCAGGTTTCTCCTTAACAGCAATGTCCTCCATCGTCTGATCACAGGGAATAGCTCGCCATTTTGTTCAACACAGGGTGGATTACCCTCGCTCGATAGAATTTATCCAACACAAAAAAACAAAACAATCAGATCGTCTAAGAAAATATCTGTTCCAACATGAACATCAAAAGAATACTCCAATTACTCCAACAATCCACTATAATACTGATTTTCTTTCAACAATACAGTAAAATAAGAAAAAATTCACTGTAACATCACACTGCTGAGCAAGTATACTAACAGCCTGAATCTTCTTCTCTTACTCTTAACTGACTCTTACTCAACTTGTTTTACCTTAAAGCACCCTCTAGGAAAAGAATATGATGTCAGTTGTAGTTAAAGGAAAAAAATTGCCAATTTCCTCAGCACAGTCATACTTAAGTTCTTCAACAGACTCATTCGAATTCAGGGATAAGTCCTTTGATCTGGAGACTTTCCTTTTCTCCTCCACTGTATCACTTTCATCCATAGAATTTGTGGGAGTACGAAATCCACAGGGCAGGAGCAAATTGTGATGAAATATTCTCTCTGGACCGTAATAGACTTAACTACATAAAGTGGAGAGTCATTAATTTGCTTGACCACATGCTAAACTGTCTTGCTCCATCAGTCTGCCAACTTATGCTTTCCTCTTATTCCCACATTTCTCATGAGAACAGGGTCTCCCTCACATATGGTGGATTCTCTAACTTTCAGGTCACATCTTTGTTTGTTTCGTAAAGCTGTCTTTTTACTCTGCTCCACAGCAATCTGATAACTCTCTCTCAGACTTTCCTGTAGTTTCTTGACATACTCTGCATGAGTAAATTTTCTCTCTCCCTCTGACTTAATACCAAATGCCACATCAATGGAGAGACTTGGCTGTCTTCCGAACATTAACTGGTAAGGAGAGAACCCAGTTGTGTTGTTCTTGGTACAGTTGTACGCATGTACCAACAGTTGGACATGATCACGCCATCTGGCCTTATCCTCCTCTGGAAGAGTTCCACTCATTTGGAGCAAGCTGCTGTTAAACTGCTCCACGGGATTCCCGAGCATTCACTGATGGTACAGTGTAGTTCGAGTCTTCTTTATCCCCAGTAAAAGGCATAGATCTTTGATGGCTGCAGACTCAAAATCATGACCCTGGTCACTGTGCAAACATTCGGGTATTCCATGATGTACAAATAAATTGTTCCATAAAGCTTTAGCAACTGTCTTTGCTCTCTGGTCGGCAGTAGGATCTGCTACCACATACCTGGTAAAATGGTCTATTATAACCAAGATGTTGTTTGTACCTCTACCATCAGGTTCGAGAGAAAGGTAGTCAATGCAGACTAAATCTAGAGGTCTGTTGGTTTCAATGTTCACTAAAGAATTTTAAGGCCTTTTTACTGTTACTACCCGGGTATAGCATGCATGTGCACAGCTTTGCTGCATATGCGACTTCTTCCACACTCAGATCCAGGTTTCTCCTTAACAGCAATGTCCTCCATCATCCAATCACAGGGCATGGCTCGCCATTTTGTTCAACACAGGGTGGATTACCCTCACTCGATTGAATTTATCCAACTCTAAAAAAACAAAACAATCAGAGCTTCTAAGAAAATATCTGTCCCAACACAAAATTCAAAAGAATCCTTCTTTTCCCAAAGAACAATTACTTAGAAATTTGATAAAGCTGCAAGCCAATGATGTCCAGAAGCATCATGCTTGGCTGAAGTCAGTATATAAGTTAAAGGATTATTGTCAGTCATGACTACAAACTCCGCTCCGCACAAGTAGTCAAAGAATTTGTCTGTTATCATCAATTTCAAGGCTAGAAATTCCAGCTTGTGAGTGAGGTAAAGTTTTTCACAATTTGATAGCCCTCGGCTAGCAAATGCAATCACCATTAGATGGCCTTCTTGCTCTTGATATAATGCTGCCCCAAATTTTTGTAGACTGGCATCTGTATGGAGGATGTAGGGCAACATTGTGTTAACAAACCCCAATACAGGGGTGGCAGTGAGCTTTTCAATCAATGCTTGGAAAGCGGCATTACACTTAGGTGACCATTTACTGCCAAAAAGCATTGCAAATTCAGCATTTCTGATGGTCTGGCTTCTCCCTAGGAGGACAGTATCCAGCAGTCAAAGTGTTCAAGGGCTTAGCGATCTCGGAGTAGACGCTTACGAACTTCCGATTATACCCAGTAAATCCTAAGGACTTTAACTCACTGAAGTTGGAGGGTTTTAGCCAGGTAGTAAGCACCGAAATCTTATCTGGGTCAGTCTCTACTCCGTTTTCGGAGACTATATGCCCAAGGTGCTTAACTGATTTCATAAAGAACCGGCATTTGCCTGGTGACAACTTTAAGCTGGATTCTTTTAGTCTTTGTGTTCCTCCAGACTACTAGAGAAAATGATCAGGTCATCAAGAAAGACAAGGACTTCTTTCAGATGTTAACTGCCCACACATTTTTCCATGATGTGCTGGAAAGTGCTTAGCGCATTTTTCAATCCCTGCGACAACTGGTTAAACTCCCAGAATGCCATGGGTGTTAAATGCCATCTTATGTTTATCTTCTTCTTCAACTTCAACCTGGTAGTATCCTGATTTTAAGTCCACAACAGAAAACCATTCGGATAAGGCAGAAAAAGTATCTTCAGTATTGGGCAGTGCATATGCATCCTTTATTGTTTGATTATTAAATTTTCGATAATCCACAGAGTAGAATGGAACCATTTTTCTTCTTCACAACAACTATAGGGGATGCAAATGGACTTTCGGACTCATGGATGATGTTTGCATCCTTAAATTCCTGAAGATGAAGTCTGACAGCCTCATAATCCGAAGGATGAATAGGCCTTACCCAGAGATTAAAAGGGGTTGGGTCATAAAGGCGAATTCGGTGTTTAACATCAGCGGTATATCCATAATCAAGTGAGTAATGGCATGTAGCATTTTAACAAGTTTGACATGGGAAAGGAGGAGGTGAGAACCGGCTGAACAATCAAATATTTTAACAGGAACTTAAACAAAAAGACACATAAACACACACATGGCAGCTGCACGTGGCTCTCTCTCTCTAACTGCCGCAACCCACTGCTCTTGTGCCTCTCATTGGCTGATCAGCCCAATTGGGGGCCGGGCATGCATAGTCACGGCCTAGCCCTGTCTTCCTCCTCGTCACATTCCTCCCTCTTATGCCTCAGGTCTGGGAACCCCCAGCATGATGTACATGCTGCCCTTCTGGCTACACCTTCCTGCCAGAAGGCTTTTCCCCACCTCTCTAGAGCTGGGGAGGGGGACGAGGGGAGGGAGAAACAAAACAAAAAAAGAAGAGAGGGAAAGGCCAAGGCAGAGTGACAGTGAGCGAGAGAGAGAGAGAGAGAGAGAGAGGAGACAGAGAAAAAACTTGCTAGCTGGTTCCCCGACACACTGTTGCCTGGTCCTCGATCACTCCTCCACCCTCTGGCGGACAACAGCCGCTCTTCCTCGGGCAGACCGGAGCCAGTTATCCAACTACTGGCAGATGCAACACCCCTCCGGTAGCCGATAGGGATCTCCTCCGCCCTGGCAGCGGCTCCACAACTCCAGGCAGCCGACAGCGAGCCCCTCGTCCCCTGGCAGATGTTCCTCCTCTTGCATGCGACCGGCAGTGACTCCTCTGTCCCCCGGTGGATGGCCGTGGCTGCTCCTTTGGGTGGATGACAGTGGCGAGGACTCCATGACAGTGCATCCCTCCTCCTTCCGGGCTTTGGCACAAATGTAACAAGGTTGACATGGGAAAGGAGGAGGCGGGAACCGGCTGAACAATCAAAGTAATATATGAGTTAGAACTTAAACAAAAACACACAAAAACAACCTAAAAGTGCACATGGCAGCTGCATGTTGTTCTCTCTCTCTCTCTCTCTCTCTCTCTCTCTCTCTCTCGCTCTCTCTCTGTCTCTCTCTCTTGAACTGCTGCATCCCGCTTCATTTATCCCTCTCCTCAACTGATTAGCCCAATTGGGGGCCGGGAGTGTGTAGTCATGGCCTGGCCCTGCCCTCCTCCTCGTCACAAGCATGTACTGTATATGGGATTGAAAATGTTTGCCCAAATCATGTAAACATTTTAATCTGATTATTGCAATAATCAGGGTATTGGTGTACATGTAAAATAGCCAATGATTTCCTAGATGATCATGTTGATAATAAAGAACCACAATCCCATAAAATAAAAGTAAAAATATACCCCAGCTTTCCAAAACATTCATAGTGCTTGGAGGTCATGTGGCTGTTCATATAGCCCACCGTAATGGAGATCAGAATGAATGACTCTGGAAGCTTGGGTTTATTCTCTTTAAGGGTTAGAGCAAAAAAGTACACCATGTGGTGTGTAACTGATGTATTACATGAAAATACAACCTGTAGGTTTGATTAGTTTTCTCTACGCTATCAATGGCCAGCCACAAGTGCCTCGGTTCCCAATGAAAATGTAATAGGGGGTTATCAAAATAGGCTGCACTGCAGTATAGCAACTGATAGGTGAATGTTTCATACATACTGGAATTACTATAGTGTGGTTTACACTCAGAACAAAGGAAGAATTACTGTGTATTCTGTCTCTGATTTGTGACCAATATTCTGAGAAAAAAGTAATTCTGCGCATAGAGTAACTGTGGATAATTGCATCTACTTGAAGGTGTTCTTCTAATAACTGGCAAGCTGTGACAAATGTGAGGAAAGCTGCTGGATATTCAGACCCAGGCTCACAATATGTTCTTTCACTTTAATTGTCAACTCTCTTAGAGTGTCTGGTGAAGAATTAATTTATTTTTATAAGCAACGAAATTCAAATTTAAGCAATATCAAACAAGCAAAAGTGTTATTATTATATATTATATTGAGTATCAGCAATGATGAGATTCACAGCAAGACTGTGTGTATGATATTGTTTTTATCGAACACTATAAACAAAATATTGAGTACATTTTAAGTACATTTTACAGTCGCACAGTCTTCTAAAAGTGATACGATCATTGGCCCTCGATAGTTGGCTAGCTAGCTAGTAGCTCCTTAAAGAGCAAATGGGTTAAAATGTAGGCATTCATTTTTGCACAAACACTTCTATGTTCATGCATCTTTCTGTGCAGTAAAAATACATAAAAGTTTGTTTTAAACTTTGACATAACCCCTATGCTAGATACATCGTGGAAATGCCAAATAATGCTGAATTTGGGTTGATCAAATCTGTCTAATTTTCCAAGTTGGATGTCGAACATCAGCCATTTTCCAGTTATTTTCTCTAGGAAGTGGAGGAATTCCGTGTTCAATGTGGTCTGAAATGCAGAATAATGGTGCTTTCACGTCATGTTGGAATTACTGTAATTCTGAGAAAAAGCACTCACGTTTTTGCAAAACTCATTAGTATAAGTTATACATTCAAAATTGTTTAAAAAGCTCTGACATGACTTTGACATGACATGACTCGCAGTGACCTTAACAATTAAAGGTATGTGAACACATATTTCATGTGCCATTTTATTATGCCATTGTTACCTGGAGCACTTTCTTTGTTCTTTCACAGATTGCAAGAACATAAAGAGGTGAATTAATGAAGAAATATAGTGAAAAATATTTTGTTGTTATTAATAACAAAGCCCTTTTGACATTATGAACAAATAACTTCTGAGGTCCTAGGATGTGAGTAGAATCTCAGAGTTGCCATCTCGTAATTACAATAATTCTGACACAATTTATGCAGAATAAATAGCAAACATTTTAGAATGCTGCTTGTCCAATCAGATTAGAGGACTGGAACTAACTGTTGTATTACATTTATAATGCATTAATGGTGTGATAAAAAGATGGAATTTGTCTAGTTTAGTTTCTTGAGGCACTTAAAATGTGAAACTTACCTGACTTACACCTTGCTGGTGTTCAGCGGGAAAGCACCTCATAAGAAGTCAGTTTGCCTTTGATATGAATAAATAATGTTAAATATTCTTGAATATCCCCAATAGTGTCAGAAGGAGTTTATTTCTTTTTTTTAGCATTGACTTCTGCATCACCACTGCAGTGTGACTGTTCTCATTCATTCTTTATTATCAACAAAGCCAGCGTCTATAATTGACAAGGCTACTAATGCAGAAAGAGGCAAATGTTTTTCTTTGATGCATGATGTTGTGATGATTCCACCATCTCTTCAGATTTATGACTTTATCTCTCCTCTGCAACAGCAAGATTAAATTATACAGTCAATATTGCTAGTCTTTTGTGTGGGACATGCAGCTTATGGGAGACCTATGGCGACCCATTAATTTTCATTTAAGTGAACGATTGCCCCTCATTTGTAATGACTCTTGGGAGTATGACATATCACCAGCTTTGGGAGCCAGCAAAACTTGAGTTCTGTTTCTTGTAAATTATGGGAGAATAAAGCAATAAGCCACAAGAAGCCAAAACTGTTTTGAAACCCACTTATTTGTGGGAAAATCACTGTAGTGCACAGACTAGAGTGGCATATTGCTTTAATAAAATGGCAGCAACAGCAATATAATAAAAGGAACCAATAGTATGTACAATCAGCAGTTACATTTATGATCAATATATGCTGGGGATTAACAATTCTCCTAACAGTGTAATATTGTTCATTAACATAACTGTTGGCTGTTTCAGGATGGCAAGTAACGAAGTAAACCTGGTGTATTAATATAGAACTTGGGGTCACGGATGTGCGTTTATCCTCAAGAGGCTATGCATACACATGTGTGGACATTGTATTTTGGCTTCACTATATGCAATGCATAATGTAAATTAATTTAAACTGTCTGATATTAGTTCAAAAGACTCTGTGCTTACAGTAAAGGATTACATTTATGACACACCAAGTCATGGCACCGATCACAGCGAAGTTTGTCTTTGGGAGAAATACCAAAATAAAAAATAAAAAGTTTTTATTTTGAAACCTTGAAAAGATTATAGTCTGTAGTTTCATCCGTTATGCCATTGTTTTTATTTGAGCGATTTATCATGAAACGCCACGCTGCTAAACACAATGTACACTAATGTGTACTTTAGTGCATTTTTTTCCTTAGAAATCCTATATTTACTGTCCATTTCATGTTGAGAATCAATGGGTTCATCCAAAAGCTGAAAAAAATTGTTTCATAGGCTTTATATGGCATCAGGATGAAAGTAAGGAGCATTTCAAACTGTTCTGAGACCAGTGCTGACAGACAGCACACTGGAGGTTAATTTGTTCACTAAATAGGGAGCAAATGAGCATCCTATAGCTCTCAATGCAGCTATTGCATTCACTCCTAAAACAGGATCAAAAGTTTGGATGACTCAACATGTTTGGCAGACATGGGACAATGGTAATCAGTACATAAATTCAGAATGTATAATGCACAGTTTTATTTTTACATGGTTGTCAGTGATTGGATTAATGCTTGCAATTACTCTGAATCCAAATGTTTATGCTAATATCTTTGTAATGTATTTAATATCTCAAAAAGATGAATAACCAACACTCCTGGAAACATAATAAACAATTTGATTTAAAAAAATCTGACTTTCTATTGCTTAGTATTTTGTTTTATTTCACAACTTAGTTCCACTGTCCACATATGTTGCAATACATTAGGAAAGCAATATGCACTTGATTTTTTTTTGCATGTTTATTCTGTGTTACTTGTTACAAATCAAAAAAGGGAACTGGAAAATGCACACACCAGTCACACCCGGGTCTCAGGATCTTAAAACCATTTTACAACTGCTTCGAACATGGTTAATTTAACCACAATTTAGAGTCTGACCAGTCTATTTCAAAATATAACACAATGGTGAAAGAAAATGCACAGAAGTGACTTGGATGATGTTAAAACTAGGGATATGCAATGGTATAATGACATGGTATCAACAGTATACTTGATTTAGTGCAATGCTCTAAATTAGGCAGCATTCTCAAAGTAACAAAAAATCTTGCCAACTGAAAAAAAAAAGCTTTATTGCTCTGAGGTGAGTGATAGCGGAACATAAAACTGGGTCCAGCTGGAACAGATGGAGACTTGGTGACTGTAAAACCCAAAATGTCCAAGGAAGCTTTTCACTGGTGACTTATGAAAGCAGTCTGTCAAAACAAGTGCAATGCTAGCTAAATAATATGCTAATGAGACCAGGCTGTCGAGCCACAAATCAAGTTTAAAATGTCAATTGTTTTGGAGAGATAGTGGTTGTTTCTTTAATACAGACAGAATCTCTGAAACTGACTTGAAAAGGGAACTGGCAAGATAATGGTGTTCTGTCTGTGCTCAGCTTTGCCAGGTCATCATTCCCAGAAGTGTGGAGACACATGCTGTAGAAGTTTGCTCTTGCATATTTTGCCACACATACTGTGGTCCCAAAAAGTATTTGGACACTTAAGGCTCACTTAAAACTATATATGTATTTGCATATATACACAGTAACAAAAAAAAAAAAAAAAAACTTAGAGGCGTTCATTTTAACAAACACTTTCAAACAAACCATTTCATAAAATGAAGTTTGTTAAGTTCTACTTTATGAACAATTGATTGCGTTTACTGTTCAAAATAAAGTCATAAAATATTTAGATGTTTTCTGGTTGTTGAATGTTGTGGAACATGTCCATAGTTTCACAACGTGATGAACTATACCTGGTTACTCTGCAAGAACTATGTGAATTTTAGGGAAACTGAACTGATATGTTACTGATATGAACTGAAAAAACGGTTAGGAAAAGTGACTAACAAAAGTTAGTTTTGAGAAAAGTTCTAGCATAATTTGTTTGCAGATGCCACTTAGTTTTATATTTTGATATTTTGTTTTTTAGTGTCATGACATTAAGACATTTTAAAGTTAATGTGTTAAAATTCAAAATATTTTTCAAATAAGTTTGGAGAAGCAGGAAAAAGTTTGTTTAGACAAGAGATCTTTATATTATGACATAACTGTGAAGAGCAATATCAGGAGGATATACACGATAGGTATGGAGTGGCTGACTATGCTAATTAAGCATAATATGACAGTTTAAAAAGAAGTTGTGTTGGAAAATATTGTACTTTTGTGCCCTATTTTGATGTGTAATATAAATTCTGTTCTCCTGTCTAAGGTAAATAGTGCAGAAAGAGAGTGGGTTTTAACTCTCAGTGGATTAAATCAAAAACAGACTGTTGAAGTCCACAAAGGTAAGAAAGGGCAACTCGACATGACATTTGAAGATGGAATTATTATAGATGTTTACATGCCAGGTGTCAGTGGTGTCACAGATTGGCATTCTAGTGTGCTCAGCATGACTCCTATGCAGTAAACGGACTTCAAAGGGCTACTACTGCACTCACATGCTAGCTTGGCTGAATAGATACCTTCACTGTCTGAGCCCCTCACATGCATCAAACAGAGAGCTCATTCACCAGGAGTGACGCGCTGTGCACAGCCGGACACCAGCATGAAAATTACACCCTTAAAAAGAACAACTTCATTCAATAATGTCAGGTCTCTTGCTCTCTCTCTCTCTCTCTCTCTCTCTCTCTCTCTCTCTCTCTCTCTCTCTTTCTTTTTTTCTTGCTCACTCTCAATTGTCTCCCCATCTCAATCTCAGATTACATAGATAAAAGCAAACTTGCATGCAAAAATTTTGTTTATCTCCTTAATATAGATTATGTATTCTGTCTTTAACAGTCTTTATGGGGCAATGAACATAAAAGCGCTCAAATGTAACTAGCTTTTGCTATTGCTTGTGTAGGTCTTTGATGCTAGAGAGAAAATCTCATAATATTTACTTTGTAATATTTACTTTTAAAATGATATAATAATACTCCATTTAGACACAAGTTTCAGATGGGGGGATTCATTTAAACCCTTAACCTAAACAAGTGACTTTTTGGGCTACTGCCAGCAATTTTTCAAACTCAAAGTAAAAAACTCCCCATTAACACATACTATGGACTAAATCAAATTTTTCAGAAAACCCCTCAAATAATAATAAAAGAGACAACAATTATTCATAAATAATCTTATGATGAACAGAATGTTTTAAAAAAACATATTTGTAAACATGTAATTCTGGTTCTGTTCATGCTATCTCACTTTAAAAGCACTAGAAAAAATATTCCATCAAAATAAACAGATCTGAAATGAAGGTGGCGCTCTTACCCATTTTAGCCCTCACAGATGTGCTCGTCCATAGACATTCAGTCTAATTTTCAGTTCATACACCACATTAATTTTTTCATGAAATATCCTAACTCTGAGTGGACTAGAAGCTCAGTGTAGCTGTTATTGGAAAGCTGAGATCCTTCTCTTTGCGGTGATATATAAAATTGAAGATGTGATTTGTTTTAGAAAACTGCCTAAGATCAGATATAAAGTTTTTTGCTACTCAGGGTTTACTGCAGCAATGATCGGCGCATTAAAGGTGCATTTTTATTTTAATACTTACAGTAAACATATTTCATATTGTGATTCTTTTGAAAATCTTTTAAACTGTGGTATTAGGGCAACAACTGTACAATCACATTCCTGAGAATGGGTGCTTTCATTTGATATATAACTTGTCCATTTAAGTTCTATGTGAAAGACTTTAATATTCATTTTAATATGAATTTCCCATTATCTCTAGGGGGCGCTTATTTGCGACGCAAATTATATCAGGCCTTATTTTGTTTGAGATAAATGTAAAATTTATGGAAATCTCTGAAAAGTTCAGATTCTATGCTTTCAAATGATAGATCATATGTCTGACTTATGTAAAAGGAAACAAGTGTTTTAAGCGTAAACTGTTTTTGCGATATATTATATTTCCCTTTGGAACCGCCAGCTGTTAAGGGGTTTTAGCAGTTACAATTATTTACGCAGCATAAAAACCTGCCTGTTCTCAAACCACATGCAATCCAGTTTAACTAGCCATTAAATACGTTGATAAAGCACTTTTTTTGATTGTGTTTTATTAAAAAAATCTCAGCTTTATTTGTCTGATGCAATTGATTAATGTATCACACAGTCAAAACCAAAGCAAATCATTTTGTTCTAGCTATTGGAGGAATTTATTTCATATGCAGTTTCATATGCACTGACCATTTAAAATTCAACTAGGAACAAACTGAAGTTCTTATGCTACTGAGAATATCTGTGATTCATTTTCATTTATTTGGATGATCATAGGATTGTAGAATTGCTGTAATTCAAATGTTGCAGCTGAATTTCAATTGAGACATTCATATAATATAACATATCGCCTCTCATTGACATTGACGTCATGACAAAAATACTCTTGGGATTTTAGCGGGTGAATAAGTCTTTCTTGTAGATGTACTGTTTAACACATCTGACCCAACAAATATAATATTTATTTTGTCTGATGCATGCCAAGGGAGAGAGACGATTTATGCACATGCCCAGAGGCCATCGAAATTCAGTTCATAGCTTTAAAACCACCTCACACGCTGAAAGGAAATTTTTCTTCCACATCTGCACTCCATTAATATTTAATCGAGACAACAGATTCACAAATGATGTTAGAGAGAATGCATGCTAAATTATATTGTCTGATCCAGTGTCTTGTCCTTTGCTTGCTATCAATTACAACTTTGACTCCCATCTAAGTCATTTGCTCTGGATTGGTAATTTGATTTCAGGGGCTCTCTCACTTGATTTCCCTTTGCATTAATTTAATTTTGAAAGCCCCCATCAGCAGATAGCACATGCTGAGACACCTATCTCCCAGAGCTAATCTCAGCAGTTTGGATTAAAATTGAAAGCGAGGCCCATTGCTTCATTCCTCTGTTCTGTCACCATGACATTATGAGTGACTTGTCACTCATCTGGACAATACTAGAATATTTTACCTTAGAATATAGTCATGGTACTGTGTGTGTGTGTGTGTGTGTGTGTGTGTGTGTGTGTGTGTGTGTGTGGTTTTATTGATAATTCAAGCAATATCACATGAGCACGAGTGCTGAATATCATAGTCATGATAATATTCAGTACAACTACACATCATGCTAATGTACAGTACATTTACACGCATATGCAAATGTAGTGGACCATTACAAGTGGACACATTTCACTCAATTCATGTCAAATTAAGAAACCAATCCTCTCTTGGTAGAACCACTGTGAGACTACATTTTGATGTACTGTAACAGAGCTGCTGTCATCATCTCAGTATGATGAATGAAGTTTTATAAAGCACAGTCTGATGGTTTGATTGAAATGGTCCCTCTGGAGGAAGATTTTTGAGGGGGGGAAATAGTGCCAATGAGCTAATTAAGGGTATTAAGAGATGGGTAACACTTTACATTAACATTCCCTATGTAAATGGTTTCATTAATAATTAATAACTCATCTACAAATGCATTATAAATAATTTATGTGCAGTTATAACAACATGAATAAAAGGGCGACAAAGGGTACTTGTTTATACTTATTTTAATCAAAATCACGAAATATCGTAATTCATAATTTATGTAATGATCCAGCGAAAATAGACAAGTATAGAGATTAAAAGGTGTTGTGTCTATATTCATTATTGTAATGTCTATGACAATGACACTTTCCTGTTCATGTTAATGTTAAAAATATGGTGTTACTCCAAGTGGTGTCTTACATAGTCCTCTGCAGGTCTTCATGCTCACACACAGCATTGTTTGACAATTCTTGTTTATAAAACAGATTGTTAATGAACAACTATGCAAAATGGACACCTATGTTATTGATTCATGAGTTAACCATGAACCATTTATTACCAAAATTATTAACCTATGAAAATGTATTTTACATATGAATAAGTTACCAACATACAGGTGAAACTCGAAAAATTAGAATATCGTGCAAAAGTTCATTAATTTCAGTAATTCAACTTAAAAGGTGAAACTAATATATTATATAGACTCATTACAAGCAATGTAAGATATTTCAAGCCTTTATTTGATATAATTTTTATGATTATGGCTTACAGCTTATGAAAACCCCAAATTCAGAATCTCAGAAAATTAGAATATTACATGAAATCAATAAAAAAAAAGGATTTTAAATACAGAAATGTCGGCCCTCTGAAAAGTATAATCATGCATATGTACTCAGTACTTGGTTTGGGCCCCTTTTGCATTAATTACTGCCTCAATGCGGCGTGGCATGGATGATATCAGCCTGTGGCACTGCTGAGGTGTTATGGAAGACCAAGATGCTTCAATAGCGGCCTTCAGCTCTTCTGCATTGTTTGGTCTCATGTCTCTCATCTTTCTCTTGGCAATGCCCCATAGATTCTCTATGGGGTTCAGGTCAGGCGAGTTTGCTGGCCAATCAAGCACAGTAATACCATGGTCATTGAACCAGGTTTTGGTACTTTTGGCAGTGTGGGCAGGTGCCAAGTCCTGCTGGAAAATGAAGTCAGCATCTCCATAAAGCTTGTCTGCTGAAGGAAGCATGAAGTGCTCTAAAATGTCCCGGTAGACGGCTGCGTTGACTCTGGACTTAATAAAGCACAGTGGACCAACACCAGCCGATGACATGGCTCCACAAACCAACACAGACTGTGGAAACTTCACACTGGACTTCAAGCATCTTGGATTGTGTGCCTCTCCATTCTTCCTCCAGATTCTGGGACCTTGGTTTCCAAATGAGATGCAAAATTTGCTCTCATCAGAAAAGAGGACTTTGGACCACTGAGCAACAGACCAGTTCTTTTTTTCTTTAGCCCAGGTAAGACGCTTCTGACGTTGTTTGTTGTTCAGGAGCGGCTTGACAAGAGGAATACGACATTTGAAGCCCATGTCCAGGACCCGTCTGTGTGTGGTGGCTCTTGATGCAGTAACTCCAGCCTCAGTCCACTCCTTGTGAAACTCCCCCACACATTTGAATGGCCTTTTCCTGACAATCCTCTCCAGCCTTGCTTGTGCACCTTTTTCTTCCACACTTTTCCCTTCCACTTAACTTTATATTAATGTGCTTTGATACAGCACTTTGAGAACATCCAACTTCTTTTGCAATTACCTTTTGAGGCTTTCCCTCCTTGTGGAGGATGTCAATGATGGTTTTCTGCACAACTGTCAGGTCAGCAGTCTTCCCCATGATTGTGAATTCAACTGAACCAGACTGAGAGACCATTTAAAGGCTCAGGAACCCTTTGCAGGTGTTTTGGATTAATTAGCTGATTAGAGTGTGACACTTTGAGCCTACAATACTGAACCTTTTCACAATATTCTAATTTTCTGAGATTCTGAATTTGGGGTTTTCATAAGCTGTAAGCCATAATCATAAAAATTATATCAAATAAAGGCTTGAAATATCTTACTTTGCTTGTAATGAGTCTATATAATATATTAGTTTCACCTTTTAAGTTGAATTACTGAAATTAATGAACTTTTGCACGATATTCTAATTTTTCGAGTTTCACCTGTAAGCTGAAAGTGTACCTTAATGTAAGGTAACACCAGTAAACCATTTATTAATGAGTTACAAATGTTAGTAAATGAAAATGAATTATGAAATTTCATGATTTTGATTAAAATAAGTATGAACAAGTACCTTTCTTAAGCATTTATAATTTGAGAGTTAAAATTGGCACACTATTTTACAAGAATTGCATGAAAGTTGCCATTTTCCTTCACGTTGTTATAACTGCACATAAATGATTTATAATAAATTTGTAGATGAGTTAAAAGTCATTAATGAACCCTTTTATAAACACTTAACAAAGGAAATGTTAATGTAAACTATTACCAAGAGGTGTAATGGTTGTGACCATGGTGCATGTGACAATAAATCTTTGATTGAAGTAAATTGAATTAATCAGAGTATATTTGTAAAACCATTATAATACAAAGCAATATTATTTTTACCATAAAATTATCAAGATGCAATTTTTTTTTCAGCGCTTCACTTAAAAGACTTGAATTCAAGAGGTGCTTGAATAAAAGTCAGGTAACAAATGTTTAATGTGGTAACAACTGGTTTATGGTCAAATCTTACTCTGAGGTGCTATCAAAACATTGTTCTGTTAGCTCAACCAATATCATGAATTTGAGATGGGGTATCTGTTTGCACAATGAACAGACAACAGGTCTGACAGGTCTGGTCAAAAAGTGTTTATGAAATCTCTTTTGAAAAGTCATGTTTGCAGTCCATTTTGCTGTCGCTATAATTGAGCAAAAAATACAACTTTCACCTTTATTGTAATTTATACTGCAGTACAGAAGAAGCTAACCGCAAGGAAGGCAAAACAAATTGAAAGAAGTTAGTCTGATGTTTATAGTGATCCCTATCATTTATAGAGGAAGTCTCTCATCTTATTTAGACAAACTGCCAGCCCTTTAGAGAACATGACTGTTTAACTTAGACTAGCTGGATCATTGACTGCCTGCAGTCCTCCTGTCAATTTATAAGACTCTAGACTCCAGAAAGTTGTTCTGAGGTGCAAGCAACTCTTGTACTCACACCATTAAAGGCCAGCTGAAGATAATTGCATTGGTTGTGACAGTATTCCTGTTAGCACTGAAACATGTATTCAAGAGACCAGGAAGTGTACCACATTTTACATTTTGTTTCAACATCTGTAACTCTGTAACTTTATTTTTGCACTTGTGTTTTAATGTTGATATAATATTTCCATATCTATCTGCTACATGTAACGTTTGCACTCACTAAAATAAGTTGGGTTAAAAATGACCCAACACATAGCCCAATGGTGGGCTGATATAGCACCGACCCATTGTTGGGTTATTTTAACCAAATGCATTAGGTAGCAAGTTTTACTCAATACATTGAGTTATAAAATAACTACTTTGTTGGGTTTTATTTTTGGGGGGGGCATACATTTTGCTTTAACCATCCTAGTATTATTGGTACTATTATTATTGTTGACATTATTATTATTATTATTGCTGTGTAAATAAATTATAATGCACAAGTTACAAATATCTTGAACATGCTTTATTTCCATTAAATTACAAGTTGCAAACATTTTCAATAATTAAGTAAATGGTTGCAATTTTGTTATCAGTTTACTTAATTTTTATCATTAAGTTACTAACAATCATGTTTCAATTTACAAGAACCACCACAAATAAATAAGTAATAAATAAGTAGGCAATGGTGTAACGTTGCTGGCAAATACAAAGACTATGTAGTGACGAACCCAAGTGCAGTGTATTAAACAAAAGTGAAATCTAAAAACCATAACTAGAAACATGAAACATAAACATGAACATGACTAGACTTGACTTGACACAAACAAAACATGACTTGACTAAATCTTGACTTGACTTAAACAAATCAAAACTACAACAAAGTTACATTAACAATACTCCACAAAGGACAATGACAAATGTGAGGGCTAAAATACATTGACATGGTTAACAAGTTAACAAGACCATCAATGAAGATACAAGACTAATTCGACCGTCCGTCATGTCCGCGCTATCTCTGGCAAAGGTAAGGTGCGCACTCACTGCTTTCCTGGTGCTCGTGTTCTTGATGTCTCTATGCAGGTTCCCGAGATCCTGAATGGTGACGAGCGCGTCGGAGCTGTCGTGCTGCACGTGGGAACGAACGACACCAGGCTGCGGAAGACGGAGGTACTGAAGGAGGACTACAGGAGCCTGATCGAGACGGTACGCAGCACTTCGCCAGAAACAACGATCGTCGTGTCTGGACCGCTTCCCACGTACCGACTAGGACAAGAAAGGTTCAGTAGATTATTTGCTCTAAATGAATGGTTAATGTCATGGTGTAATGAACAGAGACTGCTCTTTGTTAATAATTGGAATCTGTTTTGGGAGCGACCTAGGCTCTTCCGTCCTGATGGCCTTCACCCCAGCAGAGTCGGAGCGGCTGTTCTGTCGGACAACATCTCCAAGACGCTACACACCATATGACTAGTAAGTCAAAGTCCAAATCACAGTATTTGCTGTCCCAACTTAATTGATATAAGTACCAATGTAGAACATTATATAGAAACTGTGTCTATCCCTCGTTTAGTAAAGCCAAACAATATATCTACTGTAGGATCTAGGAAAAATCTAATTGTAATTAAACCAGAAAATCTCAATATCAGTGAACAAAAACAATTTCTAAAGCTAGGTCTTCTAAACATTAGATCGCTCACACCTAAGGCGGTTATTGTAAATGAAATGGTCTCAGATAATAGTTTTGATGTATTTTGCCTTACTGAAACCTGGCTTAAACCAAATGATTATTTCGGTCTAAATGAGTCTACTCCGCCAGGATACTGTTATAAACATGAGCCCCGTCTGATTGGTCGTGGCGGCGGTGTTGCAACAATCTATAGAGATATTCTTAATGTTACTCAGAAAATAGGTCACAGGTTTAATTCGTTTGAAGTACTTGTGCTAAATGTTACACTCTCAGATGTAAGAAAAAAATCCCTATTATCTCTAGCCTTGGCTACCGTATATAGACCTCCAGGGCCTTACACTGTTTTCCTAAAAGAGTTTGCAGACTTTCTATCAGATCTATTGGTCAATGTTGATAAAGCAATAATTGTTGGAGATTTTAACATACACGTAGATAACACAAATGATGCGTTAGGGGCTGCGTTTACAGATTTGTTAAACTCCTTCGGGGTCACGCAAAACGTCAGTGGTCCCACTCATCGCCTAAATCATACACTAGATTTAATTATATCTTATGGAACCAATCCAACCGATATAGATATTATACCGCAAAATGATGATGTCACTGATCATTACATGGTAACTTGCATACTACGTACCACTGAAATCTGTCATATTGCGCCACGTTATCGACCAAGCAGAACAATCCTTCCAACCACAATAGATAGATTCACAAATAGCTTACCTGATCTATCTCAGCTGCTCAGTGAACCCAAACAAACAGATGAACTAGAGGAAATGACTAGCAGTTTGAGCACCATTTTCTCTGGTACATTAGATATTGTTGCACCAATTAGATTAAAAAAGTTTAGAGAAAAAACTAGAGCACCATGGTACAACAGTGCTACGCATGCTATCAAGAGAGAAACTCGTAACTTGGAGCGTAAATGGAAACAAACTAATTTAGAGGTCTTTAGAATCGCATGGAAAGACAGTTTGTCACGTTACAAAAAGGCTCTAAAAACAGCCAGGGCTGAGCACCTCCGCAAACTAATAGAAAATAACCAAAATAATCCAAGGTTCTTATTTAACACCGTGGCTAGACTAACAAATAAACAGAGATCACCTGAGCAAAATATTCCTTTACAGTTTAGTAGTAATGATTTTATGAATTTCTTCACTGAGAAAATAGAAAACATCAGAAACACAATTATAAACACAATTGTTAATGTACAATCTTTAATGGTGTCTTATGATTCAGCCTCAATTATCGCCCCTCAAGAACAACTACACCGCTTTACAACTATAGGACAGGAAGAGCTAAATAAACTTATCATTGCATCTAAACCAACAACATGTTTACTAGATCCAATACCCACTAAACTACTGAAAGAAGTGTTACCTGTAGTGGAAGAGCCTCTTCTCAATATTATTAACTCGTCTTTATTTTTAGGTCATGTTCCAAGAATATTTAAGCTGGCAGTTATAAAACCTCTCATTAAGAAACCACAATTAGATCCAAATAACCTAGCAAATTACAGACCCATCTCAAATCTTCCATTTATGTCTAAAATATTAGAAAAAGTTGTGTCCGCTCAATTGTGCTCTTTCTTGCAAGAAAATGATATCTATGAAAAATTTCAGTCAGGATTCAGACCGCATCATAGCACAGAAACTGCGCTAGTTAAAATTACAAATGATTTACTTTTAGCTTCTGACCAAGGCTGCATCTCAATATTAGTTCTACTCGATCTTAGCGCTGCGTTCGACACTATAGATCATAAAATACTCTTGGATCGACTACAAAACTACACTGGTGTTCAGGGACAGGCATTAAGCTGGTTTAGATCGTACTTATCAGACCGTTACCATTTTGTCTGTTTAAATGGGGAAAAATCAAAAATAACGTCAGTAGACTATGGAGTGCCACAAGGATCTGTGTTAGGCCCTCTATTATTCTCAATATATATGCTACCACTTGGTAAAATTATAAGAAAACATGGAATTAATTTCCACTGTTATGCTGATGACACTCAATTATATATCTCATCACGACCAGATGAAAACATTAACTTATCTAACTTGACAGAGTGTCTTAAAGATATAAAATGTTGGATGACGCGTAATTTCCTGTTATTAAATTCCGATAAAACGGAGGTATTACTTATTGGTCCAAAAAACTACCCACAAAATCCCTTACAATACAACTTTAATTTAGAAGGATGTCCTGTTACATTATCCACTACAGTAAAAGACCTGGGTGTTATACTAGACCGCAACTTGACTTTCGAAAATCATATTTCATCTGTTACGAGAACAGCCTTTTTCCACCTTAGAAACATTGCTAAGCTACGTAACATGCTATCTGTTTCTGATGCAGAAAAGTTAGTTCATGCATTCATGACCTCGAGACTAGATTACTGTAATGCTTTATTAGCTGGTTGCCCTGCATCCTCAATAAACAAGCTACAGTTAGTCCAAAATGCAGCCGCTAGAGTTCTTACTAGGTCAAGAAAATATGATCATATAACACCGATTTTATCATCTCTACACTGGCTACCAATTAAGTTCCGTATCAATTACAAAGTATTACTACTGACCTATAAAGCCCTAAATGGTTTATCTCCGGTGTATTTAACGGATCTTCTATCGCCATACAATCCATCGCGCTCTTTAAGATCACTAAATTCGAGGCTTCTGGTCATACCTAGGATATCTAAGTCCACTAATGGAGGGAGGGCGTTCTCACATTTAGCTCCTAAACTCTGGAATAGCCTTCCCGATATTGTTCGAGGCTCAGACTCGCTGTCCCAGTTTAAAACTAGATTAAAGACACATCTCTTTAACCAAGCATTCACATAATGCTAACTTTTTATACTACTGCTGAATCAGTTATAATGCATTAATATTATGAACATCAGCTATGCTAATTATTTCCCATCTGCTTTTCTGCTGTTATCTCGGGACGCCAGTCCCGAGGTAAATAGTGTTCGTCAGCTCCAGTTTGTATCCAGCCTCTCACGGAGACTTCAGATGCCCCATCACCATGGACAAGGATCTTAAAATGGGATACATAGACTAATTATTGCCAACAAAAGCCTTCATCAGCCAAACAAGGACAATTGCATCTAAGTGAACTTCTGGAATTTAATCAAGGATGGACTTCAAAGACACTGGTCACTAATCTTGCAGTTCAAACACATTCACTGTCTAAATACTGACCCTTAGCACTTAATAAGTTTAATAATTTTTTAAATTATGTTTTTTGACTATAAATAATTCTTATTTACATTATTCATGATGTTAGCCAGAGGGGAACTGGCCCCCACAGTGAGTCTGGTTTCTCCCAAGGTTATTTTTCTCCATTAACAATCATCTTTTGGAGTTTTGTGTTCCTTGCCACAGTCGCCTTCGGCTTGCTCACTGGGGTTATTAATACAATTATTATTTAATTATTTTTAAACACGATAAAGAATCATATCTTATCTAATTCCACAACAGGGCTCCAAACAAAAAAAAAAAAAAAAAAAAAATCAATTAAGGAGCCAATGGCTCCTACAGGGGGAAAAACAGGCGCCAAATATTTTAAATTTTTTTAACTCCATCCATTCCTTTTCGTCCCGCAGCTCGCTAACAGTGTAGTCTGTGGAGCATTCTTCGCAATTATGTGATCACGTGCATTTTTATGCTTGTTACTGTCACCGTGTTTTCTAACAGTCTCTTTTTTGAAATTGTTAGTTCCTGCAATGAACTCCGTTTTCCCCGCTATTTCTTTGATATAAACTTTTATGTATCTCGGGAAATGTAAAGCAAATTTTAAAATCAAAAGGGAGTAAACTTTTACTGTCACCAATGGCGACCTTGACAGAAATTACACTCACAAATAAATTTATTTGGTCACAAATGCGACCATTTTTAGTCGCAGTTTGGAGCCCTGCACAAGGATGATGATTTATCGACTTTATAGACATTACATTTTTATCGTCTGTTAATGCTGAACTTCTGTAAAGCTGCTTTGAAACGATGTGTGTTGTGAAAGGCGCTATACAAATAAAATTGACTTGACTTGACTTGACTAATAAACAAAGGAACCAATAAGAAAAAAACACATGAAACATGGCGGGAACAGGATAATCACATGAGTAGACAAGGAAGTGAACAAATTTCAAAATGAAGGACCTGAAGACATGAACAGGACTAACTTTTCAAAATAAAAGACAAGAAAAACCGGAACCAACAAAATAAACATGACATATCCCCTCCTCTAAGGGGCGGCTCCCGATGCCCCAACACATAAACATAAACAGAATAAACATGACATAAGTTCAGTGTTCTGTAGGGACCTGGGGGGGGGGGGGGTTTGGAGCGTGGCGAGATAGGGTGTGGGATCAAGGTGGAGACGGGGGGATGGAGGTGGGTCTGGACTGTGGAGCAGAGGCGGGCCTGGACTGTGGTGCAGAGCCGAGCCTGGACCGGTGAGCAGAGGCGGGCCTGGACCGGTGAGCAGAGGTTTGCTTGCGACATGGCATGGAGCAGTCTGGGGTTTGACCTAAACATGGCGTGGAGCAGACTGATGCTAGGCTGTGACATGGCATGGAGCAGACTGCGGTTCGGCTGTGATATGGCATGGAGCATTCTGGAGCTTGGCTGAGACACTGCATGGATTAGGCTGAGTTTCAGCTGTAAAATGATATGGAGCAGGATGAGGTGTGGTTGCGACATGGCATGGAGCAGACTGAGGCGTGGCTGTGACATGGCATGGAGCTGACTCAGGCATGGCAGTGACATGGCCTGGAGCTGACTCTGGCATGGTAGTGGCATGGCCTGGAGCTGACTCAGGTGTGGCGGTGACATGGCCTGGAGCTGACTCTGGCGTGGTGGTGACATGGCCTGGAGCTGACTCTGCATGGCTGTGATATGGCCTTATATGTTTTTTTTAGAAATTAATGTTTCAAGGTTCCACTTCTTAAGTGTTTCCCTCACATATGAATCATCACATCCTATTTAAAAAATATTGTTCATATAAAGTGAATTAACAACTTGTAATTTCAATTTCAAGCAATGGGTTTCATTTACGAGGCGATCACAAAACCAGCCAGGCATCTTCCTGCAATGGTAAAAGAACACCAATGTTCAAAATGTTGCTGCTTTTTGGCATTAAAAAGACACAATAAAAGTGATAAATGGCACAATGTGAAAAAAGTCAAAACCGTCTTGAATTCAGGGGCGCAGAACTATCTGAAAAGTGGCTTCTGATTAGGCTATCACCCAATGTCATGTAGATGCTGGCTATTGTGTAATACAGGGGTCGGCAACATATGGTACGCATGCCAATGGGTAATCATTGGCACGCCAGCAACGGCGAGAGAGGAGTAGACTATATTTATATAAATTCCGCACCTGCATTCCAATCTACATCTTGATGTAATCCTTCCTCATGATTAATGAATGAATGGGAAGCTAAACACTATTAAAGTGTGATGAGACTCACACTGCGCGTGCAAGCCATCACAAGCCAGCAGCACTTCTCTTTCGATTAATCACGGGAGTAAATGTGCCCGCTTTGCTTCGGTCAGACTGCGCGGATGACAGCCTACATTCCGTGTTTCTATTTGTTTCTTTTTGCTTTCAAAACAACATGTCATGTAATAAGGAAAACACCACTATTAATCCTTCATCGACACAGCCATTGACTAGGAAAATAAAAATGGCGCACCATGTCAATAAACGTTAATTTACAATAATAAACGTTAGGAATAACCCAAAAGAACGACACAATATGTTTAACCCAACTATTGGGTAAAAAAAATAACCCTACGTTTTTTGGAGTGCAGGAACAAGGCAAGAGAAGGAGGATCTAAGTGCAGGCTTATTTAATAAAAACTCAGAGATATAAACATAAGAATTTCAAAACACAAACATAGAATAAACCATTACATCCATCAAGGTTAACAATTGACAAAGACAGAGAGAACGCAAGCACAATATATACACAATAACTAACAAGGGTAACAATCAGGGTTGAGAGGGTTACTTTTTAAAAAGATCACGAAAGATTACAGAATACATGGTGTAAAATGTAATGTGTAACCTATTCTGTTAGATTACTCGAGGTCAGTATCGTATTCTAAACGTATCTCAGTGTAAAGCTGACAATTTACACAAGGTATATTTATATTTCTTCTTCTCCAAGCTTACTTCAAACTTACTTCTCTATCTACTCGCATGAATGTAACGCATCATATGTATTTTTGTATTTTAAAAACGTAATCCCGTTACACATATTCCGTTACTCCCAACCCTGGTAACAAGACACAGGGTGACAATCAGGGATGGAATCAGGAACTGAGACACAAAGAAAACACAGAACTTCAAAATAAAAGTCTTAGTTCTCCTAGCAACCTCTAGTGGCTACTAGGGCAAATGTCGCAAGTGTTACAGAGCCACCCATCTAAGGAGTGGCTCCTGAAGCCCCATTACACTAAACAAAACACACTCACAAAAAAAAAAAAAAAAACAGTTAAAGGTGGAGCCAGTGGAGGGCCTGGAAACCGGTGTAGATCAGGGAACCAGGGCGGAGTCAGTGGCCAGGTAAGTGGCTCCAGGAAAGGAGTGAGGTCTGGCAGCCAGGGAGGTGGAGACTCAGGGGGCAGAGCCACAGGAGGCAGAGACTCAGAAGGCAGAGCCCCTGGAGTCAGAAAAGGGAGGTCTAGCACCAAGGGAGGTGGAGACTTAGGGGGTGGAATCATAGGAGGTGGAGAATCAGAGGGTGGAGCTGTGGAAAACTCAGAGCGGAGCCACTGGACAGGGATCAGCAGACTGGACGGTGGTCGCTGAACAGGGATCAGCAGACTGGACAATGGCCAAAGGAGAGGGATCTTCGACAGGCACAGGGGACCGGACAGGCTCATCGTCAGCCTCTGGGAACTTGTCAGGCTCATGCTGGCCGGGGATGAACGAGGCTTCAGGCATTTTCTCTGGGACAGACGAGGCTTCAGGCACAGGCTCTGGGACGGATGAGGCTTCAGGCACTGGCTCACGACCGTAGCAGGCGTGGGTGCTGGCTCATTGACCGTGTCAGGCGTGGGCACTGGCATGTTAACCGTGGTAGGTGTGGGCACTGGCTCATTGTCCGTGGCAGGCGTGGGTGTTGGCAGTGGCACGGATTACTGCCGAACCCCACAGTGTAAGGGGAGAATGTGAGCCTCAAAGCACATTCAATGAGCTCAACCAAGGAAAGTTCACTTAAAAAAAGTTAATTACATCCCTCAAGGTTAATAACTGAAAAGACAGAGAGAACACAAGGGCAATATAAATACACATAAATAAAAAGGGTATCAAGACAGCTGGATGGCAATCGGGGAAGGAATCAGGAACAGAGAAACAAGAAGGAAAACACAGAACTTCAAACTAAAAGTCTTAGTTCTCCTAGTGACATCTAGTGACCTCTAGGACAAATCTCCCAAGTGTTACACATCAAATTAAAGTTGTTTAAAAACAACTACTAATCCCTTAACTGTTGAATAAATGTCAAGTACAAAGTGTGGTGTTGTTAAAGGAATTTTTTGTGTATAATTCGTTAAACTCAATCAACAGCATTTGTAGCATAATGCTGATTACCACAAAAAAATATATTCAACTCATTTATTTGAAAATCATGCTTACAGTAAGGCAATTACTATGAAAGTGAATGTGGCCAGTCCATAAACATTAAAATACATGCTTTTGGAAAAATATGTCCACAAGATGTAAACATTACACGTTAATATGACTTTAGTGTGATAAAAACTCTGTTTTACATTATTTTAGTGTAAACTAATTGTGAGGGACCAATCAGGAAGACATGAGAACACAAGCTTTTCAACAAAAAAAAATGGGTCTTTATTTTAACCCACAATCTTTCAAACAAATAATTAAAAAATATTAAAAAAGAATAATCTCAGTCAAATTGCATAATTAAACTAGACTGAAATACTGAGGTCAACAGAACAGAATAAAATGTTAACTATTGCTCAACTGAAGAGAACTATAAATTATATATAAATATATGAAACAAAAGATTGTCAAAATCTATTTCCCTCTCCCTGATACGTTCTATCATCTGGTTTACTTGAGTGGAACCATCAGGAGTGAAATTCTTGGTTTTGGCCCAGACTATGTTCTTTGTCACTCACCAGAGTGACGCTTCCGAAGGCTAAGACTGCAGATCAACATCATCTCTCCAAATCATCGGTAACTTAAACTCAACAGAAATAAATATAAGAAACAACGCAAAATAACAATACAATGCAATTAGTATGTGGGCACTCCAAACCAGTTAAAGGTGTACTAAAATGTAAATAAAGAATTGAAATAGAAACCAGTTTTTCATCCAGTATCATTATTATAAAACAATATTAAATGAAAATGCATTTAAAGTATCTAACCAACTAAACTACTGGGATATGAAAAGAGATATATATGGAAGATTGAGAGCAGCATGTAACATGTACTGTGTGTGTGTGTGTGTGTGTGTGTGTGTGTGTGTGTGTGTGTGTGTGTGTGTGTGTGTGTCAGACCCGCTGCTCACGATCATTAAGGACCTTCATGATGGCGAGCGGGCCCGGGTAAAACTACGTGGTCGGGAGTCAGAGCCATTCCCTGTTCACCTTGGAGTGCGACAGGGATGTCCTCTGGCTCCCACATTATTTATATATATCTATTTCGACCACGTGGTTCGTGAAGCCTTTGATGGCTGTACCGGATGAATTTCCATCTGGTACAGATATAATGGTAGGTTGCTTGAGGTGTGGTCAAGGGATGGCTCCCTATTGGTCAACCACATTATGTATGCTGATGATCTGGTGATTGCTGCTCACTCAGAGGAGGAGTTGGAGGTGCTGCTGATGAACCTGGAGCTTGCCACTAAGAGATGGGGCCTTACCATCAGCCCAACCAAAACTAAGCACCTGCCTGGGTATTATGTACCATCGGACACTCCACCCCCACAGCTCACAATTGGTTATGGGGCAGTTGTGGAGAGAGTGGAGTGTTTTCCATACCTGGGCAGTGTGCTTATGACCAGCTCCGGTTTGATTCAGTCTCACTCCGAATCAGTCAAGCGGCATTATCTTTTCAATGGTTGCGTAACGCTGTGTGGAAGCTACCCGGTTTGTCGCTCCGCACAAAGCTTCAGGTATTCTCGGCCACGGTTATTCCCTCACATCTCTATGCTTGCGAAACGTGGACCCCCCCTAATGGAACATCTTCGCCGATTAGAATATTTAGGCTGGCCTGCCTTAGATCCATCCTGGGTTTAACCAGGCTGGATTGTGTGAGGAGCTCACAAATCTTTGAAAGATGTGGACAAAGTCCCATCGGTGAGCTCCTCCGGTAGGCAAGGTTGCATTGGCTGGGTCATGTAGCCCGCATGCCCGGCCACCGCATGCCTAAACAGCTTTTGTTCGGCCGGATAGAGGGGGCTAAGCGGGCGCGGCACGGGCTGGAGAAGAGATGGAGTAATGTGGTACAGGAGGATGTGGAGCTTAGTGGACTTGCCGATGACTGGTACCAGCGGTGTCAAGATCAGCCTCTTTGGAGGAGGCTTGTGAAGGACGCTACTGACCAGTTGGAGGCAACAACAATGGAGGGCAGAGGAGCGACGCTCACAACAACGAGCAGAGCGTCAGGTGTCTAAAGCACAGCAAGTTGGCACAGTAGGGGGCACAGGTGGTGCATCAGACAGTCATCTCAGTCAGTCAACCCGTGTCACCTGTTGGATCTGTCCCATGACCTCCTGCCAGCAGGCGTTCGACACTTCACTTGGCTTTAACGTGCACATAGCCTGGCACAAGCATCGTGGTGATGTCACCGCCACTTAGTGGCGAATGGTGGTTGTTGTTGTGCATGATGTGTCTGTGTGTGTGTGTATATGCATCTTTTACTAAATGTGAGTGTTATGCAGCTATATTACTTTTTATTGTGACTGTCACAATAATCGTTAATAGGTTTTATTGGCATTGCGTCATCACTGCAATAAAACTTACACATGATCAGGTTTGTAAGTGATCTAATCACACAAAAATAATGTAAAACTGTATAATGCAACTGTATTTTCCCCTTGTGAATATACTTTTAAAATAATGTGTATTTTAATGTTTATGGACTGGCCTCATTCCCTTCCATTGTGTTTCCTGTAACCACAACTTTTTATTTATTTTTATTGTTACGTTGTAACATGTATTCAATGTGGTGTAATATATCTGAAATTGTTTCTGTTTTGGTTGTTTTTTTGGGTGGGAATGTCTAGTTTTGCATTTCTGCTTTTCCCCTGGCTTTTCGCCTCTCTATCATTCTCCCTCTCACTCTAATCACAACCAGGTGAGAGCACAAACAAAGAGTTCTCCTGATTGGTCTAGCTGTGAGCTGCTGAAAAGCTTCTAGCTGCTAAAAGATGCTGGAAAGCTTCATTCCCTGTCTCCCTTCTCCTGGCAAAGATGTGTTGTTATACTCTTTTGAGAGTTTGTTGTATAGGAATTGAGATAGCATTTGTGCCTTGTGCCTAGTGAGTGAGTTATTGCTAAGAGTAGGTGTTAAAAGGTATTGGTAAATGGTCTGCACTTATATGTGTTTTATTTACCTTAGAGGTTACCAAAGCGCTTTACACTGTGTCCCAATCACCCATTCACACACACTCATACACCGATGGCGGCAGAGCTGCCATGCAAGGTGCTACCCTGCCATTGGGAGCAACTTGGGGTTCAGTGTCTTGCCCAAGGACACTTCGGCATGTGGAGTTGTGTGGGCTAGGATTCGAACCACCAACCCTGTGATTAGTAGCCGACCCGATCTACCACCTGAGCCACACAGCCGCCCCAGCCTCCCCATTCTTGTTACAGTCTTTCCAACCTAGAGCCGATTTGCAAATAATTTTAGAGGTAAACAATATTATGCCACAAATGCTGTCCACTGAGCTCAAGTTGTATTGAACCCAGAATATTCCTTTTAAAACTACCCCACTGCTAGGGTGGGGTGAAATTTTTACATGATTGAATGTGGTAGTTAAAGGTGCACTCAGTAATATTTTCCTCATTCAAAAAGTTTAATGACTAAAGACATTAATTGTAATTTTGCAAAGAATGTATGAAATCATGACCACTCACATTAAAATGAAGATTTGAGATGTGACCTTATAAAAGCTGTTTTATTCTACATGGAGAGGTTCCACATGTGGGGGCTGCCATGTAAGAATCACATGACCAGCCGAATAGTACTCTCTTAAGCTCAGTAACCATCTTGTTTTTGACACTTTGACTTATTGATAAAAGTAATCATGGCTGACTGTGAATACTACATTTCTTCAATGGTATCTGAAACTGAAAAGTGAAACGTAAACATGGTTCCCTGAGTGGGAAGGAAATGCTGCATAATCGCATTGGGACACACCCTGAGTTTCACATGGTCTAAAGCCCCTGTACAATTATGCCATTTTATTGGCTGGTGGCACTTGTATGACGCCCCTAGGGAGGAGTCCCAGGCTCAATAAAAGGGCCATTGAGTCAACAATTCCTCTGTTGTGGCAACCAAAGCACACCAACAACTGCTCTGACTTATGCCACTAGCAACATAAACTCATAGCGCCCAAACTGGGCCAAGCATATGCAATCTTTCATGCTCTTCCGACTCAAATGGGGGAGGATAGAGAGCCTGAAAATTATTACTCTGCGAGCGAGAAACGCCCTTGGGAAAATAGCCCAAACGAGGTCTTAACACCGCTCTTGAACAGCCTGGCCCAAAATCCACACATAAGGGATTGATCGACAAGGCATGCAAATCACCAACCCTTTTAAACGATGCTAATGCTACTAGCAGGGCCATTTTAACTCTCAGAAACGTATCATCGACTGCTGCCAAGGGCTCGAACGGAGCACTTGAGAGCACCTCTTAAACAACAGATAAATCCCTTAAAAGGGAACACGGACGGGATGCGTATGCCTGCGTACCCCGTGCATAAAAGGAGAGACAAGAGAATGTCAACCGACAGAGATTCTATCTACCTATTCCGGCCAACAGCAAGAGCAATACGGGCAGCTGTGGATCAGGTGGTAGAGCGGGTTGGCCACTAATTGCAGGTTTGGTGGTTTGATTCCTGGCCCACATGACTCCAAGCGTCCTTGGGAAAGACACTGAACCCCAAGTTGTTCCCAATGGCAGGCTAGAGCCTTGCATGGCAGCTCTGTCATCATTGGTGTGTGAGTGTGTTTGTGTGAATGGGCGAATGAGTTCAGAGTGTAAAGTGCTTAAGGTTAAAAAAGGGCTATATAAGTGCAGACCATTTATCAATTATCAATCAGAAGCTTACCGCAATTCCATGATGGCCTTTAATAACTGGTGTAATTGTTTGTACCAGTCCCCATTCTAATCCTCGACACCATCTCACTTCCATTTCATTTTAAGCAATTTAATTCAAAACAGTAAGCATATAAGAAAATATTGTTCTTCAAAATAGCAAATAAAAGCTTATTAATGTATGACAAGAAATAATTTTGGAAAGTTTAAATGTCTTGCAGTGTGACATGTTACACTCCAACTAAATCTATTATATCTACAGCTTTGTGGTAATTCTTATTATCATGTATGCAGTTTTATGATCATATTAATGTAACTGAGAAACTGCATGGTATATTTCTAACTTTAAAAATGAATTTGTCACATTGCAGGAGCAGTCACATCACCTATAAATTATAGGCTGTCTTTTTCTCATACACATACAGTACATTATAGGTTCATACAAATTCATGACTGAAATCTTGATGTTGATTAAAAAAAGTTATGGACATGTTATGTGTCAAATACCATACCCCCATACATTGTCCCATTGTGTGAAATCTGTGTATTAGTACAGTAGTAGCACTTTACAATGTAGTGGTAAAACACTCCACAACCATGTTATTGTCAGTTTTGTAACATGTAGATGAAAAGTCTCGTCATGTTGTATATCAAATAAAATATCAGAATCTGATATGCAGATGATACCAGTTTTGTCATATTAAATCCATGAACATGATCATAAATCAAATTATAAAACAGATGCTAAATTTTACTTTATCTTAAAAAATACTTTTTTTTTTGTATTGTAGATATTGTATATTATATTATATTATATTAATATTACTTCTGCAGCCATCTCAGAGGGGTGGTTGGCATGTACAACAGTGAAATCACCCCAGGATCTAATTTCAAATTGGCAGGGGTGGAAAGATTACTGGCAAGCATGGGAAAATTAGTTTGGAACAGGGGCTACATCACGCTTAAAAAGGAATATTTCACTGAAAAATGAAAATTTTCACTCTCATGCCATCCCAGATTTGTATGACTTTCTTCTACAGAACACAAATTAAGATTTTTAGAAGAATGTCTCAGCTCTTTTGGTCCATACAATGACAGAGAATCAGTGCTAAAATATTGAAGCTCCACAAATCACATAAATCAGCATAAAAGTAATCTAATCCATGTGCCTCTAGTTAATCCATGACTTCAGAAGTGATATGATAGATGTGTTGAGAAACAGATCAATATTTAATTCCTTTTTTACTATTAAGTCTCCTCCCTGCTCAGTCTTTCTCTACTTTAAATTTCGTATTGTTCTTCTTGTGTTTTTGGTGATTCAAAATCTTCATGCATATCGCCATCTACTGGGCAGAGAGAAGAATTTCTAGCAAATTCTAGTCTTAAATATTGATCTGTTTCTCACCTACATCTGTCACATCAATTCTGAAGTCTCGGATTAAACTACTGTAGTTGTATGCACTACTTTTATGCTGCTTTTATGTGCTTTTTGGAGCATCAAAAGTTTGGCACCCCTTCACTTACATTGAATGGACCTACAGAGCTTAAATATTCTTCTAAAAATTGTGTTCTGAAGAAAGAAAGTTATAGACAGATGGCATGAGGTTAGTAAATAAAATTTTTTTTGTGTGTGTGAATTATTTATTTAAGTAGTGCATGGGGGGCCACATTGTCCTCCTTTTGAGATACAATGTTAAACATTTATTTAGTTCTTATATCTTTTAAGCAAATAAATATTTGTGTTCTCATTCTAATGTATGATGCACAATTTTCTGAAGTTTGTGACTGGTGGAATATTCTGCCAGAAGTATTGCTCTACAAATGTCAATATTTATAAAGGCTAGGCATAATTATAAATCATTTTATCATCTCTACTTTCCTGGTAATTTATTATAACAATTAACTCAAACTCTACATCAGGGGTCATTATTAAAAAAAACGAACAAAATTTAAACAAAATATTTTATTAAAAATGTCACTGTTATTCTATTACATTAATACTTTTAAAGCTACTCGAGTTATTCAGCCAAAAATTGGTGGTTTTCTCGTTTGTTTGATTAATAGCCTTTATATGACATAGCCTACTAGACAGTGCTCTATTCAGTTACATGTACACTTCAAGTCCAATATTTTGATGCAAATACGCTTTTTGTCCCACTGTTTAAATTCACTTTAGACAAAAACGACTGCGTTTACATTAATGTTTCATCAAGATGGGCATTGGTGGAATTATAAAGTGAATTTGATCATTAACGATCAAACATTAGCCACCTGTCATTCAAACAACACGCAGCTACAGACATCAGGAAATAAAAAGTTGATATTTTAGATTTTATCTAGATCCACCAGTTGGTTGTCTTGCTATCATGACTGATGTAATGAACACCCCTGTTCTAGATGTATAACATAGGCTAAATATAGAAAACTACTCAAAAGATTGATTGAGGACATCTCTACTTTTTTCAGATAAACATCTAGATCATTTTATTGCCCAGCCCTATTGATAACATTGCATTAATATCACACATCAACCCAATAATCTCAGTGATAGATAGTTAAATTACAGGCTACATTATAGACACACAGAATCTAGTAAGCAGAAATATGAAATTTACCTTGATATGTTTCTTCAAATTATAGGCAGGATTAATGCTGATATCTGGTTTGAGCAAGATAAACTCATATGACACGATCAAACAATTGACCTTTTTCACTGCAATAAGCCCTTTCAGGTGCAGCCGTGGATGTTCAGCTGCAAACTGTGCTTGAGGCATCCATATCATATGATTTGATTTGACGGGAGTCAAAAGAATCTCCCTAGCCAATCATGTTGATTGATAAAAAAAAATCAGGACAGGGAAGTAGCAAACACAGATGGAGGGAAAATAGTGCAGTAAAAGTACAGTTACAGCACTTAAAATGTACTCAAGTAAAAGTATAACATTTTCATCACTTAAAGTAAAATTCTTGGGAAAAAGTAGTTAAATACAGTAACGTGAGTACTTGTAATTTGTTACTTTACACCCCTGCTTATTGGTTAAACTGATGATACAACTCACTATGTTACAACACTCCCTGGTCTCCCCATGTCTTAATTCCTGGCAAAAACTGCTGTGTTAACACAAAGTTCTTTGGTTTCAATATCTAGGTCAGGCTAAATGCATCACATAATAATTTAGGCAATGTAGAAATGAGATATTGCACAACAGTGCACTGTTGTACAAATCCAGTCAAAATATGTAAAAAGTAATTCCACATTTGTTTCTGAAATGAGAATAGAAACAATAAAAATATGCCTGCATTTGCATTCGTATTTGCTTTGGCTATGTACGATTCTGGATCTGATTAGAGAAGAGAGAGGAAGTTGTTGAAAATATAGAAATAGAGAAGCTCTTCATGCCATACTCCTTTACCATCCAGAGGAAGACCGTCAGCCTCCCACCTACACCCCCCCCCCCTTAATAAATAAAAACAGACTAAACTGCATTTGCAGCATAATAAGATGCAGCAATTAATGCCATCGATTCACATCCATAAGGATCCTGACTCGTGGAATCTGATTACTTTTTATTCCATTTCAAAACTCCAAGTTAGTTTCAGAAGCCAGTAACTTGGTTAGTGCTGGGCTGGAGTGGGAATGAGATGGCTGCTGAGCTTGATTGATGAGAATGCAGTAGGCAAGCTATTAAAAAAACAGTAGCTTTCATATCCCAGACAATGGCTATAAACATATTCTGAGAGCTGCATCCAAAATGACTCCTTTAGAGAGCAAAAATTGTTTATCGCCATAAACTCACAGTTTATTGGATGTTCAATACATTGAGTTCACAATACATTATACCCATCTTTGGTCTTACTCATGTCAATGACAAATAGATATTGCACACATATGAATAATTTTTGGTCTCCATTATTATTTAGAGATCTGGAATAATGACTTCAATGTTAAAGAAGTATTATGAATGGGGAAATTACATTTTAATTATTTAGAGGTCATTTATTTGCTTGATGATGATACAGGTGTCTTGCATTTATTTATTTATTTATTTATTTATGTATTTATTTATTTATTGTGATTGTATAATTTAGAAGCTGTGTAAATACTGAGGAGTGTTATTTTTTTTTTCTGTGAACCACACTCTGATTCTGACTGAACTGCCAGTGTGAAAGGATCCTTGGTGAATTTTCTCTAAATGTGTTGTGTTTGTTTACGGGTGGACAAAATGAAAAGGTGCACAGACAAACATGTTAATAAAGATATAGATGATGAATCAATGGAAGAAAAATAGAAAGGGGGAAGTATAGCTCAGTCTCAGTTACTACATTTATTGCAGGCGTTTTTTTATTACGTTCAGATCAGGTTGGCACCAGTCATGCATCTCTGAAGCTTCTGTTAGACCAGTTTTTTTTCACTGTAATACACTCCTTTTAGTTAAAAAGCTATCTAAAATATTGCCATATCATATTTTATTATGCTTTGGCTGGACTGGGAGCACAGCAGTGCATTAATGAGGGTTGGAAACTGTCATCCATTGCCTCAGACAATCCCGGGTTAACACACTTAATGTAATTCTCCTGCAAAATAACATTTATAGTGTGCACGGTAAGATATCTATTTTAGTTTTGGAAGTTCTTGACAGATTTCCTAAAGAGTTTTCTAATTTTCTCTCTCAAAGATTATCCCTATGCGATCTGGATTCTCCTCAGCAAAGAGAAAGCCCTGACCCCGGACACCACATCCCCCATGCCCCCGCCGATGCTTCAGAAGATGGGAGCAGCACATGATCCCGAGGCATTCATATACCTCTTTGAGTGTACCGCCGAGATCTGGGAGTGGCCGTGCGGCCAATGGAGAAAGCTGTCCGGGGAAGCCCAGCTTGCAGCTCAACAACTGTCGGCGGCTAGTCTCCTGGTTTATGAGGACCTGAAGATGTCCATCCTGCAGCGGGTTGGCTGGAGTCCGAATTTGCAGCTCTTCCATGGCATAAAGTTGGAGAGGACTGGCTGCCCATTCACCTTTGCCCAGCGGCTCCGAGATTCCTACCTGAGATGGCTGCTGGCAGGGGATCATGGCATCTAGGAAGTGATCGACCAGGTGGTGCTTCAACAGCTAATCCATCGACAGCCAAAAGGAATGGTGGAGTGGGTCCAGTGCCACCACACCGGCATCCCCATTCCAGCTGCCATATGGGAGGTAATTGATGTCATAAGCGAAGCTTGGGAGGAGGAACCTTCAGCCAGTAAAAATTAAATTCAATACGTTCTTGATCTTAGAGCAAAACTCCATACCTTGGGGCAACTAACACAGGAGAATTTGCTCCAAGCTCAAGAACGACAGAGCCGACTGTAAAACAGTGGGAATTTGCACCAGGAGATAAGATAATTGTATTACTGCCCACATCAAATTACAAATTACTCGCTAAGTGGCAAGGACCCTTTGAGGTCACACAACGAGTGGCGGATCTAGATTATGAGTTAAAGCGAACCGATAGAGGGGGCACATATATATCACCCCAACCTCCTGAAATTATGGAGGGAGGTGGTGCCTGAGACGTTGGCTATGGCAGTTCCGGTGAGGGCAGAGCTCGGGACAGAGGTGAATACAAAACACAATCATATCACCCCGGTCACTTGCGTAGGCCACCTCACACCGTATCAACTCGCAGAGGTTACCAAGTTGCAACAGGAGTTTGCAGATGTGTTTTCCCTTCTACCTGGTCAAACAAACCTCATCCAGCACCACGAGACCAAGCAGTGTTAGTGGTATGTAGCCGGTCCCTACCAATTGCCCAAGCACAAAAAGAAAATTGTCCAGGAAGAATTGTATGCAAGGCTATATATTGGGGTAACAAAGGAATCCAACAGCAATTGGTCCAGCCCGATTGTTCTAGTTTCTAAGATCAATGGGTCTGTACAGTTCTGTGTGTATTATAGAAAAGTCAATGCCGTGTTCAAATTTGATATAATCCCAATGCCTCGCGTTGATGAGTTGCTCGATCGGTTGGGCTCTGCTCGATTTTATTCGACACTGGATTTGACAAAGGGTTATTGGCAGATCCCCTTGACACCAATTTCCCATGAAAACAGCATTCTCTACACCGTTTGGATAACACCAATTTGTGACACTTCCGTTCAGTTTGTTTGGGGGCCCCGGCTACGTTTCTGTGTCTCATGGACCAAATCCTCAGACCACATTCGGCTTACGTTGCTGCCTATTTAGATGATATCATCATTTACAGCAATGATTGGCAGCGGCACATGCAGCATCTGACGGTGGTTCTAAGATTACTGCGACACGCGGGACTCACAGCAAACTCCAAGAAGTGTGCGATTGGGTGGAGGTACTGTGTCTGGGGTTCCACTTGGGCCATGGGCCAAAAAGGGGGTGAGGCAGTTCCTGGGGCTGGCTGGCAATTATAGAAGATTAATGCCTAATTTTTCAGATGTCACCAGCCTGCTGACTGATCTCACTAAAAAGGGAGCTCCAGACCTAGTCCAGTGGACGGATCAGTGTCAACAGGTGATTACCCAGGTTAAAGCCACAGTTTGCAATGCGCCACTTTTGCATTCACCCAATTCTGTCTTGCAGACGTACTCTTCATACAGAGGGCTGGGGGCCATACTCTCGCAGGTGGTGGAGGAGGAGGAGTGGCCGGTGCTGTACATTAGCCGCAAGCTCTCACTGAGGGAGACTAAGTACAGCACTGTATAAAAGGAATGTCTCGCCACTCTCTGGTACTACCTGTTCGGATCACATCCCACTCTAATGGCTCCACAGCATTAAAGATACCAAGGAGCGGATCACCCGTTGGTATCTGGCTCTTCAGCCTTTTAAGCTTAAGGTGGTCCACAGACTAGGAGCGCAGATGACTATCCTGACTTCCTTTCCATAAATAGGAGGGGGGTAGTGGTAGACAGGCCAGATGTTCCCCAGCCTGAGTTGGGCGGTGAGGATATGTGGCAGCGGGGGTGTGGTCAAGCGTTTAGAAAGTGGTAAGGTTGCTTGACCTGAGCTATATTATGTCTAACACCTGTCTCTAATTCCAGTGAGCATGGGGAGAGTGCATATAAGCAGCCACGCCACCAGCAGACAGGGAGAGATAGTCTGGTACGAGAGTCTCACAGTGAAGCTACTGAGTTATGACGTTAAAGAATTGTGATAAAAAATGTGTGATGATTAAGAGGCTGTGACTAGGAGCCTGTGATGCTAAAGAGTTTGAGAAGCTGAAGAAGTTACGGTGCCAGTTGTGACTGTGTTAACTCAAAGTTTGTGATTAAAAACTCACCCGAGACCTGAAGCACCCTGTCCCAGTGTCCTCCTTCCCTCATTCAGAGTGGCTTCGCTTACAAACATTATTTGCTGTTTTTAAATTTGCAGACATACAATTTTTGTAAGACAACCAATGATACACAAAATTTGAGTAAAACATTTTCAATTTTAATTTGAAAATATACTGTATAAACAAACAGGCCCATGACAAATGTTTCAATAAGTCAGTACACCCTAACGTTCCATAAACTTCCATGCTGTTCTTTAGAATGACAATGATAATGCATTCAATTTCATGGGTAAAATTAATGATAGGCAACGTCAAGATTGTATGTTAGAATTGAATCAGTAGACTATAATCAGAATTTACATTTCCTTCAATATACTTTAGTGAATTTAAAATGTGCTTAAAAAGTCTTAGTTCATTTTGCATGGTCCAGTGTAATTTGTATCTATCTCAATTTACGAGTCAACTCGACTCTGCTCACTTTACTTTTCTGTGCTTGCTTTTCCACTGCAGTTTAGTGCAGCCTCAACATGGGTGGAATTACAGGCTGATCGTCATAGTTGCACCGCCTCTACTGCCGTGACTACCTTAAATGTGACACAAACACATATCAAAGGAGTAATGGAGGATACTGAAGGAATGGTGTTCTTTATTTTTGGCATGTGGCTGTTTTTCACAGCAAGACGACAAACTTTGTTTCAAAAGAGTCTGATGGCAACAAGACAAAATACAGCTAAAAAAAAGCAGGAGAATTTGGGAAATCATACAACAAAGCACAGACTTTGGTGGGGTGGTATATTAAGGGTTCCAAATTAGTTCATGTTTTTACATGTCTACATAATAAATTTGCCATTGAAGGGGGATTGTGCCCCTGTATAACACTTGCTGCTGTTTCTTAATACCCGTTTCTTTACATCTGTTCCTGTGTGCTGCTTCATCAGAGTTGCTTCATTGTCTGTTTTGCCAAACTTTTTGCAATAAATTTGTCTTGTTGCTGCACTATATGGTACAAAACATTAAATTATATACAGCAGAAAAAATATCACATAATAAATAACATAGCCTAATTGTGTACTGTATGCTGTTCCAGAAATTAAAACCCCACAGATACACATACAATACATATTTTATAATGAATGATTGCCAAATAAGAGTGATCTCTAATGAGTTGGGCTCAGGTGCATTCAATCAGTCAGAAAATCAGAGGGTTTCGTGATAATGTGGGAAATTGTGCTATAAGAGTAACAACTAACACTTACTTTTACACCAGCACAAATAATCCAAATGAAGTAGAATGTCTCAGGTTACTTAAATGTAACCCCTGTTCCCTGATAAAAGCGTAATGAGATGCTGCGCTGATTTAGCGCTTTGGGAACATCTTTAGGAGTGACCAGCTATGAATATGTGTGCAACACTTCAATTAAATTGACTAGAATTTGTAGCCTCTGCTGGTGACATCATTGGATGCACCTGCAGCAGGGCTATAAATAGATGCACCACAGGTGCATCATCAGATATTTTGTCTGAAGAGCAGTCCTGGGGCATCTTCAGTGTGGCAATGAAGCGCAGCATCTCATTCCACTTTTATCAGGGAACAGAGGCTACATCTAAGTAATAAGAGACTTTCCCTATCAAAAAGCTACACTTTGATGCTGTGCTGATTTAGCGCTTTGGGAACAAGAATTCCCACGCCGCCGCACTGTGGGTCCAGACCCCATACGATAGTGTAGTTGTGCTCACAAGAGCGCAAGAGGTCTCAGACATGAGCTTGTGATGTTGACTCAAGGACGTGAGAGCCCGGAGTGGCATGAACATCCAAACTATAGAATCTTATGAATGTATGCGGAGAGGACCAGCCCGCCACATTACAAACATGTTGCAGAGGGACTCCTCTGGCCATAGCTTTAGAGGAGGCAACCCCTCTGGTAGAGTGAGCCTTGATAACTACTGGTGAAGCGTGACCGTGTGCCTTGCAAAGGAGCCAGTGCTGCATCCATGCATTTTGTGAATGTGCGGGTGATAGGGCTAGGCTGAATGGAAGAACCCGATATTGAATAGCTTCGCCCCCGAAAGCGAACCTCAGGAACTTCCTGTGTGGTGGCAGAATTTCTTTATGAAAATATACATCCATGAGATCGATCGTGACCAACCAATCGTGATGTTGGATTTGAGACACGACCGTCTTGACAGCATCTTGGACTTGAATGCCCTGATTGAGCGATTCAAGCCTCGAAGTTCTAAAATCGGACGCAACCCCCCCACCCTTCTTGGGAACCAGGAAGTATCTGCTGTAGTATCTGACTCTTTCTCTGGAAGGGGAACATGTTCTATGGCCCCTTTGACAAAGAGATTTTGCAGTTCTTTCCACAGTAGACATGCTTGTTCCGGTTTCACGGTAGTGGAGACTAGTGGAGGAAGGTGATCAAATTGAATTCTGTAGCCTTTTTCTACTGTTTTTAGAACCCACATAGAAACACCTGGCAGTAGCTTCCATGCTGCCAGGTTCTCTGAGATGGGTATACATTTTGACACTTCCTGTTGAGGGGATGTTGAGTCTTCCTAGTGGAGTCCTGGACTAAGGCAGGAAGCAACGGAACACCCAACTCTTTGCTGGAAACCTCTAACTCCCGAAACACCAGAGGCGTTGGAATTGAAGAGGTTTTGTGGGGGTATCGGGAAGGTACAGGTGAATGCTTCACGTCTCGAGGGGGACTACCCCCACAAGGCTGAGCGCAAGACTATCAGGTTTTTTCTTCTTAGAAATGACTGCCCTGAGGTCTTGCTTCGGGGGCTGCTGAGGGCGACAAGCCAGCCCCAAGTCTCTACGAGGGGGAGCATGACTCGCCATGCCCTTCTAGAAGGACCGGGGTGGGGCTGGGTGGCTGACAGCCCCTCCCCCTGAGTGTGGCGAGGAAGGAATTGCCTGAAGGGTTCCTCGTGACACTTTGCCTCCTGGAACCTGGTGATAACTACATTCATAGTGTCACCAAATAAGCCAGAAGGCGAAACTGGGGCATCGAGAAGGAAAACTTTGTCCTTTTCCCTGATGCCCGAAAGGTTGAGCCATAAGTGTCTCTCCATGCTGACTAAAGCAGACATAGACCAGCCAATGGCGCGAGCTGTCTGCTTGGTCGCGTGGAGAGACAGATCCATGGCTCGATGAAGCTCAGAGAAAGCCTCTTCGTCAACCGTGGTGCCCACACTCAGGTCCTTCAACAGATCAGCCTGGTAGGCCTGTAACCCTGCCATAGTGTGCAGGGCAGCACCAGCCTGACCTGCTGCCTGATAAGCCTTCCCCACAAGTGTGGAGGTGGTCCTGCACAGCTTTGTGGGGAGAGTGGGTCTCATTAGTAATGATGCCAAGCCAGGCAAGAGATAACCCGCAAGTGTCTCTTCTACCGGCAGCATAACTGAATACTCCTGTGCCTCGGCACCCACGATAGTCCAATATATCGACATTGAGGGCATGAAGACACGGGAAGTATAAGGTTCCCACCATGAACGAGAGAGCTCATCATGGAGGTCTCTTTTTCACGTAGCCAGTCTAACTGTAGTCTGGCCACAGCCTGAGTAACCACCTTGAGTATTTCCTCAGCCACTTTATTATTGTGCGTGGAATATTCAGAGGTTCAACGTCCTCCTCGTGAACCGAAAAGGCTCTTGGAAGAAAGCGAGATGAGTGCAAAGCATTTTGACTGTAAACAGATCGCAATGCTCGCACCCGCCCCAACGCAAGAGCAGCATGCTCTTCCCCCAAACACACACAAAAAACTGGTGTGTGTCTGTTTCAGCCATAGAGCGTAAACATGGGAACACACACCGCTTGCTTTGTTTATCAGTCATTCTTTTTGTTCCATTTTTTTTTCAAAGAGAAAGAGAAAGTTTTCTGTGCACTGCCTAACAATTCTAACTCCTAACAGAGGAAAGTAGAAAGTATCTGACAGTCAAGAAGCACAACACACACAGAATGATCTGAAGACAAAAGATCTGACGATGCACCTGTGGCGCATCTATTTATAGCCCTGCTACATGTGCATCCAATGATGTCACCAGCAGAGGCTATAAATTCTAGTCAATTTAATTGATGTGTTGCACACATATTGACAGCTGGACACTCCTAAAGATGAATATAATTTATGACTGCCCAGTGTAAGATTAATAAGTGCAGATCTGATGTATATTAATCATGAGAGATCAAGTGTTCAAAAGTCTGACTGCTTGGGGAAAGAAACTGTCATGTAGTCGGCTGGTGCAGGTCCTGATGCTGCGATACCGCCTGCCTGATGGTAGCAGTGAGAGCAGCCCATGGCCCGGGTTGCTAGAGTCTCTGATGATCCTCCGAGCTTTTTTCACACACCGCCTGGTATATTTGTCCTGGAGGGAGGGAAGCTCACCTCCGATGATGTGTCTGGCAGTTCACACCACACTTTGCAGGGCATTGCGGTTGAGGGCAGTGCTATTGCCATACCAGGCAGTGATGCAGCCAGTTAGGATGCTTTCTACAGTGCTGGTGTAGAACCGTGTGAGGATATGGTGGTTCATTCAAAACTTCCTTAGCCGTCTCATGGAGAAGAGGCGCTGTGAGCCTTCTTCACAACGGCTTCAATGTGGACGGACCATGTGAGTTCCTCAGTGATGTGGACACCGAGGAACTTGAAGCTGCACAGTCTCTCCACCAGTGCTCCATTAATGGTGATGGGGCTGTGTTCTCTGTCTATCCCACCAGTGTGTCAGAGTGTGCACCTCCTCTCTGTAGGCTGTGTCATCATTGTCAGTGATCAGACCTACCACCGTTGTATCATCAGCAAACTTAATGATGGCATTGGAGCTATGTGTTGCCACACAGTCATGTGTGTACAGTACTTTACATCTAAGATGAGACTGAGCCCAGAGAAGTTGGCAGTGCTTTTGGACAGCGTAGGGCTTCTGCTTTGCATAGTAAAGTCTTAACTTGCATCTGTGGATGCAGTGGTAAATGCTGTTAACTAACAAAGGTTTACTAAAGTTATCCCAAGCCTATGTTCATGATATCCATTACTGTAACATTTGAAAGATGTCACTAGATGGGATCTAGGTGCAGAGAACTTTAATGATAAATAAATAAATGAAAATACAAAAACAGGATAAAGGCTGGAACAGGACAAGTCTGGGAAACAAAAACAAACGTCTACAAAAAAGATATCAACCGGAACATTTACTGGAGAAAAACACTGACCAAGACAGAGCAGACATCAGGGCATTATATACACATGGATAAATGAGGTAATGGAAGACAGGTGAAAACAATTCTAGATGGTGAAATGCCCAAAATCCTTCCAATTTGTCTTTGGGGAGAATTGTTCTCAAAGTACTGGACTATTTGCTGAAGCATCTGATGGCAAATTGACAAGTCTCAAATGATCCTTGCCCTTGAAGGTCTAGGCTGTTTTTGGAGGCTCCTTATACAGTATACAGTACTATGACACAACTGCCTCATCTGTTTCACATTGCCTTGTTATTTCAACTCGTCAAATTGTTATTCGTCTTAAATTGCCCTGTCTCAACTTTTTTGGAGCATGTTGTAATCATCTGGTTTAAAATGACTTTACATTTCCAAAAAACAATGAAATTCATAAGGAAAAGCATCATATAATGTGTAGTTGCAGTGCTTTCAATATAGCAAAGGGTAACAATAATTTACAAATCACAACAATTTGAGTTGTATGTTTAAATGTTTTTCTTTTTTTTTATAAGTGTTTACAAAAGAACCAGGCAGTTGCACTGAACCAGTGTCATTTGGCACAGTGTGTGGACTTTCATAGTAAATATGTAATAAATATTGAACTTAAATTAGACTTCACCCCACTAAATAATATTATGCTGTCATTTTACATTGATATTTTGTTTAAATATAATTTGATTGGTCTATTTATTATTATGTGGGGTCACTGAACTCTCAGTGGGATGGAAAATGAGAATACCACTCTAATGTGTGTGTGTGGGGGGGGGGGGGATGCCTATTGACACTGAACACCCCCTAATGAACCAACTATTCTAAAGAAAATTGTGCTACACTTTGGGTTCAGTACAGGTGAAACTTATGTGCGAAAAGGTTAAAGGTACAGCTCTGTGCCCTTGTGCCATCATTAAAGGGTAGATCAATGATCCAAAAAATTTTGACAATAAAAAATTAGAGGTGTACGTGAAATATACAACCTAGTCTACAGGGGTGTAAAGTAACACATTAAAAATACTCACGTTACTGTAATTAACTACTTTTTCCCAAGAATTGTACTTTTTTAAGTAGTTTAAAAATTGTATACTTTTACTTGAGTACATTTAAAGTGCAGTAACTGTACTTTCAATGCGCTATTTTCCCACCATCTGTGTTCGCTACTTCCCTGTGCTGATTTAATATTTATTTATTAACATGATTGGCTAGGGAGAGTCTTGTGACTCCGTCAAATCAAATCACACGTAAAAAACTTGAATGGCAGCTGTAGAGCTTGCTCTAACTGTTATGGAAATGTAGGATGCCTCAAGCACTGTTTACACCTGAACATCAGAGCTGCACCTAAAAGGGCTTTTCACAGTGAAAAAGGTCAACTGTTTGATCGTGTCATGTGAGTTTAATTTGCCAAGCCAGATATAAGCATTAATCCTGCCTCTAGTTTGAAGAAACATATTTAGGAAAATTTCATATTTCTGCTTATTAGATTCTGTCTATAATGTAGCCTGTCAATTAGCTTTCTATCACAGAGATTATTAGGTTTGATGTGAGAGATTAAGGCAATGTTATCAATAGGGCTGGACGATTAAAAAAAAACTTGATGTTTATCTGGAAAAAAAGAGAGATGTCCACGATATCGATGATAAACATCTGAGTGATTGTCTATACTTAGCTTATGTTCTACATCTAGGACAAAGGAAATAGCTCTGTTATTGAGAATGTGGGTACCGCAGCCCCTTCTGGGGGGGCGGCAAATGAAATAAATTCAACAAATGATTCTCCTCCCGGCCCTCCACCAGGGGACAGAATGGTCTGCTTACCAGCTCCGGAGCTAATGTCTTGGTCTCTGGGTCGTCCGTCTCAGGAGAGCCTGGGAGCCTTCCGGGTCCTCGAGGGGGTCCGTGAGACGGGGGCATCTGCTTCCTGCGGGGTGCTCGACGCGGGGGCTGAGAGCTGGGCCTGGGTTGAGGTGGAGCAGTTGTTTCTTAGCCGCAGGAGGACGCCCTCGGTGAGCAGATGGGGCATGGCCCATGGCGGCAGGTTTGCGGTGGGTCAGGATGTGTGAAATGGCCTCCGTCTGCTTTATCGCTGAGGACTGCTGGGTGGAGTCATCAACGGTGCCGCCGAATGGACGGAGCTGGGAGACGGGGGCGTTCCAGAAGGCGTGCCTTGTCTACTTCCCGCATTTCGACCAGGTCCAGTCCATAGATTGCATTTCTGGACCACAAGGGTGGCCATCGCCCGTTCGAGTGCCGGCGCTTCTGGCGCCATGGCATGCAGTGAGAGCGGAGGAGCGAGGAAGCCACGGCTTACTCAACTCGTCATGCACGTCCGGGAAGAAAGAAACCGGGGGGGCGCGGATGTGAGCGGCGCACATGCCTGCGGGACCAATTAAGTAGCCTCGAAGGGGGGACAGGGTTTACCGGTCCAGCCTCGTGCTTGCGGTAGCCCGGGAAAGCATAGTGGACCTCTGTGCTTCAGGCTCAGACTGGGCAAGCAGACCCGAAGTTGGCGGTCCAGGCGAGTCATCAACATCAGACAGCGCTGTAACGCTCTCCGATGCAGTGCGATGTCATCCAATTCCGGGAGCTCAAGGGACCGGCCGGCCGGCCGTGAGGTGGGTCGCACTTATCCCGAGCTCGGGGGAAGCAAGCAAGCGTGCCGGGGAGGCAGGTGGTTCGTGGGGGTTTACCCGGCGAAACGGAACCCGAACGCGTAGGAAGGAGGCGAAGCATGGGGGCGGCTGAAGTGGCTTTCTCTCATGACAAAAGAAAGCCGCGACTGCAATGCTGCCACAGCCATGTTCTCACACTGAGAACATGAACCATTGGAGAGAAATCACTCATCCCGAGCTCGGACGGAAGCAAGCAAGCGTGCCGGGGAGGCTGGTGGTTCGAGGGGGTTTACCCGGTGAAACGGAACCCATCATTATCCCCAAATCGTCTTCATTGCCCGCGGCGCCTGCCCCAATCCCGTAGGAAGGAGGCAAGGCGCGGCTGGGTGGCTGAAGTGGCTCTCTCTCATGACAAAAGTAAGCCGCAACCGCAATGTTGCCATGGCTATGTTCTCGCACTGAGAACATGAAACATTCATAAAACGCTGCCTGCGTGTGATCGCAGCCCAGGCACACAAGACAGCTTTTATGACCGTCAGAGGTGGGGAGAAATCAACCACATCCAGAAACTACACAGGGGCGGAATGGCATCTTTATAAAGACGCGTCCTGAAAAGGATGTTCAACGCCGCTGTGTATTGCTCCTTTTAAAGAAATATCACTCTTTTAATATGCTCTTGCACTGTCGAAGCGCCCAGGGGCAAACTGCACTGCCGTGCAAGGAAGAAGAAAGCTGCTGTAGTGTGCCATATATCCAACAGCAGAGAGCATCAGAGGAACAGGAACGGGTGTGTGACTCACAGCTCGCTGCAGTACAACCATCGGCTCCGAAGAAAATTTCTGAATGAACTCGACGTATTTCCCGCTTTTATACCCATATGTCCAGGGGCGGGGTATGCAAATACTGTCTGCCAACTTCTCATTGGCCTTTTTTCATAGATCAGAGGCATATTCTGCACTCAAGAGAGACCCCTAGTGAAACAACGTCGAAGTGAGTGACAGACGGGGAACTAAATAAAATAGCCTACAGGATGCAAACAGTACTAAAATAAACTGCAAATAATAACACTTTGGCACACTACGCCAAATTAATTGATTTTCCCAGGCTGATGTTAGCTTCTGTTGTTGTTTTTCCAAAACAAATTATACGTAATTTTGTTTTTCAAACAACCATTTCTGTTATGTTAATAAACGTACATGTTTTTGGTGATGCACCTATTTGTATACTTTTGTATGATAAATTATTTTGTTGGGTTGCCACTTCCCTTGACAAAAAAGATTTATTAGCAAAAAAGTGTCCTTTAATATTGTTAATAAAATGACTGCCATAAGTTTGCAGCTTGACTGGTAGTTGTGAACATGTAGCAAACCTTTGGCAACAATGAAGTGTTTGGCACAAAACTAATGTGCTTGTAAAAATTATGAGTGGCAAATTTGCAGCATGTTTGACACAAGGATTTGCCAAAACTTTGCCAGAACATCATACTTTTTAGTGTTCAGTGCAAATATTTAACTTGAAATGGTAAATGGGGAAGCTAGTTCAGAAATGTTTTTTTTTTTTTTTTTTGGCTGAAAGGACAGAATTTAAGACCTGAAAAATATGATGTATAAAAGATTTTTGGAGGTGATTTCCCATCTCTTAAACCACAAATGTTTAGTGACCTGGCAACTTGTCATGTTATGTCAGGTCTTCCAGCTGAAGAGGGTTTGATGAAAAGAAAGGTCAAGAAAAGAGAGCTTGTAAAAAGATGTGGACAGCTTCCAGGCTTCGGCTTGGCTTTAATTCCAACAAAACACACAGTCACAGTCAGACAACACTTCTGATTTACTTCAGCTAGACTGAGTACTGAGTCTGAGCAAGATCTATGTGATTTGCTCAGTCGAGGGCTCTGACAAACCAAAGACTTGAATAGTGCCACAGGTAAACACAGAGGCTCTGCTCTCACATTGCAGATCCTTGGTTTGTATATGTGTGTTTGAGTGTTTGCATTCCAAATTACTTTTAAGTCAGAATGAATCCAAATTATTATATACAACTGATTGTCCTGGATTAATTCCATTAGTCTATGCGTCATTCAAGCATCTATTAATGTGTTCAGGAAAACACTGCAAACTGTAGAGTTGGGGTACTCGAGTTTGGACTCTGGATTTTTTTCCGAGTCCATGGCATTTGATTTGTGATGCAATGAACAAAATAAATAAATAAAAATAACAAAAAAGAAATAAATGGACACTCTGTCTGCAAGCAGTTGTAGCACCCACTGATGTTATAGAAGTAGACAAAGTTTGTTTCACCATGATGAGCAAACACACCTGCAGAGCAGCACACTCAGTCAACCAATACGCTTGAATGTTGCTACAGAGACTGCTGTATAACATTGATTAACGAGGTGACTGGCATGACAAACACATAAACAGTGGTAGTAACGTGTTACATTTACTCTGTTACATTTACTTCAGTAACTTTTTGGGGAAAATTTTCCTTTTAGAGTAGGTTTAAAAGTGGGTACTTTTTACTCTCACTCAAGTAAATTTCTAATAATTTTTTTTTTTTACTTTAACTTCTTTACAATTTGTGGCGTACTGTCATTACGTTACTGGGTTTAACTGGAATAAAAGTGTAATTTATTGAGAGATTATTAAATGGGACTTTTACCAGAGCAAAAATTCACAGCTGCGAGTGATGAGACTGTCACTCAAGTCATCAGTGCAGCAGCATCAAACTCTTCAAAGTGAAACACTTTCTTCTCTCCACACAGTGAAAAAGAATAGTTTCATTATGCAATAGCTTCATTTAACACCAAGCCAAGCTGATATTTCAAGATTAAAGTCACAGCTCCAATTTAAGGCAGCACGCTGAGGTAAATTTTGGCTCTTATTCTAATGCTTATTCTATGGACATTTTCAGGGTGATAATGTAACTGGGCTCTTATGACATCAGTTTTTAGGTGTAAATTTTTAAATCAGTGCAGCAATATATCAGTGTGCTTTGTCCCGCATGTCATAAGCAGTATTTATGCATTTAGTCCGCGCCCTCGCGGAGGTACTGGAAACTATCGCAGCTACTTCAGGTGGATTAACTGTATAAATCCATGTAAACATCCAAGTTGAGTGTAAATCACTGCCATTCGTGTGATCGACAACAGGAGCACGAACAGACAGCATTTCTGCGTGTGCACAGCGAGGTGCGCGGGGCGCACACGTGTGAGGTGTGCGAGCAAATGGCGATCGTGGCAACGAGAGGGGCTGTGTTCGCAATCGTTCACTCTTTCACTATTTCCTATATAGTGAATGGCAGTTAGTGCACATATCTCAGCAGTACATGAACGAAATGAGTGAATTTGGATGAGAGTGTCGGGGATCTGCGGCTGGTGCAGACACGTTACATATGACATTTTTAAATACTTGGGCCTTACATGTTATTCTTATTAAATAATATATTAATACAATAAATCTTCATTCTGTTTGTCATTTTTAATATATACTGTGTGTTAATATAAAGAGTAAACACATTTGATCAAATAAAGAGTACATTATAAAATGTATCTGTATGTTTTGTCTCTCTATATGATATTATGTTATTTTAATCAAGTAATGATTTGTCAAAAAGTAATTTACTACATTCAACATGAAATAAATACTGCAGGAGTAAAGGAAGCAGTAAACTCCTAGCTCGTACATCTTCCCCGTGGTGGATTGTGGGAAATTAACCATCATCGAGTGTACTTGAAATTAGAGTGCATTGTTGGTAAGAATGAGTGAACAAAAGTAGGGAACGAGTGGCTCACTCAGAATTCAGACACTCCTACAAAATAGCAAAAACTTGAAATAGTGCACTATATAGTGAATGGAGGCGGTTTCAGACGCAGCGAGTGTTCCACGATCAGAGTTGGTGCCCAATGTAGGTTGTGTAATATTCATTTATAGAGTGGCGTTACTGCTGTACAGAACTGTAAGAAAGTCTTTAGTTCAATGGAAGTGTCAGGAGACAACAAGCAAGTTCAAGGTCAGTTCTTTATTCACAATTTTTCCTCTCTAGAAACGACGGTAACCATCGTTATAAATAAACATTAATATAAAAAAGATTAGCACACTCTGGATGCGGTGCTCTCGGGTCTCTCTCCTCTGATGCTGTGGCGTGGCCCTTAAGTCTCCCTCTGCCATCACTATAACGAGAGACAGGTGAAGATCATTGTGAACCAGGTGACGAGCCTTACCACTCTCTCTCCCGCAGACCGACAAATGACCACGCCCTCCATGCCACAAAACTAACAATCTAAATATTTATGACACTGAAAACTGTAACTACATTGAAATAAGAATCCACACAGGACTTTAAAAGCTATGAAATGTCCTTGTGGGACATTTTCAGGTTTTCACTGTAATAATTACTAGAAATGTTTCCAAACCTCTCTTCTTATTGACAAATTGATCCAGATCTGACAAGAGCCTTTAAACAGTTAGTTCGCCCAAAAATTATAATTCTCATTATTTTCTCAACCTCATGCAACCCCAGATGTGTATGACTTTCTTTCTTCTGCTGAACTTAATGAAGATTTTTGGAAGAATTTCTCAGCTCTGTAGGTCCATTCAAAGCAAGTGAATGGGTGGCAACATTTTAAAGCTAAACAAACAAACATAAATGAGCATAAAATAATCCATAAAACTCAGTATAAGAATCAGAATCAGTATATTCAGAAGCGATGTGACAGGTGTGGATGAGAAACAGAAAAACAGATCACTTTCACATTCTTCTTGTGTTTTTGGTGATTCACATACTTCTCTGCATATCGCCCCCTGCTGTCTAGAAAAAAATGACAAAGTTTCTCACCCACACCTATCATATGACTTCTGAAGACATAGATTACACCACTGGAGTTTTATAGGTTACTTTTATACTGCCTTAATATGCTTTTTGGAGCATTTTGGCCTACAGAGCTAAAAAAGTATTTTAAAAAACTGAATTTGTGTTCTGCAGAAGAAAGTCATACACATCTGGGATAAATGATGAGAGAATGTTCATTTTTGGGTAAACTATCTCTTTTAAAAGTTATAGCTCAGCCATAATTTAATATTCTGTCAACATTTCTCTACCCTCATATTGACCCACCAGTGTGAGGCTTTGTAAAAAAAAATATTTCACAAAATATGTTAGACAGAATATTAGGGACTGACCGTCTTGGTCACCATTCACTTACAATATATACTGATATTTTCAAATTGATGTCAATTGTGAAAGTAACAAGTTACTCACTACTTGAGTACTCTTTTAATTGGATACTTTCTTACTCTTACTCAAAAAAGTATTCAAATCAAATCAAATCAAATCAAATCACTTTATTGTCACACTACTGTGTACACGAGTGCAACAGCAGGTGAAATTCTTGTGTGCAGTTCCGAGCAACATTGCAGTAATGACAGTGACGAGACATAAACCACTTTACAATAAACAACATATTTACACAACACAATTTACATAACAAATGTACACATACCTACACAACAATTTACATATCAAATGTACACAATACACACAATGTAGAATACACATACACTAGATAAGGGTATATAAATATATATATACACTAACTGAATTGGGAGCGAGAATATATTGACAGAATGAGGATTAATAAAGTGCAGTGCTGATTGTAGATCGTGAGAGATCATGTGTTCAAAAGTCTTATTGCTTGTGGGAAGAAGCTGTCATGTAGTCGGGTGGTGCGGGTCCTGATGCTGCGATACCGCCTGCCTGATGGAAGCAGTGAGAGCAGCCCATGACTCGGGTGGCTGGAGTCTTTGATAATCCTCCGAGCTTTGTTCACACACCATCTGTTATATATAACCTGGAGGGAGGGAAGCTCACCTCCGATGATGTTTCTGGCCGTTCGCACCACCCTTTGCAGGTCTTTGCGGTTGTGGGCGGTGCTATTGCCGTACCAGGCGGTGATACAGCCAGTCAGGATGCTCTCTACAGTGCTGGTGTAGAACCGTGTGAGGATGTGTTGGTTCATTCCAAACTTCCTCAGCCGTCTCAGGAAGCAGAGGCGCTGGTGAGCCTTCTTCACAACGGCCTCAGTGTGGACGGACCATGTGAGTTCCTCAGTAATGTGGACACCGAGGAATTGAAGCTGCTGACTCTCCACCGGTGCTCCATTAATGGTGATGGGGCTGTGTTCTCTGTCTTTCTTCCTGAAGTCCACCACAAGCTCCTTGGTTTTACTGACGTTGAGGGAGAGGTTGTGCTCCTGACACCAGCGTGTCAGAGTGTGCACCTCCTCTCTGTAGGCTGTTTCATCATTGTCAGTGATCAGACCTACAACCGTCGTATCGTCAGCAAACTTAATGATGGCATTGGAGCTATGTGTCGCCACACAGACATGTGTGTAAAGGGAATACAGGAGTGGGCTGAGAACACAGCCCTGTGGGGCTCCAGTGTTGAGGGTCAGTGATGAGGAGATGTTGCTGCCCATTCTAACCACCTGACGTCTGCCTGACAGGAAATCCAGGATCCAGCTGCACAGCGAGCTGTTTAAGCCCAGAGCCCGGAGTTTCTCATCAAGCTTGGAGGGCATTATGGTGTTAAATGCTGAAATGTAGTCTACAAACAGCATTCTCACATACGTGTTCCTTTTTTCCAGGTGGGATAGAGCAGTGTGTATTGTAGATGCAATAGCATCATCAGTGGAGCGGTTGTTACGGTAGGCAAACTGCAATGGGTCCAAAGAGGTGGGCAGAACAGAGCAGATGTAATCTCTGATCAACCTCTCAAAGCATTTGCTGATGATGGGTGTGAGGGCAACAGGACGCCAGTCATTTAAGCAAGTGATTTTGGCTTGCTTCGGTACAGGCACAATGGTTGATGTTTTGAAGCATGTGGGGACTACAGACAGGGAGAGGGACAGGTTGAAAATGTCCGTAAAAACACCAGCCAGTTGGTTCGCGCACGCTCTGATGACGCGGCCCGGAATGCCGTCTGGACCCGCGGCTTTGCGAATGTTCACCCGTCGAAAGGATCGGGTTACATCCGCAACAGAGACGGAGAGTGAACCATCATCTGTAGTATCGGCCGCGAGTGCTCTCTCCGCGAGGGCGGTGTTGTTGTTATCCTCGAAACGAGCATAAAAAGTATTAAGCTCGTCCGGGAGAGAGGCAGCAGTGTTCAGTGTTCAGTATTTATGTTAGTACTTTTACTTCTAGTTGATTAATTATGTTTTTGAGTTGAGTACATTTTACTTGAGTACAGTTTTAGCTACTCTACCCACCTCTGCACACAGGGCTGGACTGGTAATCTGGCATACCGGGCATATTCCCAGTGGGCCGATGCACTTTTGGGCCGATCAGGGGCGTAATGGCCATCGGGTGAACCAAGTAGGCTGGTGGTTAGCCGCGAAACATCCCGAATGGGCCGCGATAAGCAACAATGAGCCACCGCGTTATGCAGAACGGACCACAAAACGGTGCCTTGATATGCAGAAAAGGACAGAGAATTTTTTTTATTGCTAAAGCAGACTACAACTCTGAAAAACAGATAAAAACAGCACCTATTTATTGTTTTTCTATTTTAAAAGCATTAGCGATCTGCTTAAATTTTTCTTTTACAGTTTTTTCCACAATAACATGAACAATGAAATATGAAGTCATTTTGGTCAGCGAAATGTTTTGTTTATAATTTAATTATAGATTGGGTGACCAGACGTCCTGGTTTATTACACAGCACAGTCCTGGATTTTGGTAAGGTGACTGATTTTTTTCTTCTTAAATTGAATTTCCTCATTGTCCTTCTCACTATTGTCACTATCGATTTTATTGTGTAGCATGTTGTTTTGACAGTACATTTATTATAGTCTTCAGAAAATCAGCTGAAATGTTCTGGTTACCATAGCAATGACGTCATGCTTAGCGCTATTGTCGTCCTGTCAGTCAGTGCAAATTCCCAAAATAATGCAAAAATGCGTTTTCAACAATGAGCTGAAAAAGCCGATCCATGTATTCGAGCAACTTGTATTTCTTTTTGTTTTCCTTTTATTTTGTGTGACTGAGTTGGTTGTTGTACGCTTCCCCACTCGCCTTCATGTATGTGGTAGAGGTAACACTCTTTTTTTTGAACATTTTATTAAATACAGGTTGAAATGCTAACACCTGTTTGTCTCATGTGTCTTCTCCTCGCGTGAGTTATATCTATTTTCCCTCCTTGCGACGCCTCTAACATCCAACCTCCGTTACAAAGTGGCCCCCAAACGACTTCAATCCACCAAGATTATTTAAATATTTTTTTCTATTGCTCTTGTTTCGGATGCTACGGATTTGCCGATGATCAAGCTCGTGCTGCGGTGTAGTGTCCGTTGGATGATTCTGTGTCTGCACTTTGAAGATTTTCTGTTATTTTCTGGTGATTCGCTCGAGATCGACTGGATTTGCAATCATAACGGAGGGCAAGTGAATTAAGTGTTTTATTTTGCCGAATTTGGATAGAATTTTCGACGAAACAGTTTTTTTTTTTCCACTGTGGATTGACTGTGGCAGTCACAAAATAAGACTAATTTAAGAAGAATACGGGACACTTGGAAGATTTGCTCTTGTTTTTCTTCATAAAGAACATTTATTTTGAATTTTTACTGCATTTAACATCGTGGAAAAGATGGAAGACATGTTCAAGCAGGGCCTTGCCTGAATTCACGTGGCCTGACACGTGCAGCGCGGATCGCTGTGATTATAGACTATTGTTAAAAGAAAAGAAATTCCATGCTGTAGTTTGTGCATTATATTTCTGATTAGGTGTTGGTTTCAGTGCTCTAAATCATAAATTGTATGACATTGTTGCCATATATGTCAATGAGTGTCAGTAGATGTATATAATAATTTGAGAGATAAGGTTTGATGTTCTATTTCCCTAGGACCTATTAAGGAACTGTAATTTTTGTGTGTTCTTTATTTATATTTTCGATTTGTTTTATTTTGAGTATATTTTCTGTTTTGCTGATTTGACAGACATTGTTTTTCTCTCTGCTAATGTTTTTGTCTGTTCAAAATGGCCACTAATCGTGAACTACTTGACTTTCTTAGATGTTCTGACTTTGTGCTAAGACAGAATGCTCCACAGAGTGAGGATGGAGGCTTACAGTCTCAGGTTCAGCTACTGCAGGACGAGGTTGCTGTACTGCAATGGTGTCTTCGTGACTCATTGGACCTGCAAAAGAGTGTGCTCTAATGCATTAATCCAGATGATGGTACTGTTCCTGTTGTGCCAAATCCACAACCTTTTCCTTTGGCTGCCTCTACCCCATATGTTCAAGGTCAGACTACATCGAAAAATGTAAGGCCTGTTTCTGACAATGTGCCTCTTGTATGTGCGCCGTTTATAACTCAATCAGCCTCTGCTGATCTGTCTGCCACGTCTAGAGTGTTAGCATCTGTCCTACATCAGTTGTGCCTTGAACCACTAATATTCGATGCTGAGGGTAGAGTGAGTCCAGAAGACTGGCTTCAATCGGTTTAGATATACAGAACGTCACTAGACCTTGTTGACTCACAGATCTTGTTAGAGCTCCCTCGTTTCCTGTCTAAAGAACCGAAGAAATGGTTTAATGTGCTGAGCTTCCATGTATATACGTGGGCACAATTTTGTGATCTGTTTAGAAAAGTTTTTTTTTTGCCTTCCGATATGCAAGAACGCGTCATGAGAGGTATACTAGATCGTGTTCAGTTGCCAGACGAACCTTTCCCTACGTTTGTCGCACACATGTTGAGCGAATTCCGTAAATTGAAAACTCCGCCTCCAGAACTGGAACAAATCGAATTAATTTGTAAACACGCTGTAGAAAAATACAGGGTGGCACTCTGTGGTACTAGTGTAACTTCTGTAATGGATCTTCTCTTGCGTGCTCATGAACTTCATGCGGACTTGGGCCCATGCGGCCGTTACGCACCCCAATCCCCGCAGAGAGGTTCTGCGGTAAGAGAAGTTCACTGTTTCGCGTAACTGCCCGACCTGTAAATTCTGGAAAGGGCCGAATTTATGCCCTGAAGGTACACCTAATCGGTAAGCCGAACAGGCATCAGAGTCGCAAGCTTCGGAGGTTCCGAGTAGCCCGTTAAATACAGGGGCTGTGGCCCAAAGTGATTCATTCAGAACGAGGTCGGAAAACTTCAGGAGGGGGAGGACGTTTCAGAGAGGCAATCCTCCACCAAGACAGTAACTATGCCTCACTTATTCGACTCTTTTCAGTGTACTCAACCTGTTTTCGGTCACGTAGAAGACCTCGCATCTTCATCGTTCTGGAACACTCCATTCTGGGTTCAATTAAATTTTCATGGCAAGGTACTTGAGGCTACCCTGGATACGGGTGCTTCAATCTGCTTCAAAAAGGCGGGGAAATGCGTCTGTTTCATTCCGGATTTTTCTGAGGAGCCGGAAATGGTCCAGCCACAATAGTGGCTCGGCCCAGCGACGTGGCCAGGAGGACACAGCGTCTCGTTCCCTCCATCAGGGAATGGAGTTTACATCCGTAACCTAGATGTTCCCCGTCTGACACTCACTGCGATGTTGTGTCAAAGAAGTGACGCTAGGGGTCCAATTTAAATCATGCTATGCGCTGAGCCGTGAACGTGTACTGCTGACACAGGAGCGGGCAGATACTTGATGTGCCAAAATGACCAGCTGTATCAGACTGCACGTACCCTTCCCCAATGCCCCACAAAATTGTCGGAATCCTTATAGTTACCCTAGACAGGGGAACAAGGCAACGCTTGCCAACCTGGGAATGGGCCGAGCCTAGCTGGGCCTCTTTTCTCTCTATGTTTCTCACATAGAGTCAACGGCTGGGGCCCTTACACGCAACGGGGAAGGGGTTCTTATCCAGTTTCAGGGAAAAAAACACCGGAGACCACACCTGCCCAGAGAAGGAGAGGTAAGAGTGGTGGATACACCACATGGGCTTTTAGGTCACATGTGGGAAATGCATGCGGAGGTAGATCCCGCCTCTCCGGAGGGAGGAGTTGCTACAGATTCGGCGACTGTGGGGAAGCGGGAACTGCCCAAGGGAGACACGGACCCACTCGTAAGGGGGCCGTACCACAGAAAATACACACAGGTGGGACGTCCACGTAGGAGCCCTGACCTGCGGAGCATCTATTCCAGTACAGGGTAGATTTGAGTACCCGCAGTGTATTGGGTCGGTGAATTCCTCCACCGAATTGCGGACCCCGAGGGCTAGGGAGGTATCAACCAGGGAGCCAAGTGAGTGGGATCTCTTGGAAATAAAAGGGCACAGTATTACCTCAACTGAGGGAAAAGGCGCTGCAAGCGATTCACCTGGTCAGTCCGTCACACGGCCTTGGTGTTCTAGACCAATGAAATGGCATCCACCACCCAGTGGGAAACCCTCTGTTTGGAGACAGCGTTCCCATTCCGCTGTCCACCGAAGAGCTGCTCAGAACATCTAAAGTTCTGCGTGCAGTCCAAGTAGGTACGCAAAGCACTTACTGGACACAGCAACGAAGGAGCTCGTTCCCTTGGTTTTGTAACCAAGATGATATCTGAAACTCAAGAACTCAATCAATTGGCCTTTTTCACTGCGAAAATCCCTTTCAGGTGCAGGCATGATGTTCAGGTGTTGAAAATGTATTTGAGGCATCTTCCACATCCATAACAGTTGGTGCCGATCTGCAGCTGCCGTTCAAGGTTTTTTAGGTGTGATTTGATTTGACGAGATTCATGGGATTCTCCCTAGCCAATCAATTTAATGGATAAAATTAAATCAGGACAGAGAATTAGCGAACATAGACATGGGTAAGTAGCGCATTAAATGTACAGTTACAGCACTTAAAATGTACTAAAGTAAAAGTAAAAATATACAAATTTGAAACTACTTAAAAAAAAATTAAAAAAATACTTAATTACAGTAATGTGAGTATTTGTAATTCATTACTTTACACCCCTTGTTATCCAGATAGCTTTAAACTCAAACTTATGAGACTAGCAGCGTAAAGGAATAGTTCTCCTAAAAATGAAACATTGGTCGCAATTGTCTCACCCACATATTTTCAAACCAGTATGACACTTTTTTCTTATGTTGAACACAAAAGGAGATGTTTTGATGAATATCACAGGCTGAGAACTAGTTTTTAGTGCTAATATTAATGGAAGTTCTCACATAACGGATGTAAAAATTACTTGAGTCAAAATTAAGTTTGAGTTGTTTCTTTCAAATGCCTTCCGAAGATTTGGAATGTGACGCATAAGCGACATGGGCTAATTTTATTATACCTTTTGATCCTTTGCTTTAAAGTGAGACATTATCTACTGCCACTGTATAGACCAATCCCATTGTTTAAAAACATTGCAGCGCAATTCAACCCGATCTTGTGAAAATTTGTACGTAATTTATGAGTTGGCTATTTTGCATGGTCTCTTACAATGTTTTTCGCATAAAACTTCATGCAAATTCCTGGATGTCTAATGCGGAAGTGCGAGTTCCGCACACGAGGCGTTATGGACATGTTTATTAATATTATGCCCTTTCCCAAACCCCTAATCTAAACTTAACCAATCAATAGAGTGTGTAAACATGATAGGAAGCTGTTGTGTGTGACAGAAGCAAGTATTTGTCGCGTATTAGATGGAAACAAGGTCCAGTGACGTTATTGGCTGTAGAAATTCAAACGAGTGCAATTGCACAATTACATACGAATTAGCCAAATTTAGAAAAGTCGTATGAATCCTGCTGATTTTGCTTTGAGAGTGTGTTGGGTTTGTTTTACTATTTGTGCTGGTGTGACACCGGTATTTTTGCCACTGCTACCAATTATGACGTAGGTGGTGGCATTGTCAAAGTATTGATATCTGCAATATCACATATCCTGTTGGGTTCTGTAGTCATATGGGTTTGGAATTACATAAGGGTGAGTAAAGTCTGACAGACTATGTTCACAATTCCACTAACCTGCACAATAACATGACTTGGTAAACATCCTGTAAGCATTTTTAATGTCTTGACTTGCAAGTAGCCCACATTTTATCTTAAATTCGAAGTTCTTCTTGCTTGTCTATAAGGATCTCTCAGGTATTTAAGCCTTTCTTTCAAAATAGCCCTGTTTATTTTAGCACAAATATTCTTTAATTAACAACACCCCACCTACTCAGTATCTTACTCAATTTGCAATCAAAGGCTGCTGTCTGCAAAGTTTTTAATTGTGCCCATGGTGATGATTTTGATTGGTAATTACATTCCGCTTTACCCTCTATGATACTAGCAATATTCCCAGGTGTGCTCAAAGTTAGCGGCGCAAGCTAATTCACTGCATCCCATATTTGAAATAAACAGCACCCCAATAGCCTGGGCACACATTTCTCCCCTATGGATGGTTAATATGCTCACCAATTATTTCCACTTTGAGCTTTTATAGGCCTCTAGTGGGAAGATGTTAAAAAAAAGTGTGTTGTGGAATTGTAATACAGTACAATTAGATTACGTGGAACATCCTTAACACAGGCAGTATCACATAACCAATACATTTCCCCATTTTAAGATGAAACCGCACAGATGCTAACTTGAAATGCTTGCCTCAACACCGCTGATATTAGCCATGCTAATGCCACAGAGGAAACAGATTATGTATGCTATGACTAATAAGCATTTTGGATGGAACGGCTTTGGATCTATGAATCACATAGTCCTCAACTGCCAATTTAATGTTCAAGCTGCAAGAAGGCAAATTATAGGTGACTTTGTGTTCTCTCTATTGGAGTTCTGCCAGAGCATCTACTTAACTGACAACCATAAATAGAGGGAGTGGGATTTTTAGTCGCTATTAAGTGTGAGTCTTCCACTAACGCAGCAAGGCAGGCACTGAGTGATGATGATTTTTGTTGGATGCTTTCACTTTGTAGATGGCTTTGAAAAATGTATTTAACATATCCCCAGCACTGTTTGATACCTCTTCCAACCAAAATAGGAAAGAAAGGGGGGGATCCCACATATAAATAAATCTTATATCTAGGTCACCTTTATGTTTTTTGTATGGAAATGAGGCTGAGTTGCTGCAATATGAGCATATTTTGGCCCACTCTAACCAATTAGGCAGAGCTCCTGAGGAGAACTGCTACCTAATACCAGAAAACAATGCCTGGAGAAGAGTTTGTGATTCCTTGTGCAACTGTTAGAAAGTATACTGTAAGATAAACTAATAACAATGCTGCATGGGAATTATCTCATGAAAAACAATGTAAATTGTCATTGTAAACAGACAAATATTCATTGTATTGTACTTTATTTTGAATACTTGAATTAGTCAAATATTATGAAATTCAAATTTTAAAGAATCAAAGCTACGATTGCACTGATTGAATTATTTTACTAACTATAATTTACGATTAGATGTTTGAATCATGAAAAACAGTGCAGTGTGAGTGGAAGAACAAGAGAGAGAGAGAGAGAGAGAGAGAGAGAGAGAGAGAGAGAGAGAGAGAGAAACTCTGAAATGAGAATGCATGGAATGAGCAGATTAACAGAGATATTTTTCAAGATTATGTGACCCTTCTGTGGAGCTCTCAGATTTGTCAGTAGAAGAACAGATACAGCTCTATCAATAATCCATGGCATTGTGTATTTCCCAACTGAAGCTATTATACTGCTCTGGATGACAGCCTGCCTCAACTCCATCTTCCTCTCCAGTGGGACTAGAATCTCATAAACTCCTCTCAACACAGACTTCTCATATAAAGGGTAATAACTCTATTCAGTTAATACCATAGAATTATCAGAAAGCAATGAACCCGGTGCAGGAGCTGGTTTGGAGGTGTTCTCATCACAAAATGTGGTAGGCAGCTAAAAAGAAAGAAGCAGTGACATATGATGCTGTTTGGATCGAATTCGAGTTTTTGGTTTCCTGTGTAGGATACTGTGTCATAGATAAGAATATGACTACTTAACCAGTAGTGTTTTTGGAAACATACTTGACTTTAATTCATGAATAAAGTATTTATTTTGTCAAGATGTAAAGTTGTAAATTTTGTAAAAGGTAATGTTGCACTCAATAATTATTTTACATTATTTATTTTTTGTTTATATGCTGGCTAATATGCAGTCATGTTTGACTTATACTGACACCTAGTGGTGTGTACTTTTCTATTCATTTTCAAAAGATAAAACTGCACATTTGCTCTTTTAAAGGAATAGTTCACCTAAAAAACAAAATGAATCATTTACTCATGCCATCCAAGATGTATATGGCTTTATTTCTTCAGCAGAATGGTGACCAGAACTTTGAAGGACCAAAAAGCAAATAAAGACAGCATAAAAGTAATCCATATGACTTTAGTGGTTAAATCAATATCTTCAGAAGCAATATGATAGGTGTGGATGAGAAACAAGGCACTATTTTATTTTTACTATAAATCTTAACTTTCATTTTCATTTTCACATTCACATTCTTCTTTTGTTTTTGGCGATTCACATTCTTTGTGCATATCATCACCTACTGGGCAGGGAGGAGATTTATTGTAAAAAAAAGGGACTAAACCACACTTGTTATATCGCTTCTGAAGGCATGGATTTAACCACTGGAATTTTAATGGATTACATTTTAAGATTAGCTTCGATGTTATGGTCACCATTCACTTGCATTATATGGACCTATATTGCTGAGATATTCTTCTAAAAATCTTAATTTGTGTTCAGCAGAAGAACAAAATTCATACACATCTGGGAAAGCATGAGGGTGAGTAAATGGTGAGATTATTTTTATTTTTGTGTGAGCTATTGCTTTAAGCATTTCTATTTCAACAAGCTAGTGCAGAAGTAAATAACCAATTGATACATAAAATGCTTTGCCCCGTCACCTTTATTCAGACAGTAAACAATTTAGCTTAATTCCATAATGTCTGGCATAATTAAATGCTCCCACCCAATAACAGAAACAGTGCAGCAAATTTGAAATATTTACATACAACAGAGCACTACTCGAGTATACAGCAATAGAAAGAAAAGGCATATTAAAAAAACTTTGAATCAATTTTGCTGTTTGCTCTTGTTTGTCACTATTAAATTTCCAGTGCCAGGTGCTTGCCGATAGCAGACCATAACAGGGGAAGGCCAAACGATGAACCCAGCCTATAAAGATATTCAGTGTTCACATTTCACGGCACAATAAGACAGGCCATCTGTTCATGTAATGTGTGCTTTATCGTCTTCCCGCGTCTGTGATTGAGTATGCATTCAGAATGTTGTGTGATATGATGGTGGTAGAACAGGGGCACATTACTGGTCTCAGCCTTTAGCACATCACAGCGGAGAGCAGAAATTAAAGGGAAGATGGGTTTTGCAGTAACTGCAGGTTTGAGATTGTGGTGATCGCCACAGATGGAGAGGAGAGGGGAGCAGGGGTGAGGTTGCTATGGATGGGACCCAGAGAGCAAGCAGGGAAGTTGGCAGAGAATGAGAAGTGCTCCCCGGTGTCGAATCTGCTAAGTCTTACATGGGAATGGGCCTGGCAGTGGAGATATTTTTTGTGTGGAAGGGCCTATGAGCATTGAGTGAGTCAGCCTGTCACACTCATTCTGTTGACAAAGGATGGAATGAAGATATGTATGCGAGAGGTCTGTTATAACAAGAAAGAGTGGACTATTAAGTGTAAAGTGAAAGTGAAATTTTTTTGTCTGTCTGATTTGTTGAATTTACATCACGGTTACCAAATTTTTTGGCTAATGATTTTCCATGACTTGTACAATCGTTTGTGACTTTTATATACATATTAAAAAGTTATTTTATAGAGATTGCATTCAGAGAGCAGTTTCTATATTCAGTGATTTGCAACATATGTTTTTATAGAATCACTTTATACTTACATTTTTATAAAACAAATTGGTTGGTTTATAACTATTTATTAATTATTTAATGTTGGTTGGTTTTCAACTATTTATTAATTATTTCATGAAAAGTCTATGGAATAAATTAATGGGGAAAATACTAACGGAACCCAGATGGCTGAAAAAGTGGGCGGAAACCCACTCGCTGTATTCACTTTTATGTAATTTAAACACTTTTACTCTAGTGCTGTGTTTTCCAAACTGGGGTAATAATAATAATAATAATAATATACTGAGATTTGCAATTCTTTTGATTTCATCACATTCTCAAATAACATTCAAACCCAGTTCATGTATTTCTCATTGGCAAAAATAATTTGGTGTGCCCTCTAGTGTAGAAACACCATGGTTGTGTCATAAAGGTCAGATAAATATGCAATGAAATAACCTTAAGTGAAATAATCTTTTGTGGTAAAAAAAAATGCATCTACTCATGCGTCTTGCATCAGACAAGCATCTTTTTTCGTCAGCCCAGTACACTGCTGGGTGATGTAGCTTAGTGATAGCAAATAAAATGTATACTTTTAATTAACAAGACTCGCACATGTCAGTCATCCACGATTTTAGTTTGTCTGTTTGTTTGTTTTTCGCTGATTAAAATGCCATTTGTATTTAAGGTTAGATCTATAGGTAGTTTTGGTTCTGATGGTATAAGTTCATAAGCTTTGATGACAGTTGTCAGACATCCAGTGCCGCCAAATCATTTTCCACCTTCACATGCAGTAATATTCACTCACATTTGCTTGTACGGTAGAGACCTGTTTTTACATTGTTGCACGATGTTTTTCAGGCAAATGAGCTCAACCTTACTAACAGTGTCAAATGTGACATAGAAAAGAAAATTGAGCTGACCGCATAATTGCACATATTATCACCCTCAATCCACGAAGTTGGCCGGCAATAATGCGCAATTCCAGACACAGGAACGCTATTCTTGCGTACTATGACACAAGGAGGACGGAGTTTCAAGTTATGTAGTTATATCATATCTAGCATAACCATCTAAATGGGTAAGCCATTTATTCAATATGTATTATTAATATAACATGTACAAGACATGTACAAATATAACATTTGTTTTACAAAGATAATTGTGTTAAATATACATATTTTCAAAATGTATTGTGTAAATGTTATCAATGCATTAGAGAGGGGGTATGCAAAAGGATGTTGAATGTTTGGAGGGGTACGCCACTGTAAAAAGTTTGGGAACCACTGCTCTAACGGATGACTTTAAGTCGACTCCTTTTGATGTTTGCATGATTTAAATTATACTAATTATTCTACCATGCTTGCACGAATGTGACCAAACTGGCCCCCTGGCACCATGCCCCTGCTGCCACATATCCCCACCGCCCAACTCATGCCGGGGAGGCATCTGGACTGCCTACCACCCCACTGCCAAGTGCCCTTACCACTCTCTCTCTTCGGACAGACACTTGACCATGCCCCCGCTGCCACATATCCTCACCACCCGACTCAGGCTGGGAAGTCATCTGGACTGCCTACCACAACCCCCCCCCCCCCAATTTCTGGAAAGTAAATCAGAAGCACCCATCTGCGCTCCCGTTCTGTGGACCACCTTGAACTTAAACGACTGAAGTGCCAGATACCAATGGGTAATCTGCGTGTTGGTGTCTTTCATGCAGTGGAGCCATTGGAGTGGGGCATGATCCGAGCAGAGGGTGAAGGCCCATCCCAGTAGGTAGTATCTGAGAGTGAGGACCGCCCCCTTGATGGCCAGACATTCTTTCTCTACGATGCTGTACTTAGTTTCCCTTAATGAGAGCTTGCAACTGATGTACAGCACTGGGTGCTCCTCCCCCTCCACCACCTGCGAGAGCACGGCCCCCCAGCCCTCTGTCTGAAGCGTCCATCTGTAAAACAAAAGGGAGAGAGAGAAATCGGGTGAATGCAAAATCGCCCCCCCCCCCCCCCCACCCCCGCAAAGCGCGGCTTTAACTTGCGTAAACGCCTGCTGACACTGCTACGTCCACTGGACCGGGTCTGGAGCTCCCTCTTTAGTGAGATCTGTCAGCGGGCTGGTGACGAACGAGTAATTGGGAACGAACATTCTATAATAGCCAGCCAGTCCCAGGAACTGTCTCACCCCCTTCTTGGTCTGGGGCAGGTGGCAATCACCTCAGTCTTGTCAATTTGGGGACGTACCTGCCTGTGACCCAAGTGGAACCCCAGATACCGTACCTCCACCCGCCCAACCGCGCACTTCAGGACTGCCCTCAGATGCTTCATGTGCCACTGCCAATCATTGCTGTAAATGATGATGTTATCTAAATAGGCAGAGGTGCAAGCTGTATGCGGTTCATCTATTACCCCCATATCGAGCATTGCAATTCTTCCTGAACAATTTTCTTTTTGTGCTCAGGCAATCGGTAGGGGCGGCTACATACCACAACTCGATGTGGTGCCGAATGAGGTTCGTATGACCTGGTAGAGGGGAGAACATATTCGAAAACTCCTGTTACAACCTGGCAACCTCTGTGAGTTGGTACGGTGAGAGGTGGTCTCCGCAAGTGACCGGCACAAACTGTTTGTTTTGAATTCACCTCAGGCCCAAGCTCCGCCCACTCCGGAACTAGCCAACATCACAGGGACCTCCTTTTTTGTCGTGTGACCTCAAAGAGTCCTTGCCACTTGGCGAGTAATTTAGAGGTCGATGTTGGGAGAAAAAGTGTGGAGTTTTGCTCTAAGATCAAAGACGTATTGAATTTCATTCTTACTATTTGAAGGTCCCTCCTCCCAGGCTTTGCGCAAGACATCAGGCACACCATGTGGGCACCACCCATAGAGCAGCTCAGATGGGGAAAAGCCAGTGGAGGCTTGTAGGACCTCCCATACTGCAAATAACAGGGGATCGAGCCATTTAACCCAATTTCTAGCAAACTTACGAATCATATTTTTGAGGGTTTTATTAAATTGCTCCACCAGTCCATCTGTTTGTGGATGGTAAACGCTGGTGCGAATCAGAGCTGCCGCCTTTCCCCTTCCCTCGTTACTCTGATGCGGTGCTGACGAGGATGGCCAGGACTCCGCCTCCCCTGCCAGAGCATCACATATTTCACATCTCCCTAATTTAGTACAGGACCCATCCGTGCAAATTCCCTTCAATACATTTCTAAAATCAGGCCAATCAGTCCCCAAGGTCAGTGGATGGGTGAGGGGGGAATTAACCGTGGCCTCCACTCTGTGCTTTTTCCCCGGAATTTAATCACAAGGGTCACCACAGGATACTTGTGAATATCCCCATGCACACACTTCACCTGCACCGTTTTAGATGTGCCCAAAGCCTCGGGTGAACCAAGCATTGGTGGATGGTGGTTTGATTGTAAACGCCATCCATTGGGCGCGCAGCAAGCCCCAGATCTCAGCGGAATGCTCAAACAAATCCAAAAAGGCTTCCGGATCGTCCGCCGCCCCCATCTTCTATAATGCGGGCAGGGGCAAAGGAGGGCTGGTGTCCAGGGTCGCGGATGGAGCGGCCTTCTGGCTGAGGAGGCTCCGGATCGCAAGCCGGTCCTCTGTTTGAGCCCGTAGGACCTAAAAAAAATGCACTCTTGGTCTTGCCGGAGCAAAAGCAGGGTCTGATGGTAGTTTTGCTGCATACCAGCGAGGGACTGGAGCACTTCCGCAAACTGGGAGGACTCTATGGGGACACTTGACCACGCCCCCACTGCCACACCTCTTTTCTATCATCTCCTGATTATTTTAGTTTTCTGCTACACCAGAGCCGCTGAGTTCAGTATGAGCTGCGCGGCAAAAATAGGCTCGGTGCCAAAATGATCCACTCACTGCCATGTCTGGGATGCTTCTGGGGTGCATCACCTCACGACTCACGCTTGCAATGTGAAGGATCTAATCTGTTAATATTAACTTATATTTCTAGGTTGTCCATGGCCATGGGAACCCTGTTTTATGTGCTTCCTCAGATTTTACATATATTTGCATTATCAATCATTCTTTTGGTTGTATACAATAAATTAGCACTATTTGTAGTATTCATCTGTGTCCTAAGACTGTCATATTGTTTTACAAGTAATGGTCCATTACAGCAACTGAGCTCTGGAAAAGTGCATTTCATAAGAAAGTAACATTACTTCTCTTTCAGAAAACATCTCTGTTTTCCAAAGTCCATCCTCAATAAATATTTCAAAACCTCATTAAATATTGCAGAGACTAATGCAGAATTATTGGCGGTGCTTTCAGGGAACATGTAACTCATTTTCAAATAATGTTTAATTTTATCCAGTCTCCCTAGTGCAAATTTAAATTATGTGAAGGAAGCAAGCCTCAAACAATGTGACAGCAGTTTACACGCCAATATTTCACTTCATCAGAAAAAAATATGTTATAATAATAATATTTTTTCCTTGGCAAACCATTGTTGTCAGCAAAAGTAAAACTCTTGAGAAATTAAACAAATTGTGCCTTTAATGCAGAATAAAACAAACTAAAAACTGTTGAGCAAAAAAACCCTCATGGGTTCTAATTATAGAAAACTTTTGACATTGGCAGACATTGTATTTGTTAATGATTTCAATAAGAACAAGACAAAGGAAAATGTGATCTGAAGACATATTAAATGTGACCACTTCAGTTAAAGAACTATATTCATATTCACAATGCACTAATGGCTATTACATTTATCTTAAAAGGTCAATTTTTCATGTTTGATCCTAAATGCTATGTTAAAAGAAAATGTTCATACTGTGAGCAAGTGTGCATTTATTTATCTGAGGCAAAATGGCATCTGAATGTGTAAAAGCCATTAATCATGACCAAAGCTTTACGGCACAATGAAAAAAAAAAGGGAAAATAAAATTAAAAATAAGAGACAAAGGAGAAACAATGACAGAATACATCAAAAGATGCTCTATTTTGCTGTTTGCCTTTGTCTTATAATAATAGCATATTTGTATTTGAGAGATTCCAACTGAAAGGATCTGTCAATGCCACAAATCTTAGTCATTAAAATTAAGGAGTTCAAATTGTGTTCATTATTTGTGGACACTCTTAAAAAATCCAATGGCTGTTCTGACTAGATACGCTGTAAAAATTAAATCCTGTTAAAAACAGTAAATATCTGGCAGCTGTAGTTGTAACTGCACAAATACGGTATGTTACTGTTGTTGAAATTAACTGCTAGATACTGTTTTTGTCAGCTACAGTAACTGTAATTTAATTTAGCAGCATATAGCTGTTACATATGACTGCTTAAGCGCGATTTTGAAAACAGGGCTCATTTTGTCAAAACACTACACACAATTCACACAACCACACACACAAGTAGCAGAACACTTCATTCAAAACTATACAATAATTTATAAAAACTCAATTTTGACACCGTATGGAACACACATGATTCATATGATCAGATTCTGTTGGAACCAGTTACACACTGCTGTGATCAATCTAAAACACGTTTTAACAGTTCTATTTTTCTAATGATATAGTCTGGGTTTGATTTTTTCAGAGATATTGTTAGAGTAAAGTACATGAATATATTGACCAAACACAACACACAAGACCAGTACTGCACACAGAAAATATTTATTTCTACATCTATGCATTTCCATGGGTTGCACTTTGCACTGAAAATCAGAACAGAGCATATTCTCAGTAGAATATAGTACATTCAGTAAACACAGCAAAAACATTCATGGAGACAAAAAAAAAAAAAAAACCCTAAGCATCATCTCTTCGCCTAGCTGGATCTGACCATAGCACTTCATCCACATCACAGGTTATGTCCTTTATCGCAAGACGGCAAGGGAAGAGTCTTCTTGAATGGCAAATCATCCTTACACAGGCCCTGCATCAATTGGTTCGCAACCCTCCTCCATGGCTTGAATGAGGGGTATCCTAACATTGGGTGGAGATCGTAAACCTTCCAAAGCCAAGACGGAAAAAAACCCTCCTCAATGGGGTTAAGGAAGGGAGAGTATAGTGGGAGGTATTGGAGTGAAAATTGTGGACGCTGATGAAACTGATTTAAAATGTTTTCGCTGTTTAAGTTTTTGCTCATCCCCCACTCATATATTCTCAGATAACATTTAGGAAAAGCTCCATGAATAAAACTTTAGGTTGCTTAACGTATAGCATGTGTGATTTGACGGCAACAAATGCAGATCGAGTGTGTGCATGTAACTAGAGCGAATAAGCTAATTCGCTCATACACTGGCTCATAATGTGGTGCTGGTCATACCATGCTCATTGCCTGATTAAAGTACGCTAGCCCATCATCTGAATATAGCATTATAAAGGCTTCATTGAATGTCTGTATTATGTTGAAGCAATTGATAACCAGTAAATAATATAATTAATGGAAGAGATACAAATAAACACAAATAAACTCCCTCCAAAATGCACATGGAGGAAAAAAATTGTATAAGAAATAACAGTGTCATACTGTTACTAATTCCTTCCATAATGCATTGATAAAAAAGAAAGCTCAAGAAAACAATATGGTGCTGTTAAATGTATACATAAATTTAAAGGAATTTTCTACAGTGTAAGAGAAATTATAGTTCCTGGCAGCATTATCTGTATTTCTGAATAGAAAAAAAAAAGAGAAGATGCAACTTTCCAGAGACACTCTGGTCTTAGCCACTGATCTCAGAACTGTCTCCTGGTGTAGAATCGCAGGTTAAGCAAGTCCCAAGACACTTTAGCTCAAAAAGTGGATCTTTCAGGGCTGAATTTACAAGCTAGCAAGTGTTGTGTGTAGAAAATGTTGTTCTGCTTCACTGCCAGAGGTTGGTGGGCCAATTAGCATTGACAAAGACTCCCATGTGAATTGTCTTGTGTACAGACTGTCTGGATCTCACACAATCTGCCTTTAAGATCTACTAATGTGTTTTCATTGCACAACAGTTACAACACATAACAAGTCTGATCTAAGCGACCAAGTCAAGAATTTCTCTATGCATGTTGCACCCTAGAATGGAATTTTATATTGTAAATGGTAAAATTTCCAAGATAGAGAAGAAATGATGAATGACAACAAGAAAGAGCTAGATAGAGATAGGAAAAGGCGTGCAGGAGAGTTTTATAAAATAAAGTTGGCCCCTGAACAATATTAATTGAAGAAAAAAAAACATTGTTTAATTAGTTTTGTCTGAAATATGTGCAGGTTATTTTAAATGTCCTTCATTGAGTCATAAATCAGCACCATGAGTAAGATATTAAAGTAATATGGCTTATACTGTTATAAAACAGTGACGATAGCAATGTGTCACCAAAAAGTAACATTTATTATTAATTTCTATAAGAGAAAGGTAATTTAGTTAATATTCCTAACTGTAATTTTTACTACGTTTTTTTTACTGCTACAATTTCTACTGTTACCAAACAATGTACCATCTTGGTACATTCAGATAGTAGCATATCAAGATGTGTTACTTACTATCACAGGTGTACTATTTATAATCGTTTTAAAACAGCTTGAAACACATCTTATCTAATCAGAATCAAGAGTTGGAAATATTCACTTTTATAGTACTCTTAAATCACACAATAAAAAAGTGAAATATTGAGATCTCCAATATTTGGTGAAAATTATGTCTGCAGTCTGAAAAAAAATATTGATAATTGTGTTTGCTTTAATTCTGCTATCATGGAGGACAAGTCTAGGCAGTTCATACAGTATGGCTGGGTATTGGTACAGGTTTCGAGATTCGATTAGATTTCGATTCTCAAGCTTTGATTAAATTCCAATTTCATATGATTCATATGGGTTAATTTCAGTTAAAAATTAAATTTGCTTATATAAAAAAAGAAATTGTCCCTCAGCTAATGCTGTTAATTATGGCTTTCTAACTTCATACATTACCAAAAAAAAAAAAAAGTCATTTATTTTTCATCATTTTGGTCACACTTTAGCTTTTTAAAAATGTACAAAATCCATAAAAATATAAATTTTCAAACATACAAATCCCCTCTAGAAATTACTCAGAATGGCACCAAAAGCATAAAAACATCCAATGAGGGGCAGTGCTGTGGAAGGAAGCGCCTCGTTGATGAGAGGTCAACGGAGAATGGCCAGAGCTGACAGAAAGGCTACAGTAACTTAGTTAACCTCCCTGTACAATTGTAGTGAGCAGAATATCATCTCAGAATGCACAAAACGTCACATTGAGGCAGATGTTCTACAGCAGCAGAAGACCACATCTGGAACTTTATTAGGACTATTGGGTTCCTACTATTGTGCTTAGTGAGTGTATATGCATATATAATTAATTAAAAATGTTAATATTATTAATTACATGAGATGCTGATTAATCATTCAAATTAATCACATATATAAATATTTGCTGAGAAAGCCCCTCAAATAACAGTCATTCAGTACTGTGGCAGCGGGGGCGTGGTCAAGCGCCCGTCCGGAGAGGGGGAGCGGTAAGGGCGCTTGCACCTGAGCTAAAATATGTCTAACACCTGTCTCTAATTTCAGTGAGCACGGGGAGAGCGGCATATAAGAGCCACAACAACGCCAGTGGAGGAGGGAAAAGCCAGTCTAGTGTTGGCAACTGAAGTCCAAGAGAGTTTATGTTTATAGAAGAGAGTTTATGCTTATAGAGAAATCCTGTGTTTATTATAAGTAGTTTATGTTCAGTTCTGTACCTTTACTTTAGAGAAATTAAAAACCATACCTTTGAGTTCTCCATCCTGTTATCGTGTCCTTCTTCCCCTGTCCTGTCCAGTCCAGTCCAGTCCAGTCTCGTGTTACACTGGTGCCAAAACCCGGGACTAATAGTCATGGAAGGTCGCTCCCGCCACAGCCGCGACCCCGGACAATCATTCTCCGTTGCCCCCTCCCATGTTACAGAAAATGGGGGCGACGGACGACCCAGAGGCTTTCCTTGATTTGTTCGAGCGCACTGCGGAGATCTGGGCCTGGCCGTGCGACCAATGGGCAGCCCGCCTCATACCATTATTGTCCGGGGAAGCCCAACTCGCGGCTCAACAACTGCCGACAGCGAACCTCCTGGCCTACCCCGATCTGAGGAGAGCCATCATGCAACGGGTTGGTCGGAGCCCCGAGGAGAATCGCCAGCTCTTCCGGGCCATGAAGCTGGACAAAGCCGACCGCCCGTTCGCGTTTGCTCAGCGGCTCCGTGATGCCTGCCGGAGGTGGCTGCTAGTGGGGGACCGCGGCATGGAGGGTCTCATCAATCAGGTGGTGCTGGAGCAATTCACCCAGCGGTTACCCAGGAGAATGGCGGAGTGGGTCCAGTGCCACCGCCCGACGTCGCTGGAGGCAGCCGTGCAGCTGGCGGAGGACCACATGGCGGCGATCCCGAGGGCGGACGAGCCCTCTCTTTCTCCCTCCCCTCCCCCTGTGTTTTTTTCCGCTCTTCCCCATCCCCCTCCCCCCTCTCGCTCTGTCTTCCTTCCAGGGTCCGTTCCTGCCCCCCGCAGGCGAGGAGCCTGGCAGAGACCCACGGTGGCATCGCACACCCCCCCCGCCACATTCAGCCGCTCTCCCCCTCAGGTGGGGGCGTCCGCCGACGCAGGTACGGGTGTGGCGCCTGGGCCAGCCTGTTGGAGGTGCAGGGACCCGGGCCACTTCCGCGATCAGTGTCCGATGATGGAAGTGGGGACGGTGGTTCGGGTCTCCGATCCACCGCATGCTGCCCCCGATCGGGCTGGAGCGTACCGGATTCCGGTAAGAATCCAGGGGGGTACACACCAAGCATTGCTGGATACCGGTTGCAATCAGACCACCATCCATCAACGCTTGGTTCAACCCGGGGCTTTGGGCATAGCTAGACGGGTGAGGGTGAGGTGTGTGCATGGGGATATTCACAAGTACCCGATGATGACCTTGTTAGTGAAATTCCGGGGAAAAAAGCATAGAGTAGAGGCAGCGGTTAGTCCCCGCCTCACCCATCCTCTGATTTTGGGAACCGATTGGCCAGCGTTTAAAGATGTGTTAGGGGGAGTTTGTACGGATGGGTCCTGCACTAAAGTAGGGAGATGTGCGATGTGCGATGCTCTGACAAGGGAGGCGGAGCCGGGGCCGTCCTCGGCTGCTCCAGATCGGGATGACGAGGAGAGGGGCGAGGCTTCCGCCCCTCCTCTTCGCAGGGAATTCCCTGACGAGGATTTCCCTTTGGAGCAGTCGCGGGACGAAACCCTCAAACATGCCTTTGGTCAGGTAAAAGTGATCGATGGTCAGCGTCTTCAGCCAGACATCGCACTCGCATACCCCTATTTCTCAATTATAAATGACCGACTATATAGAGTGACGCAGGACACTCAAACTAAAGAAAAAAGGACACAGCTTTTGATTCCACGGAGCCGCCGGGAAATGTTATTCCAAGCGGCTCATTATAATCCCATGGCGGGTCATCTAGGGGAAATAAAGACACTTCTCCGACTAATAGCCCGTTTTTATTGGCCGGGCATTAGCGGCGACGTCCGCAGGTGGTGTGCGGCGTGCCGCGAATGCCAGCTGGTAAACCCACCAGCCACCCCAAAAGCGCCATTGCGCCCTCTTCCGTTGATCGAGGTCCCCTTCGAGAGAATTGGAATGGACCTCGTCGGGCCATTAGAGCGGACAGCACGCGGACATCGCTTTGTGTTAGTCCTAGTGGATTACGCAACGCGATATCCGGAAGCAGTGCCTCTAAGCAACATTTCAGCACGTAGTGTTGCTGGGGCACTCTTCAAAATCATCTCCCGGGTGGGGATTCCAAAAGAAATCCTCACCGATCAAGGCACAACGTTTATGTCACGCACACTTCGCGAACTTTACGATCTATTGGGCATTAAATCGATTCGCACTAGCGTGTATCATCCGCAGACAGATGGCCTAGTGGAACGCTTTAACAAAACCCTCAAAAACATGATTCGTAAGTTCGTGCACGAGGATGCTAAAAACTGGGACAGATGGATCGATCCCCTGTTGTTTGCAGTGCGAGAGGTCCCGCAAGCCTCAACCGGCTTCTCTCCATTTGAGCTGTTGTACGGGCGATGCCCGCGCAGCATCTTAGATGTTTTACGAGAAGGCTGGGAGGAGGGACCTACAAATAGCAAAAATGAAATTCAATACGTTCTTGACCTCAGAGCAAAGCTCCACACTTTGGGGAAACTAACACAGGAGAATTTGCTCCGGGCCCAAGAACGTCAATGCCGGCTGTACGACAGGGGAACACGGCTGAGGGAATTTGCACCGGGAGATAAAGTTCTTGTATTTCTTCCCACATCGAGCTCCAAATTACTCGCCAAGTGGCAAGGGCCCTTTGAGGTCACACGACGAGTGGGGGATCTCGATTATGAAGTTAAGCGAACCGACAGAGGGAATGCGCGTCAAATCTACCACCTCAACCTCCTTAAATTGTGGAGGGAGGCGGTCCCTGTATCGTTGGCTACGGTGGTCCCGGAGAGGGCGGAGCTCGGACCGGAGGTAAATCCGAACCCAGATCTCAATACCCCGGTCATTTGTGGAGACCACCTCTCCCCGTGCCAACGAGCAGAGGTTGCCAGGTTGCAGAAGGAGTTTGCGGATGTGTTTTCTCCCCTGCCGGGTCGCACAAACCTCATCCAGCACCATATCGAGACCGAGCCAGGGGCGGTCGTTCGTTGCCGCCCTTACCGCCTCCCCGAGCATAGAAAGAAAATTGTCCGGGACGAATTAGATGCCAGGCTTGATATGGGAGTAATAGAAGAATCCCACAGCGACTGGTCCAGCCCAGTCGTTCTTGTTCCCAAGAGTGACGGGTCGGTGCGGTTCTGTGTGGATTATAGAAAAGTCAACGCGGTGTCTAAATTTGACGCGTATCCAATGCCCCGCGTTGATGAACTGCTCGATCGGTTAGGTACTGCTCGCTTTTATTCGACATTGGATTTAACAAAGGGTTATTGGCAGATCCCCTTGACACCAATATCCCGCGAAAAAACAGCCTTCACCACGCCGTTCGGATTACACCAATTTGTGACACTTCCGTTCTGTTTGTTCGGGGCCCCAGCCACGTTCCAGCGTTTGATGGACCGTGTCCTCCGGCCGCACTCTGCTTACGCCGCTGCCTACATAGACGATATTATTATTTATAGTAATGACTGGCAGCGGCATATACAACATCTGAGGGCGGTCCTGAAGTCACTGTGGCGGGCGGGGCTCACTGCAAACCCTAAGAAGTGCGCGGTTGGGCGTGTGGAGGTACGGTATCTGGGGTTCCACTTGGGCCATGGCCAGGTGCGTCCCCAAATTGATAAAACCGCGGCGATTGCGACTTGCCCAAGGCCCAAGACCAAAAAGGGGGTGAGGCAGTTCCTGGGGCTGGCTGGCTACTACAGAAGGTTCGTACCTAATTATTCGGACGTCACCAGCCCGCTGACTGACCTCACTAAAAAGGGGGCTCCAGATCCGGTCCAATGGTCGGAACAGTGCCAGCAGGCGTTCTCACAAATTAAAGCCACACTCTGTGGGGGGCCGCTCTTGTATTCCCCTAACTTCTCTCTCCCTTTCCTATTACAGACGGACGCTTCAGACAGAGGGCTGGGGGCCGTACTCTAGCAGGTGGTGGAGGAGGAGGAGCGCCCGGTGCTATACATCAGCAGGAAGCTCTCACTGAGGGAAACGAAGTATAGCACCGTGGAGAAGGAGTGTCTAGCTATCAAGTGGGCGGTCCTCACACTCCGCTACTACCTGCTGGGGCGGGCCTTCACCCTCTGCTCGGATCATGCCCCACTGCAGTGGCTCCACCGCATGAAGGATACTAACGCCCGGATCACCCGTTGGTATCTGGCTCTCCAGCCTTTTAAGTTCGAGGTGGTCCACAGACCGGGGGTGCAGATGGCTGTCGCCGACTTCCTTTCCAGAAATGGGGGGGGAGTGGTAGGCAGGCCGGATGATGCCCCGGCCTGAGTCGGGCGGTGGGGGTATGTGGCAGCGGGGGCGTGGTCAAGCGCCCGTCCGGAGAGGGGGAGCGGTAAGGGCGCTTGCACCTGAGCTAAAATATGTCTAACACCTGTCTCTAATTTCAGTGAGCACGGGGAGAGCGGCATATAAGAGCCACAACAACGCCAGTGGAGGAGGGAAAAGCCAGTCTAGTGTTGGCAACTGAAGTCCAAGAGAGTTTATGTTTATAGAAGAGAGTTTATGTTTATAGAGAAATCCTGTGTTTATTATAAGTAGTTTATGTTCAGTTCTGTACCTTTACTTTAGAGAAATTAAAAACCATACCTTTGAGTTCTCCATCCTGTTATCGTGTCCTTCTTCCCCTGTCCTGTCCAGTCCAGTCCAGTCTCGTGTTACAAGTACATAATTAATAAATAACCATTAATAGTTTATAAATATAATATATATTATAAAAATTATAATTTCAATATTTAAAAATGCATTTAATTATTGCGACAGATGAGTAAAGCATTGATAAGACAATACAAAAAGTGGCTTTAGAAGGCAATATATTGTTTATTTCCATATTATTGAACATAAGCCTATCATTGGTCTACAGTCCACAGCAATCCATTTTGCAATTGAATTTGTCAATCTGTTCAATGTAGATTTATTATAAGTACCCATGCTTCATACGTTTCTCATAAGTTTCTCACTTTTGTTATGCCACATCTTAATTAACATAATTTTAAAAATAAATAATAAATAATTAAATGAAAAAATATTGTTGCATTCTAATCTCTGTTTTAGCTAGTACTTTTCAGATGTTATTGAAACTTTATAATGCAGCACTTCATGTGACTTTTAGATTATTTGCTTATTGTATCTTTCCTCATTTTATTAGTCCCTTTGGATAAAAGCATATATTTTGTCAATATACTACTCAATCGTGTTGAGTAAAATCTGAAAATGTACAGCGCATCACAAAATAGATTTTTTTTTTACCCAAACCCTAGTACACAGTTGCAGGTGCCATCCTATGAGAGCTTTGGGTCTTTCTGGCCAGTGTGTTCTCATAACATGCCCATCTCTCTGTAGGACCAAGATTATTAGTCACATATATAACTAGATGATACAGAAAGAATGAGTATTTCTTTTAAATCATGGAAGACAATAATTATTTTAAAAAAGAATGCATTGATCTCATTTTATTAAAATTCTACCTAGCACCTTTTGATTAATATATTTTTAAAGGAAGGGAACCCCAAGGGCTTTGATGGGCTGTCATCTCCTCAGGCAAAGCAGGCTCTCAACCTCATCTAATGATGTGGCTGTCTTCTGCTTAGATTAGCCCTGCCAGGTCCTAACACTTTGCTCAACCAAGAACAGAAGAGTACCTACATTACATCGCAAAATTCGCACATTTCAAAATGCTTTTAAATAAGCATTCCCTGATCATTTCGAGCTTGCACAGTGGTTTGGGTGGTAATGTGTCAGGACCTAGATTTTACATTGGACATCGAGTGGCGACCTGGCACAGTACCAAAACTGTTTGTTGTACAAAAATGAATTTTAATGGGCTCATGCTCTCGGCAGCCAATAATTCTTTGCACAAAACCTATTATGGTCACACAAACCATGTCCACATTGCAAGTGAAAGTCTTGGTTGCAATTTATTTGACCTTATAAAATATTTATTTGATGTGATTTTCAAGGTGAGATCATGTCATGCAACCTGTCCACATTGGCAACTGCCCAACTGCCTTATTTGGCTAGCTTCTACAATGTGTCAAAAAAATCTTGAACCAAAATACTGTAGTTTGTTTAGACGCACTACTTTTTGTATCTACAAGGGACATGGAAGGTGTTTTCTCCTCCCCTTTAAAAGCTGATAAAGCCTTTTTATTTTGCTATACAAACTATGCATTATTATCATGAGTGTCATTTTATTATTGCATTTATCATTTATACTGCTGTTTGTAAACCTATCAGAACAGTTCTGCATCCCATTTTTTTGGGCAGTGACCAACTCGGATGGTAAAATCGGAAGATATCATGCAAAGTTGGCTTTTACAAAAACATGCTCCTTTTACTATAGAGAAAAATAATTAATTAATGATGTTATAATGATTTTTCCTCACCCAAACCTATCTTTAAAGTCTAACCTGTTACCCAAATCCTAAACCAAACCATGATTTTAATAGCACAATCCCTATTGCGTGCCACAAAAGAAAGTGAAACATCAGCATTTTGAATGAGCTTTCTTAAAATTTCTCTTAAATGAAATTCCAATTCAACACAATACATCTCAAAATTAAATACATTTTTACAGTTATTTGAGGGTTTTAAGGTTTGTTGACATTACATCGTCATGGCAATGAAGTTTTAAAATTGGCTATAAATGTACACAGAAAAGGGTAGTAAGTCATTTTATCACACTAAAGTCATGTCCACGCATATTTTTTTACAACTTGTGGCTATATATTGTTTTAAAAATAGTGAGTATTTTTACGTTTACAGATTGGCCCTATTCACTTCCATTGTAAGTGTCTCACTGAACCCATATTTTTGCTTTTTTCTAAAGAAAAGTAGGAGGAAGTCAAAATACATGTTTGTGGTAACCAATAATATACCACAAATGCTGTTGATTGAGCTTAACTTGTATTAAACCCTGAATATTTCTTTAAATTTAACCCCTAATCCAAACCCCAAACCTAACTAGTCTAACTCCTTAACCAAAACCTAAACATAACCATTATTTTATTAGAAAAAATTATATATAATTACAGCACATTATACAATGCATAATAACAGTTCAAATTAATGAACAGATAAATAAAACAATTATATTCAATAGGGATTCCGCAATGTAAGTTTTTGACTGTTAGAGCATCTGAGAAATAAGTCGGGGTTAACCAGTTTTACAATTATTTGCACATTTTCTTATTATGCAACAGTAATGATGCCAAAAAATGCATATTATATAGCAATTGTCTAAACGTCTAAGTGGATGTATTTTGGGGGGATATGTGGACGCTAAGGGAAGCCCTAATAAGAAAACTGATAAATACTCACACTAACAAAAAAAAACAGGAAGTAATAAGTTAAATGCTGCCAAACAGCCAATATAAGTCACTTTTTTGATGGATGTGAGTCTGGTAAATATTTGGAATTCATGTTTATAATAATTTTCACACAAAAAAAAAAAGTCTTCACTGACTCCACATTTGACTCATGTGATGCATTTCATGTTTTCTAAATTCATATGAAAGTTTTGTTTGGGTTACTGACCTACAGATAGTAATTGCACGTTGTCAGCCACTGACTGTAGGGGGGCTCTTGATGCCCTGAAAACCTAATCCTCCATGCATCCGCATTTAAATCTAAGAATGTCTCGGGTTACTTAACTGTAACCCCTGTTCCCTGATAAAAGCGGAACGAGATGCTGCACTTACTTAGTGCTTTGGGAACAACTTTAGGTGTGACCAGCTTTGAATATGTGTGCAACACGTCAATTAAATTGAACAGAATTTATAGCCTCTGCTGGTGATATCATTGTCACATGCGTCACAGATGCATCGTCAGGTATTTTGTCTGAAGAGTAGTCCTGGGGCATGCCAGTGCGGCAATGAAGTGCAGTACTGACTTAGTGCTTTGGGAACGAGAATATCCATGGCGCCGCACTGTGGATGTCCGGACCACTTACGGTTGTGTAGTGTGCTCACAAGTGCGCGAGAGGTCTCAGACATGAGCTTGTGATGTTGACTCAAGGACATAAGAGCCCGGAGTGGCATGAACATCCAAATTTTAAAATCTTATGAATGTGGGCGGAGAGGACTGGCAAAGCTTGACCGCGCACCTCATAGGACAGGGCAATAGCGTCCCTTACCCAATGTGACATAGTCTGCTTGTTGGCGGCCGCCCCGCTGTTGTGGCCCCCATGGCAAACTAATAGTTGCCCTGGCTTATGCCACTGGCTAGTGCGGTGGACATAAGTCTGCAGGGCACGGTCTGGACAAAGTCTGTGAAGTCTTTCCTGCTCCGACATTGTAAACGGCGGGGAGCAGAAGGCTTTGAGAGTGACCGGATGTACAGTCGAGAAAGGAACCTTAGGCAGGTATTCAGGATGAGGGTGCAAAATTGCTTTAGCCATTCCTGGGGCAAGATCTAAGAGGGCTGGCAAGACAGATAGAGCCTGTAGATCCCAAATTCTTTTTAGAGAAGTAATTGCAATAAGAAAAACCATGTTGAGAGTCAGAAGTTTATCAGACGCTGACTCTAGAGGTTCGAAGGGGGCCTCAACCAGACCCTCAAGGACTATTACTAAGTCCCATGGAGGGATCCTGGTCCTAGCAGGAGGTCTCAGTCACATGGCTCCATGAATGAAGCGACTGAGCAGAGGAGGATGTCTCCCCAATGGCACTCCGTCAATCAAGGCGTGGCAAGCCAATAGCATGTGCCTGCTGACAATTTTTCCTGCAGAAAGTCCAGAACTGAAGCAATCTGGCAGTTAACTAGATCTGCATTATGTGCACTGCACCATCTTTCAAAGACACCCCATTTATTGGCGTAACTTCTTCTAGTAAAGGGAGCCCTAGCACTTAGAATGGTCTCGATAACTTCAGGTGAAAGCCCAGTGTCCCTCAGTTGGTACCCTTACATGAAGGTTCCACAGCTCTGGCCGGGGATGAAATATTGTCCCCTGCACCTGAGACAGAAGGTCCCTCCTGTCCGGAAACGCCCAAGGCAAGCCGTCGAAGAGAGACATTATCTCTGTGAACCATACCCTGTTCGGCCAGAGCGGCGCTATCAGTAAGAGGCAGGACCCTTGCTGGCAAACTCTGGCCAAGACTCCCAGGAGCAGAGAAACCCCAGCTCTGTCTTTCTGTCATTTTATTTTTTTGAGAAAAGAGAAAGGTTTCTGTGCACTGCCTAACAAAATCTAACTCCTAACAGAGGGAAGTAGAAAGTTTCTGACAGGCTCATGAAGCACACACACACACAGAGTGATCTGAAGACAAAAGATCTGATGATCCACCTGTGATGCAACTATTTATAGGCCTGCTACAGGTGCATCCAATGATGTCACCAGCAGAGGCTATAAATTCTGGTCAATTTAATTTATGTGTTGCACACATATTCACAGCTGGTCACACCTAAATTTGTTCCCAAAGCGCTAAGTCAGCACAGCGTCAAAGTGTCACCTCAGCATTATCTGAAATCCTCATCCAGTAATAATAAACTATTGTGAGTACATGCTGAGAAAAGTGACAGGTTCCACGTGACACCGCCATCTAGTTGGGTGATACCAACGCGTGCAACGGAGGGGGGATTTCAGTGTTTTGTCTCAAAATTATAGACTCACAGCCAAACAATTGCAAGGTATCTCATACGAAATTATATTATTTTATAAACTAATAAAGTTATTTGTGTGGACTATTTGGAAACAACAAAGTGGTGGCATGATTGATTCAGACAACTGTATAAATTAATATTAGAAAGAAGAAAATTTTTATTAAATTGCTGCCGTGCATGAAAAATATCTGTATATATTTGCTCATCATCCTACATTTATTCATTTGGCAGACACATTTATCCTAGTCTTCTCTTCTTCTGTGAACCCAAAGGCTCTCTCACCAGCACTACAAGTTGTGTGTCAGCGCACATGCAGCACTGCTGTCTAAGTTATCACTTTAATGGAGTAAAGACTAAAGAGCAGACCTCCGTATAATTGGTGAATGCCCCTAAAGCGCAACTTCCAAACGTCTCCTTTTTTTGTGCTCTGTGCAAATAACACATTGAACCTCGTAATATTCGGTGAATGCTTACGATTAGCAGGATCATACAGGGTCTCCACTGTCTTCACTAATCCTGGAAGCTTTCATATTGAGAGAAATGTGTGAAAACTAAATATTACTCATTCATGCCTGATTATGGAAGCAGATTGTGTAAAAAAAAAAAAAAATTATTGTTCTGCAAAAAATAATGGTATAACAACAATATGTAAATATGTAGGTTAGTTAATTAGGTAAAATATTTAAGAAAATATTTTTAAACAAATATTAGCGAGGTAAATTACAAATTATTTTTAAGTTACGCACAAATATAACTAAGTTACAATGACGAGCTGCACTATTCATTCACATTTCACTGTTGCACAGACAGCGACTCTCTTAAGAAGCATTTAAAACGCGTCCTAGCACATTCATGTTAAGTGCAGTTTTGTGAAATGCATGTAAAAATTATCGAATGTTCATAAAATCGCTCATAGAAAACGCTCTTAACTGCTAAGATTGTGCACTAACAATTTTAAGTCAAGTCTAAGTAATGACACATGTCTGCAGAATATGTTTGAGGGAGGGAGGGTGAATTGGGAGAGAGAGGATGGTCAAGGAAACACATAAACCATTATCACGGTGGTCTCCATGAATCAGCAATACTGACTTCTCACCGAGGGGAATATGCTCAAAAACTATTACACCTCCCACCCATAAAGTGGATAGAGCCACCCATTATGTAAACATTGCTTGCTTGTATGCTTCCTTCTTAAAAAAAAAAAGCATATACTGGTGAATATTATGCAATGTAATGGTTTAGTTCAGTCCCTCAAACACACAGCTGGTACCACACACAAATGTAGATGTGCAACTCAAATTGATTTTTTTCCCCAAAGCAGGAGTTTGCTTGTACCTACTTTTTGACTCTTTTCAATCATTTGGCTAGCACTGCAATGGCATGTTATGTCTCACATAAGCGCGCACAGCCTTAGTTTCTACCCCTCAAAATATCCCAAGGCATCCCTGCCTGCAATTTTCAGCTCAGATTGATTTTAGCACTCCTTGCAGCCAATTTGAGATGTTTGCATGTTCTTATATTCCACTGATTTAATCCACGAGGGAGAGTTGTTAGGAGGAAGAAGCCAAACACAGAGGAGGATAAGGATTAGATTCCATATTAAAAAGAATGGTAATACCTATAAAACAGCAGCTGCCCGAGGCTGCTTGGAGCTACGATGAGGCCTGTCTTTCTTGTCCTTTTTACATGATTCAATTACTGCTGAAATGGAACACCTGGGACACTATCGGAGTGACAAAAGAATAAAGAACAGCTTCAAAATATGTAAATGTTTGAACAGCTCACAAACTAGGCTCTCAAAACTGGGACGCATCCATAAGTGGTGTGAGGTCTTCCCTCGGATCTGGGTTGAAATGATAAGCAGCTAAACACATGAGAATGCTGAGTTTCTGTACATGCAGGGCAGTGAACACCATGACAGGAAGGGAGTCAGGAAGGTTGCAGATGCTAGTGAAGCGTAGCACCAAGGAACCAGATTTTGCTTCAACGCAAGCTCGCTCCTGTTCACTTTGCAGGCAGATGAAGGCGAGAAAAAAATCTCCCCACTTTTCCTAAACTTCTCTGAAGTGAAGTCTGAAAGAAAAATAGTTGTGCTTGAAAAAAAAATAACAGGGAAGGAAAAAGGGGGAGTTAAAACAATCGTTGAGAGAGGTAGGAATAATAAAGAGCGAGTGGATGCTGCCATTCTCTCAGTGGAGAGAAATGCTCCACCATGCAAGCTTTTGGGTTTAAAAAAAGTCTCTGGCTTTGTGATTTAAAAGGAGTTGCAAACAGCAGACACAAAAGAATATTTAAAAATGCTAGAGCAAAACAAGCCTCTGTCTCTCTCCCGTCTGCTCCATCAGGGGAGAACTGCGTAGTGGTGGGTGGAGGGGGGCTTTAACATCTGAGGGGAGTGTCAAGAGTTGCTGACAGAACACATGCAGACAGCCACTCTAATTCCACAGAGGGCGTTAGGGTGAACTTCTCCAGCATCACTTTGCTCTGTGTGCCCGTGTACGCAAGCTAAATTATTTGCTCTAGCTTCCCACACAAAACAGATACCTGGAGGTAGGGATTTTGACCTTGGAAAAAGTTTCTCCTTATGTCTCTGTTATGATTGACGTGCATAGGCTTGCATTGTCTGGCTCTGGAATGAGAATTGGATTGGACTAGAGATATAGGGACTTTTCGCAATATAATTGTGTATATTGCAATGTTTAAAAGCTCTTTTTATTCGGCCATCAAGTTTCAAAAAGAGCACATCATTAGACACATTTCATGATCCTTCGTGCAAAATGAATCAAAATAAAATCAAAACACAATATAGTCTTGTCAATCATGGTCTCTTGAGAGTGAATTGGTGGTAAGCTGTTCTGTGTGCATGTGCAAGTCTCATGATACATTGTTTCCAGCAGTCTCAGAGTAGTTTGTGTGCATTGTGAAAGTAGGTTTTCTTTTTTACATTTGTGCAATTTCAAATGTTAGTAAAAAGCTAAATATTATCAGGTTTGGATGGTATACAGGTGCCACTGTACTACTGAATTGCTTAAGTACTCAAGTGTTTTACGGTAGTACTGCAATTATGGTTATGGCTTATTTATCATTGTATGTATGGTAGTAATTTTCCCAGATATTAGTTGTATTCGATTGGCACAGTTGTGAAGCATTTGCTGCAGTCTCTGTCTTTCTGGGGGTAACTGCATTTAAGAGATCCGTGACTGCATCCGTCTGAGCCCAGTGCTGAAATATGGACTGTTCACACAGGACTAGACAGAATACAACAGAATGGAAAAGAATACAGGGATGTAAAGATGTAAAGATTACACAGCATTTAAAAATGCATTGGTTATGTCCACATTTCTCCATATGATGCATCTGTACATAGATTGACAATTAAAATAAAGTGCAAATTGAATATAAAAACCCACTGTCTTCTTTAGGATTCTGTGAAAACATTTAACTGGACTGAATTGTAATGCTGTGAAGGTGAATAAATTAATATATAATTTTTATTTCATATGTATTACATTTTTTTAATACATCAGCAACAACAACAGCAGCAACAATAATAATATGAAATAGTAAAGAATAAAACAACAATAGACTAGCTACATAATTCAGTCTGTACTGTGACAACCCTATAAGTTATTATACAAATAAAAACAGTGACACAGTATATCAAAAAAGGAGGAGATGACAGCATTTCACCAGAATTGTAATGAGGAAAAACTTTCAAATGCACAGTGCAACTCTAAGGCCTTAAAGTCTTTATAGTTTTCTATAAACAATTCTAATTCTCAAAATAATAACCATTCACTAGTATATTATAATAATACTCAACTTGACTTGTTTCCATAATAATAATTCCGAATCAGTATTATAATGACTTATTTAATTTGACCTGGAGTGAAGTTGTAGTTTTTGTTTTAGTAAAATATAAGTAGGTAAATATTGCTTTGCATTACTATGCATTGATGTGTTGGCGCTAGATTTGTGTTATTTCTTGCATTAAACATTTTGAATCTACCTGGTTACAATAGCTGTTTGTTTAGAATTATGATTCCTCTGATTAAAAAAAAAAATCACTCTCTAAACCATTTCAGAGGAAATACAATCTGTACTTATCAAGATATACAGTATATTAAATACAATCTAAAGGCTGAAAAATATAAAGATATATGTTTTTGTATTTCTCAACCCTAGTCATCATTAATTTTTTATTGTGTGAAAAGAGTGAATGTTGACTGAGGTAACCATGTTATCTAACATTTCCTTTTGTGTTCCATGTAAGAAATAAAGTTGTACAGATTTGGAAATACATAGTGAATGATGAGAGAATTTTGTTTTTAGAGTGAACTATCCCTTTAACATTATACAGTAGCTTGTGTAGTTACCAGTAACAGAGTGAAAAAAGGAAAGTAATTTCAGAGTCGGAGCCAGATTAATTTAATAATAATAAAGACTATGTTTTTTTGTCTTTGGAATACCTGTAATATGCACTGATGAATCGTACCAACAACATGTGTTAAGAATGTATATAGGGTTTTATGTTGACATGTTAATGGAACCACACTGAACTTTCCATACTTAAAGAACTTGGAATCTTCCTATTTTTTAATGTTTTCTCTTTTTTTGTAGTAAATCTTTGTAGAACAGAGAAGGCCACATTCTCTCAGACATGGAACTGCACTATTGATATTCAGGGCTGTGATCCCGCCTATGTTTTTATCACACTTCAAAGTAGGAAACTCTGCAACATCAAGCAGTTGCACATTGTGAGATGAGAGACAACTGAACAACTGAATTCCATCAAAAAAAGAGTGTCAAACTAGATGGGAAGCTCCCAAGAACTGGGCCAGGATGTGTGTGGTGCAGACTTTGAATAAGTAAACACTATAGTCTTCACAATGGAGCTTCCAGGAGACAGCTAACTCATTACTTTGTGTAAACGAAGATTATCATAGACCACACCTAATGTCTTCAAACAACACCAAATATCCTTTGCGACATGTATAACAATAGCAATTAAAGACTAATACAGAGCCTTATCAATGGTGATTATTTGTGGACAAGTCTGTGATGTCACAAGAGCATTTTCTTGTGGGTAGGTTGAATTATTGAAAAAAAGTGAGTGATCTGTAAATGAAACAGACAAATATCTGATGTATAATTGGCCACTGGTTTCACAGTCAACAGTGCTGGTACAAAGAGAGTACCAGTTTACTGATGTTTACTGATACAAGGAACAGTTGCAAATTTTGTATTTTTTTTTGCCGAAACCCATACCAAATACCCCACTGCAACAACATAACACCTTCACCCAAAGGTCGAGACTTGGATGTGAACTTCGACATGGCTAATGAATTCCAGTCACCATTTTAGAGGTTTTTAAATTGACATGCTTGAGTGAGGCTTATAGGACTTACAAACACCAAAGCCTAAGAATGTTAAAGGGAAAGTTCACCCAAATGTACATTTCTGTCATCATTTACTCACCCTCATGTTGTTCCAAACCTACATAATCTTTTCTCTATAAAATTAAAGTGAATGGTGACTAATATTTCTTTTTGTGTTCCACGAAAGAATGTCATACAGGAACAACATGAGGGTGAGTATATTATGACATAATATTAAATTTTGTTGAATTATCCATTTCATTAATAATTTTTTTTCCAGGGTTTGTGTTCATGTATAAAGCAGTGTTTCATTAGTGCTTACAGAGACCCTGAAGAGCAGTCAAACTCTGCATAGGCTTACTATTATTACATAGCCTCTGGCTAAAAGTGGTCAATGCTTATTAGCATTCAAGCACTGATTTGTTAGGATGTAAAAAATCCAGTAAATTGAATACATTCCTGAATAAGTGAACTTAGACAAATGTCCTTGATTGTTATACATACAGTACCCGATTACTCAAATGTATTTAGAGAGTCATTGTGTTGACCTTCAGAATGACATGTGTATAGTGATAATTCATGTGAACCGCCTTTGCACTATGATGATTTGATTGTAATTGAACTTTAATTCTTACCTGAAGATTTTTATTTTGTTCTTTTTGCCTTTAAACATGCCTGAAGCCCTCCTTACGGTCCTTTATTGCTGCAGGCGAGAAATGACTTTGTTGTCTCGGGGCCTGTTTTCAAATTTTCCACTCTATCTTTTATCTGCAGGTCTGTGATGTGATGTACCCACCCCAAGCCCCTTTTTATCGAGTGGCCGCTGTGAAACCACACTTGCCATGCAGTTTTGTGATGGTGTCTGATGCTTTCAACATCTCTCTCAGGGTGCAGAACCAAGAGATACATCTCATGATCCTTAATTGGATCTTGAAGGAGATGTTTTGTTGCTGTTGGGGTTGGATCTCTTTAGCATTAAAATGTTATCAGGGGCTGGGGCACATAAAAAAATCCAGTAGTCAGTAGCCTACATCAGAGCTAATTAAGCACACCATCTCATATGTCTTGTCTGTATACATAAAAAGAAATGACATGTCATTGGTTTCCCAATCTCTCAAATTTACTTCCTTTAATAACTAAAAAAAATTACAGTCCTTCCTTTAATATTTACTGTCTCTTTAAATGAATACAGGTATTTGCAAAAAATGAATCTTGAACATACACTATAAAAAGTATCTTACACCCGCAGGAAGCAGACGCCACCCATCTCACGACCGGCCACTAAGAACCCGAGAAAGGCTTTGAAGCACCCCTGAGACAGGTGACCCAGGGAGTCAGAGACCCGATACACAGGAACTGGTAAGAAGACCACTACATCACCGGTGGAGGGCTGGGTGGAAAATCCTTATTTACCTTTTCTCTTAATTTTGCTGCATGCCCAAGGGGCTGCGGTACCCACATTTTCAAGAAAAGAGCAGTTTCCTCACATCCTGGGTCACACATTTGGTGTCCACGACCGTTGTTTTCACGACTGCCAGGCACCGCTTCCTTATGGCAGGTACGGCATGTAGGGGTCACAGTTTAGTAGAGGGTTTGGTTATTAGCTATAATTAATAATTATCATAGATAACTATCAATTATTAAAATCAATAGAACATTGATTAGAATCAATGTTAGCTTTTTAAACCTTTAAATCAACAATCATCAAATCTAATAGAATATTAATTATTATCCAATAATTAATTATCAAAATTAATTAAACATTTATTAGACTTAACACTAGCTTATTGATCCTTTAAATTCAACAATCATCACAGATAATTGTCAATTATCAAAATCAATAAAATATTAATTAGGATTAATTTCGACGGGGCACCACCCTGGAATCAGGGACTAATAACCAGACGTATAACAGTCTCAATATTAGATTGTTCTCTTAGGAAAATTGATGACCATAGATTTTCAAGATTAAAAAAGGAACAACGAAGGGTTGAATTCGAGCACTGGCATCCCCTGCCAGCCTTTGACACATGTATGCAAAACAAACCAAAACACTTCTCTTTTAATTATAACAAAGTTTATTGAAAATATAATATCAATTATTAATTAATCAATACAATGCAGTCAATAAACGTCCGACATTCAACTACAAACTAAACAGTGACGTGATTAGATATGGTAACCAAAATAAGCCTATAACACATGAGAGGACGGTGTGTGTGTGTGTGTGTGTGTGTGTGTGTGTGTGTGTGTGTGTGGTTAGTACGACAGAGAGAGAGAGAGAGAGAGAGAGAGAGAGAATAAAGTGGCAGCGTTGAAGCCGGTTTCGCGATCATGGGAGAGAAGGCAACTGTTAGTTTATCACTCAGAGACGCGGTGAACGGCTCGTAACCCGTCCCGCGACCTCTGGTCCTTTAATGGATAAACACAGTATGCCGGTCTCATCCGCAATGGTGTAAACACACAACAGTCCAACAGGGTTGGATTACAACACAGCAAACACTAATTTATGATAACAGTATGTTACATTAATACCTTGACTGACTGACTGACTCAGCAGTCAGTAAGCTGTACAAACAATAAACTTGATCCACAAGAATAACACACCTAAATATCCTATCTCTGCCCAGACGTGAACCTCTTACTTGGATCGCGTGGGGACGCATGTAGAACGTATGTTCATCCGTCGTTCAACTCCGACTCGGTTCCTCAAGGCTCGGGTAATAACGAGAGGCCGTTTCCTCACTCTGTCGGTGGGCAGTACGGCTGCTGATTCTCGGCGGGCTGGTGGAGAAATCAGCGACGTCAACATGATTGAAGAGGGAAAGGAATTCTTCTTTCTTCACTTCTGCAGGCAAACGGATGAAGATTGCTCAGCGGATTCCTTCGGATCCGTTAAAGTGTTTGGTGGAATACAATGTAATCTCAACTCCTCCAGTGAAATAGAGATTCTATTGCACGTTGCATGTTACTTCCTTGTGCAATGAGGCAACACCTGAGAGCAGCGATTGACTGCGTCTATGCACGGCGAGCAAAGTCACTGGAAGCAGGGTAGAGAATGATTTCCAAGGTATTTATAGTTGGTTTTGTACTCCCCTTTGTTTGATTTTGGTGCGGTTTTTATCAGCAAGATTTATGACTTTGTTTTTGTGGGCCTCAGTCAGGCTTTACGACTGTGTCAGGCCTGCCTTTGTCTTGTATCTGAATACATGAGGCCCAACAGGCGCTTCGGAGGCGGGTCCCCTGCCCCCACGTGCCCAGCTGTGGCACAATTCCACCCACGATAGGACGGCTGCGACAGACCACGAGGATGATTTCCTTCCTCCCTGTCCCAGACCGCTCCTATGGTGGGTATACGGAGGGAGGTAATGCTTCAGTGTCCTCAGACTCAGCACGCAAAGATCATGTCCCTTCTACGGAAGGAAGCAATAGAGCCTGTCCCTTCAGCCGAGATGAAGAAGGGGTCTTACAGCCCCTACTTCATAATATCGGAAAAACAATGGTGGGAGGGCCAGGTGTACCAGTACAAGGTCCTCCCCTTCGGTCTGTCCCTGTCTCCTCACGCCTTCATGAAAGTCACAGAGGCAGCCCTTGTCCCATTAAGGGAGGTGGGCATTCTCAACTATCTCAACGACTGGCTGATTCTAGCTCACTCGCAGGATTTGTTGTGTACAAACAGGTATCTAGTGCTCGGACACATCAGCCGGCTAGACCTTCGGGTCAACTGGGAAAAGAGCAAGCTCTCCTCGTTTCAGAGCATCTCTTTTCTTGGCATGAGTTAGACTCATCTCGTTGATGCCACGCCTCAATCACGCGGGCACGCAGTTGGTGCTGAACTGTCTGAAGTCATTCATGCTGAGAATGGTGGTCCCACTGAAACAATTTCAGAGGCTCCTGGAGCATATGGCATCCTCGATGGCGGTCACACCTCTTGGGTTGATGCATATGAAATCACTTTATCACTGGCTTCAGACTGGAGTCTCGAGAATGGCACCATGGGGCACACCGTATGCTTGTCATGACTGTCTGCCCTCGTCTGTTCAGCCCTTGGATGTACCTGGCATTTCTATGTGCAGGGGTTCCCCTAGAGCAGGTCTCCAGGTGTGTCGTGGTTACAATGGATGCCTCCAAGCTTGGCTGGGGCGCCGTGTGCAATGGGTGCGCAGTCACCGGTCTATGGACTGGCCCGTGACTGCATTGGTAAATCAACTGCCTAGAGTTGCTGGCAGTGTTGCTCACACTGCTGAGGCTTCAACCATTGATCCAGAGCAAGCATCTGTTTGTCCGGACTAACAACACTGTGACAGTAGCATACATCAACTGCCAAGGTGGGGTACGCTCTCGTCGCATGTCGCAACTCACCCGCCGTCTCCTCCTCTGGAGTCAGCAGTGGCTCAGGTCATTGCGAGTCACTCACATCCCGGGCAACCTAAATAGCACAGCGGATGTGCTGTCATGGCAGGTCACGCTCAGGGGAGAGTGGAGTCTCCATCCCCATGTGGTCCAGCTGATTTGGATCACTTTTCTGCAGGTGTTCTCTGTCAGCGAAACATACTTGAAGTTCTTTCCTGAGACTCCAACCAGGCTATGTGCCCAAGGACCCCTCAACCACATTGTCTGCTTTGGTGGACGGCGGAAAGTGAACGCTGTCTCCAAACAAAGGGTCTCCAACTGGGTCATTGACGCCATTGCTTTGGGATATAATGCACAGGACGTGCTGCCCCCCTTAGGGCTACGAGCACACTCTACTTGGAGTGTGGCGGCCTCCTGGGCCCTGACCAATGGAGCCTCATTAGCAGACAATCTTTACAATCTCTAGGTTGAGCCGATCTCGTCCTGTGTGTTGTCAGGTACGGGCAGGTAAGTTCCAGGACAGCTGGCCGGGTGTACCGCTTGCGCATAGTGCCTTTCCCCTTTCCGAGGTGAAGACGTGCTTTTTACCCACAGTCGTGTTCATGAAGTCGTGGACCCTGGATATCCTTCCTCCTTAGTGATGTGGCAGGCGAGATTATGGAGAAACTCGCTGCTGGTCCAGTACATGTGCTAACTAGCCCTGTACTGGGGTAGGTGCTCCACATGCGCTCATTGCCTGTAGGTAACCACGTGTGATGTATCTCCCACAAAATGTTTTCCCCATTGGTAAACCTGCATCTTCGTTGGGCAGAGGCCCCTGTGCCCCCGTGTTTGTAGAGACCCCTAACCCTGAATGAGTGGTTGCAAGTCAGCTCCTTTTATACCCATATGCAAATTCAACTCGCCAATTCCCATTGGCCTTTTCTCAAAGATCAGAGGTGTTTCGGGCTCCCAAGGGTGACCCCTAGTGTCACTACATCAACACAACATGTCTGACCCTCCATCAGGGAATGGAGGTTACGAATGTAACCAGGACATTATCTGTATTCAATATTTGTGTATGCATACATATAATACATGCTAATTGTTACTCAAGGTGGCACTGGTGTTTCAGTGACATTTGAAATTATGTAAGTTGTGCATATCTGCTCTAACCCTTACCATTTGTTTTATTGGTGTAATCAATAAGTTGATTCAGTTAATATTTTTTATTTGCTTATCCCATGTAGATTTATTCAAATCATGTGAAGTTTCAATATCTGCTGACTTCACAAAAAATAGGGACTAGGAGGTATAAAGAGCCAGAGAATGAATTCCCTGCATCCCCAGCAATTTGCTAAATTGAAGACAAACATTGTTTTTTGTTAAATTCTTACTAGTCTTCCTGCTCTCTTTCCCATTTCAAATTAAATTTAATCATATATGAACATGACATGTTATGGTGAAATAGAGTGCAAGCACATCCACTTTGCAGAGCTGTAACATTTATATGCATGCACATGTTCACAATGGAAGGTAGGCTAATTTATTGATATATTCTGCAGATGCAGAAGCATGATCATTTTCATATTACTTGCATTAAAAATGGGCAAAATTAAACAAATTTCTAGGGACCGCCTGGATGCGGTTGAAGGACAAATCTTCTGATAGGCATTCCCCAACTTGCAGGTGTTTGTTTATTTTTTTGTTTTGTTTTTTACTTTGCCTTTTATTTTAGTTTAGTTTTTTAATATTGTTCTCAACAACTATCATATACCTCGTTTTTAATAATAAAATCTTCACTCACATCTGATATTGCTAGTGCATAATCAAGAGGAAGCATGGTTCAGAAGAATACTGAGCTAAAACGATCACACATATGAATATAAATGTATAAAAGAGTCTTGAGGATGAAACATCTTAACAGAGGTGCCGTTTCCCTGGAGCAAAGCTTTAATCTATATAAAAAGTATGGCACAGGTGTTAATATCCCTTATTCCTCATGCAGAGCCAATTAAAGTGGGCTATGAAATTAAGGACAGCCATTTAACAAGGAAACCTGCTTTAAAAACGTGGATAAATCCATTAGGAAGGTCTATAAAAACCTAAACGTTCAATGTATTTGTCTTGGTAACTTGGTAATTATATAAAGTGATATAAAGGGTTTGTTTAGCAGAAGCCAATAAACAGGGATGATTTTAGACACATAAAGCCACACAGTCAATCAAGTTAATTTATTTAGCCATAATTCCTAATTTATAATGCATTACTATTGACTGTTGTATTCAATGGTATAGCCTAATTACATTTCACGCAATATGTTCTTTTCTTACGTTTGTTTTGTGTTCTATGCATCTCATAGAGGTAAATTTATCTCCACATATACCTCTTCAAAGTCAAGGTGGACATTCCTCAAGATGAAGGCCTTATCAGAGCTCAAAAGCTGTGCACAATGCTCTTCGCCATTTTGATTGTCTGAGCCAATCTCAGAGGGAGCATATTGGTTTGAGCCATTTCGTGAGCTAGATTGCCTTCCTCTGGACTCTTGAGGTGTAGTTATGAGCCCCTAAACTGGGAGCCTGCTAATGTTTAATCACAACCATATTGAACTGCAACTGATTGCTCTGAGTGAAATTGTATGTGCAGTCAATATATGGCAATCTATTTCAATAGATGTTTTTTTTTTTTTTTTTTTTTTTTTAAATGTTGCCGTTAAAGTTTAAAGTGATAGTTCACCCAGAAATGAAAATGATATAATTTTGTATTCACCTTTATATTGTTCCAAACCTGTTTGAACACATAAGGAGATGTTGAATGTGAATGGTGATTGATGCTAACATTCTACAAAACATCTTTTTTTGTGTTCCATGGAGGAAAGAAAGTCTTTCAAGGTTTTGAACAACATGTCCATGATGAGTAAATAATGAAAACATTGTAATTTTTGTGTGAACTATCCCTTTAAGAATTATTTAAAAAGTATTATTTAGGGGTCCCTTTTATCATTCGCATCTGCATATTTTGAAATTTGAAAGTGTCATCACAAGAGTGTAATTTATTTACAACATGATTGCTTAGTCCAATTAGTTCAATAATAAGATTAATTTTGGATTAAATCCAAATAAGTCATTACATCTGGTAACCTCACTAGAAAAGTTAGAATATTTTAAACATTTGAACCCGTTGGTTAATGAAGAATGGAAACAGACTTCAACTGTGAAACCCTGAAAAAAACCCACTGATAAAATCCTTCACAAGCTGCTAATATGCATTTCCAGTATTAAAATGCCTCAAGATAACTGGAAGGTGGAAGAGCCTGCTGGTTCATCTGCTTGGGAGAAACTTGTGCTTTAAAATCAGCCTATTATGGACATTAAAGAGCACTGACTTTCTTGAGTAAAAGTCTGTTTTGAGATGTCTATAAATTGACAACCACATAAACGTACAAAGTATGTTGGGGTGTTGCTGATTTTCATCATAATTAAAACGGCACATTGTTTGGCCATCTGTGCACTCATAAAAATGTCTGTGAGTGCATGTATATACTGCTCTTCTGGGGGTTTTATGATCAAACTTTTTTAATGGGTTGTGTATATGTCTAAGTCAAAAACAGGCTGCTCTTCCCACAATCAATTGTAACCGAAGAGGAAATATCCAGTGCCTTATTTATATTTCTATTACATTTGAAACCAAAACAACATAATGAGACCTGCCAATAATATCAATTGGTGACATTATGCTCTGTCCCAAGACAAATAGCCATGCAGAGATCTAGACTATGAGGTCAGTTGCTCAGTTGTCTTAAATGATTAGGTGAGATAGAGCCTCATATTGCTATCATAAATAATACCATGACAACCTGGGCCATAAAACGGTTAAAGGAACGTAACCGAAAAAAAAAAAATATATATATATTTTCAGGAGTGTTCTTTTCTGGAGTGAAACTTTTATTTTTAAATGCTGGTAACTGGTTATAACCGGTTATTACTGTTCCGATAATTTTTTTTCATGAAGTTAAAGGCCAAAGGGTTTATCACAGTTCAATGTTGCCTGGATTTTTTTTTTTAACATATGCTTTGTTCCTGAAGGAAACTGCTGCATCACACATTTCTTTGCCTTATCGCCCGTTGTGGATGTCGTATTCTGTGAATGAAGACCTTTTAACAACTATGTATAATCCAGGTACAAGGAAAACATTATTAGAGGTATAAAGTACATTTCTCAGTTGTTTCTATGCCTTCACTAAATTAGTGTTAGATATGATGCATTAATAAAGATTTGATGCGGCCGTTTTTTGTCTCAGAAGCAGATCTGTAAATAAAATTATGCTTAACTGTTAACTAACTGCTTGTTATGATTTCTATGCCATTAAATCCACTACACAGGAAAAAAAATAAATTTTATTTTTGCTTATTTTGGTGAGGCAATTGACTTATTTTGGGCTTGTTTTTCCAGGCCATGTTGTGAGATCTGGCAGCACTGCAATTGGTGTTTCACCCACCCCTTAGTGCAGAGTACTGTCATTATAAAAAAGAATGTTATTAACCATCTTTGTTCTTAACAGTAACCTTTTGAAAAAGAGGCTGCGGAACTTCTGAACAGTTTTTTTCTCAGAACGCACCAAAATTAAAAACATTTTGTTTTTATTCCCTGACCACAAAATAATGTCTGTAAAAAAACAAAGATTAATTATTAAATAAATTTGGTCATGCAACAAAACATTTTAAAACAGAAAAGGTTAGAATATAAAGTATTATACTTTAGAATCTTGTCCATGATAATATAAAAAAGCAAGCTTATTTTTGTGAGTTATTGTAATAGGTTCCTATATCTATCCTGACACTCTGTAAGATTATGGATATCACATTGAACTCACAGGAAAACACCATGCCAAAAATGTTTTTGATAATTTGTAACCTCAATAAAGTGAACTTTTAAAATGCAAAAAAATAAAAAATACCTTTAATACAAAAGCGTTCTTTACTCAGAAACACACAAAGCTAATCACACATCTCTAAAAAGCTTCTGTGCAAAGAATTTTTTGTTCTGAGATCTACAATTTGATTGAACACTACCTGTTCATAAAATAATGTAACAGCTTATATTATTTAATTGTCAATGCATGACAAAGGTAAACATTTATTAATACTAGTCATTAATATGTTTTATCATAAAGGAAATGATAATAATATTTTTAGCATATTCACTCTAACACTGTCTCTAATGGATCTTTTAAGACTAAGTGGGCCTGAAAGAGACACAGTCACCCTCCATCCTCTTCAGTACACTTATAGCTTATGACAGGCCTCATTACAATACTGACACCTCAAATTACCCTTCATGAAACAGTCCAGTACACATCTGCACATACAGTTCAGCTCTCTAAAAATTATGTGACTTATGTTATGTTAAAATCAAAAGAAATGTCTTCTGCAACTTGTTTTAAAAATTATGTTTTACCATCTATGAGATAACTAATTCCATGATGTTTTGTTTTTATGCCTATCAAGAGCAAAACAAGAAGCATGCAAGCTAACATTTGCACACCAGCTTCTCTTTATGAATAAACGTTTCTGATGAACCTTTCTACACGTAATTTCTGAATTTAAGAGGCAGTTTTCAAACTCCAGGAGACTATTTTAAACGTAAACATATATATATATATATATATATATATATATATATATAATTATTATTATTATTATTTTTTTTTTTTATTATTAAACTCTCACAAATAAGGAAATGCATATATGGGTAGAATGTTTTAATTACATACATATTTGATCCATTTAAGAAGGCCTGAGTAGTTATATCTAGGGTTGCGGATCTGTGTTAGTGTTTGTGTTCTGGGTTGCTCTTTATGTTCACGTGTATGTGGATCTATATTAATGTTTGTGTATATGTAAATGCATGTGTGTGTGTGTGTGTGTGTGTGTGTGTGTGTGTGTGAGAGAGAGAGAGAGAGAGAGAGAGAGAGAGAGAGAGAGAGAGAGAGAGAGAGAGAGAGAGAGAGAGAGAGAGAAAGCGCAGACTTGAAAATAATGAGAATGTGTCCGTGCATATGCAGGTGTATAAATCAGAGTGTGTATGTACAGTACATGTGTGTATATTTGTAAATGCACTGTAGAATCACAGACAGAGTGTGTGCGGCCAATTGTAAATGTGCATGTGTGTGTATCAATGTAGCAGTGGTGCTAACCAGAGTTAATTAACATGACTATCACCTTTCTTTAGTCCACCAATAAAGGGCTGTATCATTATCATCACTATAATTGGGAGGTTTAGGGAAAATATTTCGGATTTTATTCTCAAGGATTGCTGAACAGACATTGATTCAAGGTTGCAAAAGCATCATTAATATATAGAGAGCATAACTAATTGTTTTATGATAGCGCATACATAAATGTTTTATGGTTGTTTTATTTTATGATACACTCTCGAATCCTGTCTAAAGAACAGTAAGAGGATTTTTGAAGTCCGAGTGTTGCTTCAGCACCATGGACAGCGGCACCGCGAAGAGGAAAGTTTGTACTCTGTGAAAGGTATCTGCCGTCTTTTCTGTTATTTTGTAAATCAAATTTAATCGTAAAAATGAAAAGGAAAAACACACGATTTCTGGATGCGAATTTTAACATTCGTTCATTAAAAAAAAAAAGATATTTAAAAAGAAATTATATTAATAAATACTAATAAAAAAAAAAAAAAAAAAAAAAAAAAAAGAGTAAATATGTGTACAATACAATATTTTATTAGGCGGGACATTATATAGAGGATTTTTTTTTATCCACAACGTACATCTTTGAGCATTGTCACTGAACACTAAATCAATCAAAAGCTACTTATATCCGGAATGTAGAACACACCATAATGTAAATATGTACTTTATAAATTAGATAGATGTCTTGCAAAAGTTTTCAAATGTCTCCATTGGCTGAGAGGCTATACGTTTTGTATGTTTTCTTAAATAACCACTGTATAGCAGGTGGTCTACATTTGGCATTTCAGTATGTTCAGCATCCAAACGACACATCATTGACAACACAAAACAGGATCTTCCATTCGTGCAAAAATGCTTTGGGGCCAAAAAGCACTTCCGCATCTCCATACCACACACCTCACTGGACGGAAGCCGAATCATTAAGGCTATACAAACACAAAACAAAGCACTGATAAATACACCTAGTTCTGGTTTGAGGTTCTTCGTCATAAATATCTTCTCTTTTATATTGTGGTCCAGTTGCAAATTGTTTCCCGTCGATAAATTCCACGAACAAATGCGACCGGTTTACTCTCAGAATCGCTGTGGCCAAAAAAAGGCGGGAACTCCCTGTGGACGCGTCCGTAATCAGTTTTGCTGTATTTTTTGACGTGCGCGCTATTTGTCTGCATCGCAAACAGTTTTGTTCAAACAAAGAAAGCATGTTCTTCCTCGTTTTTTTTTTTTTTTTTTTTTTTTTGTTAGTTATTTTTTTTTTAAATGTCACTCGCATAAACTCGTTTGCGAGTCAGTTATAGAGGAAAAACTAAAAATCCAGAGAACGTGGAGTATTTCCATCCGCCCATTAGATTCCCTCTCTCTAACTTGAGATAGACTCGATCCTCGCGCTCCACCATCAGTAGCACTCCGTTACTCGCTGCCTCCCGCGTAACATCCTGATCTCCAGCAAAAGCAGATATGACCGGATATTCATTCTGAATCAGGTTAACCTGAATAGCAGGAGAAAGAGCGCACTTTAGTCCCTTGCTATCAGAAAACTATCTTTCCACGAGTAGCCTACTACTAAGGCTTCAGTAGGAATAACTTGGACAAAATACGTAGAGAGAATACGCTGCTGTTCTCACCTGTATGGTTTGTCTGTTGTAGACCTTGACCACATGAAAGCTGAAACTGTATATTCCTCTTCGTGGTGCAGTGAACACACTAGCTTTTAGGTCGAAATGATTGCCAATGTTTACCAAGACCTGGAACAAAGTAACATGACGAATGACAAATCAAGTTGCAATGAAAATGATTCACATTTAGACATATATCATAACTAGCCTACTTCTAGTTTTGCAATTTCAGAGTGAAATATGCGGATCTCCAATCACACTCCAAGCTATCTGTTAGCACTTTAGTTTGGGTCAGTTTTGATTCATGCGAATCAGTTTAATTTACCGCGCGGGGTTCAGATGTTGTACATCTAAACAATAGACCCCCCCCCCCCCCTCCCCTCCCCCCCACACACCTCCCCAACCAAGAAGTCAGCTGGTGATGGGTAGCCTAATCTATCTGACTACTTAAAACCCACAATTGATAGTATCCGAAAAACATTACGTCATCATACATTTAATTAAAAAATGGTATTTACACTTAAACGATATCTAATTGGTCAAAAACCCACGTCCTGTATCTTAATTGTGCTTTTAGCACTTTTAACAGTTGCTTGTGTCTAAAATTCCTTCGCACACCCCTACGTATTCAATTCACGTGAATAAAAAGTCACCAATGGGACACCTGACCTGGTCAAAATAGATGGTCATGGATGTATTGCTCATTTCTGAAGGTTCGTGGTTTGTCCCTCTGACGGCCGAGAATGCAATTTTGGCGCTGCCGGAACGGACAGATATCCCTAGCGAAGAAGTGACTCCGCCGTCAGAAGAGGGGTTGGAGTCACACACCACCAGACACTTCCCCTCCAGAACGATGGGCTCCGTGTCATTCTGGGCCAGACAGAATCCTATGCCACATCCCAGGAGAAAGGCGAGAGCCAGCATGGCTAAAGGTCCGGGACAGGCTGCTGGCACCATGATCGGAACAAGAATCCTGTGCAAACTGATCTTTACCACCAGCCCCTTGGAGGTTTGTTGTGACTCTATCACCTGGTCTAAACTAACCTATCTCTCTCACCGTCACACACTCTCTCTCTCACCGTCACACACACTGTTTTACCCCTCCTCCTCTATGCGCATCAGTTTGATATCAGGAAGGTGATCGACGTATTTTGTGCAATGTTTCCTGATTTGAAAGAATACACAGCAACAATAAAAATTAACGTGCAATTAGAATTGAGAGTGAACAAAAAAATAATTTAAAACAGCAATATCGCAAAACACATTTCTCAAATATTCAACATCTGATTCTGACTGAAAGATTCAACAATGTCAACAATTTAGCACATGCAGTTTATAATAACAATATAACAAGTAATGCTACACTATTTTCAAAGTGAACATCACTTCAATGTAAATACATTCCTGATGAAAAATCAACAAGATATAGCTTCTTAATCTGTAGGTTTTATTTTGCTATATTTTGATGCTTTGTTGTCCATTATTTACCTGTTAAATCCATAGTTCGATGTAATTTCCCGCTCCTTCAGCAGTCTTGAGAGACAGAGAGTGAAGCGCGCGCCAAATAAGAGTGAAGAAAAGAAATCGCTCCTTCATCCTTTTAGAGGGCGATTCACGCCCATCCCTTTTCAACTACAGTGATACTTATTGGGAAGAGTTCTCTCAGCATAAAAGTATGGGATATCTCAGCTCTTGGATAAACGAGTTTTTATGCATGCTCAAGTAAAACACAGCCAATGTATCAAACCCTTGATGGTATTGATATTTTATTTTATAGCTTACACGTATAGCAGGCACAATGGCATATGCTTTATGTTTTAGTTTTAAATACAGAATAAGTACAGCAGATATGAATTTTGAAGCCGATATTATTAAGCGTAATGCCATAAAATTGGCGTGCACATATTACAAATGTCAGTGTCAGGTGGAAAGCCATCGAAGTCAGACAAAAATCTCGTGCTCCATCCTGTGGAGAAGATGTGCTATAATTCTCCATTTGGCATCAACCACTTCTTCCTCAAAATCAATGCTTCATCAGACTTTGCATAGGAATTTCTAACATAAAACTACAGTACACATAAGTCTTGAAAACACTTAGGCCTAAATGTCGAAAATAAAATCAGTATTGGTGGTTTCAAGTAGGCTATGTATGTGTAACGGGAGCCAGCTGGTATATAGCTGTGCAGTGTGTAAACCTCACTCCCCTGACCTCAAGAGGTGCTGTAGCCTTTAATATTCTTGTTAGCGCATCCGCCTCCACGCCGGAGACGCCGGTACAAATCCCATTCAGAGCGGGGTGACTTGGGACAGTTACATTCTAGACGTCACCCTCGCTCTATAAAATAATAACTGGTAATGAACTATAATTTCTTTGCAGATTTTGCACTCTTTCTATAATCAAAAAACATTTCTGAGAAGTTCTGGTGAGGCTTTAAATGGATAATTCACACAAAAATGAAAATTCCCTTATCATTTACTCACCCCGATGCCATCCATGATGTGTATGACTTTTTTCTGCTGAACACAATGATTTTTAGCAGAATATCTCAGCTTTTTGTATGTCCTTACAATGCAAGTGAATGGTGGCCAGAACTTTGAAGCTCCAAAAGCACATAAAGGCAGCATAAAGGTAATCCAAAAGACTCCAGTGGTTAAATCACTGTCTTCAGAAGCAGTTTGATTAATGTGGGCGAGAAACAGACAAATATTTAAGTAATTTTTACTATCAATCTCCACTTTTCTTCATCCATATAGCCACCTACTGGAAAGGGATGAGATTTTTTTAGTATAAAAGGATGTACAATTTGATCTGTCTCTCACCCACACCTATTATATAGCTTCTGATGGTATATGGATTTCACCACTGGAGTCCTATGTATTACTTTTACATTGCCTTTATGTATGTTTTTTTTTTTTTTCAGTTTACAAATTTTAGTACCCGTCCACTGCTGAGCTATTCTTCTAAAAATCTTTGCTTGTGTTAAGCAAAGAAGAAAGAAAGTAATTTATGTATGGGATGGCATGAAGGTGAGTAAATGATGAGAGAATTTATTTTTGGGTAAACTATTCCTTTAATCATATGGAGTGTAATGTTAAGTTTGACAGGTCTTCTCAGTATGTGTTATATCCAGTGAACCCTTTCTTAACTTCCATAATTAATTGTCTTCTTTTGCTCTTCAAAGTTACTAATTGGCAATATTATGTAAGATGATCTTGACTGACATCTTCTAAAGGGTGGAATGGGGATACTGGTTTAATTCATATAATAACTATGACTCAACATCCAAAATGTAAAGTCTAATAGGCACTTTACAATACAGTTTTAGTCTCTCATGATACTTTGGCTCTTTATACAACTTTCCTTGTTACTTCACTATAAATACAATTTCAACAACCATTCTAGCCTGAAAATAGATAGAACATTGGCTTCATCTATATGCAATGCAACATTTACCAACAACACCAGCTTAGTGACCTAGTTGTTAGGGTGAACTACTGCTTTGAGATCACACATGCTCAACGGGCGAGTCATTGTCAACACCATCCTTACTCACAGGGTCTTCACACACTTCCTTTGACAAGTAGCGCACCATGAGTGGAGAGTGACAAGCTGGTATCCGAGAGCAGTGACTGACCTAGGGCCTGCAGAAGGGCGAGTAAAAGAAGGAAGACATCAAATGTCAAGCTGTGTGAGCCCTGGGTATCATGGGGCCCATGGCGGTTCACAAAAATTGATGACAGCTTTCCTCAGCCGCACGAAATGATGCACATTATTGTGAATGTTATGGCTATTTACTCTGACAGGCAGCAGAACACCATCACTCTTGTGATCACCTAGACCACTATATGCAAAAATTCACTTGTTCACTTGACTATAGGGCTAGTTTCAAATTTGTACGCCAGTGAATATTTCTCAGGGTTTGTTTATTTTTTTAATTAAATGTTTGCATTCCTGTAGCCACTTACCTTAAAGTCTTTACTGCAAAAGTAAAAAAAAGATATTCAACATTTTCACCGTAATTGCCAAAGAAAAAGAATAAGTTATTTGAACACATGTTGACCTGTTGGGGTAAGGGCTGAAGGTTTCATGTGAACAGTGGGGGGACACATTCCCCTGTTACCACTAGATTTCCACCAAAACAAAATCCATGCCTTTTTTTTAATCTGTGCCTGCATTAAGCAGTCTATTATAGACTTTTCAGCTAATGCAAATAGTAAAAATGTTACAGTATGAATCACAAAATGATTCATGAAACAAGAAAAATGGAAAAGGTATCATACAAAAATATCAAATTATTGTTTTGGCTAACAAATATTTAAATTGATAAATTATATACATTTATGGCATTTAAAACACATGTGACAAGCTGCCCTGATAAAAAATGTGACAACAAATTTTTATGAGCAAAATAAGCTACTTCTTTCCTAAGACCATTCTTTACCTTTTTGTTAAAATTGTAGGCTTTTACAATAGGCCAACGGTCAATGCTTGCCTGAATGTATAGTGTGGTTTCTGGTTTGATTACTGTATGTTCATTTACACAAAAATATAGAGCTATAACAAAAATATGATGATAGTTAAAATTGACTTTGGAGGGTAGAATTTACAAAAAATATTCTAATTTAAGATGATTTTGAACTAGATGTTTGAAACCAACATACAACACGTCTGCTAGAGAAAGGGTCATTCAATTCTGTAACATTTCTGTATTTTTAGTATCTTTATGTTAAGTCATTAAATGGATATGTTAAAGATTTTATAAGTCATAGGGTCAAGCAAAATGACTAAAACAATTGCACATGTCCATCCAGTTAAATTGGCAGGGTCAGGTTGGAAAATAACGGGGTGGACATACAATGGATAAATTAGCCACTGCATGGTATGTGAATGATTTCTACCTAACATATTTGTAAACTTATATTGATGATTTTATTTCTGTTAACATGAATATATTGACATTTTAAAATTGCACTAATTTCCCATGTATGTTCCCATAACAGGGTGGACATGTTATGCTTGAGCACATGTGACTAACACCACATAATAAAGGAAAACACAAATAAAACAAGATTTACAAACTTCAAATTACTCAATATAATGTCCATAATTAAGACTTTAAAAATTAAGATACAAAAAATGTAATTGGTTAATAGGTATTTACCTTAAAATTTACAGTATAAAAATTATAATATATTTAAATGGACAATCCATACCGTACTTTTACGGTAAACTGTTGTAAAAAAAAATAGATGTAAAAGTATGATTTTACCATATAATTAATTATTAAAAGTACGGTAAAAAACAATAATCAGGCATTCCCAGAATTCCCTGTGTGACCTATCACATTTCATTATGTATTATGGGAATAGTTTTTATTTTGAATACCACTTATCTACATTGGGGTGTTCTGTGTTATATTTGATGAAGTTAAGTTAAGTTAATGTTTATTGCAATAATTTAATTTCAAATGTTTTACCATGATGGTGTTTAGTGTTTGTGTGTCTACATGTTTATTGGCTCTTGGAAAGGCCACTAGTGATGTACTTCATGTCATCATGTGCCTTTCTGTAATTATTACAGTGAGTAACAATACACAGAGTGAAAATCAGATGTTTACAGTTTCAGAAGTTTACAGTATTAAGTTTATTTAATGTAATATTATAAAGAGTAATGCACCATAAAATATGCAGGTATCAAAATTACATCCCAAGCCTGAAGCGTGGTTGCCATATTTTTCTGGCAAACACAGCTTGCAGTTGTTTTAACGTAAATTTAACAGGAATATTTTTTTGTTTTGTTTTTTTTACAGGGTATTAAGTATCTTCATTTAAAGGCCATAATATAATGACTTGGACAATAAATCAAGTGACACATAAATAACCTGCACTATCAGTGCTAAAACAACACATTTATATGTATACATGCTAGTGAGAGAATGTCATTCTAAACTCTTAATTGTATGAGTAATAAATCAAATTTAAACCTAATGATTTAGCTCTTATTTTTGTCAAATGTTTGACGTGCAGCTGTAACTTTAGGCCACAGCAGGGTGTAACATAAACTGTTTAAATCATTTTTACCAAGCCTATTAAAGTTGAAATTGGGTGAAATTAAACATTATAAACACCACAATTTGTAGGCTACTTGGGACTTAAATGTCACCAAACTGACTGAGATATAGATTTTATTTCTATAAATTAACCGTCAAAGGAAAATACTTTCTCTGAGTTTAGTCGTAGAGATCTGTTTCGGTGCTGTAACTGTGCTCCTGTCCTGCTGGGAGCAGTATTTTCCAAGAGAGTCACATCACCTGCCGCCGGTAGAGGAAAATAGTTGTATAGCAACAGTATTTTGCACATGTTCTGATAGGACGCCAAACTGTTCAAAAATCCTTCTTTTATTGAACCGTATCAATTAAAAATATTTATGAGATTGAGAATGCTCAGTGTGGAATGCGATTAAATCAATTTGCACCTCCACGACAACGCGCTGGACTGGTTACCTTGACAACAGGATGCAGAAGAGAGAGACTGAACATGTAATATTGAGCCACTGAAACGTTTCAACGTAAAGGCAGATTATGTTTTCGGGACCCGTGAAGCCCCAGAAGCAAGATGCTGGACATCTCTCAATTATTACATCAAACTTCATATCTAGGTTACTCTTCCAGGTTATCTCCCTGCATTCGGGCTTTAATACTTCTGTATTACAAGGGTTTTCAAAATCGTTTCAGTGTGTTTGTATTTTTCTCAACAGGCAAAGAAAAATGGCTATGCAGCAGGCAATCTCCAGAATGGCATCCAATCGCACAAAAAAGACTGGTGAATACTCCTTAGAGAGGCAAGTTTTTTTTTTTTTTTTTTTGCGAGTATGGTACTTTATGACTAATATAGTTTACTGTGCAAAGTTCTTAGGCACATAAGATGTTTCATAAAAGCAGTTGTATTAAGATGGTTATTTATATCTTCAGCTTTAGTTTGTCAATAGAAAGATAAATGTTAGACTTACAAACATTACTTTTGTAAATAGAACATTTTACAATAAAAGAACAGGGAGCCCTGCAACAGATGTCATGGCCCCCATTGGACATCGTGTCAGTCTGAGATTAAATAAAGAGACAGAAGCAATTGAGACAGCCTAAACAGATAGAATAACTGTGGCAAATTCTCTACGAAGCTTGGAACATCCTATCTGCCAACAACCAAGAAAAACTGTGACCAGGTGTACCTTGGAGAATTGGTGCTGTTTTGAAGGCAAAAACACTGCATATTGATTTAGCTATTTTATGTTTACTGGACTTATATTAAGTGATTCATGAAAACCATTTATGTCATTATTTGTGAAGACATCCTCACCATGCAACATTTTTCACAAGTGCCTACAACTTTTGCACAGTACTGTATATGCAGAAGTCAGAAGTTTACATACACATTAGCCAAATACATTTAAACTCAGTTTTTCAAAATTCCTGACATTTAATTGTAGAAAACATTCCCTGTCTTATGTCAGTTAGGATCACTATTTTAAGAATGTGAAATGTCAGAATAATAGTAGAGAGAATTATAAATTTCAGCTTTTCATCACATTCCCAGTGGGTTTACACACACTTTGTTAGTGTGTGATAGCATTGCCTTTAAATTGTTTAAATTGGGTCAAAAGTTTTCCTGGAATTTTGGCCCATTCCTCCAGACAGAACTGGTGTAACTGAGTCAGGTTTGTAGGCCTCCTTGCTCTTTTTCAGTTCTGCCCACAAAATTTCTAGCGGACAAACTTAAATTTGTCTATTTGGAAGACCCATTTGCGACTGAGCTTTAGCTTCCTGGCTGATGTCTTGAGATGTTGCTTCAATATAGCCACATAATTTTCCTTCCTCGTGATGTCATCTGTTTTATGAAGTGCACCTGTCCCTCCTGCAGCAAAGCACCCCAACAACATGATGCTGCCACTCCCGTGCTTCACGGTGGTGATAGTGTTCTTCGGCTTGCAAGCCTCATCCTTTTTCCTCCAAATATAACGATGGTCAGACCAGAGGACATTTCTCAAAAAAGTAAGATCTTTGTCCCCATGTGCACTTGCAAACTAGTCTTTTTTATGGTGTTATTGGAGCAGTGGTTTCTTCCTTGCAGAGCATTCTTTCAGGTTATGTCAATCTAGGACTCGTTTTTACTGTGGATATAGATACTTGTATACCCACTTCCTCTAGCATCTTCACAAGGTCCTTTGCTGTTGTTCTGGGATGTACTTTTTGCGCCAAACTACGTTTATTTCTAGGAGACATAATGTGTCTTCTTCCTGAGCGGTATGATGGCTGCGTAGTCCCATGGTGTTTATACTTGCGTACTGTTGTTTATACAGATGAATGTGGTACCTTCAGGTGTTTGGAAATTGCTCCCAAGGATGAACCACTGTGAACCACTTGACTTGTGAAGGTCCACAATTTTCTTTTTCTGAGGTCTTGGCTGATTTCTTTTGATTTTCCCATGAACACACTGAGTTTGAAGGCAGGCCTTAAAATACATCCACAGGTACACCTCCAATTGAATCTGGCTAATAGCCTAAAGGCTTGACATAATTTTCTGGAATTTTCCAAGCCGCTTAAAGGCACAGTTAACTTAGTGTGTGTAAACTTCTGACCGACTGGAATTGTGAATTCATTAAAAGCGAAACAATCTGACTGTAAACAATTGCTGTAAACAACTGTAAACTGCTGTAGTTTGCTAATATGAAATCTATGGAGTGGTTAGAAAATTAGTTTTAATGACTTCAACCTAAGTGAATGTAAACTTCTGACATCAGCTGTATATATACATAGTGATTATCTCTTGCTCAACGATTATATCCATCAATCCATGTATCTCAAAATAGGATGCCACCAGAGATAATTTGCAAGATTCTTTTATATCTGGATGCTGGATCACTCTTCTGTATTGGTTTTGTCAACAAACACTTCCATGAACTTTCCAACAACAAGTAAGTTGGTTTGCTTTTTTTTTCTTTTTCTCCCTTTTTCTTTTCCTCTCTTAAAGCATAGGCCTACATTTTCTCTCCCTCTAAACTTCCTCTAGTGCTACCTGGTACCAGTTCTACATCCATGAACTTACCAAGAAGAAGAAAGACAGGCTAGAAGACTGGATGATACATGGCCTGAGTGTGGTTGATGTGCAGGAGAGGCCAAAGGGACACTGGAGAAACATGTTCTTCAAAGAAATCGCTGGCCTAAATGCGAACAAGTGGAGAAAAAAGCTTCAACGCTATGATCCATATTCAGGGTTGCCATGTCACACAGAGGAAGTCTTAAGGTTAGAGATTATGGTCTTATCCAAAATGTTACCAGCTAGGCTGTGTTGAAAACAAGGTTGTGAGGGATAGACTCAGTCTCTTCATTGGCATGTAGCATATAAAGATCTATAAATGCCCTAGAAAACATATAATGTTTACAACTGGAGATTTTTGTCTCCTGAACATTTTTTGGAAAGATGTTTTTCATATTTTTAATTAGCTGAATGATCAACGCAAATTTAAACAATCAATTCAAACAACAACCCACTGAAGACATTGTCAATCTGTCCCAGTGGCAGATACACCTTGTTCATCAGGAAAGGAGGAAGCAGTAACCGGGTTATACAAGCAAAATACTTTTAATTAAACAAAACACAACATAAAACTGCTTTTCAGCATAACAAAAGCACACTTATAAACACAGACGCATGCGCGCGCACACACACAGTAGCTGCATGCGTCTCTCTTTCGAACTAATGTCCCAGGCTCCTCTTTATCCCTCTCCCGGCTGATTGTGCTGATTCATCGCCGGGCGTCCATCGTTATGGCCAGCCACTCCCTCCTCCTTGTCACACTCCCTCCTCCTTGTCACACTCCCTCCTCCTTGTTAATTCCCCTCAAAATTAAACATGACGCTAATCTGAATAAGGCCTATTGCTTCTTCCTACTTTCTGGGGCTAACCTAGTAAAAAATAAGTAATGGAAATCAAATCAAGTTGTTTGCTAAGTAACAAATTAATTCTGGTGATTTACAAATCATTTATATTTGTGTAAAAGACATGCCTTTTCTGGAATCAGTGTCTTTTTGACATTCTCCTTTATGTTTTCTTGCATGGTTATATCCTTTATTTAATTAGACCAGAGAATTTGTTTTGCATAGTAGCACATAAACTGTATTTACAATAATATAAATATGCACATACGGTATAAGCTATGTTTAATTCTAGTTTCTGGGTTTCTTTTGTTGTTTTGATTTCTTTGTTCTGGCTCCCTTTACGTACATCCCTGTATTTAGTAATACAAAACAAGACTGCAGTCAAAATAACCTTTTGTTGTGACCTATTCTGATCTGTTGAAGATGGCACATTCCCCACCAAATATATGTCAGGGTGTGTTTTTCTCTCCTGCAGTGTCTGGGCTTATTAAAGGTGAGTGTGAGAGTCGGCGTCTCAGATTTGCTCTGTGCCCCTGGGCGATGAAATACGGAAACACGCTTGATGATCTGCAGGCCACGGCATGGTGTTGTCTTAACCTCTGATTAGAGCTGCCAGGCCACTCAATTTTTTGACTCGAAGAGCGTGTGTCTTACAGAGGGAATGAAAATAATTGTAGTCCCTTCAGAAAGCTGGATGAATGGAGAAATAAATTGCTTGGCCCCTACCTCTTTCTCAGAGAAATCCCCCTAGGTTCCTCAGTTACAAAGTTTACTTTAGATTTACTTCAGTAATAATCATCTCCACTGAGTGGAGACACAAGCAACAGCTATTAATCTCTGTGGGACTGCTTGTATCTTATTTTACAGCATTAATTGATATCATATGGTGTCAGTGCCTGGTACGTGGTCCAATATACTAGGTATTTCCAGCTTAATGCCCAGCGTCTTGCAGAATCAATGCCATTTATTGCCATTGGCTTGCTAAACAAATGTTACCCTGCTCCTAATCGACTTAATTAGGTTAATAGTGGTACTTACCCTTCTCTTTTATGATAATTTAGCTATTTATATTGCTGTTCCAACATCCAAAAATAAAATGAAAAACCTTACATTCCCAAACATTTCTCTTAAATTATCTCAGAGCAGAGGTGTCAGATGGAGTTTGCATGATGTGTGTCTTCCAGGAGTCTGTGCATTACATGGGAGATTACAGTGACTGATGGGAGAGGACGGCAGAGCACCTTTGAGCAGTCTCGGGCCTCCTTCAGCAGTACGGCTGTTTTTATGTTTTGGGGTACTGTCAACTTGCCTCCCTTCAACCAGCTCACCTCACTTGAGCTTCACGGAGTGTTGCGGGTGCCCCTCGATTGTCCGGCTCCTTACAGGTATTCAACTTGATAAAAATACCAAGGCATACCTTTACTCCAATCAGGGCCATAGGAATGATCTGAACTCTTATCACCTTATTACCAGAAATCTTATCATCTTTGCTAATACTGTAATAGTGCATATATCTAGCTGCTAGTATATTCACTGTCTTATTTTGTCTAATAGCTCATTTTGAGTCATATGATAAAAGTAGCACTGTTTTCTTTCATTTTTTTTTTTTTTCACTGTATCAGTGTTGTCACGTTATCAAAATTTCAGTAGGGTAGTAGTCGGTACCAATACCAGTGAAATTGATGATTCACATTACCAATTTCAATACCACAACAAAACTAATATTAACTAATTTGTTAATTAGGTAAACATTGTTTCAAGATCTCAAGTAATTATTCAAGACAAATAAGCAGTAGGAAAATAAGAACAAAGAAACAAATGACAAGCAATAAAACAAATATAAACATCCGAGCAAAAGATACAGACTAAGAAAACAGTGCTTGATGGTATTATACGATATTCAATTAACCATTCAGAAATGGAAAAAAGTAATTAAATGCAACATATAAATTAAATTACTGGCCTTTACTTACGTGTTGCTTTCTCTTTTTCTTGTTATTGTTGTTTTATTATTATTAACCTTAGAATTGAAAGTGTGTGTGTGTGTGTGTGTGTGTGTGTGTGTGTGTGTGTGTGTGTGTGTGTGTGTGTGAGAGAGAGAGCGAGTGGTAATAATGGTTGCGATGCCCCAGACTCTAACCTAAATTAATCTTGTGACTTTTAGGCCTGTCTGGAAATCCATCATGTCCAAAATACACCTAAAAGGCAGAAACAGGGAGTTTTGTGGTTCAGACAAAATTGTCAAGTTGCTATACATTGGACAGGGTGTAACTGTGGGAGTCTGGCAGGTATTTTCTAATTGTACAGTTGGCCCTTTACTTTGTTGGCAAAACATACTTTACTATATAAAACAATATGTACACTAATATTTTCAACTCTCTCAAACAGGGGTTTTCCTGGCTCAAAATGAGGTGGAGGTGGTACCATACTGATCAAAAAAGTGACGTTAAAAACATGTAAACATTGGCTTTGCGTTAATACACTACTAATGACCTGGTTACTGAATACTAGTGTTAATATTGTCAGCTGTTTTTTAATTTAGTTTTAGTCTTAATCCTGTGTCCTTTTTAGTTTTTATCATATTTAGTCAACCTTATCCTATTTTTTTTGTCGTTTTAGTTGACAAAGTCTGGGCATTTTAATGTAGTTTTTGTCAATGAAAACTGTTGACATTTTAGTCATATTTTAGTAACATTTAGTCATATTATATTTTAGTCGCTGAATACTGTAAACATTTTAGCCATAAGTGTATTATTGATAAGCATTTGTCAATCTTGTCTATCCAAAACCTATATATATATATATATATATATACAGACACATTTTATTGTTGTTGTCATTTTAGTGTTATTTTTCACATAAGATTGATCTTATCATGATGATCTCATCAATGATGCAACACATTGCGAGCTGCAGACAGCAGGAGTGAGAGACGAGCGTCTCCATGTTAGAGTGCGCATCAGCTGGCGGAACTTTAAATCTCTCCCGTCTTGACTCCCGCTCAGATTGAGTCTCTTCAGCGACTGGTTGAAGCAGCTCTGACCGCACAGATAATGACAGTTTTGGAGTTTGTGTTTATGTACATGGCACGCTCCCATATTATATGAACTTTAATTAAGGATGAAATAAAGATATATCGCCAAACTGTGATCTGTGTTTCTATCGGACACTTGAGCTGCAGCACGCTTCTCATCTCGCATATCATTATAGTTTTATATGATCTCAAGTTATGTTAAATGACATCAAGCGTCTATTCAACAACAGAATTATTTTATTATTATTGCCAAGATTTTTTGTTACAAATGACAATCCACTGAGTGCAACGTTTGTTAGTGTTTTCCACGATGACACCCACCAGAGTTTTGTAGACAGCCGGAGGTGGCACAAAATTTGACAGAGGTGGCCGCCTAGTAATTCTCTATGCAGGAAAAACCCTGTCAGAGTTGCTTGAATTTTTAACTCTGTTTTTCATATTCAGGACCATTGGGCAGTTGCTTTTATCATCGTGAATTTGCACAATGACAGACTTGTGGAAAGAAGTCTTCCTGCATCAGTTTGGTATTCCTTTATTTTACTCTTATAGTCTTTTTATTGGCAGATCTTTTGGCAGGGTGTCTGATTTTAATTAATCCAGGTTATGATAGACTTGTTGCACTGACCCATTTAAAGCCAACACATAAATTATTAAAACATTTGGTGTGTATTTGATTTTTTTTACAGAAAGCCTGTGGGTGAATATTACTCTATTATTCTCTTTTTATGCTCAGATTTGTTAAATAAATGTAAATCACAACGGAAATTTCTGTTACGCATCATTGTCAGTTATCTGTTTTGTTGTGCAATAACTCCATCTTCTGGTGATATTTGACATTGTATGCATGGCCCTGAATTATTAGTAATCATTTGAGGGTGTTGCCATACTGTTTATCTTGCCTATCTGCTTTACTATTATACTGCTTTTATGCTCCTTAACGAAAAGGCATGTTTACACACACTTAGTATTTTAATCTCTTTCTTTTTTTCCTTCTTATTCACACTGCTAGTCCACATACAGCAGCTGAAGTCAGTGCATTGTTTGATGATGTGGACCCAGAGTATGGTCTCCATGGATACACTGCTTACATTGAACTGCACAATACAGTGAGAGTCATCATGTCAGGGCGCTTTCCCCAGCTGTTCTGCAGGAGAGGTAAATGCAGAGTATGAGCACTTTATAATCAGAAGAGTTCAAAGTAGAATATTTTATTAAACTTCAAGCCCTATTGAGGAAGTAGTTTTCATACAGTCTTCACACAATCAACAGTAAACTTTATAAGCCATAGAAGTCATTATTTAGCTGATTTTACACTGTAACTCAACAACAGTAGATGGTGCTAGATACTCAAAATATATCAACATTGTCCTGCTGAAAGCAAGATTACCCTTCTGAAGCAATGGATTTTCAAAATTGCATTATTATTAATGATCATTTACATTATGAATAATATTATTAAAAAAGTACTTTACTTTTTTTTTTTTTTTAAATCCTCTTACTGCCTCTCCTTAACCTGATAAAGTCTGAGATATGAAATAATAGTCTGACAAATTAAATTTTTAGTAGCGGTTTTTAGAACCAAAAATCAAAAAATTAAGAATATGCGATCACTATTTGATACATCAGGCTTTAATGGTCATTATCCTGATCAGACCCAGCAATTAATTTCTTAATTGTACATTAAATCAAATATGAATAAAATAAATAAATAAATATAAACAATTATTATTAAATTAACATTAAAAAAAGCTAAATTGTAAAACTTTTATTTTTTTATTTTCAGGGTCTCAGGAGGTTATAGTAAGATGATATTGTAAAAGCTTGCAATGTTAAACTTTGATAAATGTATAAAGACCAACAGGCTGCTTATATAAATATACATATAAATATCAGTTTCCACTTTAGAAATGTCTTATAAAAATTAATTATATATCAATATTTTCAAAGCTCTGTGTTTTCTATTGTGGTTGGCATGTATGGAATTGAATGATAATTGAGAGATATAAAAGCTTTTTCCATATATTTGATACATTTCAACATGATTTTTCAATAAAATAATGTACATAATTTTAAACAAGCACAAGTTGCTTCAATTCAGCAAATACTTATTTTAAAAAATCAGAAACAATATAAACGAAAGATTTTTCAACTAAAATATGCGTGCGTTACAATATATACAATCATGATCATGTTGATGATGTAGTATATACGTACGCTTAATGGGGTTAAACGATAAAGTTGATTTTATTTGTAGGTTGCACAACTCAATGCTTTACTATTGTTCCTCAAAATATTTGAATTCATTTTTAAAATATACTATATAAATATATGTAAAAGATGATATCATATTACCTTTTCACAGTCCCATCTCTAATATATAATTTGGTAGACAACGACAAAATATCAAACTGTTCCCTCACTGTACTCTCCAGATCAGATTTCTGATGGTTATCTTCCACTGGAAGTCATCAGTGAGGCTAACAGATCCCTAAATACTCATTTGGTTGGAGATATAAGCTTGCCTTGGAGGACTGAAGCCCTACATGGATCTATCAAGGTACAGCATCACCATGCTGAATTCAGTACCAATTAGCCACACCTTTTAGTACAGTACCCTGCTTGGCTAATTATGACTCACATTTTCTTTATTTAAATGGTGTGTCCAGGATTGCTGCATGATGAACCTCACTGTATGGGATGAAGCCATGCAGCCTTTTTGGTGTGTCAGTGCTCCTGTTGTCATGACAAAAGCAAATCAAGAGGTGGTATCTTATGATTTTGATGGAGAGAGTTTCTCCATCCTGTACCAAGACTCAGGGGGGAGGGGAGAGATGAAGCTGAAATGGGTGGAGGATAAGGAACAGTATTTTGTAGTTAATCTAGTGCTTTACATTTCTATCTCCAAAGTAAATAAGCACTTTGGGAGAAATTATTAAAGTTTTGATGCACAACTTATCATAGACATCTGCTCATTGAAGCATTTCCATTTCAACTTATTGGCCCTCATTTGTTTGAAGCACAAACGGAACACATTTCTGTCTAATTATTTTTGTGAAAGAAAAAACTTTGCTCAAATTGTCACATCATATTGTTTTGTTGTTCATTTTAGTGTTGTTATAGAATGATTTTGTCCTTGTGTATCTGTAAGTTAAAACCAATTGCAATAAGGCTTATGACATTCATTGCATCCATTTTATTAGATTTTTCTTTTAATCTTAATCCAGAATGGCACATTTTCACCCATTGCATTTATAATAATGAAATTATTTGCATAATTGATGGTTATGGTCAATCCTATGTTACTCAAGCAGCAGAATTTTTCTTAGCTCGAAACATGACAGAATTCTTGTATGCCAGGCAATTGCATTTATTATATTATTCATAGGCAATAGACATTTCTCTCCCCCAGAGGTAGATCATGTCCTTTTGTCATAGCATCAAGTTACAGTTTAAATCTCCACTGAATTCATTTATGAAAATTTAATAGGCCATAAAATTTCAGCTGAAGTGCTTTACTTGAAGATGTATCACACCATAATGGCAAGGACATTAAAGTGTGTAATGGAATTTCAACGTGCGACTTTGTAAACAATATTTTGACATAATAAACCTAAACTCCTTGCAGTGACTCATATAGCTTAGCCATGCTCGTACACAGTGCAAAGTTATTACTGTGCAGCCTCAGCATTCCTTGCACTGGCACTAAGCATAAGACAATTGCATTTGGGTGAGGTGTATAATTGTGTCATAGCCCTTTGCAGCCATTTTGACACAATTCCAGAGTCTAAAAAACATTTAGCTTAGCTCAGTAATCAGAGGTGCTGATGTTACATACAGCTGGCAAGAAAGACTTACATTAAAAAAAAAAAAAAAACTAGATAGTGGCATAATAGGATTGCCTAGAAGATTCTCTCTATTTCTCAGAAGCCAATCTAACCTTGAAAAGTGCTTTTCTAACAATGTCATCACTCTGATCCATATACATTCTTTTTGTAGATTGCATGGTAGCTAGAAAAGAAATGGCATCTGTCAGTGTTGTCATGATTGAAGCTGTATTAAAGATGTGCTTGAAGTATAAAAAGCACATATGTTGTGCTAATATTTTGAACACTGTTTTTGAACTGACCAGATGACCTGAGGCATGTTTTAGTGGAGTAAAAATACTTAATGTATCCTTTACAGTGGTTTTCACAAGTCTTAAAATGCCTTGTCTGATTTTCCTGAAATAAGACACAGAAAGTAATGAGTTATCAAATGCTTGTCAATGCTATACCACAGTAATGGTTTAAGTAGTTACTAATGAAGTGATTTTGATTTTGTTAGACCACAATGGTTATTTTATATTGAGTGAACAAAGTAGTTTCTAAGGCCATGTCGACACTAATACGTTTTCGTTTGAAATTGCATTCATTTTGTTACGTTTACACCTCTCATCCCCACTAGAATGCCGTTTTCTTTCACCGAAAATGGAGCGTTTTGAAAATGCTCTCTATTGTCGCATACTTCGTAAAACAATGGTGTTAGGGAACTGAAAACTTTGTGTGGATGTGGCATAAAAGGTGCACATTGATTCATTCAAGTCTCAGTTAATTAATTTGAAACATTCCTTCATTGTGATTCAGGGCAGTATACTTTCTTGCTTTTCTTTTAGTGTGCATAAATCAGTCTAAAATTCTGCATGAAAGTAATCCTTATGACTCCAGTGGTTGAATTAATGTATCTTCTGAAGCGATCGGTTGGTTTTGGGTGAGAACAAAAGCTCTTTTCCACAGTACATCTTGCCATTGCAGTCTCTAGGCATGATCATGAAATAAAGCTTGATTACACTTACTAGTGCTTGACGCATGCGGATCGCAGAGCCTGTCTGAAGGGGGAGCTTACAGGTTTAGCATAGAATAGCATAACACAGTGGTTCCATAGACATTCTATGGGGTTACACTGGTGAGGAAACAAGAGGCCTTTCTTTTTGAATGGATGTCTATGAAGGAGATGATTCAGTACACTGAATAAACTGCTTTTGTGCAGAAACAGTTCATCACTTAATGAATAGACATTACATAATGAATGACCATATGTCTGCTAATCTTCGTCATGTTTTACTCTAAACAATCCTTTTGGAATTAACTATGTATGGAGTTTACTAAGATAAATTGAAGGTAGGTGTCAGTTTACGCCTCTCCCCATTAATTTGTATGCTATCCACAAATGGTGACTTACTGTCAACATGCTAGTTGACCGTTACACTCTCTCCTATGGTAAAACGTGAAAGTTGTTACCTCAGTATAGATGATATAGCACTATAGGAAGTGTTATCAAGCTTGAAATCATATCGCCAAAGGAGTCTGCTGTCAAGATGTACAGTGAAAAAGGAGTTCCATTTTGGTTTGTTCTCACCCAAAACCAGCTGGATTGCTTCAGAAGACATTGATTAAACCACTGGTGTCTGATGGATTATGCTTATGCTGACTTTATCTCCTTTTTTTGGAGTGCTGATCACCATTCACTTGCATTGTATAGACCAACAGAGCTGAGATATTCTACTAAAAATCCTTGTTTGTGTTCAGCAGAAGGATGAAAGTCTGTTTAAACGTGTATTTGAGATGTACAGATTTTTAAATCATAATTTGTATTGTTGTTTTAGGGTTTACACAATTACATCATCATGGTAATGACATTGTGACATGGTTTGAAAGTGTGATTTTTATCACACTAAAATCATATTAAAATGCATATTGTTGACGTCTTGGGTCTATACGTTTATAAGTATTTTAACGTTTACCATTTTGCCTCACTGTAACCCAGATTTTTGTTTCTTTTAATGAAAAGTCGAATTATATAAAAAAAATAGTGTTTATCAACATTATGCCACAAACATGGTCGACTGAGATAAACTTGTAATGAACCCATGATATTCCTTTTAAAAGTGCTGTTGAACGAATGAGTCATTTTACCCAAAGTACAACAAAATAGCATTTTTCCAGTAGATGGCGGACTAGTGAAATTAATGTTGTTAGGCATAACATACTGTAGACATTGAATCACATCCATTTTAATTAACAAATTAAATTTGTAGATGTCATTCAGCTGAGACCAGAAGGCTGATGCAGTCAGGAGGAGTTATTTAACAATTACATTTTTCAGACTGCTTACACATCAGAGGCTTATGAATAGGGTTGAAAATGGTTTGCTTACAACTTATCAGTAAGACAAAACTAGTGGTACTGTAAGTATAAATATTTAAATTAATAAACTGGTGGCTGTAACCATGTATAACAGTTTACATCTTAAATTGTACTTTGCTATTGTGTGCACAAATGTAGTTACTGTAGGTGGTGGTTTATTAATTGATCTTCCTATGATTTCTCAGTAGAGGCATTTGGAATCAGCCTCTTAAACAGAATGTGTAAATTTTTGTATTGTGGTTGCTGAAAGAAACGGAAACGGAACCCGAAATAAATAAACAAATTGTTTTGCTTGAAATAATTAGCAGTTTTTTTGTTTTTTTTAGCCCACACTGTTTGATTTTAATCATTTTATTAACATGCAGCTGAAGACTCCCAGTGGCATTTTGCTGCATCTTGGCGCTATTCTCGCCCCCTTGATTAACATTTAACTTGGATCTGGCAGACCTTGTTGCTACAATTAATTCTCTGTCATCCCAAACCGGGGTCACATGCTAACGAGGATGCAGCCTTATCTGTATGACACAGCTCTGAGCTGCCATTATAACTGAGGGGCATACTTGTACTGGTCATTTATTAACTGTGTTGCAAATTAACACATAAACACTAAAATACTCTGCATGAGACTTAATGCAGGCTTTGCATTTGTAGTGCAGTTTGACCTGAGTTTGAACCATGGGCGCACAGTCTTTTGGGTTGTTCTTGAATCTCTCTAGGCTGTCTATATTGTAATAGGCTTATTATGGTTGGTGTAAATCCTAAGTTATTTCCATCTTTTAAAAAGCATACCAGCACGTACAATCTCATTATAAGCAAACAATGATGGATCCTTGAAATTGATATCTCCCTAAAGATTAGATTTAGACATAGATTTTTATTCATTGCATTGTGTTAATGCCTAATTATCTTTAGGCTTAATTGTGTCTAATTAAAATTAATAATTTATCATTCCAAACAGTCACGTTTTTCTAAATATACAAGGTTTGCCCACAATTCAGTTTTGGTAAACAGCTGCCACCTCTGACAAAATTTATTTCACCTTGCACCCATAACAGACCTTGAAGGAATAGTTCATCATACTCTCATCATTTACTCATCCTTATGCCATCCTGGATGTATATGACTTACTTTCATCAGCAGAACACAAATGAATAATTTCTCAGCTCTTTTGGTCTGTACAATGCAAGTGAATTGTTGCCTACATTTTGAAGCTCTAAAAATCACATAGGTCAGCATAAAAGTAATCCATATGACTGACGCCAGTGGTTAAATCGATGTTTTAAGAAGTGATATGATAGGTGTGGATGAGAAACCGATTGATATTTTAGTAATGTTTTACTATCAATTCTCCTCTCTGCTCAGTCAATCTCCACTTTCTCATTCTTCTTCTTGTGTTTTTGGTGATTCACATTCTTCATGCATACACCCCCTACTGGGCAGGTAGAAGAATGGTAGCAAAAAAATAAAAAAATAAGAATAATAATAATATATATATATATATATATATATATATATATATTCTCACACCTATCATATCACTTCTGAATATATGGATTTAACTACTGAAGTCTTATGGATTAATTTTCTGCTACCATTATGTGCTTTTTGGAGCATAACATTTTTGGCACCCATTCACTTGCATTGTATGGACCTACAGAGCTGAAATATTCATGCAAAAATGCATGAAGGAAAAAATTCAAACTCCTCACCTTTTGGAGAAATTTGCCATTTTGAAACAATAATCGGTCACTTTTGTGATTGTGAAGAGCAATGATTAATGTGCAAAAGTGCGTGATATTTATACGTGATAAAATTCTTTATCATGCCTGGCATCAGTGCTGCAGAATACACTGAAGCCTGTGAAGTAACTTTACATCAAAGTGTTTTTTTTCACACACACGTTTTTGCTTCACCAATAATGTCTTTGAGATTACTAAGCAACAAGAATTATTTAAAAACGGTCCAAATTTGTGAAGAGACATTAAACGTCATAATTTCTTTTAACTAAACATTACCTTATCATTTACAAATATCAGAGACCCCAGTTATTGATCTCATTTAAATTCACCAAGAAAATGCTTCTACCTAAAAATAAATGAGTCCTTTTATTACTTTCTGCAATCAAAGCAACTGCAAGTTATTTTCTCTCTTCCAAATATGTTTTCAATGTTTATTGTGCTTTTTTTACGTGACAAACTGGTAAAATCGCCCCTCTGTGACGCTTTCTGCAACTCTTGTCATGTGGAGGGCAATGCGGCACTTGACGCAGGGTTCAGCCTCCAGAACCAAATTAAAACTGCCACGAGAAGTCGTCTAAGGCAAAGACGCAAAATCTAATGAAAATTGCCTCCGCATCAGTCTCCCTTGATACGTTTGATTACGCACAGGCGAGTTTAAGTCGATGCGGACAAGGAGGAAGGCTTGAGTTGTTGATTGTGTTCTGTTCAGTTCATTTTTTACGTGTTTTGTTCATACTTTAATCACATTTGTTTTTTGTAATATTGCGTTGTTCATATGTCGTGTTTTAGTGGCTTAACATTCATCTGATTCGTGTGGTGTCTCTGTTGTTCATCTGTTCTCTTCATAAATAAATACATGTATAATCTGCTATTTGCTCATCCTGTAAGTTCATGATTAAAAATGAAAATGTGAGCAAAAATAAAAGCTATTAAATGTCTTATTATCATTAAAATATTAAAATTAAAATGACGGGTAATAATAGATTGTGGGGGAATTATTTTGTCCCTGTCCATCAAAATTATGGATGAAATGTTTTTGTATTTTTGCATAGCCAAATTTCAAACATTAAAAGTAAACATGCTACTAAGACAGACAGAAAACATGGACAAGTTATTGAAAAGGAAAAATATTGATGATGGTTAGCCTATGTGGGATAGTGGTGTGTCATAGAATTTTTTAGTCGTTACAAGTGTGCAGTGGCGGAAAAAATGTTGGGAAACACTGGAGTAAATGAGAACATTTTTGAGTGAACTATTCCTTTAAGTGCAATTTTCTATCCATCATTAGTGTTGCACCATGTGATTAAGAGCAGTTATATTCATGTTCACTTTCAGAATTGAAAAGCATTACTGAGCTGACTTGGTTCCAGTGGGCTTTTGAAAGCATTTGGTCCCATTTCATGATAAATTCCCTTTCTGTCTAATCAATTTTACAATCATATTTAGGGATATCTTTTATGTTTGTTTCTTTAATTCACTTGGCCTCCCATTCATGTGCTGATGGTTTCTTTGCTCCAGGCAAATAGTGAAAATCCTTCTCCAGTAACTCTGTCTACAAGGTTGTGAGTAGCCTCTCAGTGCTGACTGAATAGACTACACACTTGCTGCTCTGCTTGGGCCTAGAGATACATATATGTACAGAATGTAATATGTATAATTTGATTTGGTGGAATAGCGGCTCAACTTCTTGGATTTCCAACATTGTTTAGACAGAATGTGTAAGACAAATTAAATGCTTAAAGGGATCATTCATCCTAAAATTACAATTTTGTTATCATTTACACCTTTATGTTGTTCCAAATTCATTTGACTTTATTTCTTATGTGGGAGATAAAATGTGATATTTTAAAGAATGTGCAAACCCTGATTTTCATACAATGGCAGTTGATAGTGACTCACTTTAAAGCTTAAAATAGGACCCAAAAATGTCACATTCTTCACACAGTCACGATTGTAGTCCAGTCGGCCTGTGCGTCACATTCCAAGTCTTCTAAAGGCACAGACGGATCTCACATTGAAATTGGAAACAGTAGGTTGAATTTTATTTTGCTAAAATCGGACTGTGATTTCCGAAATTTGAAACACTGCCCCTAATGGCCAAAGTGTGAAGTGTTTTTGTGTATATTGCCATGTGTGAGCTCCACTTTTCTGGTAAAATATTCACGGAGTGGCACCAAAACCGAGTTGTTCTCAGCTGTACAGGTACAGTGAAGAAGAATGCATATTTTATGAACTGAACTCCCAAACCTAAACCTATTCAGCAGTGGAGTAAAAATGCAATGTTGGGGGGGAAATGCAACCTCCAAATCTCGATTACTTCCAGGTTTCAACATGGGATCCAAAACCAGAGTCTTCCACGCTGACACAACGTTCTTCTGATTGCACCACAAGAGTGGGTAAACACGCTTGAGCTGATGCAAAAATGTCTGATGGGAGATGCTTTTCAGTGAGCCTGCATAATGTGGCCAATCCTAGGGTTCTGTCAAAACAACACGTCGACTTCAAACATGATCATGTTGACTTCAACTTGACTTCTGCCATTCAGTAGCTCTCCTGTGCATGTTCTTTGGTTTGGAACAACAAGAGGGTGTGTAAAGTATGACAGAATTGTAATTTTTGTGTGAACTATACCTTGAAGAATATAATCAACCAGCCAGTTGACTGCTAGATGTAGTTAATTTGTGTTTTAAAGAAGGCTTCACCCAGGACTGATTTACCATAGGAGCTTATTGAATTTATTTTTGTTCTTTCCTTTTTCTTTTTTTTTTTTTTTTTGCAATGGTTTGTGCCTAAGGCAAAGGTTCATTGATTTATTTGAGTGCAGAGACACAGAGCACCGCATAGCCCAGTTTTCAGCTACTCTGTTGATGTTGTACCCTTGTTATGTGGGAGCATGTGTTTCTGTGGATCTTTTTTTTTTCTCTTCATTCACTGCCAATGAGGACTTAAATGGAAGTGTTGGTGGGCATGTCAGATTTATTGATGCTGTGGTCAGCTGGAACACTCGGAAATGCTCCTGTTGCGTCTTTATTTGCTCCAGACTCCCGTTTGTAGTCATTTATTATTCATAGCCATGCATTGATAACTAGATGTGTGGTTTGGTGGCCTACCATCAACACACTATTCCCCCTGCTCGCACTGTGGTATTTACTATGTGTTATGAGTGAGGTTTATGGCACATAGCTGATTTGTGTGCATTATCTGAGCCAGTGTGTTATGAAAATAGTCCCAGCACTACTAATTTATGGGTCTGATTTTTGCTGTGCTGAGGATTAGACACATCATCATAACACATTGAATAAACAAATCACATTCATAAAATATTTCCTCTTGTAGTACAGCTGACGCGGAAAGATTTGATGCTCAACTTAGAAGTATTTATGGTTAAAGCATATGTGATCAGTCTGCTTGAGTATGTCTGTCAGTCACCTTAATCTGTTTATTCCAAGTGTGATGTTTATTATGTTTGCTAAACAAATGGTGGAGCAAATGGTTTTAGTTGGGGCCATTTATTTGCCAAGTTCTTCTACCTTCTTGTTATAATGTGAAAGTCTAACAGATCTATGACCGAACAAGTAGCAGCTGTTGTCATGACAATGATCCTTGAAACTGCGTCATGTGGTTAGATCATTTACAGTGGAGGATACTTCTCAACAATGTCGAAGGGAGCAGTTAAGAAACCATAGAAACTAGAGTCAATACTGTCTTCAAAGATTCAGCAACAAAAACACTCATACATTTTTTAAAAGTGCACTCAGCAATATTTTTGACAATTGCTAAACTTCTAAACAGAAAGAAGTAGTAATAATAGCAGTGGCGCCTCAGGGTCATTATTTAGCGTGGGGCAATAACAATCAATTAAAAATAAATTATTACACCAATATTTGAAACATTGAAGAATAATTGCAAAGTCTGTCACATGTGTGCTTCTCATATTACACTTTTAATACGTCAGGGACTATGAAGTTCTATGAACTTGTGCATGGGTGTATGCACTTTAACCAGCAAAGTTTAAAAACCTAATTTTAGCACAGTGGTTGATTGACAGGTAGAAGTTTCACTCTAGAAATTATTGGTTTCACTGGACTCAAACAAGGGGAGCCAAAGATCTATCATAAAAGCCTATCTACTGTCATTTATGTGACATTATAATGGATGAAACAGTTGAAGTCAGTAGTTTAAAAATAACTTCTTCACAGTTCATGACATTTAATTGTAGAAAACATTTCCTGTCTTGTGTCAGTTAGGATCACTACTTTATTTTAAGAATGTGAAATGTCAGAATGATAGTAAAAATAATTATTGCAGCTTTTAATTCTTTCATCACATTCTCAGTGGGTCCGAAGTTTACACACACTTTGTTAATATTTGGTAGCATTGCCTTTAAATTGTTTAACATGGGTCAAACATTTTGTGTAGCCTTCCACAAGCTTCTCGCAATAATTTGCTGGAATTTTGCCCCATTCCTCCAGACAGAACTGGTGTAGCTGAGTCAGATTTGTAGGCCTCCTTGTTCACACATGCTTTTTCAGTTTTGCCCACAAATTTTCTATCAGACTGAGGTCAGGGCTTTGTGATGGTCACTCCAATACCTTGACTTTGTCCTTAAACCATTTTGCCACAACTTTGGGGGTATTCTAGTGGTCATTGTCCATTTGAAAGACCCATTTGCGACCAAGCTTCATGGCTGATATCTTGAGATATTGCTTCAATAAATCCACATAATTTTCCTTCCTCATGATGCCATCTATTTTGAGAAGTGCACCAATCCCTCCTGCATCAAAGAACTCCCCCAACATGATGCTGCTACACCCATGCTTCACGGTTGGGATGGTGTTATTCAGCTTGCAACCCTCACCCTTTTTCCTCAAAACATAATGATGGTCATTATGGCCAAAAAGTTCAATTTGTTTCATCAGACCAGAGTACATTTCTCTAAAAAGTAACATCTTTGTCCCCCTGTGCATTTACAATCTTTAGTCTGACTTTTTTATGGTGGTTTTGGAGCTTTGGTTTCTTCCTTGTTGAGCAGCTTTTCTGGTTATTTCGATATAGGATTTACTGTGGATATAGATAGTTGTCCTCCAGCATCTTCACAAGGTCCTTTGCTGTTGTTCTTTGATTGAATTGCAGGTCTTGGCTGATTTCCCATGATGTCAACAAAGAGGCACTGAGTTTGAAGGTAGGCCTTACAATACATCCACAAGTACACCTCCAATTCTTTACACCTTGTATCAGAAGCTAATTGGCTAATTGTCTAAAGGCTTTACGTAATTTTCTGGAATTTTCCAAGCTGCTTAAAGGCACAGTTAACGTAGTGTGTGTAAACGTCTGACCCTCTGGAATTGTGATATAGTCAATTAAAAATGAAACAATCTGTCCGTTAACAATTGCTGACTTCAACTGTACATACCACAATGCCCTGATACATAAAAACGAAAACAAGTATGACTGATAAAAATAGATGTCAAACATTTTACAGAGAGTGATGAATAAAGACCTTTTTCTAGTGCATCCTCTGAACATGATGCCACACAAACATCCCTAATTATTTAATCTCAGCACAAAACACCACTAAGACGTGCACATCCACGTCAAATAGCTCAAGTAAACGTGAAAGTACACCACAAATAGGCAAATCGTCAAAGAGTGTGCATATTATCTCACTAACTAAAATGAACAGCATAACAAAACTAATCGAAACAACAGACTCCCAATATTTAGCAGTCATTGTAATCAAATACAAACCAATGAACCAACAACACCATACCTTAACGCAGTGGTATACAATTCCATGAAATGATGTACCAAACGATTAACTAATCCAACCAGCTGCACATTAGAAAAAAATAGCTTTTAAAACTTACCAATGAAGTTTACAAGACAGGTCTACTCTGCACCAGGTAACTTCTGATGCTCATGTCAACAGCTTGACATAAATAGGATCAAAGCTTTTGATTGGCTCAGGGGCAAAGGCAAACTAGCCCCTCAGGCAGTAGTTGAATGCTCATTACACATGCACACGACGTTGTACAGATCTCCGTTGATTAACATTGAGGATGAAGGGAGCCTGGGTAGCTCAGCAAGGATAGACCAGACTACCACACCAGGAGTCACAAATTCGAATCCAGGGCGTGCTGAGTGACTCCAGTCAGGCTTCCTAAGCAACCAATTGGCCCAGTTGCTAGGGTGGGTAGAGTCACATTGGGTTAACCTCCTCATAGTCACTGTAATGTGGTTCTCGCTCTCAGTGGGGCACGTGGTGAGTTGTGAGTGGATGCTGTGCAAAATAGTGTGAGTCTCCACACGTGCTAGGTCTCCGCGGTAACACGCTCAACAAGCCACATGATAAGATGCGCGGATTGACTGTCTCAGACACGGAGGCAACTGAGATTCGTCCTCCAACACCCGAATTGAGGCAATTCACTACGCCACCTCAAGAACTTGGAGCGCATTGGGAATTGAGTATGCCAAATGGGGAGAAAGCATAGCAAATGAGAACAATTAAATGGCTTTTAAGCAACATACCTTAATAATAATATAATTTCTCAAAAGAATAAATACTTTTTTTTCTTGTATAATGGACATAAAACACGTTTAAGTTGCGGAAAATATATTATATCTTACATTTATGATGATTTCATGCAATTTGCTCAATAACATCACCTCTTGTGGGGCTTAGCCCCACTTGCCCCTAATGTAGAAACACAGCTTAATAACAGAACAGTATGTTAGAATTTTTTTTTTATAAAATGATGTACAGTCAAATGTGATGAAGACTCTAGTTAAATCATTCTTAGCGAAAAGCTCCTTTATTCTACATATGGTGCCACTATTTTGAGATCACATGACCTGCCGAATATCCAACCTGGTCTCATAGAATCACGCTACTATACCTATATTTTTGCAGCTTATACAGAGAACAAACTAACCTATCAGCAGACAGCAAAACATGAGGATGCATTCATGTACAAAACACAGCTTGATGGCATGCAAATCTGAACTTGGGGATCATTGAACATTATTTGTAATTATTTAAATATAACTTTTTATAATTATTTCATCATTATATATTTCCTAATTTTTATTTGAGGAGCTTTCTCTGCAAATTTTTATACTGTATGTGTGATTAATTGCAAGTAATCTGTTTAATTAATCGGCACACCATGTCATTCATTTGAAAACTTCAAACAATTGACAGCTTTAGTTGGATTACATAAACAACTAAATTTACAAGCTTATTCAAACACAGTCTAGTTGTGTGGTAGCTCAACTGACAGAGCGTTGCACCAGAGTGATCATGGTACAAGTCACAGAGAGCATATTTCACCTTTAAATGAATCTTTAAAGCTGAAATTATGACAACTGACGTGGTAATGCTATATACCACCTATTATTTTTGTGCTTGTTGCACTTGTTACCTTTTATGTATAGAACATTTGTAAAGTGGAACGAGAGAGACAAGGGGAATGGTGTTGGGATACAGTATGTATAAAAAATTAAAAAAGTAGGTTAATCTTTGTATGGTAACATATTTTGTCCAAAACAATCAGCAATTTAGCAGAGCAAGAAATCTTGAGAAAGATTAGAAAAAAAAAACTGCCACATTTCATCCAAACTAACCTAATTTATCATTCTCAGCTCCTGCAGAGCAGCCTTGCTGTCTTGCTAATGGTTTTCAAACCATTACAGATTGTTGTAATCGTAACACATTTTGATTAATGTTATTTTCTCACCATGGAAATTTTCTACGCATGAACATTGGCTGATATGCTGCAGTTTTGTGGGAAATTAAGGTAGTTGTTTCTTCATATACTGAGACCATTTTGCTGTTCTCTTCAAAAGCAGATGTAGTTAAATATTAAAGGGCAATTTCAACCCAGAATATAGCAATGTTGTGGCACTTGTGGGTTGTTGTTTTTATAATGCTTGATATTGATGAAGTACCCCATGCATAATGAGGAGAAATCTCAACTATGATGGTGATTGATTCTATCACACTCAGAGACCCTCAGCCCTGCCTTCATGCTGGATGATCATTTAGGTTTTATATTAGCATGATAAATGACTTGCAGTTATGCACATTGAGAGGTAATGTTCTTTTAACCTTACTCAAGAGTTGTGCTGAACAGATAACAGCCACCTTATACCATGATTTAATGACTGTCACTACCTATGTGGGAAAAATTTTAATAGGGAAAGAAGGTCATAACAAAATCTGTTTGAAAATTCCTTGTGTGAAATATGTCAAGAAAATGTAGCCTATAAATACACTTAATGAACACAAGCACAATTTAATGCTTTGTATATTCACAATGCTTTGCATTCTCAGCGTTACCACAAGGGTTGCTATAACAAACATTGCATAAATGGTCACCTTCTACAGTCTTTTTTTTTTCTTTCAGGTCAACTACTGTCAATAGTTTAGTCAATGCAATAGACAAAGTTACTGTTTACAAACAAACGCTCAGCTCCGGCACCTCTGGGTTCTTTTTGCGCCTCACTCAAATTGAGCTAGAAACGCCCCAAAAGTGCTTTTTGGAAGGTTTAAATACCCTGTTTCCTACAGGTTTTTGAAGATTTAGGCTTTTTAAAATGTCTATCAAGATCGTTGGATCAGGAAAATTTTATGTAATTTATGATATTTTACAGAACCCTTTTAGTTTTTAGTTTCAAAAATGCAATTGACTTTGATAGGCCAAACATTACCTAATGATGATCCTTTAACACCATTTAAGACCTAACAGACGCAGTACACAACGTCCTATTGAAACCTACTGTTATTAAGTTTGAATACTGAATATGATATGAAATTGAAGTCAAATATTATTTATATACTGTATGTGGACAACTAATTTAAAGTAAAGATGCATATTGCATATCTGATGGTAGTTTATATTTTTATATGGCACAAGTCCTAGATTTTAGAAGTGAGTTAAACATGTGAGAATGTGTATTCATCAACCTGTTACTGTACATGTCCGACATAATCATACAGGCAGAAATAAAAATAACAGTTTTTGCTGATAGTTCAGAAAGAACCATATATTTATTCACAATAAACTAGGTGTCCTTTATTATATGTTTTATTAACCCTAACAAAAATTATTATATTATGTAATGCTTGAAACTTTAAAACCGCAGACCTGCTCATATCTGCCATTGAAAGCTGCGGCACAAATTAACCTGATAGCACGGTTGACTGCTGTGTTACGTCAGTTAAATTTAATCAATAGAACACACCTAACTGTCAACATTTTATATCTAGCTAACTGAATAATAAATAATCTGGTTTAATGACATAGGCATTTGAAGGTAAATTCAAGTTACTGAGGATTGTTAGTGGCACAATGAACACAAGAAGTATGTACAGTACAATTGGGCTGCACGTTTGCCAAGAATTAATGTCTATGTTTGCGTACTTATATGGAGCAACATCTGGAGTTAAACTTAATTTTAAGATCAAAATTAAGCAACAGATTAAGATTCAACTTTATTGTCATTGTGCAGAGTACCGGTACAGAGCCAATGAAATGCAGTTTTTTCGCATATACCAACAAAGCTGGGGTCAGAGCGCAGGGTCAGCCATGAAATAGCACCCCTGGAGCAGATAGGGTTAAGGGCCTTGCTCAAGGGCCCAACAGTGTTATTGTGACGGTGCTGGGGCTTGAACCACCGACCTTTCGGTCAGTAACCCAGAGCCTTAACTGTTGAGCTACCACTGGCCCCTTTACAATGGACAACAGCCAAGAAAACACTTTATTGGAACAAACATCCCAACATTTTTATTTATTTTTTGCCTACAGGCATTTGGGAAACCACTACTGGAAATTAAGTTTTAAGATTGTCATAGGCTGTGATGGTTTACAGCCGGCACAGAATCAGCTTATCAGTGGGAGATTGAGATAAAGGGGAGCCGGAGGCACCAGTTCGAGAGAGAGACGCATGTGACTGCATGTGTGTCTGTGATCTTAAGTTTTAAGTTGTTTTAAGTTAATTTATATCATTAAAGGTTATGTTTATTGTTCAGCTGGTTCCCGCCTCCTCCTTGCCCACCTTTGAACTGTAATATAGGCCTACTAAATTACAATTCCAAAAGTTATCTCACCTTTTATAGAGTATTGGGTGACATTGAGCCATAGGGACCTTGAATATAGAAACAATGACCAAGCATATCTGTAGCTGGAGGGAGACATTTCTCAGTGGCCTTGTCTGTGAGTCTCCAGGACACATCAGCAGTTGTGTAAGCAACCTTGTGTGGCTAAATACAAACAATATCTCATTAGCCAATGTTACCTGAGACATGCAGGAAACATTCATCAATGCCAGGATCCGTTTTGCTACCTCTGCATTTCAGAACTCAAACCATTTTCACTCGTCCCTGGTATGTGTGTTTCATTGCCAGTACATCAGATTGTCTGACCTCTAAAGCCCTGTTTTCTCTGACTGTTGTTTGTGGCAATAATTTCAACGAGTTAGCAATTTGAGACAATGTGAATGACAGAGACCATTGGTGATGCAATTTGGCATGTCCAGTGATGTGTCAAAGTTGAGACGGCGATGGGAGACAGTGGAGCTCACGTAATCCATCTCTTGTGAGTTACTGTGGTCGAGATAAGACCATGTTACCATGAGCAATTTCTCTGTTCTCTATGATTTGTCTTTGCAGACTTAAAGGGATAAAACAAAAGTGATGAGTGGAAAACCATGTCAGAAATTCTTGCCGTTCCCGTTTTATACATTCATCGTTTTTATGATATAATGCAATATGCACTACTTATACAAAGGCTTACTTTTCCAAAATGTACATGTTTAACATCAAGAAAAATGTGTATCCCATTTGTGATCAGATTTCCAAAAGCTAAGGCCAGTTGTGAAGCCCACCAATAATGTGAGGGCAACCAGACATCATAGTTGGTATTTCACTCTGCTTCAAGATCGTAAAGATGCATGCCTTCTTTTTTTTTAATAACTTCTGGACTCTTAAGACTTTTTGAACTGAGATTTAGATTTGGTTGTTGTCAATAAACATAATTATTTGAAGCTCATTTAAATGCACATACTGTATCACTCATTCTTTTACTGTATTTGACATGATACACAGGTGCCCTGTGCACAACCTAGTAAATGTTACAGCAGTCCTTAGAGAAGAAGCTACAAACAAGTACCTTTTAACAAAACTCTTGAGGATAGCGACACAGCTGTTTCTTTAAACCAAGGAAAACCAAACCAAAGCTACTCAAGCGTGAAAAACAAACAATATCTTACATAAACCTTAATATATAGCATTCATAGACTTATTGCTTTGGAGGATTTAAGGTCTTGAACACAATAACCTGTGACTAGACTGTGTTTTGTCAGAATTAATTAAGGATTATAGCCCATCATTAAATTTCCTTGATGGTACTGCAAGCAGTGAAGGTGTGAAATCTTCACATTGAAGCCATGGATAAAAGACAAAAATGTGTTGTGTGCATGATAAACAGAGAGAACATGAGTATGACTAAGATATTCAAGACAGCCTTCCAGCCAATGCAAATGAGTTCAAAACAGTTTCACGGCCAGGCCTTTAGAAGCACATGAAAGATTTTGGAGGAAAACACAGTGAAACATCAAACTGCATTACAGTCAATGTGATCTTGGTTCAAACACACTTTAAATGGGCTGAACATAAATGGTTCTTTTAAAAGAGAAGATTTCATTTTAAGATAATTCATTATTCTGAATTTTCAAACATAAAAAACTATAATTTGATATGGCATTACCTGTCATCGTTTGTTTGGGCAAAACCATACCACAACTTTTATTAATAATATTAACAACAACATTATTAAATCTTATTAAACAGCTTTCAAAAATACCTGATTCTGACTGGTCAATCACTACATTCTGAAATTAAATATGTTTATATTACTTAATGCTAAACTGTATAATAGCAAGTCGTCCCAGCCAACCTATTTCCTGAATAGCTGTTCTAGTGACATTTATTATGGTTATTAAATATGTAACACTTTGATTAATGTACAGTTATCATGTAATTATTGCTAAATAAACTCCTTCAACAAGATCACTCAGGAAAGTGTCATGTTGCTAATGAATGTACTGGTACCCTGAAATTGACCCCATTCTGCAGATATACTGACAAGTGATATCCTTAGACATTTTTGCATCAATTCAATTGTGTTAAAAAACCTTTTCCTGTGGTGCTACTAACAGCGTCCATATAAACAATGATGAGCACAATTCTGAGGGTGCATTTTTCCTCTAAATGTAAATTTTTACTCCACTGATGATTAGGTTTAAAGTAGAATTTTGGGTGCATGGTTAATAAAATACTGTATATCTTACTTTTGGCCCAGACGTTCAATAACACATCCAGCTTAAGGCACTGGTGGCAATGGTTTGAATTTCGATAAGCACTGATCGATTTCAGCTGCAGAAGTTTCAATTTATTGTCACCAAATACTAAGTGAGGTCAGTCTGTCAAATCCAAATGACTGGCTACTGTACATTATCCATTACATTTAACTTTTAGAACATATTAACCGAGTTCATGCACATTCAAATAATTAGAAATGTTTGTTACTGACTTATTAATTAAAATAATAATTAAAAAATAACAATATCTATAGAAAATATGATAAAACATTTGACATATTGCCAGTAAAATGAAGATATTATAATTTGACAAGGAATCAGTTTTCTTGTCACCAAAAATGTACATTCTGCAGGTGAGAGTGTCTTTATATAAACTGCAGCAGTGCTCAATGCATCATAACATTAATAAGATAAACAATCTGTCAATGTATATATCAAACTCACTCAGACTGCTGATAATTTATTTTCCTTGCAACATTTTTTATTGTATCCATGTTATTTGTTACAGATGAATCATATAGAACCATATAGAATTGCTCACAGAAACTTTAACTTCTCTTTCTTTCTTGCACTTGCTCCTATTGGTTCTCGCTCCTGAAAATCGCTCCTTATTTGCATAATGTTAAACTTTTCTCAACTTTCTCAAGTTGCTGGACATGCCCAAATCTAGTTGCTATTGGTCTCTGTTGCTTATGTCACCGGAAGTCGGTAGATCTCATTGAAAATAAATGACATTGAATTGCTTTGTCGCTGGAAGACGCTGCATGTGTCAACGGGTCTGTATTTCTACACAAGAAGCAAATAAGTCGCACTTAAAAGCCAAATACCCAAAAGTGGGTCATAGTAGTATTCAGTTATGCATTTGGACAACACAGCTGTATTTGCTAACTTGAAAATCTCTAACAAAATAAACACTCTCACTCATATGCGCTAATACTAATTTATGACTGAGTTATGCATAGAAAATTCATAGTTTTAATTAATTTTTAAGCTTTCTACATACTTTCCTGCCAAATATTTCTTTTTGAAGTGTTTTGTGGCAACAACATTGAGTGGAGACCAAAGTTTGGCTCATGGATGTGTCAGGGAGATGGGTGTCATCAGCATTCTGTGACAAGCTCACTGTAGCGAGACAATCAGCCGAGCCGTGTCACCACATCTCACAGTGTGGAACCTGCTCTTCAAACCACTGCTCCCAATATGCTGTCAACTTCCTCACCAACAATACTTATTTATACTGTTTCCCAAGCAAGCTGGACTGAAATACACATGGGCAAATACTAGCCCTCTGTCAGTACTCTGGACAACTGACAGAATATACAAAATCACACTGTTCCAGGCAAATCACTACAAAAGCAAATTCTTGCCCTCCAAAACCTAGCTAATGTATTGTTTGGCCTCAATGTCTATTAATTTATTTTTAAGCTGAATAGGGGAGAAACTCATCCTGTCAACCCCTGCTTTTATGCTGCCATGATTTGACAATATTTATATGTCTCTGGGGATGTGTAGTGTGCAGATAGCATGTCTGTCTGGTTTGGTTTTGACAAGAATCATCTTCATGTCAGATTAACGCAGTTGGTATCTATTCTTGATATCAAAGCTACATCATATTATGGTCTTGTAGGTTTTACACTTCCTGTCATTTTCTTGACAGGGCAATGTAAACTTTAAATGTGATGTATGTAATTTTTGCAACACTAGCGATAGCAAATGGAATTGCAAAACTAATAACTGTTTTCAAACAGGTTTCCCGAACACACCCTCTGTCTTTCATGACTGGTTGAGTCAATGTTGCTATGTCAGAATGCTAAATAAACAGAGAAAATGTTCTGATAGCAAAAAAATCAGCTTACAAATGGCTTAATTGTAAGTAATTTGTACACTCAAAAAAAAAAAAAACTACAAAAATTTTAAGATCCACACTTTTCAATTTCTTAAAAAATGTTCTGTATCTTTAACTAAATAGTAAAACACAAAAAAAAAATACATTTTATTTCTTACATTTTGTTAAAAATTATGACATTGAAAAGCATACATCTTAAAAATAGGATAAAATTATTTTTTGAGGGTTGGTTGATTTCACCTAAAAGTGTAACATCCTGGCTCTTTGCCTCTATAAAATCCCTCTGTATGGTAGAACTAACTTTCAACCATACAGGGCAGGTATTTCACGTGCACAAGCAACCAACTGTGTTTCAGACTGTGAGTACCCTTCCACAATGCCCCCAAAAATTCGGCGGAATCCCTTTGGTTACCCTAGAGGGGAACAAGGTGACGCTTGCCAACCTGGGAACAGGCCTAGCCTGGCTGGGCCTCTTTTCTCTCTATGTTTCTCGGCATAGAGCAAGAGCAGTCGGGGCCCTTACCACATCATGGGAAGGGGGGCTTACCAGTTTCCTATTCTTTCAGGGGAAAAAGACCCTGCGGAGGCCACACCTGCCCGAAAAGGGGAGGTAACGGTGGTGAAATACATCACATGGCCTCTTTGGTCACATGTGGGAAAGGATGGTGCAGTGGTAGATCCAGCCTCGAGGAGGGAGGAGTTGCTACCACACAGCGACCGGAGGGCAGCGAAAAACTGCCTAAGGGAGAAGCGGGTCAGCTCGTAAGGTGACCATACTGCGGAAATACACACAGGAGGAGTCCGCATAGGAGGCCTGACCTGTGGAGCACCTATTCCTGTACAGGGTAGCCTAGGGTACGCGTAGTGGACTGGGTCGGCAAGTTCCTTCGCTGAACTGCGGACCCAAAAGTGCTAGGGAGGAATCGACCAGGGACCTGGGAGGGGTCTCCTGGGAAGAAGGCGCACTGATTTACCTCAGCCGAGGGAAAGGGCGCTGGATGCAAGCGATTCACCCGGTCAGACCGTCGGCGTGTACCGAGTTCTACCGGCTCGGACCTGAGAAAACACGGGATGAGACTGACTCAACCCTGAGATTGTAAAATCTCGCAAAGGTGTTAGGTGTTGTCCAACCCACTGCCCTACAAATGTCTGCTAGGGAGGTACCCCTAGCCAGTGCCCACGAGGATGCCACACTCTTTGTGGAGTGTGCTCGAACCCATGGGGGGGGGGGCTGGGTTGTGATAGGCCAACAAGATGGCATCCACCACCCAGTGGGAAAGCCTCTGTTTGGAGACAGCGTTCCCTTTCCGCTGTCCCCCAAAGCAGACAAAGAGCTGCTCAAAGCACCTAAAGCTCTGAGTGCAGTCCAGGTAGGCACGCAAGGCATGTACCAGACACAGCAATGAGGGGGCTGGGTCTGCCTCCTCCTGGGGCAGCGCTTGCAGGTTCACTACCTGGTCTCTGAAGGGCATGGTAGGAACCTTGGGCACGTAGCTTGGTCGGGGTCTTAGGATCACATATGTGTCTGCTGGACCGAACTCCAGGCAGGTGTCGCTAACAGAGAACACTTGCAGATCCCCGACCCTCTTGATGGAGGCGAGTGCAATCAGCAGGGCCGTCTTTAGAGGGAGGGCCCTGAGTCCAGCTGATTCTAGCAGCTCGAAGGGGGATCTCTGAAACCGTCGAGGACCACCGAGAGATCCCAGGAGAGGAACAGGCTTGGCCGGGAGGGATTTAAACTCCGGGCGCCTTTTAGGAACCTGATAATTAAGTCATGCCTACCCAGAGACTTGCCGTCTACTGGGTCGTGGTGAGCTGCGATAGCGGCAACATACACCTTCAAGGTGGAAGTTGACAGCCTCCCCTCCAACCTCTCCTGTAGGAACAGGAGCACTGACCTAACTGCACACCTCTGTGGGTCTTCTGCCCGGGAAGAACACCAATTCACGAACAGACGCCATTTCAGGGTGTAAAGTTGCCTGGTAGAGGGGGCTCTGGCTTGGTTGATCGTGGCTACGTCTGTGGGTAGTAGACCAGCTAGATTTTCTGCATCCCGTCCAGAGGCCAGACGTGGAGGTTCCAAATGTCTGGGTGCGGATGCCAGAGCATGCCCCGTCCCTGAGAAAGAAGGTCCTTCCTCAGGGGAATTCGCCAGGGAGGGGCTGTCGCGAGGAGTACGAGATCTGAGAACCAGGCCCGGGTGGGCCAATAAGGAGCCACAAGAGTGACTTGCTCCTCGTCCTCCCTGACCTTGCACAGCACCTGTGCAAAAAGGCTCACTGGGGGAAATGCATACTTGTGCAGCCCCGCCGGCCAGTTGTGTGCCAATGCATCTGCCCTGAGGGGAGCCTCTGAATGGGTGTACCAGAGCGACAGTGGGAGATCTCTCGGGAGGCGAACAGGTCTATCTGGGCCAAGCGAGCCGTGACATGTGGCGGGAGCGTACGCCGCCATGGCGATTTATGTACGCTACCGCAGTGGTGCTGTCTGACCTGACCAGGACATGTTTGTCTCGAACTAATGGGAGAAACTTCCGCAGGGCAAAAAAAGACAGTCAACCAATCCAGGCAGTTGATGTGCCAACACAGTGGGGCCCCTTTCCAACGGCCTGCTACTGCGTGCCCATTGCACACGGCGCTCCAACCCGATCTGGAGGCGTTGGTCGTGACCAAGACGAGTCGGGACACCTGCTGTAAGGGTACTCCTGCCCATAAGAAACAGAGGTCTGTCCAGGGTTTGAGAGTTCAGCGGCAGGCGGGGGTGATCGTCACACGTTGCGTGCCGCAGCGCCATCTTCGTCTCGGGACTCCAGTCTGAAGCCAGTGCTGAAGCGGTCTCATATGCATCAACCCCAACAGCGAGACCTCCGCAGCAGATACCATTTGCCCCAGGAGCCTCTGGAAAAGTTTCAAGGGGACCGTCATGCCTGGCCTGAAAGTGGCGAGGCACCTCAACACTGACTGCGCACGCTCGTTGGTGAGACGTGCTGACTTTGAGACTGAGTCTAACTCCATAGTGAGAAAAGAGATGCTCTGAACTGGAGTAAGCTTGCTCTTTTCCCAGTTGATCTGAAGCCCCAAACGGCTGAGGTGCCTGAGCACCTGGTCTCTGTGAGTGTATAATAACTCTCACGATTGGGCCAGGATGAGCCAGTCATCGTGGTAATTGAGTATGCGGATGCCGGCTTCTTGTAGCAGGGCAAGAGCTGCCTCTGCGACTTTCGTGAAGACGCGAGGGGACAGAGACATGCCGAAGGGGAGGACTTTGTACTGATATGCCTGGCCATCGACACTGGGGGTGGCTGGAGTGGCGTGCTTTCTATTGAAAGCAAGCTGCGACCGCAACGTTGCCATGGTCATGCCCTCGTAGTGAGAGCATGAACCATCCACAAACGCTGCCTCGGTGTGATCATTGCCCAGACAAACGAGACAACGCCTGTGGCCGTCTGAAGTGGAGAGCACTCTACCGCATCCAGGAACTACACAGGGGCGGAATGGCATCTTTAAAAAGACACGTCCTGAAAAGGACGTTCAACGCCGCTGTGTATTGCTCATTTAGAGAAATAAATTATTTTATAGAGAAAATTACTCTTTTACAACTCTTTCACTACTGTGCCGTGAATGAGAAAGCCGCTGAAGTGCGCCATAGATCCAACAGCAGACAGAGCATCAGAGGAACAGAAGCAGGATTCTGGTGTGTCACTCGCAGTTGGCTGCATACACGACCATCGGCTCCAAAGAAAATTTCTGAATGAACTCATAGTATTTCCTCACCTTTATACCCATGTGTCCGGGGGCGGGGTATGCAAATACTGTTTGCAAACTTCTCATTGGCCTTTTTTCAAAGATCAGAGGCATATTCGGCACTCAAGAGAGACCCCTAGTGTCGCTTCTTCGATACGACGTCGAAGTGAGTGACAGATGGGGAACGATGATTTTAATAACTTCACAGCTCAAATATTACAAAAGTTTTGACTAAATGAATTAATTCTTAAATCATTTAATTTCTTTTTTATTATTAAAAGCTTCACATGATGCTTTTAAACCCTCCAAAATTGGCCCCATTATCTTCCATTGTACAATAAGTGGTTAACTGTAATTTAGATTATGTTGCTTAAGTTGTATTGAACTTAAAATATTCCTTAAATATTAAAAAATTTACACACTTCACCTTTAAAACGAAAACACATGACAGAGATCTGATGCTGCTGCTTTGCATTATGATCAATGCTAGATGTGTGCTTATGTTGGGTTAGTCAATGCAGTACTTCGCCCCACGCAGAGGCACCAAGAACATCAGCTCACTGGGGAATTGTGATCATACAGCTGCTACATCAGAAAGAGTTTGCAAAAAAGCCCCAAAGGAGCCAATTCAGCTTATTCCTGTATAATTACCTCAGATGGCTAACGCAAATCGATGGTATGTCTGTCGCATCAGCTTGATATGTAGTGCTTTGTAATGAAAGTTCACATACCTATCCAAGCCTGAACAAGAGGGCTGCTGGTTGCAGCCTTTGACATGCCAAGTCAACACTGATGCCAGTAACACAGTGATGGGGTATAAAGGTCAACTGGATGGAGACGCTTTCCTGCTTATTTAGTTAGGGGATGTTTTTAGCATTCTGACTGCTTAAAATATACCTTACCATAAACTAGTGCTTGATGTTGTTGTACGCAGCTGTACGCAGTACCTGCACTTCTCTAATTTTGTTTACAGCGTACCGGCAGTTTTTCTAGTGTACCACCACTTCTCAGAGTCTCCTGGTACGATGTAGTGTCTTTATTTAATGTAGTCAGTGATGCGATGAGGCCAGCCAATCACTTTTATCTGACCTTCCAAATGATTTTGATAAAATTGCGGCAGTAAACATCTGAGCCCTTTCTGTGTAAAACTCAGCGATGAGTTTAACAACACTCAACACAATCAACAGTGGTCCAGTTCTGAAGAAGCATGCATGTTTAAGCTTGTCTGGCCATAGTTCAGTTACACTCTTTTCCAAAACATGAACCAGCTACTTTTAGTTAAGCACATTTTATTGAGTCTTATTCTATCAAATGTATGTATGCAAACTGTTTAAATTGTCTTTTATGTAGGTTGATGTTGTCAAAGATACTGACTTTAGCAGATCTAAATGCTCTTCCTCAGTTTTCATAAGCAATAACCCAACATTGTATGTTTTTATTTTCATAGTAAAGCTAATTAAAACCTATTTGTTATTTGAGGATGTGAGGTCATGTTTGTTCTCCATTTACAGCCAGACCTTAAAATTAACAGCCAGATGAGAGGAGGTGACTTTAGAGGCTGTAAGGCAAATTAGCTGTTAAACTATTTTAATAATCAAACTATTTAACAGAGGGAGCAGATGAGATAGCTTAAGTGGAAAATGGTCACTGTGATTTTGCCAAGTAGGACATGTGGATCAGCATCCTGGAATAACATTTCTGTCAACCAATCACTGCCCTTTGATGTCATCAACATGTGCCGATACATGTGAGCGCAGCGTAGTTCTAATGGGAAGACTAGCAGCTGTACATCACACCATTAGCTGGGTAATTCCAAGCCAATCGCAGGTAAGCCATTGCTTTATAAGTCTGCTCACAATCTATCACATTGCTGTTTCAGTGCGCTAACACGGCAACCTCCACCCCACCACCACCACCAGTTGAGCCCCGTCCCGCACAGGGGTAGGCTCCTCGCCCCTGCCTCCTATCTACGGCAGGATATGTTTCAGAGTACAACTCCCTCGGACCGCCAGACGGGGCCTACGCCAAAGAGAGACATTACTTTTCTGTTCTACATTCATCAAATAAATGGCATCTTAAACCTCACTCAAGCCTGCGTGTCTTCCCGATAGAAATACACTTCTGATACATTTCAGCAATTCCCTCCATTTTGATGACTACCATTCAACAAGAGGTGTTAATAAGAGATTTGGTGTTTCATTCTCTCTGCATTTCTTTTTCGCAAACAAAAATGTATTACATATAAAAATTATGAAAACATATGGCTTATTATAACACATCGATGAACTTGCTAGTAGCCAATTACATATAACAGGTATGTGCTAATTAGGACTCCCTTTTTGCTGACGACATGCTGCACGAATGTTTGTAGCCTGCTTAGCATTGTTTTTTTCTTATTCTCATATGTTCATCGTTTTATCCTTTATCATTTTACTGTGTGTTTCTGTTTTTTCCGCTTTTCTACTGTTTCATCTTTGTGTATTTTACCTGTTGCTGATGGAACCTTGCTCGAGTTTGTGTTTGTAGCCTACTAGCTTTTTTTTAGCATCACTTATCTATCTGTTTTCAGCTTTTAATCGTTAACACCTGCCATTTTTCAGCACACATCAGGTTTTCTCCCCCAATATTTTCTTATTGCGATTCAACTGCGTGCATTTTCCACATGCATCCACTTTCTATTTTTATTGCGATTAAACTGTGCACATTTTACAGCATGTACCCGTTTTCTCCTCCGTGTTACACAGATTTTTGCACCAATCTCAAAAGCACCACTTATCAAGAACAACCATAACAACAAACAACTGTGTGAGGGATTCACATCGATCTCAACCCCTCACTGCTCAGGAACAACCAACAACAACAACAACAATCAATTGCGGTAAGTCATGGCAACCGCTCATGTTATTTCTTCCCACATTGCATGCCACATGTTAACAATAGCTTCTTCTGTCAGCAGTAAGGGATTCACATGTGATAAATGTAAGGAATTATTCAGGCTGATAGAGGTCAGTGAGAAAGAAAACCAGAAGATACTGTTTCAGATGCTGGTAGTACAGCGAGCAACACACACACTTTGGTTCCAGCTCTAGAGTCCCTGCTGCAGGGTGTTTGGGTGATGTCTCGGCAGCATACTTGCTCAGAAAAGGGTACCACTCTCCCATTCCTGTTAGAGTTTCCAATCGATTCTCCCCACTCATTGATGCACACACTGAGAATCATGTTGAAAGAGCCCTAATAAATTGATGATTCTATTCCAGCCACTATTGTTAAATGCATTTCGGGTTCAGAGCATCTGACATCAGATCAAATTTACAAGTGCTGGCTAATGCTAAATGTAGATTTTCTAAAATTGTTATTCATGTCAGCACTAATGATGTCCAGCTTCGCCAGTCGGAGATCACTAGAGATAATGTTAAAGAGGTGTGTGAACTTGTAAAAATAATGTCAGACACTGTAATATGTTCTGATAAATTTTAGCTCTTTATGACCTATAACACCGAAGGATTGAAGTTGTATGTGAGGAAAATGATGAAACACTGTTTTCTGAGGTACTGTGCATAATTCCAATTTTATTTCTGATTATTTTAATTTTATCAGTAAAGAAATTCATGAAGTCATTACTCTTGTGCTGTGACAGAATATCTGGATCAGTTGAGCCTTTATTCCTAACCAATTTAGCTACAATACTGTAGAAACACCTAGGACTGTTGTGGTTATTTTCTATGAATTTGCTAAAATATGCTGAGCTGGCAGCTTTAGTGCATGTCTGTAGCTAAAGACACTATCCTTCCATGCACCGCAAAATAAATTTTGTATTCTTCCTCTTGTGCTCCATTTTCAGAGTGTGATCATTGTACCATGGTGCAGGGCTATGTTCTTTAATTTTCTTTAATCGAAGGGTGGCAACACTATCAAGAGTACTAGAGAAGACTATTTATAATTTCTGTACTCTGCAATATCTCTGCAATAAACTGAATAACATCTATACTAATATTATTCTATTTATTTCCTTGTCAGAACATCGGGACTTCTATCCTGAAGTCACCAGAACCGGCTGGATCAAGCTCCATTCCTGCTTCATGTTGGACTCCACTGCTACATATCTCTGCTACATGTCTCTGAGTGATGACGACTAATAGCTGCCGGTGCCAGCCAAAAATCACTTCAGTCATTACGATGGACTTCAGAGGATGAACTGATGCCAACTCCAACCATAAGACATCGGATACTTCATATGCCATTGCCTGAACCTTGGATTTAGGAGAGACCTCACTGAAATTACCAGCCGGTTGAACTGCGATTCACCTCACTGATCTCTGCCTGCATCACCTCAGTCTAATGATGGACTACACACTTATAATGGAATATATAATTTAGCAATTAATTGCCAACAAAACCCTTCATCAGCCAATTTACAAGAACAGTGCATCTATGTGAACTTCTGCAGTTAATCCAGGATGGACTTCAAAGACATTAGTCATTAATCTTACAGTTCATACAACATCTTTGTTTAAACACTGACCCTTAAGACTTAGTTTAATAATTTTCAACCATGACTTGAAATATACATGAGTAATATTGGCATTATATTCATGATGTTAGGGGAACTGGCCCCCACAGTTAGTCTGGTTTCTCCAAAGGTTATTTTTCTCCATTAACAAACACCTTATGGAGTTCTGTGTTCCTTGTCAGTTGCCTTTGGCTTGCTCACTGGGATTCTAAATACAATTATTATATAATTACTTATTTTTAAACACAATTCACAATCGTATTTTATCAAAATACACAATTATGACTCTAAGACATTATTGATATTACAGTTTCATTTTCTCTCAATGCATGGTTTTCTGTAAAGCTGCTTTGTAACGATGTGTGTTGTGAAAGGCGCTATACAAATAAAAATGACTTAATTAATTAGCTAACTGGCTAAGTTTAGATAGCTTGCAAAATACTTACAATCTTATGTGTGACATACTGTTTTACACAAATGCACCTTTAATAAGAATGTCGTTTTTTTAATTACTAAAATGTAGATAGTAGGCTTTCTGAGATCTCTGTTTTTGCAAAGCATGGTCAATGTCAGTGTCACGTTATTATTGTGTTTTCTCCTTGGACTGTTATTTTGAAATGTATCACTGCCATCTTTGTCATGTCTGGTTTTCTGTTTCCCTTCCCTTTTGTTTCAGCTGTGTCTCGTTTAGCCTATCATTCCTTGAGTATATTTAGTCCTCGTGTTTCTCTAGTTCCTGGTCAGTTCTTGTTTGTATGTACTTCTTTGATAGCTGGCATACTGCTGTTATGTTTGTGTTACCTTCCACTTCACAAGATTCCTTCATAGTTGTATTTTCTTCTGTTTGTTTATAATTAAAAGCTCTGCATTTGGATCCTCTCTCTCCCCTCTTCTTTACACAACCCTGACAGAAGGACCGACCAGCAAAATGGATCCAGCTGAACTTATTGAGCAGCTTTCCTAAGAGTCCACTTCTTTGGAGTACTGCCTCAAATTCTGGAGTCTGGCCACCCAATTGAACTGGTATGAGACGTCCCTCAGAACTATGTCCTGGTTGGGACTCAATGGCCAGGTGAGGTAACTGGTCCCTTTGGACTGTGATCTGTCTGTTCAAGACTTTCTCTCCAAAATTATAAGGCCAGACCCCTTCTGCTTCCCTCAACTCTTCCAGTGGCTCCTCCCTCCAAACCTTCCATGGCTCTGCCCTCTCCTAAGATTTTTCCTCCAGCGGCTTCATCAGCTCCTCTTCCAGGGACTCCTGCAGCTAGGCCCACTCTTCATCCTCCGGCTGGACCTGCTATTCCTCCTGCAGCTCTACCACATTATTATTGTGTTTTCTCCTTGGACTCTTATTGATGTTTTACTGCCATCTTTGTCTTTCTGCTTTCTATTTCCCTTCCTCATTTTTTCAGCTGTCTTGTTTAGCCTATCAGTCCGTATATTTAGTCCTCGTGTTTTGCTTGTCTCTGGTTGGTTCTTGTTTGTATGTAGTTCTTTGATAGCAGCATAGTAGTAGTAGTAGTAGTAGTAACCCTTTATTGTCACATAGTCACAAGTAAGTAACCAGTGAAATTGGCCATCATCCTGCCCATACAAACATACAATATGACAACGGGGTAGACAGGGCAGGAAGACAGGGAATTGAGAAGATATACAGCATTACATGGGGAAAGGTGAGATAAAAAAAGCAACCCCCAGACTATGCTCCTGTGAGGATTACAGTGTGGGAACAGGAAAAAACATCTCAGCAACACTTAGCACATAATCAGTACATCTACAACATAACAAAAACTTGCAACAGGGGAGGGGAGTGGGGGATGGAGGTAGCCCAGCACTGGCAAGCAGCCATCCGGACCTGCAGCCTTTCTCGGCGCTGGTCACAGACCCACCTGTCAGACTGGTGGGTACGAAGCGGCGAAGGCGAGGGATGGGGTGTGGGGCGGATGCATATCTGTATTTATGTAAAGTCTTGTGTGTGTGTGAGCCCAGAGATTCGCCAAAAGGTCACAATCCCAGGGTGTTTTGGGAGGGGGGAGGGAATGCGAGAGCGGCTCATTGCAGTGCTCTAACCAGGGGAGTTGTTGATCCATCAGCGGCCTTGGCCAAGGCCAGTGCTGGTTGGGGGGTGCCGAAACAGATAAGATTGAAATGTTTTGTCTTGGGGCGAATAGCTGCAATTTCTCAGGCTATTCTGCATGTCCGTTTTGGTCTCTAAAACGATCCATTTGCCTTTGCAAAGCTGTAAGCTCCTTCATGATGTTATCCGTATTGAAAGTCTGAGTGCTGACAGCTCTGCCCATCACCTCAATCATGACAGGCAGCCTTGTGAGGCTTTGGACAGCTGTCTCCGTCTTCTTAATTCTTCGATAAACCAGGGCAATGCCTAATCCAATCAGCAGAAGACCTGTTATCATGGTTCCGAATAGGTAGATATCTTCAACGTCCTCCACGGAAAGAACCGCCAGACACATGACCCGCCACCTCTCCCATGCGTCCATCGTGTAGCCAGCTGCAAACGTTCCATCAGGGCAGTTAGGTTCCCCCGAACCCAAGCTTCTCCTCAAGAAGATGGTGTCAATTGCGTTGAGAGACCAGTTGACCAAATCCATAATAATTTCTTAGTTTGGAGAGCAGTGCTGAGAGAGTCTCTCAAAAGTACAAGACAGTTGACTAGACGTGACGAGAGAGCAAAGCAAGGAGGTCAGGGGAAGGAGAGGGAGAGAAAATGCGACCACCTTCACTGAGTGCCAAACGAGGAGATACTGTTATGTGTGTTACCTTCTTCATAATATTCCTTCATAGTTCTTCTGTGTGTTTATAATTAAATGTTCTGCGTTTGGATTCTCACTCTCTCGCCTCTTCCCTACACAACCCTGACTGTCAGCAGATGCTACATGTGAATAGCAAAGTCGAAATGTTTGAGTGCTTTTTATAAGTCAACGTAGCTTTAATCCACACCTCCAATGTTGTTTTATTAATTTTATGCCAGGTTTGCCAACTCCTGTTGGTGTCATTAACATAGGTGTTCACATACTTTTTCCAACCTACACTGTGAATGTTTGAATCATGTATTCAATATGTACAAAAACAATACAATAATTTTTGTTATTTAAAACAGATTGTTTTTGTTCATTATTAGGGCTGAAAAATGTAATGCTTTAGTTTCTGATTAATAATTTTAGTTTAACGTGTTAATTTAAGGAAATTAACACAATTAATATATGATACATTTTTATACTTCCTTAAACTTCACACAATAGGAGAAAGTTATCCTGAGTTGTATCTAGAAGGCTACTCAGCCTTGCAGGTTCCAATTAGGGTCAAGCGGGATCTGCTGCCTGCCAGGAGCAAACCCAGGCACTTTTGTACAATGCAAAATTTCACCAATCTTTTCCCCACTTTCTGTGGCTAACATTAGCATATACAAATTTTCAGGAGGTACTTGTTTGACTCAACTGCACATCCTCACACAGAAACTGATTGTGTGAGCAGTGCATGCTTATTCATTGCGTGCTACGGATATCCTGTGCAGATTGTTAATCTGCAAGTGCGCAAGGGATACGGGCAAACTGCTGTATCTCTTCGCATCATGTGAAAATCCTCACTGACTTTCATTTGAACTCGTTTCAAAACCGAAACTTCCCAAGTGAGAACCAGCGTGTGCACAATAGAGAATGAAAAAGACATGGCTGTTCAGAAAGCTTCTGCAAGGTATATTTGTAGAGAGACTGAACAGCAGGCAGAGAAAATAATCGTTTTGAGATTTTAAACTTTAACAAATTAGATTTCAGAATTCAATATGTCTTAAATCTGTAAGTATAGTGCCTAATAATGCATGAATCTGAATCTGCCCATTTGATCCTATTATTAAAAATCCACTGGAAAATGCCAGAATATTTTGCCCAAATTGTAACTACAACATGGCATTTTATAGTATGTGTGTATATATACAGTTTACTTTTATAAAAGATAAATACCTGTATAATTGTGTTTAAATCTATCTGCAAAAAAAGTACATTTTAACATGTCCATATTTTAATAATTAAAAGAAATGATGACAAACCATTAATGTATATTGTAATGTATCATGAGCCATGATTATCATGATTAATAACAGCAAACTGTGCAATCATCAAAAAAAAAAAATGATTGATTCACAGCCCTATTTATTATTGTAACTTCGATACAGATTAAACCAGATATGAAGACAAATGTGTATGTAAATGCAGGTGTCAGGGGCCACCAGCCCCAGTCTTCAGCCACATCATTAAAACCACCTGCCTAATATTGTGCACTGTAGGTCCCCCTCGTGTCGCCAAAACAGTGCCAACTGAGATGCTGTTCTTCTCACCACAATTGTACAGAGCGTTGTCTGAGTTACCGTAGACTTTGTCAGTTCGAACCAGGATGGTGTTTCTCTTTTGACCTCTCTTAAACAAGGCATTTCCTTCCACAAACTGCCACTCACCAGATGTTTTTTTTTTTTTTTTTTTGGCACCATATTTGACCCGTATCTACATGATATTATGCACTGCAGTGCATGATCGGCTGATTAGATAATTGCATGGATGATTGTTGGTGCCAAACGGGCTGTTTTGAGTATTTTTGCAATTGCTTAGATCAGTTGCCCCAGTCTCAGAGTTTCCTGTTGCCTGGACCACTAAGCCCTCTGTGTCCCATGTTGACCTGGCTTTTAAGCCCTCTGATTCTTCAGTTGTCCTGAACTCTGAATCCCCCATCATGGCCTCCATGCCGGACACGATCCATGAGCTGCCATGACTGAATCCTCCAAGGCCACCATACCAGCCACACACTGGCTTGTCAGGCTTTGATCCATGCCCTGTCTTGCCAGACCATGCTCCACGCCCTGTCTCGCCAGACCATGCTCCACTCCCTGTCTCACCAGGCCATGCTCCACGCACTGACTTGCCTGGTCCATGTCGGTCTCTCGGTCCTCCGCTGGTTTCGCCCTGGCCTCCTGGTCCATGCCGGTCTAATCTAGTCTAATGTTTGAAAGTGAATAGTGAATAAGGCTGTCATTCTGTCTTGTCCTTTTGTGTTAAAATTAATCATACAGGTTTGGAACAACATAAGGCTGAGCAAGTGATGACAACAAGATGGCGCCGAGCATGGCTGCTGCGTCGCGAGCTCCGTCAAAACACTGCAGTTTATTGTTTGTTTTGTTTACAGTTCTGTGTTTTTTTGTCTTGGATGTTGTCTGCCTTATTGTGTACGACAGACAAACGCTTTTGGACATTGGTTCGGCAATCACACACCGAAAACCGGACTTCACATTCCTCAATGCCGACCTGCGGTTTACAAACACGCCAGCGGAGCCCTTTGTTTGGGCTGCCCGGCCGCGGAAACGCAGAAGGAAAAGAGGAAAAAGAGCCGGCGTTCTCATCAGATTAAGACGTCGCGCAAATCGCCCCCCGCTACCCAGTATACTACTGGCAAATGTTCAGTCTCTGGACAACAAGCTCTGCGAGCTGAGAGCGCGGATCTCTTTCCAACGAGAGACGAGAGAATGCTGTGTTATCTGTCTTACGGAAACCTGGTTGTCCGCGGAGATTCCAGACTCGGCCATCGAACCCACGGGTTTCTCCGTGCACCGAGCGGACAGAGCGAAAGACCTCTCAGGTAAAAGCAGAGGTGGAGGTGTATGTTTTATGATCAACAAATCATGGTGTGATCAGAGGAATGTACATTTTATCAGGTCTTTCTGCTCTCCTGATCTGGAATTTCTCATGCTTCTGTGTCGACCATTCTGGCTACCGAGGGAATTCACAGCGGTCATTATCACTGCTGTGTACATCCCCCCACAAGCCGACACAGACCGGGCACTTAGGGAACTGTATGGCAGTATAAGTGAGCAGGAAACCACGCACCCTGAGGCCGCGTTCATTGTTACCGGGGACTTCAACAAAGCCAACTTCAAAACAATAGCACCAAAATACCACCAACACATCAGCTTCAACACACGAGGGGACCGGGTTTTGGATCATTGCTATTCTCCTTTCCGGGATGGCTACAAATCCCTCCCCCGCCCACCATTTGGCAAATCTGACCACTCTTCCGTTCTGCTTCTGCCCGCTTACAGGCAGAAACTGAAACGGGAATCACCCGCCCTCAGAATGATCCAGTGCTGGTCGGACCAATCAGACTCTGCGCTACAGGACTGTTTTGATCACGGTGACTGGGAGATGTTCCGGTCTGCCTCCGATGACGACATCGAGGTTTACGCTGATAGCGTAACGTGTTTCATCAGGAAGTGCGTAGAGGACGTTGTTCCGACGAAAAACATACGGATCTACCCCAACCAGAAACCCTGGGTTAACGGCGATGTTCGCGCGGCACTTACTGCGCGGACCACCGCTTTTAATTCCGGGAACGCGGAGGAGCGTAAACAAGCCAGTTATGCCCTCCGTAAATCCATCAGCACAGCCAAACGCCAGTACAGGCACAAAATTGAAGGTCAGTTCAACACCACTGACTCCAGAAGTATGTGGAAGGGAATTAACATCATCACGGACTATAAACAGAATAAAAACTCCGCCATGAACACCGTTGCCTCTCTCCCGGACGAGCTTAATACATTTTATGCTCGTTTCGAGAACAACAACACCGCCCTCGCGGAGAGAGCACTCGCGGCCGATACTACAGATGATGGTTCACTCTCCGTCTCTGTTGCGGATGTAACCCGATCCTTTCGACGGGTGAACATCCGTAAAGCCGCGGGTCCTGACGGCATTCCGGGCCGCGTCATCAGAGCATGCGCGAACCAACTGGCTGGTGTTTTTACGGACATTTTCAACCTGTCCCTCTCCCTGTCTGTAGTCCCCACATGCTTCAAAACATCAACCATTGTGCCTGTACCGAAGCAAGCCAAAATCACTTGTTTAAATGACTGGCGTCCTGTTGCCCTCACCCCCATCATCAGCAAATGCTTTGAGAGGTTGATCAGAGATCACATCTGCTCTGTTCTACCCACCTCTTTGGACCCATTGCAGTTTGCCTACCGTAAAAACCGCTCCACTGATGATGCTATTGCATCTACAATACACACTGCTCTTTCCCACCTGGAAAAAAGGAACACATATGTGAGAATGCTGTTTGTAGACTACAGTTCAGCATTTAACACCATAGTGCCCTCCAAGATCTGCTCTCTTGAGGTCATTCCACAGCATCTCTATTGGGTTAAGGTCTTGGCTTAGTCTGGGCCACTCTAAAATGTGGATTTTCTTTTTTTTAAGCCATTCAGTGGTTGATTTACTTCGATGTTTAGGGTCATTTTCTTGCTGCATCATCCAATGTCTACTGAGATTACCTTGACATTATCCTGTAGAATATCTTGCTAAACTCAGGAATTTTTCTGTCTGATGGCAAGCGGTCCAGGACCTGAATCAGCAAAAGAGCCCCTCCACTGTATTTCACCATTGGAATTATATTTTCCTGTTGGTATGCAGTGTCCATTTTACACCATACATAGTGCTGCATGCTCTTCCCAGACAATTTAACCTTCCACAAAACATTTTCCCAGCTGAATTGTGATGTTTCAGTGTGGTCTTTGGCAAACTTCAGGCGCACAGCAATATTTTTGTTGGAAAGCAGCAGCTTCCTTTGTGGAGTCTTGCCATAGACACCATGCCTGTTTAATGTTTTCTGAATAGTAGACTCATGAACAGAGATGTTAACCAGTTACAATGATTCCTTCAATTCTTGAGCAGTCACTCTAAGGTTCTGTAATTTCAGTTAATGTAACTGTACATGGTACGGATTAAAGTGCAGCATACCTCCATCATTATAATGTAGGGAACAGTATGTCTATTTATAATGGAATTAGCCGCATTCGACAACCATTGTGAGAAAGATAAATGACAAATAATTAAATTATTTGACTGAATAAAATTATCCACCATTAAAATACAATGTCTTGTTGTGTCTGCTCACAATTTCTAATGTAAGGAATTAGTCTTAATAAACAAATTATGATTAATTCACTTATTGGAGTAGTATTATTCTCATGGCTTATTGAAAATAATATCACACATATTTTAGGTATAGATTTTAGGTCTGGATCATTGAAAAAATCCAGTGATGATTATTTATCAAAATAGACCACAGTCAAATTATCTTTTTGAATACAAACAAGACTTTATTGCTAATCTAAACATAAAAAGGAATCTTACGCATACAAACATTAAACAGGTTGTGAGTAAAGTGACTGAATGTGAAAGAAATGTTCAATACAGAGACAATTCACTTTATGGAGTCTGTAGGCAATGCCTTAAGAACCATTTTTCCTTCTTTGAGACTAAATACATTTTTAAATAATACACCAGCAATTTCAGCAAAAGTCTGGAGATGTACTTGAGTGTCATTGCATTTCCTTGCGTTGCTTGGTTCTTGGCTCTTTGTAGAAAGTTTGGGTGGTTCTGTCGATGTTTTGGCCTTTGTTAAGATTGGGGATATTTTGTTGGCTGTAGCGTCGATAGATGATGAGGGCTTTGAAGTGAGGCCTACCGCATGGAAGACGTGTGACTCCCATCACATGTGTGTCACAGTGCAGAGAAGAGAAGGGCTTCCTTTGAGCTTTACTCCGAGCCTTCTTGGACTTCTACATGGTATGAAACTTGAGTGCGGAGGAAGGCCACAAGCCACGAGGGCAAGAGCATGGAGGAATGAGGAGCTGCAGAGTAAGTGAAAGAAGCAAGAGAGTGGAAGAAGTGCATTCCTCCTTGAGCATTCCTCCACTCAATTCCTTCCTCTTGATTGTAGACTGACTGCACCCCAAAGAGGCTCTAAGCCAATCAGAGGTGGCTTTTCAGAGTCACATGGTCAACTTGTCTGTCCTTTTAAAAGTTAATTTACAGTCCTTTGTGTAAAGGATTCTTAAAACTTACCGCTCAAAAAGTACATGTTTAAACCATACATTTTATATCTTAAAATTGGTAAAAGAATCATGACATTCGTTAACATCAACATTCTGTATATAAACAGCAAGCAATGAAAGCAAGGAAATGCAAACACTAAATCGTAGAGGAGGGAGAGCCTTTTCGGTTGTGGGTCCTATTTTATGGAATAGTATCAGATTGTCACCTTCATTATCGTTTTTTAAATCTTCTCTTAAAACTCATCTCTTTTCGCTGGCTTTTAATTGCATGTAATGTCCTGGTGTTAAATTGTTGTGTGTTTTATAACTTTGCATTTATTATTTTGTATTGTACAGCACTTTGGTCAGCCTTGATGCTGTTTTTAAATGTGCTATATAAATAAAAAGGAAAAAAGAACTTTAACATTTTAACACTAAATATGACATACTTTCATGAATATTCCATGTGTAAGTAACAAAACATGAAAATACCTGACTACAATTCATAATGGTTAATTCATTGGTTTTACAATATGTACAATACATTACATGTCATGAGAAACATGATTGTTAGGGTATATGTGGCACGGTGGAGGGCGGGACCGGCGCGTGATTACGCACGCCCGGTCCCGTATTAGGCTAATTAAGCCGTCAAGAGGGATAAAGGCCACTCGCAGACGGCGATCGAGAGAGAGAGCTTAATTACGGACGTCCGTTATCTTATGTGTTTGTCTTTTGAGTTTTACATTAAACCTATGATTTATATGTCAATCCGGTTTCTCGCCTCTTCCTTGCCCGCGAATATGATCTGTGTTACATTGGTGCCGAAAGCCCGGGAAGGAAGAGGTATACGCCGTAGTGGAGTTCTCGCCACTACCCCAAAGAAGCAGCCGCGGCCATCTGCCGGGGGACGAGGAGCCCAGCCACCTGGACGCGGAGGAATGGCCGCCGACCACGAGGGGAGAAGGGGCTCCTATAGCCGACCGCCTGGAGCGGTCAGGGCCGCTGCCAGGGGCGGAGGATGCCCCTACCAGCCGCTGAAACGCGGAGGGGTCGAGGGAAGACCGCCGTCCGCGAGCGGGGAGGGGATCGCGACCGACCGCCTGGAGTGGGAGAACCGCTGCCAGGGGCGGGGGAGTCCCCTTCGGCTCCCTGAGAACGCGGCGGGGCGTTCCGTCCGCCAGGGGCTGAGGACTGCCTCGGATCTGCCTGGAGAGGCGCGGCTGCCGTTCGGTAGAGGGTGGAGGAGTGGCTGAGGAACGAGCTACGGCGTATCAGAGAACCGGCGAGTAAGTTTTTTTTTTTTCCTTTAATCTCTCTCTCCTCTCTCTCTCTCGCTACCGCTCTGCATTGGCCTTTTCCCTCTTTTTTAAATTCTGGTGTTCGTGGGAGGGGTGGGAGAGGAGGTACCGCCCAGTGCAGGAACCTCCCCCCCTATTTTAATTGTTGTTTTTTTTTTGTTTCCCTCCCCTTGCCCCTCCCTCTTTTTTAAATTATGGTGTTTGTGGTAGGGGAGGTACTGCCCAGTGCAGGAACCCTCCCCCCCATTTTTAATTGTTGTTTTTTTGTTTCCCTCCCCTTGCCCCCTCCCTCGTCCAGTTTGATGGGGATGACCTGCCGGTAGACGCCCCCCCCCCCAGGGGATGTACGTCAGGCCGGGGGTCCCCAGCCTGAAAGAACGGGGGAGGAATGTGGCACGGTAGAGGGCGGGACCGGCGCGTGATTACGCACGCCCGGTCCCGTATTAGGCTAATTAAGCCGTCAAGAGGGATAAAGGTCACTCGCAGACGGCGATCGAGAGAGAGAGCTTAATTACGGACGTCCGTTATCTTATGTGTTTGTCTTTTGAGTTTTACATTAAACCTATGATTTATATGTCAAGCCGGTTTCTCGCCTCTTCCTTGCCCGCGAATATGATCTGTGTTACAGTGTACTATTAGGTTAAGCCTTGAATTGTTGCCATTCTTAGTAAAATGACATGAATAATACAAGATTAAAGATTATAATAATTGATTTGTCAGTTAGAAGTGATCATTGGTCATAACGTCATTTTCAGAATAATATAGCTAGGCTAGACATTGCGTACATTTTGGTCCAAACACATTCTGTGCATTTTATAGGGTTAACTCAGCAAAGTACTGTGACTTTGTGTGACATTTTCCTGAATTAAGATGAGATGTCTTCCTATTAGAATGATGCAAATACAAGGGTCTTTAGCTCTTTGTCTTGGTAATGAGTTTTAGCATATGACAGGAAATGTCTAATTTTAAATGTTTGTGTGTTACCAAATTAATGAAACAAAGGGTCTTCTTTTTTGTTGCTATTTGTAGACTACTGATCAGAGAGGATGCCTCATTACTAATTTAGAGCCAAGAAAATTGGTTCTTGACCAAAATAAAGAGTCATAGAACTGGCACTGTGTTTATTATTGTTATGTTTAACTGTCTTTTATTGCCCATAGCCTTGAAACGGTGAGGATACTCTCTAGAAGATCAGTCCTCCAGTCACGTGAACAAGTCTGCAACAAGTCTCTTTTTTTTAATTTTATTGGCTAGGGTCATACTATAGGGATCCATTTTTCAGCTCTTAGTTTTATGGCTCTGATGAATTTTTCATTTAATTTCCTTCTGTCTTCACTCACTACAGTTCTTTTTACATTACTGAGCATTTTGCGGTGTGCCCTTTGATTCAGCTTGACTGGACGGCCACTTCTAGGGAGAGTGGCCACAGTACTAAATTGTCTCCATTTATAGACAATATGTCCAACTATGGACAGATGAATGTCTAAGCTCTTAGAGATAACTGTAACCCTTTTCAGCTTTATGCAAAACAACTTTTTGTTTGTAGGTCTTCTGCGCTCTCTTTTTAGGAAGGCATTGTCCATGTCAGCAGAAGCTTCTTGTGAATAGCAAACTAAAAATGTTTGAGTAGTTTTTATGAGTCAAAGTAGCTCTAACCCACATCTCCAATCTCGTTTCATTAATTGAATGCCAGGTTTGCCAACATTTGACACTAATTAGCTTTTGTTGACGTCATTAGCCTAGGGCTTCACATAATTTTTTCCAACCTACACTGTGAATGTTTGAATGATGTATTAAATATGTACAAGATATCAAACCGATAACCAGCCATAGAGTCTTTATTTTCAAATGCTGAAAGGTAACAATTTTTCTCTTGTATAATGCGATCAGTCAGAAAATGTATGCAAATTTAAACAGTATCACCTGTAATTTAAAAGAATACTTATCTCCCTAAAGGTAACTTTAAATAAAACATTATAATTTAACATAGAACTACTGTATGTAATTAACACTAAATGGAATTCAACACAAAATTATAATCCACAATTACTTAAAAACTAAAACATTTCCCAAACTGTCTACAAACCTTACACAGACCTACTTCATTAATAATTTGAATGAAACCAATAGCTTGTCCCAAAGCATAGTCAACAACAGCAGCCATGACAATATGTCCATTAATTACTGTTAAAGGGGTCATACCATGGGAATGAAAAGTTTCCCTTGATTTTTTTGAAGTAAAACAGCTTGATATACTATGAAAACATACTGTAACTTTCAAAACTACTAATGTTGTGGACCTTGTGGAAAACAATTAATAATAAAAATGTATTATAGGATACCTTTAAACAATACAAATCATCAGAGATCAATAATTAAGACAATAAGACTGCTAGCAGCAATACATCTAATTCTGAGCTCAAATAAAGTGCATTTTCATGACCTAGTAGCTGAGCATGCCAATCCTATGAGCTGACAAAGCCCACTTTGCTGCCAAATCAATGCTGACAGCTTCTAATGAAGACAGAGACCATTGTTCATAGTTTCAAATTCCCAGTCAGCAACATTCAGTGACCAAGGCAGAACAGCATGTAAGTGGCACCTCATACTGCTATTAGGATAGGTAAGGTCAAGTCTTTCAATGTGTAATTAATTTCACCAGCTGTTACACAGTGGGGGAACTTAAAAGTACATGTTCCTGTGGATTTCATTGGTCTAAAACAGCATTTTTAATAAGGAATTAATGTTTGCTCTGTGTGTGAACATATTTGTAAAGTCTGTATAAGTACATATAATTATACAAGCACATAATAGCTCATGTCATAAGTACTATAGCACACAAATGCAGTCACATTTTTCACTGCTGTATTGTTTCTTATTCAGTGGAAAAGCTTAATTAAACCTGGCATGTATACCCTTTGTGGTAATAATTCTAAGGCTTAAGTATTATTTTGCTAAGTGAAAGCAAGGAACTCAGTATAAAGTAAGCTTTTCCCCTTAAAATGTAACAATATTTGTCCATGAAATATTTATATTATATTTTCTTTCTTTTCCATATATATATATATATATATATATATATATACATTATTTCACCATTGTCTCTCACCTTATACTTGACATGTACTTCTTGGAACAATTTGAAACTTTTTATTGCAGCCCTTCTCATATTATTGCCTCCTCATTGCCACTTTGCTGTATTCCTCTTTTGTCGGTTTGGATAAAGATGCAGGTTCTAGAGAGAGAGAGACGCACGCGGCTGCATTGCACGTGTGTTCGTTTATGCTTTATGTTATATTTTATTTAGAAACATTATGTTTATTGTTCAGCTGGTTCCTGCCTCCTCCTTGCCCATCCTTTAACTGTTACTGTGGTGCCGAAACCTGGGAGGGAAGAGGGATGGGCTATCGCAGAGTCCTTGCTGCTGCCATCCGCCAGGGGCAGCCGGCAGTGACCCCTCCATCCCCAGGCAGATAGCCACCAAGAGCCAGAGGAACCACGGCCATCTGCTGAGAAGGGGAGCGAGCTGGCATCCTCTAGAGGGAGGAGGAGCGGTTGAGGACCGGGCGACACCGTGTCCAGGAGCCGGCGAGCAATTTCTTCTCTCTCTCCTCTCTCTTTTTCCCTGTGTGTCTCTGCTCACCCTCTCCACACGCCTCCCCTCATCTCTCCCCCCAGGTTCACAGGAACTTGTCTCACTTACTGTACCTATCAAATCTATGTTTCTTTCTCTATACATATAAAAACAATTTGTGCTGCAATAAGAGAACCCAAAAATGCTTTCTCATTCACAGTTTTATATAGGATTTAATAGAGGACAGGGAATTTTGTTATGAATTCAGCAATGAATAGCTGGCTTGCGTGAGGTAGAACAGTATTCATCTGTCACTTTTTCACATCGTTTGATAAAATCTGAGTTGTTGCATGCATGGCTTGTCCTCATATAGAGGTCTATAAATGCTTTCCTCTTTCCCATAGGCAGTTCTGATTGCTCCCAACCCATTTTGAAATCGCCCCATGTCTGCAATCAAGTCCCATTTATCAAGTGTTTCCAATGCCCATGCCTTCTCCATCATTTAGAACATCAGTAGCAGTTCGGTTTTGCTGCGCTATCGTGTTATTTGCTCGGTATAGTCTCGTAGTCACTGGCCATTTTAGCCGACGTTGTGATGCATGTATTGTGTCTGCAACACTTATGAGGCCCTTACAGCATTTGCTTGCATTTGCTGTGCCACAGGCATTATGATAATGAATGTTTTCTGTCCCTGAGTCATTCGTTTCTTTGGTCTTTTAGTCAAATTGCTTTCGCAGATGGACCTGAATTACCATACCCATCTTGGGGCCTGTTTGGATTTTATTTCCTGTCTTGTTTGGAGTCTGTTGTGCTGACAAAATACCTCTATCTGAACTTTCTCTACTATTTTATTTCACGCAACATGAACTACTGAATACCAACACTGTTAATCCAAGATGAAATATAATGAACATTGTAGTTTTAAATCATGTTTTTCTAATTAAACAGCAAGCTTGCTTAGAGTACATTTTCACATTGTCAGCTGTTTTCTCAAACCAAGCACTTTGTTTCAATTCAGATTTTATGCCTCCTTTAGTTACACTTCAATATGCATAAAAATGATACTGATTTTCACTTATTATCCAAATAATATTCACAGATATTAACTAACTAGGGTATCAATTAAAATATAGTGGGGTGAATTTGCTGAACAGTAGCAACACATTTGCAAATAGTATTAAAGCACAAAAATGGCATTGTAAAAAGTCATTCTAATTCTTTGTCATTCAGTCATTGTTATATCCTTTCTGTGTAAATTAGGCTTATTATAGTTTGTGTCTTATTCAACACACAACTCAACTGCCACTATTTGCCTGCTGTAGTTAACGGCACACTATTAACATCCACGGAAACCAGGTGGTAAACATAATTTTATTTAAGAGAGATGAGAGAGAGAGAGATTTGTTTATATTTTCTTTTGATCATGACAGCAGTCATTAATTAAATGAGGAACAAATGATAGAGAAGAGCATTATAACTGGGCATATATCCATAAGTGCAGTTCAGCACACTTTTAGCATTTTAAAGAGTCAACTCAGGTGCCTTGAACACTGTGGCGAGGCAATGCTGTACAGTCAAAGAAAAGTGTTGGATTGAGGTAGTCCTGCATCCTTCACAACATAGAAGTCAGAACAGCCTACAAGATGGGGAATTGCAGCAAATAATTAGCATTTTGTGGGTAAGATTTTGTGCCCTCTTACCTGATTTGCATAATTCCTTTAGTGAATCTAACACTAAAACAACGCAAACAGTATGTGCAAATAAACTTCGCTATCAGTTGGCAAAATTAAGTCTTGGTAAAATCCACCTGTGTGCATAAAGTCGTGTGATATAAATGTATCATGGACTAACGATTAGTTTTTCTGTTAGGTGTGTTGATTTAATCTTTTAATTTAGTGTGAATAATTCTATGACAAATAATGTATTAAAAAATGTATGCACTTAAACATGCATCTTAACCCATACATGAAAAATCACCAGCAGGCAGTTAGCACACCTCAACAAACCTCACAAGCAGCACTGCCACAGAAAGAGAGCCAGAAACAAAGGATGCATTTTTGACAGCTGGACAAAGCACAACAGAATGCAGGGATCTTGAGACAGAATTTTCAAAGTTCCAACTACTTTTATTATGATACAGTGTCCTAAAAACATTCCATTTATGATGTTAAACACCAGTGAAATGCTCCAAAAGCATAAATATGATTCATTTGTACATCGACTGAAATAAAATAGTGCTGACTGACCGAAGGAACATGTCCTCTGAGAACAGGACAGATTGACAAACTCAACTGCAAAATGGATTGCTGTCGACAGTAGACCTGTGTAGACTGCAGACCTAACCCTATAATGCTGTGTTTATCAAAAATGATGCACAAAGTTTGACGGCCCCGTTTCACTTTCTGTTCAAGCTGACGTGTGAAATATCCTATTGTATGTAAGTTTCACATTTATGGTACCAACTAGTGGTTATTTGTGAAAAAAGTGGTTTTAATGTTTATACAGAACAATTTAAAATGAAAGTTACTTTTATTTTGGGAAAAATGACAGCTTATTTTAATAAAGTAAAAGTGTAATTTCATCTGTCATCGATTGCTCAATTCGAAAACATTTTAGTCTCAGATCACGCCCTGGTGTGTTTAGAGGTGTTGCCACATATGAAGAAAAGGAAATCATATAGTTGGCACTTTAATGTATCCCTTTTGCAAAACCCTGAATTCCAAAAAATGCTTAAGGCTGAAATCAATGTCTATATGGAGGCCAACTGGTCCTCAGTATCCTCTGTGGGTGTTGCTTGGGAGGCACTTAAGGCAGTTCTCAGAGGCTGGATCATACAGTATGCTGCATTCACCAAAAAATCCAAAGCACAAGGACTCGTGGAATTGGAAAGGAAAAAAGTTTCCAGAGTGTTAAATTCAGATATTTATTTAAATGTTGCTTCGAGCATATGGCTGAACCCAATTTTCTTTATTCATAATTCCCCTTTCTGCTGGACAGAGTGGATTGTGAGGGAGGTTAATATGCTCAGTGACCTATATAAGAGCAGACTGTTGAGGTCCTTTGAAAATATGGTTCAGCTGCGCCACCTGCTCTGTACTATTTTTGGGAGTAGCATACACCCCCCTAATGCGGCAGATACTTTGGGAGTGATGATTACTGCTTTTGGAAAAGGTCATGAGGCATCAGTGTATTACTCCCTGCTAATTCAGAGTCTGGGGGACGAAGCTTCAACTTCTCTCAAGAGATTATGGGGGAAATATTTAAACTTGGTATTGGAGGAGGGAGTTTGGGCTTTGATTCTAAAAAATGTTCAGGTGGAGGGACATATGATTTGATATAATTTGATTCTGTTTCATAAATCCTGTTTTTTATCAATAAAATGTTAATGTCAAAAATAAAGTAAAAGTGACAGTAATGATTATATTGTTACTGAAATTGTTAAATTAGTATTTGCTGAATATAAGTAACTTGAAGCAAATTTGGAATATTATTTTATTTAAAAAGCCGTTTGAAATCCATATATCAAAAATTATACACTAGATTTTTGAGGCATATTTTTCAATCAATCACCATTACATCCATTTGTGCCCACCAAAATAAAAATAAAATAAAAAATTCTGACATATACATTTTATAAGATATATTAAAATTGTGAAGTAATATTTCTGTGTATTTTCATATATGCAGCCTGCTCTGTCATTATAAAGATCTCATTATTTTACACACACAAAATAAAGTTTTACAATTTCCCTTTTTAATGGTAAATACACTATTATAATTATATTTTATTCATATTGCATTTAATGTACTGAATTGAACTGTGATATATGTAAATGCATAGTTATAGACCAAGGAGAGGAAGTTGTCATGGCCAAACTTTCAAATATGTGGTATCCCTGAAAAGCATTGTTGCATGTATGGACTAAGGAAATCTTAAATAACAATTGTCCTACACAAAAATGAATTGCTGGGCATCATGAGGATAATGACCTTTAAAGCCTAAGGTATCAAATATGATACATAATATATATATATATATACAGTGAGGAAAATAAGTCTTTGAACACCCTGCTATTTTGCAAGTTCTCCCACTTAGAAATCATGGAGGGGTCTGAAATTGTCATCGTAGGTGCATGTCCACTGTGAGAGACATAATCTAAAAAAAAAAATCCAGAAATCACAATGTATGATTTTTTAACTATTTATTTGTATGATACAGCTGCAAATAAGTATTTGAACACCTGTCTATCAGCTAGAATTCTGACCCTCAAAGACCTGTTAGTCTGCCTTTAAAATGTCCACCTCCACTCCATTTATTATCCTAAATTAGATGCACCTGTTTGAGGTCGTTAGCTGCATAAAGACACCTGTCCACCGCATACAATCAGTAAGAATCCAACTACTAACATGGCCAAGACCAAAGAGCTGTCCAAAGACACTAGAGACAAAATTGTACACCTCCACAAGGCTGGAAAGGGCTACGGGGAAATTGCCAAGCTGGAGCTGGTCAATGACCTGAAAAGAGCTGGGACCACCGTTTCCAAGGTTACTGTTGGTAATACACTAAGACGTCATGGTTTGAAATCATGCATGGCACGGAAGGTTCCCCTGCTTAAACCAGCACATGTCAAGGCCCGTCTTAAGTTTGCCAATGACCATTTGGATGATCCAGAGGAGTCATGGAGAAAGTCATGTGGTCAGATGAGCCCAAAATAGAACTTTTTGGTCATAATTCCACTAACCGTGTTTGGAGGAAGAAGAATGATGAGTACCATCCCAAGAACACCATCCCTACTGTGAAGCATGGGGGTGGTAGCATCATGCTTTGGGGGTGTTTTTCTGCACATGGGACAGGGCGACTGCACTGTATTAAGGAGAGGATGACCGGGGCCATGTATTGCGAGATTTTGGGGAACAACCTCCTTCCCTCAGTTAGAGCATTGAAGATGGGTCGAGGCTGGGTCTTCCAACATGAAAATGACCCGAAGCACACAGCCAGGATAACCAAGGAGTGGCTCTGTAAGAAGCATATCAAGGTTCTGGCGTGGCCTAGCCAGTCTCCAGACCTAAACCCAATAGAGAATCTTTGGAGGGAGCTCAAACTCCGTGTTTCTCAGCGACAGCCCAGAAACCTGACTGATCTAGAGAAGATCTGTGTGGAGGAGTGGGCCAAAATCCCTCCTGCAGTGTGTGCAAACCTGGTGAAAAACTACAGGAAACGTTTGACCTCTGTAATTGCAAACAAAGGCCACTGTACCAAATATTAACATTGATTTTCTCAGGTGTTCAAATACTTATTTGCAGCTGTATCATACAAATAAATAGTTAAAAAATCATACATTGTGATTTCTGGATTTTTTTTTTTAGATTATGTCTCTCACAGTGGACATGCACCTACGATGACAATTTCAGACCCCTCCATGATTTCTAAGTGGGAGAACTTGCAAAATAGCAGGGTGTTCAAATACTTATTTTCCTCACTATATATATATATATATATATATATATATATATATATATATATATATATATATATTTATTTATTTATTTATTTATTTTTATAATAATTTATTTTTAGTTTTTACAATATATTTTTATAATTTGTCTATGGTATTAAAAACAGTTTAATGTGAAACTAAATAATTTTCTGCCAATTCTTTCATATGTCAGACTTTACAGGGTTAAAAGAAACAATATATTGACTTCTAAATGCACTTTTTGTATTGTCTAATCAATGCTTTACCCATCTGTCTCAATAATGCAGTACCTTTTAATTTGAAAATCTGAATTATTATGTATTATTTATACTGAGTTATTTTTACTTGGGGGCCTTTCCCATTAATTTGAATTCATCAATCCATTTGATTCATAATTCGGCATATCATGTAATAAAAAAATTGTTCGATTTGAAAATTTTTATCAATTGACATCCCTATTTTTATTAATATTTACATAAACATTTTTATGCCAATGCACTGTTCCATATAGTTTTGCTGGATTTACAGTTAAAATATTTGCGTGAATTTCAAGGTCATAGAGATGTCCAATTAATACAAATATATTCTTTGATTTTTCTGTTCCCCCTAAAATGTGGTTTATTTTGTTTTTATGTATGTATTGAATTTTTTTTCTTGAGCACATTTTGAAGAAAAGCATTTTGCTGCCTAAGAACTATGTTGATGTGTACGTGAAAAATACAAGACATAGAACTTTGACTTTGTTAACATATTTTTTTTGGCCACAACAAAAGAATGGCTTCTGAAAAAAATCAAGTCAACTTAGTGTTGGTCCACCTTTAAAACACTGGCAACACATTAGTACACACAAGATAACTGATTATGCTTGTTTATGTAATTGGTCAAAACCGCACACAGGTAAACAAACATCTATTGTGGAGTCAAGAAGAAAGATATGTTCACTCATAATGAATTTGAGGGTTCAAAGGCACATCCCTCAGATCATGAATCACAAATTTTTTTGCCACTTGTGCCTTTCAGCCACGTGTAAGTAATGCAGCAATGCATTTGATCTATGATAATGACTGCATGCTTGATTATGTTTTTCTTATCAAGGATTCAACACAACCTTAGAGGTCACAACTTCCTAGCTAGCAGAATGTTAACACCCTCAAGCCTAAACTACCAGTAAATAAATTCTCTGAAATGTTAAACTAGATCAACAGAGCAATCTGTGGTATTCTGTTATTATTTGTTACACAGTTTATGAAATATTAATATTTTACTGCATTTTTGAATATGAATACACAAGTATGTTTTTATGGCAGCCTTGTTTTCTGTTTGCCATAATGCTGTTGCACTGTGCAATTCATTTGTGAGTCAGTCAAATGAACGTTTTCAGTAAATATATTTTAATACACTGAATGTAATCATGTTTCAAAATGTGCAGAGCGAGTCTGTTATGACTGAACCATTAGAATCAATTCTAGTATTTCTTCAAAGCCTTCAGCTTCATACCCTTTTCATACCCTTCAGCCTGAGGTCAGAATGGCAAAGGTCATCTTATTTGGTCAGTTGATACATAATTTGGTATCTATATGTTTAAAATACTTTCTAACAACCCTAAAAAAAAGTCTTCACTTGAAACTGCTTATAATTTTTGTATTAATTGAATGTGTATTCTGTAGGGCTGTCAATTGAATGCATTAATCAGTGCAATTATTCATGTACTGTAAAAAATAATGCGTTAGAAAATATTAAAGCAATTAATCATGAACCCGGTCCATGATGTTCTTTAACCCGGTTCCATGATGTCCTTTATGTTTTTACGAGTCTCAGGCAGCAGGTGGGAGTTAGCGCAACTCCAGCTTGAACTCGCAATACGCAGCTGTACAGACTACAAATGACACTAATTGGCTGCGTCTTAAAATTGGAAAATAAGTTGCTTTTAATAATAAATAGATCAATTGTCACATATTATACATACATTTCTGCATATATACAGTGAAATTATTTATTTTTCACATTTCCCAGCTAAGTTGGCGTCAGAGTGCAGGGTCAGCCATGATTCAGCACCCCTGGAGCAGATAGGATCAAGGGCCTTGCTGAAGGGTCACACAGTGGTGTCTTGGTGGTGCTGGGGCTTGAACCCCCGACCTTCTGGTCAGTACCGCTGAGCCACCATTGCCCTTTTCAAACAGTTCTGAGACCAGTTTTCTTAAGACTTCTATTCATTCAAAAACACTGTTGGTTAAGCCATTAACTTATAAAGCAGCAAGGCAGTGAATCAGCTGCCTACGTTTTCAGATGCAGACAATGATAGCAGACAGCACAAGATGAAGATGCATTATTGCATTCAAACATAGCTAGATGGAGCGTGACTTTGATTGCAGGGTTCTCGAGATTTTCTAAGTTTCAAACTATGTTTAATTTGACATATTGTCCTAAATATACTGCATTTACAACCAAAGTTAGACACTCCAAAAGTGTCTATCTGATGCATGTAAACATAGGCATGTCCTTAAAAATAGAGTAAGTCTACCTCGGAAAGGTTGATGAATACAATTGTAAAATGTATTGCTGTGTACCGAATGCCAATGATGGGCTAATGTTCAACAATATGCAAATTAACAATTTATTACTGTCTACAGCCACTTTTTGTATTGCCTAATCAATGCTTTCTTGTTTGCCACAGTAATGTCATGTACTTTAATAATGAATTACTTGAATTACTTTATTTATTAAATATTTCTGTGTGATTTGTATTAGATAGTGATGTGATTACAGTTCCCTCACGAGGTGTACTTTGGTTTGATAGAGGGATAAAAAAAATTGTTTTACTTCTCTTGAATGAATACATGACTGATGGCAAAATACAGTTATCTGTGAATACTGCTGGCAGCACAGTGTTTTCATTTATGCGGAAATTACTGTTGGACAGTATCATTTCCATAAGCTCTGTATCTCACAGCAGAAAATTGCTTCAGTCAGGTGGCAGCTACAGTATAGCATTCAACCTATATAGCACCATATCAATATCTGCCAGATAGACAAACACAGTAACCTTGAAATAACCTACTTATTTTGATCAAATTATTTTAAACTACATAAGCTTCAGTTTGTTATGACTTTAAAATAACACTTGATATTTTCTGTGAATATTCAATGTAAATATTCATATCATAATACAAAAAAAAAAAAAAACACATCAGTAAAAAATGAACCCATTTTGCCATCAAATCATAGGCAAACTAAGAAGGTTATGTCTAAAGCCTTTGTGAATTTAGAAGGCAAAAATCATGCATAGTGAAAGGCATGCCCTTTTATTGCACCAATAGAAAAGAGAGGGCATGATCTTAACACATGTAAACAAGTCAATATCCTTTATGACAGTTTTCAAGTTTGAATTGCTATATTTCTTGTTTGAAGCTTGATATTTTTGTATTATTCATCAATCCACTAAGAAAAATGTACTATGGTACTATCAAGGTTTTTTTTGCACAAAGTACTTGTATTCATGTACTATGGTATTCATTCAAGCACCATATACCTAAGTGTGGCAGACAAGCCTCTTGTTCATCTGGAAAGGAGGAAGCATTAACAATCAAAAATACTTTAATTCAACAAAAACACTGAACTGAAAAATAACAAAAGTGTACAAACAAAAACCTCTGGTCTGAGGGGAGGAGTTGCCCCTTTGGCCATTCCAAAGCTGTTTGGCTGGTCTTCCACGCCTCCTGTATACCTGGGTAGGACGTGGGTAGGACGAGGGGAGAGAGATAGATAGCGGGAGAGACAGAGAGAGAGAGAGAGAGAGGGAGAGAAAAAATAAATAAAAAAATGTTTCCCGACAATGCCACCATTTGGTCCTTAGCCAGCTGTCCAGTGATCCTCCATGACGGCGGGCAATGGCACTGGATTCCGCCTCCTGGCGGCCGGCAGTAGCTCCTCCATCCCCTGGCAGATGGAAGAGGTTATTCCCGGCAGACGGCAGTGGATCCTACATCCCCTGGTGGACAGCAACAGCTCCTCCGCTTCCTGGCATAAGGCAGCGGTTCCTCCACCTCCCGGCAGATGGCAGCGCCTCCTCCGTCCTCTTGTGAACAGCAATGGCTCCTCTGCTTCCTGGTGGATAGCAGCAGCTCCTCTGTCTCCTGGTGCACCGCTCCAGTACTATCGAACCACTCCTCTCCTCGGCGTTGCAATCCTCCATCAGCGGCGAGGGCTCTCTGATGGCGCATCTTCCTCCAGTCCAGGGTTTAAGCACCACTGTGGCAGACAAGCCTCTCATTCACCGGGAAAGAAGGAAGCAGGAACCGGATTAGCAATCAAAAATAATTTAATTTAACATAAAACACTGAATTGAAACATAGAAGCGCACACACAAAACACTGCTGCGTGCATCTCTCTGTCTCTCTGGCATCCCTGGCTCCACCTTTTATCTCTCTCCCATTGATTGGGCAACTCATTGCCGGGCATGCATCCTCTCGCATGGCCATATCCTCCTCCTCATCACACAAGGTAATTCGGGACCATTCTGATACTAATACAGGACCACGGTTACCCCACTGTATTTTCTACATGTCTTTTCCCGTTACAGTTCACAAAAGCATAACAAACAATAGGCGTATTTCCACTATCATGCCAAATAAGAGCATGCTTGTTCATACAAGGGCCAGCTGCATTCCCACTGTCACTTTAGGGGCTTTTTCATGCCTCCTCTGAATGGATGGAATGAATATTGCACATTGCTGTTTTGACAAAAGTATTTGGGGGCAGTTTTAACTGTTCATGACCTCCTGGATGGCCTGAAGACAAAATATGTTCCTGTGCCTAGCTGTTCTGGTGCTCAGTGCTCTATAGGCCAACCAGAGGGCAACAGTTTGAAAAGGAAATGTGCTGGGTTAATGGGGTCAAGAGTAATTTTACCAGCCCTCTTAATGTGTACAGTTCTAGCAGGGTGGGTAGGGGTGCGCCAATAATCCTATGAGAAACAGCAATGAGAAAGACTGGTTGAGAGCATACCAAGACTCATGAAATCTGCATTTGAAGATCAGGGTTATTCCTCCAAATATTGATTTCTGAACCCTTCCTAAGTTAAAACATTAGTATTGTGTGGTTTAAAAATTAATATGAACTTGTTTTCTTAGCATTATTCTTTTTTGTTATTTTGACCAATTTTAATTTTCTGTAAATAAATGCTCTAATTAACCATATTTTTATTTGTAAATTGGGAGAAAGGTTGTCAGTACTTTATAGAATAAAACAAAAATGTTTATTTTATTAAAACACATACCTATAAATATAAAATCCAGAGAAACTGATAATTTTCCAGAGATGATATATAAAAATATATATACACACACACATGCACAAATATATATATATATATATATATATATATATATATATATACATGAGGAGGGAATGTGACATAACTAGTATGCGAGAATGGCAACACCAGCCACGGCCATTTCCCTCTATGATTCAGCTGGGGCCATTAATGCTATTATATGCATCAGGGAAGGTGTTCTTTTCCTTTCCTATTCTTTCACACTGAAAGAACCCATGGAGACCACATCCTGCCCAAAAGGGGAGGTCAACATGTGGCAATACAACACATGGGCTCAAAGGGGAGGAGCTCTAGAAACACAGCGACCATGGGCAGAGAGAGCTCTGCCCTATTGAGACGTGGGTCTGCCGACAGGGAGACCGTACCATGGAAATTACATCACAGGGGATTACCGGAGTAATTTGCATCTGTGGAGCACCTATCCCAGTACAGGGCATATTAGTAACCAAAGTGGGTCTGGCTGCAATCTCCACTGCCGAATTGGTGAGCCACATGGCTAGGGAGGAAGGATATCCAGGGTCCATGACTGGGGGTAAAAGAGGCGCTATACGCAAGCGATACACCTGGCCATCTGTTTTGTATTACCAAATACTACCTGTTCATACCTGAAAGAACACAGGATGAAACGGGTCAACCCAGAGATTGTAAAATCTCGCTAAGGTATTGGTTTTTGCCCAGCCTGCTGCTCTGCAGATGTCTGCTAGAGAGGTGCCATTGGCCAGTGCCCACGATGATTACACACACTCCTTGTAAAGTGTGCTCGAATCCGCAACGGGGCAGCACGGCCTGGGTCTGGTAGGCCAATGCGATGGCGTCCACGATCAGGTGGGCAAGCCTCAGTTTGGAGACAGTGTTCCCTTTCCACTGTCCACCAAAGCCGCTGTTCAGACAAAGAGCTGCTCAGAGTGTCTAAAGCTATGTGTGCGATCCAAGTAGATGCGCAAAGCATGCACCGGACACAGCAACGATAAGGCTGGGTCTGCCTCTTCCCGGGGCAGCACTTGCATTCACACTACCTGATCCCTAAAAGGGGTCATAGGAACCTTGGATACATAGCCCGGTCAGGGTCTCATGATCATGTGAGAGTCTTCCGGACTGAACTCCAGGTATCTGGAACTCTCATGTTTCACTGACAGAAAACGCTTGCAGGATGTGAGCGTGGTCAGGTGGGCGGTCTTCAATGAGACAGTCTTTAACTCAACTGACTCTAGGGGCTCAAACGGGGCTCTCCGAAGGCCCAGCAGGACCATGAAGATGTCCCATGAGGGAAAGAGGCGCGGCCTAGGAAGGTTCAGCCTCCTGGGACATCGGGCATAGGTGCACAATCAGGTCGTGCTTACCAAGGGACTTACCTTCAACTGAGTCGTGGTTCACTGCTATTGCAGCTATGTACACCTTCAGGGTGGAGGGGGACAGCTGCCCCTCCAGCTTCTCCTGCAGGAAGGAAAGCACTGACCCGACTGTGCATCTCTGGGGGTCTTCGCTATGGGTGTTATTAGCAAACACGCCACTTCAGGGAATACAGCTGCCTTGTAGAAAGAGCCCTGTTTGTCTGGTTGTTTGTTTTTTCACAATTTTAACACATAATTTGTATTTAAGGTTAGATGCATAGGAAGTATTGAGTCTGATGGTAATTTCATAAGCTTTGATGACAGGTGTCAGACATCTGGTGTGGCCAAATAATTTTCCACATTCACACGCAGTTATATTCACTCACATTTGCTTGCATGCTAGAGACCTGTTTTCCCATTGTTGCATGATGTTTTTTAGCAAATGAGCTCAATCTTGCTAAATTTTAAAATGTGACATTAAAAAGCACCTTGAGCTTACCACAAAATTGCACAGATACTTAACTGCAATGCTCGAAGTTTGCCTGAAAGAGTTCAAAGAGTTCTGCACTGACTGCGCACGCTCGCTTGTGATGAGTCCTCGAGACAACAGCGCCATGACAACGGTGGCCGTGAGCATCAATTATGTGACCCAAGGAGTGAGGAAACCGCTCTTTTTCTGACAATGTGGGTACCTCAACCCATTCGGACACAAAAGGAAACAAAAGATTTACCTTCCGGCCCTCCACCGGAGGATGGAGTGGGCTGGGTAACAGCTCCGTAGCGTACATCTCTCTTCCTGGGTTGTCTGTCTCAGGGGCACTTAGGAACCTTCCAGGTCCTTGTGCCAGGCCGTGAGGTGGGGTGCGTTTGCTTCCTGCGGGGGGCTCTACGCTGGGGTAGAGAACTGGGCTCGGGCTGTGGCGGAACCATCTGGGCTTTCGCCGCCGCAGGGGAATGCCGTCAGCGAGCAGATGGGGTATGGGATATTAAGCCATGCTGGGGCAAGATGTGCTTTATAGCCTCTGTCTGCTTCTTCACCGCCGAGAACTGCTGGGCAAAGTCCTCAACGGTGTCACCAAATTGGCTGATCAGGGAGATTGGCAAATTGAGAAAGTTAACATTGTCTGCATCCTTCCTCTCTACCAGACTCAGCCACAGGTGCTGCTCCTTGACCACCAAGGTGGACATCGCCATGACCTTAATCACCCGGAGTGTGCAGTCGGTCGTGAGTGCAGCTCCTAAAGCACATCGAGATCAGGACTTCCCACTTGCAGCTCTTTCAGTACCTTGGCCTGGTGTACTTGCAGGAGGGCCATGGCATGCAGGGCAGAGGCGGCCTGTCCAGCAGCACTGTAGGATTTGGTCGGCAGAGACAACATAGTCCTACAGGCCATTATTTCATCTATTCTGCTATATTTATTTAACCAAAAAAATCACTTTTTTTCCAGTGCATCAAAGCACCATAACCCAGATCACTTGAAATAATTCATAATCTGTAAAACTTTACAATAAGATTGTATACACATCAAAGCATTTATTAACGAAACTGGAAGTTGGTTTCAGACAGCTAAAGGCACCCTCCACGACTTCGTCAGTACGTCGTGCACTTCCAGGAAAAAAGGGAGCGGGGGGGGTGTGGCCGTGAACGCCGCCCTGAACCCAGGAACCTATCATCTAGCTGCGAGGGCTCAGGGGAGGATCGAAGCAGCCCGGGCAAGCATAGCGGTCAGCTCTCCATCTTCCTCAGACAGGTGGCAGCACAGTCGAGTCCTCGCCATCTGACATCTCCAGTGCGCTCTCTGATGCAGTGATTGAGAACTCATCTTGCTCGCGAGCCACGAAAGAGACGTTAAGCTAGCCATGAGGCGAGCTGGTCTCATCTCGGAACTTAACGGGGGCAAACGAGCGTGGTGGGCAATGGGTGGTCCATGGGGATTTTCCCGGCGAGACCGCACCCATCGAACACGTAAGGTAGCGCCCGTGGCCGTCGGAGGCGGAGAGATAATGACCGCATCCAGAAATCACACAAAGATATAAAGGCATCTTTATAAAGATGTGTCACATCAATGTGTTTGCTCTTAAAAGATGAAATAATCTTTTAACAGAAATATACTCTCTAAGTAGTGCTGTCGAAGCGCCCAAGGCCGTAATCTGCACTAGTCATGCAGAAGGATAGAAAGCCACTGGAATGCGCCGTATTCCACTCGCCAATTCACATTGGCCTTTTCTCAAAGATTGAGGTATTTCGGGACCCCTAGTGTCACTACATCGACACAACTTCATGTGAGTGACAGAAGGGGAAATGTTGATCTTCTCTAGACTAAGTTGATTTATGTTTTTCCCTTGGTGGTAAAATCAGTACTGTAACTGTACAGATGGATGAAATCAACATGAAAGCAGTGTTTCCCACAACTTATTTCTAAGTAGAAGAGATAATGACCAGTTTGCAACAATTTTTATTAGTTGCTGTCTACTCAAAAACAAGTTTGACCCAAGGGTGATGTAATTTTCCTGCAGATCTAGAGTGATTAGTCACTTGCCATAAACAGCTCAGGGAATTTGCTCAAAACCTGGATGCTGAACTGTCCATCATGAACTAAGATTGCAGTTTCAAAGGTTTCAAAGTATTCCAGATTTCAATATTTTGTACAACCATGCCTACAAGTAGGAACAGTATTATGCCATGGGCATGACAAATTGACTAAACATGTGGTAATGAGCCTTTTAGCCAAGCTGAGTTTCCTAATCACTGTAATCTCTAGGGATCTCATTTTGACAGTCATTAAATGACTCAGCATTTTTCTCTGACACATCATTATCCACTTCTTGTTTGTTGCAGATGCAGTGTCAGGCATCTGACAGGGACAAACAAATGAAGACTTCATTGAAACTCTTTTATATTTATAATAACAGTGTGATCAGTGTAATTTAACCACTCTGAAATAAATGTCTTGTAAGATTTACTTAACTTTTATTTTGCAAGTTTTGGCACACAGTTATCTAAGTAAAGTTTAATAGTATAAAATTTTGTTAAATCTATCTATCTCATGACATAATACTAATTCAATTCAGTGAGTAAATTTAACTTATACATTTCAGTTAAACAGTAACTTTTACTATACCAAAAATAATGTACAAGGTAATTAAATAAACTATTTAAAATGTACATGATCATTTTATTACAACAGTTGACATTTTTAACATTCTTTGCAAATATTTGTTTAATCATGTACCACATTTAATATGGAAGCCTTTCGCAGGGAAGATCAATGCATGCTATATAATCTATAAGACAACATTACCAAGACAGTAACAATAAATAGGTTTCTTTTTTTAACATAAAATGGTAATTTTGAGTAGAAAATGTATTTTAGACTTCACAAAACAAGAAGTTATGAACCAAAACAACAAATGAACAATAAAAATGGATTAAATAAAATTGCAAACAGTAAAACCATGCAAGCTCTTAAATATCCAAGCCCGATGCATGCTAGGAACACCAGCTTCAGAAAATTTAGTAAAATGTACTTATTTTATTTAACTGTTAAAGGTACTCAAATGAGCAAATAAATATAAGAAGGGTTTATACTTGAGGACTAATAAATGATGAAGCATTGTAAAGATAACAAACAGTCATATATAATATTTACTTAAAAGCTAGAGCATTCATTTTTACATGTTTGAATTGAGTACAATTAGAATTCACTTAATATTTTCAAGTACATGCTTTAACTTATTCCTTGTAGACATTATTTAATCTTTTCTGCTATATTTATTTCAACAAAAAGCACCATAACCCAGATCACTTATAATTCATAATCTGTAAAACTTTACAATAAGATCGTATACACATCAAAGCATTTATTAACATGCACTACCAATGAACAATCATTTTACAGCATGTATTATTCTTGGCTAATGTTAAATTCTACATATACTAAAACATTTTCAAAAGTTGCATATCAGTTGTACAAAAGTTGTACAAAGTTAACATTAGTTAATGCATTATGAACAATAAACAGTAGTTTAAAAGTTCAGCCTTATGTCAATATTAATACGTAACATGCTACAATGCTGAAATGTACAAATTCTATATATTGAGATCATCTAAAATGTGAATGTTTTTACATATTTACTGCTTTAGAAACATAAATATGAATCCTTTGTATTTAAAATATATTTGTGTAGTTGAGGCAGCAATTTTTGAATGTATAAATTAATGCAGGGTTTGACTGTTGGGGTGCTGGATAGAAATTAAGATAATTGAATAAAGACTTAAATTTTAGTTTGTTCCTCACACAAAACTTTCAAATGACTTCTGAAGACTTGGATTATAACACACACATATAATGGGTAACTTTTATGATTGTTTACTGAACCTGAGAAAAGGCCAATGTCAAGTTGGCAGACAGAATGTGCATGCTCCACCTCGGACATATGGGTATAAAGTGAATGCTAGTCAGGATTTTGCACTGAGGAGCCGAAAATAAGGTATGGCCGTTTACAGTGGTAGGTCTAGTTCTGTGGCAGGAGGGACACAACGTCTCGTTCCTTCCCTCGGGGAATGGAGGTTACAACAGTAACCATGACGTTCCCCTTCTGTCACTCACTCGACTTTGTGTCCATATAAAAATGCCACACACTGACCGTGTAACGTGGACTGCCGAGACAAGTGCAAGCAGGCTACTGCGTGCTAGAGGCAACTGTGTCGGCTGCACTTAGCCCTCCCCAACGCCCCCAAAGAGGTGTTACATACAGACCTTAGGTTCCCCGTAAGGGGGGGGGGGCGGTTGTGCCGCATTACCGAGTTCTACCGGCTCGGACCTGACAAAACATGGGACGAGACCGACTCTGGCAAAGGTATTGGGTGTTGCCCAGCCCGCTGCTGTTGCCCAGCCCGCTGTGCAAAGCATGTTCCGGACACAGCAATGAGAAGGCTGTGTCTGCCTCCTCCTGGGGCAGCTTGTTTGCAGGCTCAAGACCTGGTCCCTGAAGGGGGGTTGTAGGAAACTTGGGCACGTGGCCCGGTCACGGCCTCAGGATAACGTGAGAATGTGCGGTACCGAACTTCAGGCAGGTGTTGCTGACAGAGAATGCATGCAGGTCCACAGAGAGATCCCAGGAGGGGAACAGGCTAGGCCGGGGAGGGTTCAGTGTCCGGGCACCTTTCAGGAACCTGATAATCAACTCGTGCTTACCTAGGGACTTCCTATCTACTGCGTCGTGGTGGGCTGCGATAGCAGCTACATACACCTTTAAGGTGGAGGGGGACAGCCTCCCCTCGAGCCTCTCCTGCAGGAATGAATGCACTAACCGAACTGCGCACCTCTGTGGGTCTTCGGCTCGAGAAGAACACCAATTCGTGAACAAGCGCCACTTTAGGGCGTAAAGTTGCCTGGTGGAGGGAGCTCTGGCTTGGTTGATTGTGTCTATGACTGCAGGTGGTAGATCCACTAGATCTTCCGCATCCCATCCAGGGGCCAGACGTGGAGGTTCCAGAGGTCTGAGTGCGGGTGGCAGAGGGTGCCCTGTCCCCGAGAAAGAAGGTCCTTCCTCAGGGGAATTTTCGTAAGAGCATAAGATCCGGGAATCAGGCCTGGGTGGGCCAGTGAGGGGCCACCAGGATGACCTGTTCCTCGTCTTCCCTGATCTTGCACAGCACTGGTGCAAGAAGGTTCACTGGGGGAAATGCGTACTTGCGCAGCCCTGGGACCAGCTGTGTACCAGTGTGTCTGTCCCGAGAGGAGCTCCTGTCAGGGAGTACCAGAGTGGGCAGTGGGAGTTGTCTTAGGAGGCAAAGATATCTATCTGTGCCTTGCCGAATTGGTCCCAATCAGCTGGACCACCTGGGGGTGAAGCATCCACTCTCCGCTGGGCAAAACCTGCCACGACAGTCCGTCCGCCGTCGTGTTGCTATGAGTGTCGCGCAGTGACTTGAGTCGTGGCTGACTCCAAAGGAGGAGATGGCGGGTGAGTTGTGACATATGACGAGAGCGCACGCCGCCTTGGCGATTTATGTGCGCTACCGTTGCGGTGCTGTCTGAATGGATCAAGATGTGCTTACCCCGTGTTACGTACGCCGCGCTACATAGTTATGTTTTTGTATATGTCGCTGGGTATGCGTGTATGTCTGTGTACTCCGTTTCAGGTGTGGAATTTGATTGGAAGCTACGCCTGTCAATCTGCTGACGTATGGAATCGCGCCACCAATCACCTGTTGCCGGGTGATTTATGAATGACTCCAACTTCAATGGCGACAGTCGAGACAGACTCTGGGTTTGAGAGAGAGAGCCTGCGTGCTCTGTGGACGGGTTTTCCTTGTTTGGGAGACCAGTCTAAGAGACTGATCAGTGTCTGTAGTTTGCTGCTTCTATGATCTGGCAGATAGATCAGTCCTCTTTGTTTGTGTTCTTGATATGTGCGCTCTGGGTATGTGCTTGATGTGCACGGTCAAATGTTTGTTGCGCTTATGACATTTTCATCTCCGTTCCTGTCCAACACTATGTAGACTGGCGGGAGAGGTTGTGAGTCAGGTAAGCAGGTCGCGACTTACATTTTTGCACACGTAGTTTATGAACTATATTAGACGCACTAGTGTTAGGAGCGGTGATACTTATGTATGTTTTCTGTTTGTTTAGTTAGTATAGGTTAGTTATGGCGTTTCGACGCTGAAGACGTTTTCTTTCTACATCTTTTGTTGTTAGTTAGTTTAGTTCTTTAACTTTAGTTAAAGGGTTGTTTTTGTTATATATAGTTCTTTGATTTAAGCACCACTCTCTTGCTCCTTCCTCTCCACCAGACTCTTTGTTGATTTGATTATTATTTTGCTACGTTGTATTACTTCATTACTTTATTACTTTATTTTACTACTACTTCACTATTATTGCAGTTAAGGAATTAAAACCTGTCAACCATTGGGACACAGTGTAAAGCGCTTTGGTAACCTCTGAGGTTAGAAAAATGCGCTATATAAGTGCAGACCATTTACCATTTACCAACTGAAGTTTGGGTTGTTGTCTGTTTCTTTTCTTTTGCGGAGTCCCGCTACTGTACTGACACACAAGTAAATGCAAAATATGTGTTATGTACAATAATATTCCTAGACAAATATCATCTCAATAACGAGGGACGTAACACCCCGTATTAGTGGGAGAAACCTCCGTAGGGCAAGAGATACAGCCAACAACTCTAGGCACTTGATGTGCCAATGCTACCGGGGTCCTGTCCAGAGGCCAGCGGCAGCATGCCTGTTGCACACGACGCCCCAACCCTGTCGAGAGGCGTCTGTGGCACCACGACACATCTGGACACCTGCTGCAAGGGGAAAGCATAGCAGACATCTGCGGGTCAGCCTCAGACTGGGCGAGTAGACAATGAGAATGCCGGCTGGCCGCGAGGCTTGGGCTCTTTTATGACTGTCAGAAGTGGAGAGAAATCAAGCACATCCAGGAACTACACAGAGTCGGAAAGACATCTTTAAAAAGACATGCCCTGAAAAGGACGTTCAACGCCTGCTGTGTATTGCTCTTTTATGAGTGGGAACTCAAACTCTTTTAGAGGAAATAAACTCTTTTTAGGAGAAGAAACACTCTTTCAGGCAATGAAAGTGCTGTCGAAGCGCCCAGGGGGGTGGACTGTACAGTGTGCAGAAAGAGAGAACGCCAGCTGGAAACGTGCCGTAGATCCAACAGCAGTGCTTATTGCCAGTAGAGGTGAGTGGAACAGTGGCGAACTCTGTGGTGAAGCGGTTGCCCAACCGTTCGGCTCCGAAGAAAAATTCTGACTGGCACTTTCTGCCCCGGTTCCCTTTTATACCCGAATGTCCGGGGCGGGGCATGCAAATTCTGTCTGCCAACTTGACATTGGCCTTTTCTCAGATTCAGAGGTGCGTTTGGCGTCCCAGGAAGACCCCTTGTTATACTTCATTCGACACAACGTTGAGTGAGTGACAGAAGGGGAACTTATTTTGTGTCCCATGGCAATAAAAAAACAACAACAACAACAACAACAAATTTAGGATTTGAAATAAGTTTATTACTGCACCTGAAATCACACAGAATAGAATGAAACTGTTTTAATGTAAAATAAGGTAATTGTATCAAATACATTTAATAATTGTGATAGCATTGAATATGTAATTAACCAATTAAGTCCATTAATTCAATATTCTTACATAAGGTAAAGATTTGTACTTCTAAAGTTGTTCATACACTAGATTTACAGTTTAGATACTTTCAGTGTTTCAATATAAGTTTCAGTGTCTATGCAAACATAAGTTAATGTGCATGTGCTAGAACCACAATTTACAAAAGAATACCTATGAAGTCTCATGAGAACAAGTTGAAATGTTAGTATAAATTAGCATTAACCAAGGTCAATAAATACATTCATGATACCTATTTACTCATGTTAACATATAGAACCTTATTGTAAAGTTTTAACACATCTAATCAGCCATTTACAGCAATTTTTTTCAGAATTATGAATGCTGTTTACAGTTTTGACATTTTAATATTTTCTCTGGCTAGTCTGTTTAATAGAGAGCAACTTTTATAGAGACAAATTTCAACTAATGTTTTTGGAGGCCCTGCCCTCACACACTCTATTAAGCACATGCACACACAGACTTGTGTAATTCATTTTAATATTCAATCCATTAAAGTTCCTTTATTAGGGCCTCTAAAAATAGAAACAAACAAAGATGGTCCAGTGAAGCGTTAGACCTCTTGGATAATTTGGCCTATTCTGAATGCAGTGTAAATTAAATGAGGTGTCTGGGCTTTTCATTCGGCTGGCCACATTGATTCAATTAAGACGTGGTGTGATAATGAAGAAGTCACTTCAGGGTTGGTTGATTCTGCCCTTTAGTTTTTTATACAGAAGTTTTATATTTTGAGTCATGTCTCTTTTCAAAAGCAATGTTGCAGCAGAGGAAGATCTATTGAACATTTGTATTGTTTTTTTATGGTTTGTAGCTCAGATTTGGCTAATAAAATACAACTTTGATGTCTACTTTTTATTTTTATTAATGTAATCACACTGAAATATTTTTCTACTATTAGCCGTATGACATTTTACAGCACTTCAATATTTGAACATTTAACAACTTTAAACTTTAAATGGATAATTCATCCAAAATGAATATTATGTAATCATTTACTCAAGTTGTTTATTTACCATGGATCACAAAAGTAGATGCTGAGGAGAATGACTCCTTCAGTCACCATTCACTTTCATTGTTTGGAGATTCAAAAATACAATGAAAGTGAATGGTGACTGTGGCTTCCAATATGTTTGAGTGAACTATACCTTTAACATTTGTTAGATTTTGTGTTGCAGATATCAGTTATTAAAAGTACAATAGTGAACTGACTGAGCATGAGCTTTGCTATACATGCTTTCCAGCTCTGCTCTAACATACATTGGAGCATCAATGAGGAGGATGTTAAATTTGTGTTCACATTATTTCATTTGAAGTGTTATTAAAACACAGGGATCAAACAAAGGCAACCATTTGTTTTTACAGGCAGGAATCATTTGAAATATTCTGATGTTCATTATCCTTACCATCATTTTATGGTTCTGTGATTTGGCTAATTAGATTTAACGACGGGGCTTATGCTATTCAGAAATGAAAGGTTAGCTACCATCTATGACAGCTGATGCAGATGTCCTGCATTCCTCATGTTAGTGGTTTTTGTAACAATTTGTCATGAGGTCAGTCAAAAACAATGCTTAAAATCCAGCTCATTAATCAACACCTAAATTGTCGAGTAAATGTAAAAAATGACCAAAGAGAAAAAGTATTGTGTATTTTTTTCCTCTAAAATAATTTACTTCCATGGAACATACCATAAAAAACATAACATACCTAATGAATGCAAATCATTTAAAGTATTTTTACTCTAACAAAACTTTGCCATTATAAAAGAACAAATATGAGTACACTATTTGAATAGGCTACCTTTGGTTGTTTACATGTATTCTTCAGTACCTAATGTTGTCAATAAATCATTATAAATTATAAGCTTTTATATTTTTGTATTACTATGCTCTCTGGAATACTTGATTCTAATTGGTCAATCGTGGGATTCTGTAATAAGTGTAATTGCATTTTTTTTATGTCTAAATGTCTCCGGCAATTTCCTACATAGCTATGCTAGTTTAATGGCTCCAATATGCAATCTCTGTATTCTCACATTAAATATGTTTTAACACACATCAGTATTTAATGTACATTTATTTATGTATTTGGTAAGCAGCTGTGCACTGTAATATGCAGGATAATGTGCAATAGATCACAATTATAAAAAAAATATATCTGGGTTTATTTTGTGATTAATGACCTGCTGTACATTACCCCTAGCATAATGTAGAAGTATATCAAATTTTAAAGTATTGTTATAAAAATGTTAGCGAAAAATTCTACATTTGAAAACACTCCATCAGTTCTCTCTGTATTCTAAAACATGTTTTGTCGGGTGTGCTTCATGTGGTAGCGTCTAAATAAACTGGTTTTATTAAAGTCAAATGTGTAATTTTATAACAGAAACAAGTTGAACACATTAGATTACACCAACAAAAGCTGGTAACACTTAACAATAAGGTTAAATTAGTTAGAAACATTAGTTAACATAAGCTAACAATGAACAATAATTTTACTGCATTTATTAATATCGGTTAAGGTTGATTTCAACATATACTAATACTGTATCTCTATATCTACCTATTACCCTCTCTTTTCTTATTTCAGCTTCTAATCAGACTCATAAATAAGACCAGTTGAATAGAAATGAACTCTAATGCCCTATTCTGCATGGCAGTCATCTCACCACATTCATTTACTTTGCTCAGCATGCGATATGGGATACCGACTTCCTTCTCTAAAAACAATTGTATTTACATGGTATAATTTACATAAAGGATTAAATCACCTAATTAATCATTTACTCCAAACCCATGACTTTGTCAATGGGACAAAAAAGGAGAAAATTTAACAAATGTACTGGTCGCTCTTTTCTCGACTGAGGTATCAAGCTTTAAAAAGAGAGCAAAAGCACCATGCATGCTGGATGTCAAGAATTTCAGTAAACAACGACTTCACACCGTTGGGGGGACTTTTTTGCCAGAACAACTAAAATGTTGCCCTTTGTCCCTAAAAAAATGTCACTCTTAAGTTGCAGCTCCAAAAATTATAAAAGTACCACAAAATAAATTTTATAAAATTAATCCATGCTATTTGTGCACTGTATTCTGGATCTTCCGATGCCGTGTGTTTGTTTCTTCCCTCTCCAAGTCTCCCAGGGCTGGTCAATATTTCTCTGAATAAAGGTCTCTCAAGATGGGCAAAATCAATAACTTCTTTCACACCACATTCATCCTCTTTTTTGCATTTGCCCTCATCAGCAATAGTGAAACTAATCATCAGCCCCCGTGCCTGTATCTGCTTGTAAATAACACTGAACCTGAACAATTATTGCCCATGTACTGCTAACTTGAAAGCATGTTTTAATTTTTTCAAGTGAGAATGGCCTTTAAGGCTAACTACAGCAATTACAATCCTTGATCCATTGTAATCTCATCTCTGATTACTAATCTGAACCCTTGCTCATTGTTGAACCTACCACTGTAAGTATACTGTATATACCTCTGCAGCCATAAGTGTAAAACAGATGTGCTTGTTGTGATGCCATTTAATATGATCCTTTTTTCTGTTTTGATAAATAAAATAGTCTATGTTATATATTGGTCCAGAGATCAGGTCTAGAGCAGAGTATTTGCTCAGAACTGAAGTTGAAACAATAACATTACGGAATTACGGAAGGTACACTACAGAGGAATTCTCATTTAATTTCTAGCTAGATATTTATGAAATACCATTATTGAGCCAGCACATAAAAATCTGCATTCAAAACTGCAGCCTTCCCTTACCCCAAATCACAATGTTAAGCCTACAGTAATTACTTTACATTTAGAGCTGTTGGGTTTGATTTGGCGAGACATTTTACGCTTCCATCACTCATATTTACATTCATCTGTTCTGCACTGTTTTTAAATAGTTGTCCTGTGTAAACGTGCTAGATGAAGAACTTTGATCAATGTGCCATATCTTGTTGTTTTTTCAGTACAAGGATGTGTTCTGTGCGTTCAGCCTTTAAGACTGCAGCAAAGCTGAATGTGCAGAATGGCAATGAAAGGTGTTTTATTGAAACGAAAAACCAACAAAATATAGACAAAACTCTCATGAGGGAGAAATAAAATATAGACAAAAATAGAACTGAAAACAAACTGACTAGGAAAACTAAACCAAACAGCAAACATAAATCCACTAGGGAGACAAAACAAACCTACTGGTTAACAGGACAGGATACAAAAAAAACATAACCAGAACTGGAGACTGAATATAACACAACGACCTGACGGGGAAGAAAAGACAAAGGAGAGAATATAAAGAGGAAGGGAAGATCGAACATAGGTGCTGCCAATAATCATATACAGCGCAAATCAGCGTTACCATGACAACTTTGCTGCAGAGCAGCACCTGTGAGAAACACGAGGGAAAGAGGAAAACAAAAGTACAACCTGAGGGAGAGGTGGAAGAAACTGTCACAGACTTCCCACATTACAAATTAAAACCAGAACAAAATGGCATGATCATGACAGTACCCCCAAAGGGATAACTTCCCGGCATCCCACAAACAAGACAAAACTAGACAAAAGACTAGACAATGGGAATGGAGGGTGGGAGAAACAGGTGGACAGCACTACAATACACAGAACAGAAAAGGAAAAGAAACAAAAGTCCATAGAAACATAAAACTAAGGTAAGGCAGAACCAGTGGGAATGACCAGGTTGGCGCTGGCAAGACAGACGAAGGAGCATGATCTAGCGCCAAGGGAAGTCAGTCCAGGTAGGGAGCAGGGTACTATGAAACACAGAACAAACAATAAAGAGAAACAAAAGCCCAAACAATCAGGAAAAAAAGGTAAGGACAAGGGCAGAACAGACCAGGATGGCACCAGCAGGATGGACCAGGGTGGCGCCAAAAGGATGGACCCAGGAGCGGGATCTAGGAGGAGGCCCAATATCAGGCAGCCACAGGACAGCGGCTTCCGGAGGGAGCAGAGCAAGCTGGTCTTTGGTGACCACAGGAGGCTGGGCAGATTGGGGAGCGGCCGCTGAGGGCTGGACAGACTGAGGAGTGGCCGCTAAGGACTAAACAGCCTTGTCGACTGCCAGGAGAACAGGACAGGTTGCTCCAAACAGGGAAACGAGCTCCATGGCCATGAGCACTGGCAGTAACAGGGGAAAAGATTCCATGGCCATGGGCACTGGGAGAGACTGGGGAACAGCCTCTATGGCCATGAGCTCTGGCAGAAACTGGGGAATGGCCTCCATGTCCATGAGCTCTGGCAGAGAATGGGGAATGACCTCCATGGCTATGAGCTCTGTCAGATACTGGGGAACGACCTCCATAGCCGTGTGCACTGGAAGAGACTGGGGAAACATCGTAATTTGCCATAAGCTCTGGCAGAAACTGGGGAACAGCCTCATTGGCCATGAGCTCTGGCAGAAACTGGTGAATGGCCCCATGGCCGTGACCTCTGGCAGAGACTGGGGTACGGCCTCTGTGACTGTGCGCACTGGTAGAGACTGGGGATCGACCACCATAGCCGTGAGCACTGACAGAGGCTGGGGAATTACCTCCGTGGCCGTGAACACAGGCTGTGACTGGAGAACAGCCTCTGTGGCAGAGTGCACTGGCAAAGACTTGGGAACAGCCTCTGTGGCCATGAGCACTGGCAGAGACTTGGGAACAGCTTCCATGGCCATGGGCTCTGGCAGAGACTGGGAATGACTTCTGTGGCTGTGAGCACTGGCAGAGACTGGGGAACAGCCTTCATGGCCATAAGCACTGGCAAAGACTGGGGAATGGCCTCCATGGCCATGGACACTGGTAGCGCCTGAATAGTAAGGGCCCTTCTCCTTCTAAGGGTGGAAGCAGCACAGCAGAGGTAACAACCAACACTTCCTGGTGGTCAGCCGTGGGCTCCTCTGCTTCTTGGCAGTCAACACTGGGATCCTCCACCTCCTTGCGGTTGGCAGCGGGAATGGCCGCTGCCTTGAGGAGGTCGGCAGTGGGAACGGCCACCCTCTCCAAAAGGTTGGCAGCAGAAATGGCCACCATCTCCAGGTGGTCAGCAGCAGGAACGACCCCTGCCTCCATGTGGTCAGCAGTGTAAATGGCCAGCACCTCCAGGCAGTCAGCACCATGCTTCCTCTGGTGATGCTGTCGAGAAGCCCGAGGGTAACCCGAAGGAGCTTTGGTTGACTTGGCCGCTTCCTGGTAGTCAATAACAGGCTCAGCCTGAATAGGAGGAACCCCTATTCTTCCCGTGTTCACGTACCCTCGATGTCATTATATTCGACTATCGTGGGTGATGAGGCACGGGGGTATTCAGTGATGCCCTCGGTCGAAGAAACGCTTGCAGGCTATCTCTCACCGGGCTCGGCATCGTCATTTAAGAAGCCCTCCCTCCTCTCAAAACCTTGTAGGACAACCTCCACGTTAGTGGGAAGGGCTTATCAAGCAGCAGGTCAGGCTGGTGCTGCTCCGCACACTATGGCTGTATTTCAGGCGTACCAGGCTGACCTGCTGGACGACCTGAGTGTGGGTACTGCGCTCGACGAGCAAGCCTTCTCTGAGCTTCGCCGAGCCACAGATCTTTCTCTCCGTGCGACCAAGCAAACAGCCCGTGCTATTGGCCGGTTTATGTCTGCCTTGGTCACCACGGAGAGGCACCTTTGGCTCAACCTCTTGGGCATCAAAGAGAAGGACAAAGTTTTCCTTCTTGATGACCCGGTTTCGCCCACTGGCCTATTCGGAGACGCCATGACCACGATTATCTCCAGGTTCCAGGAGGCGAAAAGCCACGAGGAAGCCTTCGGGCAGTTCCTCCCTCGCCGCACTCAGGGGGTGGGTCCTTCGGCCCCCCCAGACCCGCCTCGGTCCTGTTAGAAGGGAGGCTCAAAAACAAAGCGTTGTGAGTCGTGCTCCTCCTCCCAGGGATTGGGGACAGTCTTGTTGCCCTTGGCAACCCCCGAAGCAAGAACTATAATTTCTAAAAAGAGGAAACCCTGATGGTCTAGCGCCTAGATTTAGGGGGTAGCTCCCCTCGGGACGGGGCGCGTGTTTCACTTCACCCTCACGGTACCCCCTCGAAGCCCCTCCATTCCCGCCACCTCTTGGTTGGGTGTTTTTCGCTGTTCCTGCACTTTATTCAGGACGCGAAACACTCGACAACCCCTCAACAGGAAGTGTTAAAATCGAATACCCATCTCAGAGATCCTGGCAGTGTAGAAATCTCTGCCAGATATATACTTTTCCGTAGGTCTTAAGAAATGTAGAAAAGAGTGTCAGGATTTAATTCACTCGCCACCTTTCCGTGTTTCAACGGCGTGTTCTCACTACCGTAAACCGGATTTCTTTTTTTATGTCTGCTATAAATAGCAAATAGCAGCCTGGTTAAAGGGGCCATTGTATGTGTTCTCCTTCCAGAGAGAGAGTTAGGTTATTACACTAAATACTTCCTGGTTCCCATGGAGGGTGAGGTGTGGTGTCTGGCTTAGATCTTAAAGCTTGAACTGCCCACGGGTGTTCAAGTCCTAGATGCTGCCTATCAAGACGATCGTGTCTCAAGCCCTACAACTCGTTTGGCTGGTCACCATCGATCTTATGACACACTTCTTACTTCATTTAGAAGTTCTGCAACAACATAGGAAGTTCCTGAGGTTCGCTTCCAGGGGCGAAGTGTTCCAGTGTCAGGTTCTTCCATTCGGCCTAGCCCTTTTTTACCCACACATTCACAAATGCATGATGTAGCGCTGGCTCCTTGCGACTCCGGGGCATCTGCATTCTGAATTATGTAGACGACTGGCTGATCCTAGCGCAGTTCCAGGAACTGGCAGTTCAGCACAGGGACATCGTCTCAGCTCGTCTAGTTTCTCTGGGGTTGAGGCTCAAAGCCAAGAAAAGCGTCCTCTCTCCCACTCAGAACACTGTCTATCGGGGCATCATATGAAGTTCAGTCACAATGCAGGCACAACTGTCTCCCGCTGGAATTTAATCCATTCAGATCACCTTGAGTAAAGTTAGGCTAGGTCAAGGTTGCACTGTTATCAGTATCAATGATTTCCAGGTCTCTGGGCGACCGCGTCCTCGGTGATCCCTCTGGACCTTCTGCTCATGAGACCGTTTTTGTTGTGGCTCAAAGCCAGGGGATTTCTTCCAAGGGCCAAAACCCCTAGGCTAATAAGGGTTACGTGCCTCAGGCTTCGTTCGCTTTCTATGTGGTTCAGACCCCGGTTTTCCTTGGGTCCCACTCTAGGTGCGTCTTGTTGTCGCAGACTGCTAACGACAGACACCTCCCTGACGGGCTGGGTAGTGGCCTTAAGTGGTCGTCCAGCTTAAGGGGATAGGAGGGTCATCAGCTCGGTTGTTACAGTCTCTGTCTCGGGTTGATGGCTGTATTTCTGGCCCTGAAATACCTCCTCCATTTCTTGGTGCGGATAGACAATACAGCGGTAGCCTCTTAAATAAATCATCAGGGAGATCCACGTTCTTGTCAGCTGTATTTCTGACGCATCAGATTCTCCTTAGGGCCCAGGGCAAGCTCCTGTCACTCAGGACAGTTATATCCCTGGATGCCCATATGTGGGAGCAGATTTACTGTCCAGACAGAAAATACCAACGGCGGAGTAAGCAACTCCACATTAAGGTAGTAGTTGCCCTGAGTTCGCCAGCAAGGGTTTTGCCTCTTATTGATAGCACCGCGCTGGCCGAACAGGGTTTGGTTCTCAGAGCTAATTTCTTCCCTCGACGGCTCGCCTTGGGCGATTGCGAACAGGAAGGATCTTCTATCTCAGGCACAGGGGACAATATTTCATCCCTGCCCCGAACTGTGGAATCTTTCATGCTTGGCCCCTAAGGGTACCAACTGAGGTTCACAGGGCTTTCTCTTGAGGTTATCGAGACCATTTCAAGTGCTAGGTCTCCCTCCACTTGGAACTGATCTGGATAGATTTTACAGGGCAGAAGAGGACCTCTTCACCTCTGTTGATAGCGCAATGTCTCCTCTACTTCTCCCCGAGTCACCCAGTCCCCCCCCCCGATCGTGGTGACGCATACATGGCACAAATGCGCTTGCATGCGTTTCCTTCTACTAAGTTCATATTACAGAACAAGCTAACTGCCAGCTTGCTTCAGTTCTGGATTTTCTGTAGAAAGAACTGTCAGCGGGCACTTGCCTTGCCACTGCCAGGTTCTATGTGGCCTCCACTGTGGATTGCCATGCCTTGGTGGGCAGGGTGCCCCCTAAGAGGCATCCTTGCTAGGACCTCTTCATAGGGTAAGACCCCCTTTTCTAGACCTCTAGAGTCAGCGTTTGGTAGACTTGTGACTCTCAAGATGGCTGTTCTTATTGCAATTACGTCTCTAAGGAGACTTGGCTACCTACAGGCTCTGTCTCTTTTGCCGGCCTGTTTAGAGTTTGCCCCAGCTATGACCAAAAGCATTCTTTGCACCCTCACTCTAACTACCTGCCCAAGGTGCCTTTCGTGACCCTTGGCCGGTTATTTTCTAAGCCTTCTGCTCCCTGCCGTTTTGTAATGCCGGAGCAGCTAAGACTTCTCAGACTTCGTCCAGTCTGTACCCTTACTTATGTCCACCGCATTTGCTAGTGGCATAAAGTCAGGGCAGAAATTCTTCACTTGGAAGTCGTGACCGGGGGGCGTTCAACTCCTGACAGACTATGTCACTTTGGTGAGGGACATTATTGTCCGGACCTACGAGGCGCACGGTCAAGCTTCGCCAGTAGGTTTTAGGGCGCACTCTACCAGAGGTCTCTCATCCTCCAAAGCCTTGGCTTGAGGTCTCCCTCTGCAGCAAGTTTGTTATGCGGCAGGTTGGTCCTCTCCACACACATTCATTAGACTTTTATAGTTTGGATGTTCTTGCCACTCCGGGTTCTTATGCCCTTGAGTTGACATCTCAAGCTCATGTCTGAGACCTCTTGCATTCTTGTGAGCACACTTCACAACCGTAGGGGTCCGGACAGCCCAGGACTGCTCTTCAAAAAGAAGTATCTGACGACACCTGGTGACTCTTCCATTTATAGCCTGGCCACAGGTGTGTCTACTGACTACATCAGCCAAGGCTATAAATTCCGTTCAATGTTCATTGACGTGTTACACACATATTCACAGCTCGGTCACGACTAGGATCATTCCAATAGCACTTAGCAAAGCGCAGCATCTCGTTCCACTTTTTTCAGGGAACAAGGGTTACAAAAGTGGACAGAATTCAACATTCAACATTCCACTCTAATGGCCTGACTAGGTCCATACCAATTCTTTCAAAGGGGACCTCGATCAATGATAGGGGGTGCAATGCCACTCTTGTGGTGGCCGGCAAATTCACAAGCTGAAATTCACGGCATGCCACATACCACCTGTAATCATCCCTGCGAATGCCCGGCCAACAGAAATAGGCCATTAGATGGTTCAGTGTCTTTTTATGCCCTAAGTGACTCACCATTGTATTATAATGATTCATCTGCAATAACATTTCCTGACAGCTCTGTGATATTAACAATTGGGTTGAATCCTCCTATGCGAGTGCAATGATTGACTGGAGCATTGACCATCAGTCACTTTCACTTGATCAAAGGCATGCTTAAGGGTCTCGTCTCCTGTCTGCTCCAAAGTGAAATACCCAACAGGGAATCCTCTAAGTTCTGGGGAAGCCGAGACTTTCCCCTCCCTTACGTCCTCCTGACGTAGATCTGATGTAGACAGCCCAGATCCACCTCCCCAGCCAGCGAGTCACACACTACACACCAATATGCTTTGTTGCAGGACCCATTCAAGCACATTCCCCTTAATAAGATAGAAAAATGCAGGCCAATTAGTTCACAAGATTAGTGGATGGATGAGGCGGGAATTAACCACAGCCTTGACACTATGTTTTTGCCCAAAAAATTGAATAGTGACCATAACTACAGGGTAACTTTGGATATAATCGTGAACACACCTTACCTTCACCTGCCAGCTTGTATCCAAAGTCTCGGATTGAATGGAGGTTTAATTACCACCTGAATCCACCAAGCCTTGTTATGTACCCCTCTTAATACTCACAGGTATGTCCCTGCTTGATCAGGGGCAGCCTGTGGCACATTGGGGACACAGACCAATATCTCTACCTCTATTGTAGGACATCGGTCATGGAAATGTCCAGGATCCCTGCAGCTCTAACAGACCGGTCCAGGTTTCAAACCCAAACCCACGGCAGTGGATTCACCAGCCTTTGGGGGAGAGTGGAGAGGGTTAGGGGAAACCTGCGGGTTTAATGGCCCACAGGACTGGGGAAGGGATAGAAATTCCCTGTATCCTGGGTATAGGAACAGGGTGAGGGGAAGGAGAGGTGGAGGTAGGAGAGAGAGAGGGAGAGTGAGAGCAAGAGAGAGAGAGAGCAAGAAGAAGAGGGCTTGCCGCCCCCCAAATACACCTCCAAATGGTCCTCAGCCAGCTGGATTGCCTCCGTCATTGACGCCTGGCGATGTTGCTGGACCCACTCCGCAGTCCATTTCAATAGCCTGCTGATGAACTGTTCCAGTACCACAAGATTGCTAAAAGCTCCAGCGTTGCAATGTTCTGCCAGCACCCACCTTCAACAAGCATCATGGACCATGGACATATTTCTCCAATTTTCAGTGACAAACAAGAGTTTTCTTTTCAGCATAACAAAAAACACACAGAACACTCTGCTGCATGCGTCTCTCTCTCTCTCTCTCTCTCTCTCTCTCTCTCTCTACTCTTTTATCCCATTCCAGCTCTCACTGACACAAAACCCACAGGTGTCCATCCTTACCGTTCTTCCTCTCCTGACCTCGCTCTCCACAGACATTGACCGGCCATGCCCCATCACCACAAACGACTACTGTCCCCCGTCTGTGTATACGCACTCAAGTACATTAGGGGAATCCCAGGGTTTAACGTAAGAGGGAAATACCAAAATTGTAGCGCAATTCTGTTTCGGGTCATGATAGAAGGAAACAAACACAGCAACAACTCTGGAATATCTGGAAATAAAGAATAGCAACAGAGAATAAAATAGCAAAGTTACCCTCAGATCCCATGTTTGTTATTTATACAAGCGTCGCAGTGATATTACATTGCTGTGGAGAAAGCTGCTTACTGACCGAGCAGCATATATATAAATGAAAAGAGAAAGCTGCAAACACAGTGCATGTAAATGGGAACTTAAGCAGTTTTCTTATGGAATGCATAATGGAATGCTAGCATCCCTGACTAATAGCATTAGTTAACATGCTAACTGAAAGCACAAAGTAAAACTTTGTTTGTTGCATTGGGTATTTCAGCATGCGCTAGCCAAACAACTGCCACTGAGATGGGTGTAAATACTAACAGATAGCTTTTTTTCAGGTGTTAAAGGCCTCCTAGCTTATGTATATCAATGTGAACCTCAAAGAATGTGATTGATGATCCAGTGGCCTTTGCAGTGTACATTCAATTAGTTCACTTGGTTCAAGTCAATATGTCATTGATTACATACAAAATCATCAGTAATCAGTATATTAAAACTCATTCAGACACAGTGCCACCTCAGTGCAAGCTTATTTGATGTCTGTTTTGATGAGCATTCTATACATTTCATGCACAGGTCATGCCAACATTCTGTTTTGGAGTATTCAGTCTCCACTTTCTTGTAGTTGTGGAGAGCCACACATAATGTACGTCACCCTTAGGCAACACATTCATCACATTCATGTCCCCTCCAGAGAATGCTGAGAGGCCACACATGATTGATACCTCATCTCATATGGTAAAAGGTTGGGGGAAAGGGTATGTACTCAATAATTATGTACAAAACATTGCCTCACCTTCTCTCCTGTTCTGTCAATCACATTGGTGACTCAGCTGAAAGGATTGTGGCATCTGCTCAGAGCTCTTCAAGTGCCAGCATTGGCTGCAAAGCTTATCTTCACTGTTCAAGTGCCTGGGTGCTTTCAGGTTTGCTAGCCATGGAGACATGTGGTCACTCACTTGCTTTTTTTTTAACTCTTTTTCTTTCTCTCACTCTCCCTCTTCATTATTTCAGAAGACACATATTGGCATAATTTCCACCTATGTCAACGGCAGTTACATTAACCCAAGATTGAACCCAAGTACAGAAGAGTCTATAGTGCAGAACTGCACTGTGCAAACCAGTTTAAACTGACCCTTCTTCAGCAAAATGAACTGTACAAGGGGAAGCAGAGAATGAGAGATTGCCAATGTCACCTGACATAATCATGAACATTTATAAACCAGTGGTTCTAAATGAGGACTGAGGACCCAGATATTACATTGGACATTAAGTGATGACCCAAAATAGCACAAAACTGTTTCTCTTACAAAATTGAATTGCAGTTTCATGCTGTCTGGGGCCAGTAATTCATTTTGTGGTCGGTACAAATCATGTTTATGGTCGTTGCAAGTGAACCTGTTTTTAATGTAGTCTAAATAATATTTTATTTTACCTTTCATAGATGTATTCATAATTTTTGAGGATGAGGGCATGTTATGCAACCTTTCTAGGTTCCTCTCTAGGAATCAGTGGTGTAGTAGTGTCTGAAGAAGTTGGCATACTGTGAATTTTTGAAAGAAAATATAAAGAAATATGGAGAAAAAGGCAAAAAAAAAAAAGAAAAAAAAGAAAGAAATTTCATATAATAACGGAAAACAGTTGTCCAGAATCTTTGAAGACGAAGAGTGTAAACAATTGCCACTTGTGCAATAACATGGTGTATTTTCAGAAAGTTGAAGGTTGAAGTGGTATACAAGGAATTTTTTTTAGGTTACAAACTGGTAATTACAAGGGTATTATGCTATAATTGTGGTTTTTGAGGACATTTCTAGTGTCCCCATATATCAATTGCTTAAAAAAAAAAAAAAACATACTAAACAAAGTTTTTTGTGAGGGTTAGGTTTAGGGGTAGGGTTAGGGGATAGAATCTATAATTCTTACAGTATAAAACTCACAATGTCCATGGATAGTCCTCATAATGATAGCTGCACCAACGTGTGTGTGTGTGTGTGTGTGTGTGTGTGTGTGTGTGTGTGTGTGTGTGTGTGTTAAATCTGCAAAGCCGGTCACAGCATGTGTATGAAATGGGGAGTCATCTGCTTACATAAGATTGTTCAAGATATAAACATAAGTTAAATCTAAAGAGCAACCATAGCATTGGTCGTAGCAATTCAACTTGATGTAGTACAATAATATTGAAGAATATGGATTTACTGTACCAACTTGCCAACCAAATCTTGATTCCCACTTCCTGTACTTCTGTCAAAGAGAGCTGTGCATTGGGACCGTTTCTAGAAGTAACCTGAAAATGAGCTCATTACGATCAAACGGCATGTTGCTGACTCCCATTTGTCTTGTCCAGTATAATTTGCAGAGTACCTCAGTGCTTTCATCCTTTTGTAAGAGCAGTGTGAAGGGGTGTCACAAAGAAGATAAGAAATTATCCGTGTGCCTAACCCGAGCCTGCATGACCAAATGAGCTTTTGAAATATTTAACTGCTTCAAACCTTATAGGTCCAACCTCTTTGAATGAGAAATGTATAATGCTATGGCTTTCCACAAATGGGTCAGACTAGACATTGATGGTCTATTTCCAGAATGTCCTTGGTGTGCAAATGTAAAATCACAAAGTGATTGAAAAAAGTAAAAGAGCTGTGTAAAGCCTGCATCTTGATGCTAGAGAGTAAAAATCCACAAATGCAACAACATTCCAATCAATCTCTGTCACTCACCAGCTGTTGTCAAAGAGTGCTGGCAATTTTCTATGTGTCACCAAGGGTTACATGAGGAAGATTTGTTATGTGCATCAAATAGACCAATTTTTGTTTGCGGTTGGGAAAAAACTCAGTTCCCCTTCTGTCGCTCACTCGACACTGTGTCCATTGTAGTGACAAAAGGGGCTTCTTTCAGGAGCCTTGGATACCTCTGAATATGAGAAATGGCCAATTAAAAATCATGGTGCTCAAAACCAACAACTTGGACAGACCTCTGTTTTCTGCAGACAGGAGTCCCCCTACAACAGGTGTCCAGATTGGGGCACCTTGTGATACGGGCACGCAACAGCCGGCTCCAGGTCAGGCACACAGTTACTTTGGCAAATTAACTGCCTAGAGTTGCTGGCTGTATTCCTTGCCCTGCCGAGGTTTCTCCCGCTGATCCAAGGCAAGCACGTCCTGATCAATTAAGACAGCACTGCAACGGTAGTGTACATAAACCGCCAAAGCAGCGTATGCTCTCATCACAACACAACTCGCCCGCCATCGCCAGCTCAGCACTGACTGAGGTCGCTACACGCCACTCATATCTTGGGCAGCGTCAAGACGACAGTGGACATGCTGTCGCGACAGGCTTCGCTCGACGGGGAGTGGAGTCTGTTCGCAAACTGTTCCCGATCTGAAGACCCGCAGAGGTGCGCAGTCGGGTCAGTGCTCTCATTCCTGCAGGAAAATCTGGAGGGGCGGCTGTCCCCCTCCACCTTAAAGGTGTATGTAGCTGCTATAGCGACCCACAATGATGCAGTGGGCGGTAAGTCCCTAGGGAAGCACAACTTGATTATCAGTTTCTAAGAGGTGCCCGGAGGTTGAATCTTCCCAGGCCATGCCTGTTCCCCTCATGGGATCTCTCCGTGGTCCTTACGGGCCTTCATAGAACCCCCTTCGAGCCGTTAGAATCAGTCATGCTAAGTGCCCTCTCCCAGAAGACAGCCCTGCTGATTGTGCTCACTTCCATCAAGAGGGTTTGAGACCTGCAAGCGTTCTCTGTCAGCGACACTTACCTGGAGTTCGTTTCAGCAGATACCCATGTCATCCTAAGACCTCAACTATGTGCCCAGGGTTCCTACGACCCCTTTCAGGAACCAGGTAGTGAACCTGCACATGCTGCCCCGTGAGGAGGCAGACCCAGCCTTATCATTGCTGTGTCCGTTATGTGCTTTGCTTACATATTTGGACCGTACACAGAGCTTTAGACTCTCTGAGCAGCTCTTTGTTTGCTTTGGTGGACAGTGGAAAGGGAAGCTGTCTCCAAACAGAGGCTCGGCCACTGGGTGGTCGACGCTATCGCATTGGCCTATCGGACCCAGGCCATGCCGCCCCCTTGCAGGTTCGAGCACACTCTACAAGGAGTGTGGCATCCTTGTGGGCACTGGCCAACGGCACCTCTCTAGCAGACATCTGTAGAGCAGCAAGCTGGGCAACACCCAGTACCTTTGTGAGATTCTACAATCTCTGGGTTGAGTTGGATTCGTCCAGTGTTTTGTCAGGTCCGAGCATGTAGAACTCGGTAACACGGGACAACTGACCGGGTATACCGCTTCCGCTAGCGCCTTTACTCTCAGGTGAGTCCTCAAACTCCCGCTCCCTGGATGTTCTTCCTCCCCTGCCCTCTGGCTTGCAAATTCCCGACCAGACCCACTGCGGGTACTAATTACATTGTACTGGATAGGTGCTCCATAGGTGCCGGATATCATGATAACCTCCTGTGATATATTTTCCACGGTTCGGGCCCTCTGTCAGGCAGACCCATGTATCCCTTGGGCAGTGGGAAGTATTTGCCACATTTTCACTTCCCCAGACTGGGCAGGATGTGGTCTCCGCAGGGTCTTTTTCCCCTGATAGAGTAGGACTGGAAAGAATGCCTTCCTCAATGTGTGTTATAGCTAGATCATCCCAGGTGCATCTAACACTCTATGAGGAGAAACATAGAGAGAGAAAAGGCCGCGGCTGGCGCAGACTGCTCCCATGCTTGTCACGCCGCTTGTTCCCACCCCTCAAGGGAAAATCCTTGATTGGATGTCGGGAACCTAATAAAAACAATGTAACATCTTAGTGGGGCATTGGGGAAGGTAACGTGCAGTCTGATGAAATTTATCTCATCATTTACACACCCTCATGCCATACCAGATTTGTATGACTTTATTTTTTCTGCTGAACGCAAACAAATATTTTTAGAAGAATATCTCAGCTCTGTAGGTCCAGAACTTTAAAGGTCCAAAAAGTACATAAAGGCAGCATGAAGTTATCCAGATGACACGACAGTGTTTAAATCCATATCTATAGAAGCTATAATAGGTGTGGGTGAGAAACAGATCAATATTTAAGTCTTTTTTTACTATAAATTCTCCTCCCTGCCCAGTAGGTGGCGATATGCATAAGGAATGTGAATTGCTAAAAGCTACATTTAAAAAAAAAATTAAAGTGAAAGGATAAATGGAGATTTTTAGTTAAAAAGGACTTATGTTATGGATTAAACTTCAGGAGTCATATGGATTACTTTTAGTCTGCCTCTGTGTTTTGTGTTTTTTGGACCTTCAAATTTAGGTCTATACTTGCATTGTATACACCTACAGTGCTGAGATGCTTCTTGGTTTGGTGTTTTGTTATCAAATGACATAAAATTCATACAAATTTAAGTGTGGCTTAAGTGCCACTTTATACTGCCAAGCAAACAAACAAGTATTTTACAAACTATTAATATCCTCACTAAAGTGCTACATATCAGTAAAATGTGACACAAAATCATGCTAGGTAGAATGATAATCACAGTCACCACTTACTTTCAATGTAAGGATAAAATGTGTAATAAAAGTGAATGGTGAGCAGGGCTTCCATTCTGCCCAACATCTTGTTTTATGTTCCAAAGAAGAAAGGAAATCACATGGGTTTTGGACTATATAAGGTTAAGTAAATTATGACATAATTTTTTTGGGTGAAGTTTCCCATTAAAACATTGCATGTGGTTTGTTTGGGTTGGTGTTTTTTTTGTCTTTAGTTTTTCAAGTTTGATAATTTTCAAAGAATGTCACAGACATGACCTCCGAGTGCCAGATTGTGTTGAGTGTGACAAGTAGAAATAGGTATATATGTGATAAGGAGTTTCTGTCATTTATTCCCCCTGCTCAGCCACCCTTATGAATTATTACAAAAGATACTGACACACTTTTATCTATCACAAACCTCCACTCTTACTTCCTGCAATAATTTGGAAATCCAGAGATGTCTTTATTTAGTCCATTCAATGTCAATTAAGGAAAATGCCATATTTACAGTGTAAGCATAATAGATAAGTGGCATAAGACCTTTTTTGTGAGTCTCACTGCATATTCTGTCTAGAAATGTACCTTGATTCATAACAGTGACCTGTTTAGAGAAAGGCAACTTTTTTACTCCACAACTTGCATGTAAATGCATCTCTTTCCTTGGACAGTGCAACTTGAATGATCTCGAGTGAATCAATGCAATTGAATGATTCATTAAAATGAACTGATTGAAAATAGAAACAATTCACCTGTTAAATTTATTCAAGGTGTTGCATGATGCGACAATTACAAAATAATATGCAGTAATATAAAACAATATTATAGCCTAATAAGTCGGGGAGTTACTTCCCTCCTCCCCTCGCGGACGATGGTCTTCCCTCGACCCCTCCACATCTCTGGGGACGGCAAGGCACTCCTCCGCCCCCGGCAGCGGCTCCCTCATTCCAGGCGGTCGAGGAATCCAGTCCCCACTCGCCCCGCGGACAGCGGCTGTTCCCTGTGTCCGGGCGGTCGGGCCACTCCGTCACCCGGCAGATGGCAGCGACGCTCCCCTGGGTGGACGGTAGTGTCGAAGACTCTGTGATGGGCATCCCTCCTCCTTCCTGGATTTCGGCACCAATGTAACGCAGGGTTAAGATGGGCAAGGGGGAGGCGAGAACCGGCTTGTCAATATAAATAATATTTTATAAAAGAACTTTAAAAAAAAAAGCACAAACACACTCAACGGACATGTCCGTGATTGATCTCTCTCTCTCTCGAACCGTCGTCACCGGTCGCCTTTATCCATCGCATGCCTCATCAGGCCGATTGGGGACCGGGCGTGTGACATTCTAGTCCAGCCCCACCCCCCTCCACTCCACATGCTGATCATCGCTTTACAAATCATCTCGATGAAACTCAAATTGTCAAATGGAAAGGTGGATTTTTAGGGGGGCAGACATAAAATTTAAGGGGGGGCTGAAGCCTTCCTAAAAAGGGTCTAGCATTGCCTATGGTGCTAAGAAATCATTGCATCAACATGACACACATCACTTTAATGTCTTTAGAGCACCATCTAAGAAATAGCATTGTTCTTTGAAAAATCTCAGCATATGGCTTCTTGGCTGAAGGTCAAAAATCTGTTGTGTAACCAGAGAAATATGGCCATCTCTCTTTTCAGCATTTTCATTGCGCTTCTGATGTCAAGCCACATTTTACACATGACACTGCATTTGTAGTAGTTCTGAGGTATTGGATCCCTGACCACATCTCTTTGCCATTAGCTGCCAGATGGATACTGCCTGTTGTTATGCAAACTAAGTATGTCTCCATTGGACATTGCCATTAGAATGTACTTATTGAAGGTTAATGGTGCTGTCCATTGGAAGGCAGCATATACATTGCCATCATAAAGCATGAAGTCACTGTATTACATATAACATTTACTCCTATAGAGGTTCATTAAGCAGCTCTCGGCCTCTGCAAGAGCTGTGCTTCCCAACTGTTGGGTCAGAGGGTGTTTCTCAAGGCAAAGATACCTTGGCAAACCGAACTCTGAAGAACAGAAGGACGTAGAATGCATATATTGCAAACTTGGAGCTGTGCTGTGATCTTCCTGTTTCACAGTTGACTATCCCAGCACATTTCTAGCCAGTAAGAGGACTACTACCATTATCACATACCAGTGACAGCATTATTGTCATCACACAAGTGAGGTTTTGCAGGACTAGTCAAACATTAAAAGAATAAAGTCTGTTAATATTTCTTTCCTCCATGTGTATTCTTACTTTATTAACGGAGTATAACAACTCTCATGAGCCATCAGACATTTGCCAGCTTACAGAGGGAATCTCTTGAGGGAAAACACAATAATAAATGTCCTTCATCTGCCACTGTAGTGCCGCTATGACGTATGGGTCTTAAAATGGGTTCTTGCCCACAAGACACAATTTATGCATCCTCGATATTCAGCCTGATTCGAAAACATATACAGGTAATTTTATGTATTTGTGGTAGTTGCGTTATTGTGTATTGGAATTAAACTTAGAGAGATGCATTTATCTGATGATGTTTAATTAAAAAGGGTCTATTGTTGATTTATTAATAAGATTGCTTATACTCATAAATCATGTTTACATTGGTGAATGGTGGGAAAATACAGACACCCATTTTGAATAGGCGACTGAATAACTCATAAAAATGCAGATTTCAAAGTATTATTACAATAAATAAAATAAAGTAAAAGTAAACATAAATATGCAGTTATTCTTGGTTGGTCATTCCATTTCCCCCCACAATTCATTAATAGTAAAAATAAGTTAATACATTTTAATGAAAATGAATTTGGTATTCTGTTGGGTCACCACTTGATGTCCAATGTAAAATCTGAGTCCTAAAGCAAAAGCAGTTGAGAACCTCTGTGCTAGAGAACAGAGCATAAACCTAGATGACCCTTATCTCGTTGATTATAATCAGTGTCTCAGAGACAGCCTGGTTTGGCACCCTGGTATATGGATGGTGAAGAGTCAGACATATTGACATTTTAAATGTCAGAGGAGAGCGTGAAGGCCCCCCCAAAAACATTAAACGTTAAAGGTTCTTCATTTTTGATTCTCAAAAGAAATATCCATAACCCTGGTTTATTCCAAAAAAAATTTTTATTCCCAATATTTTCCATTTCCACCTGTAAATTAATATTTTGTCAAGCTATGGACAAACTAACACAAGAGAATGAACAGGGTACTTCTTGAAATTCTGAAAAATATACAACAAAGAGATAATCTTAATACAAATCTGTGCAGGAGATGAATTGGCTTGTTTGAGGAGCTGACAATGTTTTGTGTGCCTGAATGAATATTGTTTCAGCCATGAGTGAGTCACAAAATCAAATATTGAAAGTATAAAAATAAATTGAAAGGCTACTACACTGGCTTTGTGTTTTACGCTTATTGCTTGTTACTTGATCTTGATGTTATTGCTTGCTGCTGAATCACAGGTTGACACAAGGGATAAACTGTGTTCGAAACCACGTATAGTCAGAGTATTTTCTGTATTTGATGAAGGATGCACTTCTCGGCTGGTAAAACAGTATGTTATGTAGTTATGCATGTGAGAAGTATGAATAGATTCCAGAAATACTAATATATATATATATATATATATATATATATACACTACCGTTCAAAAGTTTGGGGTCACATTGAAATGTCCTTATTTTTGAAGGAAAAGCACTGTACTTTTCAATGAAGACAACTTTAAACTAGTCTTAACTTTGAAGAAATACACTCTATACATTGCTAATGTGGTAAATGACTATTCTAGCTGCAAATGTCTGGTTTTTGGTGCAATATGTACATAGGTGTATAGAGGCCCATTTCCAGCAACTATCACTCCAGTGTTCTAATGGTACAATGTGTTTGCTCATTGGCTCAGAAGGCTAATTGATGATTAGAAAACCCTTGTGCAATCATGTTCACACATCTGAAAACAGTTTAGGTCGTTACAGAAGCTACAAAACTGACCTTCCTTTGAGCAGATTGAGTTTCTGGAGCATCACATTTGTGGGGTCAATTAAACGCTCAAAATGGCCAGAAAAAGAGAACTTTCATCTGAAACTCGACAGTCTATTCTTGTCCTTAGAAATGAAGGCTATTCCATGCGAGACATTGCTAAGAAATTGAAGATTTCCTACAACGGTGTGTACTACTCCCTTCAGAGGACAGCACAAACAGGCTCTAACCAGAGTAGAAAAAGAAGTGGGAGGCCGCGTTGCACAACTGAGCAAGAAGATAAGTACATTAGAGTCTCTAGTTTGAGAAACAGACGCCTCACAGGTCCCCAACTGGCATCTTCATTAAATAGTACCCGCAAAACACCAGTGTCAACATGTACAGTGAAGAGGCGGCTGCGGGATTCTGGGCTTCAGGGCAGAGTGGCAAAGAAAAAGCCATATCTGAGACTGGCCAATAAAAGAAAAAGATTAAGATGGGCAAAAGAACACAGACATTGGACAGAGGAAGACTGGAAAAAAGTGTTGTGGACAGATGAATCCAAGTTTGAGGTGTTTGGATCACAAAGAAGAACGTTTGTGAGACGCAGAACAAATGAAAAAATGCTGGAAGAATGCCTGACGCCATCTGTTAAGCATGGTGGAGGTAATATAATGGTCTGGGGTTGCTTTGGTGCTGGTAAGGTGGGAGATTTGTACAGGGTAAAAGGGATTCTGAATAAGGAAGGCTATCACTCCATTTTGCAACGCCATGCCATACCCAGTGGACAGCGCTTGATTGGAGCCAATTTCATCCTACAACAGGACAATGACCCTAAACACACCTCCAAATTGTGCAAGAACTATTTAGAGCAGAAGCAGGCAGCTGGTATTCTATCGGTAATGGAGTGGCCAGCGCAGTCACCAGATCTGAACCCCATTGAGCTGTTGTGGGAGCAGCTTGACCGTATGGTACGCAAGAAGTGCCCATCCAACCAATCCAACTTGTGGGAGCTGCTTCTGGAAGCGTGGGGTGCAATTTCTCCAGATTACCTCAACAAATTAACAGCTAGAATGCCAAAGGTCTGCAATGCTGTAATTGCTGCAAATGGAGGATTCTTTGACGAAAGCAAAGTTTGATGTAAAAAAAAATCTTATTTCAAATACAAATCATTATTTCTAACCTTGTCAATGTCTTGACTCTATTTTCTATTCATTTCACAACGTATGGTGGTGAATAAGTGTGACTTTTCAGGAAAACACAAAATTGTTTGGGTGACCCCAAACTTTTGAACGGTAGTGTATATATATATATATATATATATATATATATATATATATATATATATATATATATATATATATATATATATTTAACTGGATTGCTCATGACATCATATCAGTGAAACCACTGGGCAGCCATGTTGCTAAGCCCAAAAATTCCATTAGTCATTCAATCATAAATTGTATATCTGAAATCTGCATGTACATCCCTACAACACAACGTCCTACACATGTAATTATTTATTTATATAAAGTCAGGAATTTTTCCTGTTTCTTGAAAGCCTGAGCGAGTTATGTATATCTATATCAAACAGTTTCCACCTCTAACAAACATCAGTGGCGAACAGATCAGCTGAATGTAAAGAAGTTCACTGACACTGAGGTAAGATATAAACAAACATTTTCAGACTTATTTATTGTGATGATCAAAGTGTTTGTTCAGATTTACCTTTTTTATGTTTTTGTCAAATAGTGCTTTGTTCTCGCGGTCATTTGAATTAGAGCACATGCTCTCTCTCCCTCTATCACACACGCAGCGCCTGAGGGAGACACGCAAAGCAAAGCTGGTTAAAATTAAACTGATACGGGTTCAACTGGAGGATAATGAATTAAACTGACTACAGAGAGCACTTCAGAGTGAAAACAAGCAAATCCTGGGCATTTAAGGCAATTTACAAATCCCGGTCAGACTTTTTTAAAGTCCCTTTCAGGGGTAAGGATGTATTGTCACTCTAAACAAGCAGATATTACAGCTTTTCCTACTTGCATGACAACCTGTGGACATTTTCCCCGCTTCCTTTGGTGAATGTTGTGCTTTATTGATAGCATGAACACCGGGGCAGGCCAATGCTCTGACATCACGATCCGCATATATCTTCTCCCTTGTAACGAACATTATCCATAACAAGCAAATCAAACATTAAACATGATTGTCATTAGAGGGCTGTGGCACGGTGGAGGGTGGGACCGGGGCGTGATTACGCACGCCCGGTTCCGTATTAGGCTAATTAAGCCGTCAAGAGGGATAAAGGCCACTCGCAGACGGCGATCGAGAGAGAGAGCTCAATTACGGACATGTTCGTTATCTTATGTGTTTGTCTTTTGAGTTTTCCATTAATCCTTTAGTTATTTGTCAAGCCGGTTTCTCGCCTCTTCCTTGCCCATGACTATGATCTGTTTTACATTGGTCTTTATCCCTCTTAACGGCTTAATTATCCTAATACGGAACCTTTCGTGCGTAATCACCCGCCCTCCACCGTGCCACAAGGGCTAAATGCAACTGTCGTATCCGCAGGTCGGAGACGGTAAACAGTGATGTTTTCTCATGTCAGTCATTGACAATATATGAGAGGTTGGGCATATTAAAATGGCCACTCGAACACTTCCAGTGGCTTCACCTCCTGCTGGCACACACTACCAGAGTTGCAACCAGGGTGTCGCTAGACCCCTTTTACTGGGGCACGTGCCCCAGTATAAATCTGCTGTGCCCCAGTATAATCTCAAGTTTGAGTTTTAACAATTTACTTATTTATCATTCCATTCATTTAGATTGATAATACCAGAAAAAAGTAATGGATAAATCTAAATGCAATCCAGTAACCCACCCAATCAATGCTAGTAAGAATTAACTCCTTATGAACCCAGTCAGGAAGGGAGTTTATTTATAATGAAGTGCTTGTGATTTTCTGGAATTATAATGGCCTGAATGCAGGCGGTTGTGTAAATGATGGGGAGCCTGTAAAGGGAGGGCATAAGTATACATATATATGGCCAGTGAATAGCAAGTGCTCTAACGTTACGTGTAGAATGTAAAACCTTGCAAATGTGTTTTGTGAGGACCATCCTGCTGCAAAACATATGTCTTGTAAGGACACACCATTCATCCATGCCCATGAGGAGGCCATGCATCTAGTTGAGTGTGCTTTAACACCAATTGGGCAAATCTGACCCTGTGATTCATAAGCCAGTGTAATTGCATTGACAATCCAGTGTGAAAGTGTTTGCTTGGAGACGGACATTCCTTTTGTACATCCTCCATAGCATATAAAGAGCTGATCAGACAGTCTGGACTGGCAAGTATGCTCAATGTATGCTTGTAGCGCTCGCACAGGGCATAACAAATGCAATTATTGTACTTCATCTAAATTAAATGGAGTAGGGAAGAAGGCCTGAAGGTGAACCACCTGCAATTTGAAGGGTGTGGTCAGGACCTTTGGTACATAGCCTTTCCTGGGTTTGATAGTGGCTCTTGAAAGACCGGGGCCAACCTCCAGAGATGAATTGTCTATTGATAGTGCATGCAGGTCACATACCCATTTTATTGAGGCCAGAGCCAGCAGTAGTGCGGTCTTAATGGAGAGCATGCGCAAATCAACACAGTCCAAAGGCTCAAAGGGGGACCTGCGAGAGCTTTTAGAACTAATGTTAAGTCCCAAGTCAAGAATGTAGCCGGCCGAGGCGGGTTTAATCGTCTTGCTCCTATAAGGAAGTTTATGATTAAATCATGCTTGCATATAGATGCGCCGGCTTCATGTGCTTGATACGCAGATATAGTTGCCACATACACTTTGAGTGTTGACGGGGTGAGTCTTGCGTCTGGGGCAGTATACTGGATACTTGCTATGTAAGAGACACCAATCAGTGAACACCTTCCATTTTAGTGTGTAGAGGCTTCTTGTGGATGGTACTCTGGCTTGTAAATGGTGTTCATGATTGAACGCGTCAGTTCAGGTGAGTGTAGTGCGCCCCTTTCAGGGGCCACACATGCAGGTTCCACTGCTGGGGCTGGGGATGCCAGATTGTGCCTCGCGCCTGAGAGGAGATCCCTCCTCAGTGGTATTTCCCATGGTGAGCAAGCTGTACAGCATCTCCATAATTTCTGTAAACCATGGCTGGTTGGGACATTTCGGCGCAACTAATAGAACCGTTTCCTTTTCCACTCTGACTTTGCATAATGACAGAGGGAATAAGGCATACCGGGGGAAACATATATTTGCATTTTGCCCGTCATTTGTGTGCATTGCATCCATTCCCGGCGGGGCTTGGGACTTCTAATAACAGAGGGGACAGTGGGCATTCTCCACTGAGTCAAATAGATAGTTTTCTGCTTTGCCAAATATTTCCCAAATCCGCAGTATAGTTAGAGAATGAAGTCTCCATTCACCTGGTATCACCCCTTAGCATGACAGTAGGCCCACGCCGTAATTCAGGCGGCCTGAGACATATGTCACTCTCAGGGAGAGATGATGCTCGACACAATCAAAACTAGGTGGTACTTTATGCAGGTTATGCAGGCATATTACTGCAGACACCTTTTTGAGGTATGTTTTTGTAGGTAATTAGTTTTTATATTGCTGGAACCATTCATTGAGGCAAGATTGTTCAGGTTCCTCTGGGGGAGACCACTCAGATTGAAGCTCTTCGACTGCCCTTGATAGGACATGGAGCATCTCCCTGTCAGTGGCGTGTGCACATTCCTCGGCATCACTGGGGGAGGGTGGCAGCAACATCCACTGACCACTCACCTGATGAAGCAAGAGACATGACATTATTACAATTATCCCCAGTGTCAGAACCGCTACACGAGATGAGGTCACCCACTCTTTCAGTAGGTCGGAGCTCATCTCGCACATAGCATATTGGAAAACATGCGCTACTGAAAGATTGAGTGGCTCGCTGGGTGTGTGCCGCCACAAGGACAATCTCAAAGTCCACCTCTAATACACTCAACGTTTGCTTGTAGCACCCGCACCCATCCTGCTGTGAAGGACCATCCTGCTCAACCTCACGGCCCCGCCGTGCCTCCTCATGTGATTCCTCGTGTAACAGAAGAGGCGGGTGAGAGGGCTTGTGAGGCTGAATCATCCCTCAGAACGAGGGTGATTCATTAGCGAAGCGTCTTGAGACTCATGCCATCACAGTGAGGACAGTCTGTCTTCATGAGAGCTGAATCTGCATGAGTGTGACCCAGACAGTAAATGCAGCTCTCATGCTGATCTGACGGCAGGATGTGCCTCTCGCACAAGGAACGCTTACGGAACTAAATCTTTAAAATGATGCGAACATGTAAATGACTCTTTTAGATATAGAAATATAGAAATGGATATATATTTATATTTATATCTAACAGTATACAATACACAATATAAAATTGCTTTGTAAGGATACACAAACACTGCCGAAGCGCTGCGGGGAATCAGGATGCTGAGACCCATTCACCAGCAAAGCGTCAGTCGGTGAGGTGGTGTGATGATTGCCGGAACACTGCAGGGGAGTGGAAACTTTTCCCGTGAAGGTTCCACCCACTGACTCGTGTATATCGATGGCAAAGGTAGAGGGCTTATAGACAAGAGATGATTGCTGTCTTGAAGGAAGTAATTCTGAGGAAATGGTGTCTGTGCACCTGTTTTTATAGCGGTCAGTTCCGCGCACTCCCCATATGAGTTAATAAATGCAATGTCAAGTGTACTGAGTCATAAGGGAACTTAATGAGTTTCAAACGTTTGCCAATTATGTTAGCTAACTAGTTATTAATTTATAGATACAACACTTCTGCATTTATAAAGTTAGAGATAGCTCAGCTAGTTTCACAAGCTAGCAAAAAACTCAGCCATTATAGCTAACAACTCTGCCTAGCGACCATTGCTTACCTAGCAACAAACTCTGCTCATTCTGTGACCTTTTAGTCTAAAGCCATTTCATCTGAGGTCGTTTTGCCTGACGTTGGATAATGCAATTCCATAGACTTACTTGACTGACTTACTTTTCCTTATGTGTAATGTGTAATGTAGAAGAATGCAAATGTGAAAAAAGTTTTCTCTCCGGATTTGTTATTTGCATATACAGTGTAAAACATGTTTACCTTTCCCAGTACTTGTTGCAGTGTAGGAATAGTTGGTTAAGCAAGGGAAGTTTGAATAGTGCATTGTGTTGCACACTTCTTGCACGCAGAATGTTTTCATGAAAGAAAAAAGTAATATGAGTAATAGGGGGCCTGTAAATACAGATTTATGTCGAGCAATGCTCCTGGTTGCAAATAGCAATGCTCCTGGTTGAAATAACTAAAATAATCTACGCTGGTTTGGTTAAAAAAGCAAAAAATTTTAACACAAGGAACAAATTCTTGGTATATATATATATATATATATATATATATATATATATATAAATAACAGTTAGTTCCGGTCCTCAAATCTGATTGGACGAGAGACGTTCCATGAGCACTGATGGTCTGAAAGGATCAGCACTCTGACGCTTCACTGTGTATATCACTCCACTTGTGTTTGTGCCATTCTATACTAAGGCCTAAGAGCAGTGCATATCTGTTAGGAGTTACTGTCTTTATTTTTGAAATTACATGTGTTAGCCAGCAGGTGGTGGCAAAAGATAATTTTTGTGTGTAATATGAGCCAGTTGGTGACGTAAATTTAATCCGTTAGTCATTGTTTACATAGAACAGCGCTCTGTGATCGCTCATATTACCACTATATTACTTAAGCTAGGGAATTGTTTTAAACGGCTTTATATGAACAGTTTCAAGATTAAGGCTCTTTGCTGCTGAGAGACACAAAGGACTGTTAGATTACAGAACTTACTGAATTTCCACATTGGATTCAAACTGTTTAAAAATGGTGGAGGACATCGCTCTTTCTATAGTGATCGACTCTTGCGGCTACCACGAAATAGTGAGAAATACCCCCTCTTGGATACTATTTTTCCAGTGAGAAAGCTGACCTTCAGAACACTGACAGCATAATTCAGTTCAATTCAATTCAATTAAAAGGGGCTTTATTGGCATGAATGTAAACAATACAATATTGCCAAAGCAGAGGCTGTGTAAAAAAGAACTCTATAATTACATTTAGTTTAAAAAGTTTTACAAATATAAAAATAAATACACAACAGGTTCAGAACTGCTGAAGACCACAGTGTTTAAAAAAGTGAAGAGCACTGACACATAAATGAATATACACACATAAACTGAGGGTCACTGTGGTGAACATTGGGGTGACACATACAATATTCACCCACTGTCTCTCTATATATATGTCCCTTGTATCTTGAAATTTTGGGCAGTGAAGTAGAAAGTGCACCTCTGTCTCCACCTCACCTGTCGTACAGTGAGCACACACCCTATCTTCTCTAGGTAACCATGTTTTTCTGTGTCTGCCTCTCTCAATGGCGAGACTGTGCTCACTGAGCCTGTTTCTGCTTTGTATCTCTGACAGTCAGGAGATACTCTTCCAAATTCATACTTTGATTTTAGAGTCTGATAATATTGTAATTTGCTTTGTGTTTTAGTTTCTTTATCCCAATGTTCCAAATAGGTGATTTGAGATTGTCTGATGATCTGATTTATTCTGATGTTTGTTTGCAAAGCAGTGCTGGTCTGAGGCTGGTTAGTGTTAGTAGTGTTAACCGGGTTGGTGAGTCTCAGAACCAGCCGACTGAGGGGACTTTTTTCAGGGATCAGTTCTTGGGTTTGTAGCGCTTTATAATGTAGCGATTCTGCGGGACTTGATTTTAAATGCATCCAAAAATTTAGAGATATTTTTTGTATGTTAATAATCAATGGGAATCATCCTAATGCTGCCCTGCATGCATTATTGGGTGTTTTCCTTTGTAATTTCAAAATTAATTTGCAGAATTCTGTGTGTTGGGCTTCTGTTGGATGTTTGTCCCATCCAGTGTAGTTCTGATCACTGAGTGGACCCCATACCTCACTTCCATACAGCGCCATGGGCTATATGACACTATCAAAGATCTTACACCCAGATTGGAATTGGTAATTCAGTATTATATAACTTTTTCTTAATATCGTATAGAGCTCTTCAAGCTTTTACTTTAAGTGCATTCACTGCCTTACTGAAACTCCCTGATGCAGGGATAATCAGCCCAAGGGAAGTATACTGCATAGTGTGCTCTAGTGCGGTGCTGCCTAGAAAGAACTGGTATCTGTGTTCCTGACATCTGGGCTTTTTCTGAAAGACCATAATATTTGTCTTCTTCAGGTTTACTGCCAGGGCCCAGTTCTGGCAGTAGTTCTCCAGTAGGTCCAGATGTTGCTGTAGTCCCTGTGGGGTGGGTGACAGCAGCACCAGGTCATCTGCATAGAGCAAAAACATGATATCTTTGTCTTGCAGAGTGATTCCAGGGGCTGTAGACTGTTCCAACTGCACTGCTAATTCATTAATGTAAATGTTGAAGAGTGTTGGACTCAGACTACACCCCTGTCTCACTCCTCTTTCTTGGGTGAAGAACTCTGTTTGTAAGTTGCCAATTCTTATTGCACAATTGTTGTCTGAATACATCGATTTGATGATGGCATAAACTTTACTCCCTACACCACTTTGTAATAATTTGTAATATAGTCCATCATGCCAAATAGAATCAAATGCAAATGTAGGGCGTAAATGTGGTCCGTAGTTCTATAATTTGGAAGGAATCCAATCTGACTCTTGCTCAGGACATTGTGTTCGTCAAGGAAGTTTACAATTCTATTATTTAAAATACTACTCAATAACTTCCCCAGATTACTGCTCACACAAATGCCTCTGAAATTATTCGGGTCCAATTTGTCCCCACTCTTGTGAATTGGGGTAATAAGTCCTTGGCTCCAGATGTCAGGGAAACAGCCTGAACTAAGTACAAGTTTGAATAATTTGAGCACAAGCCGTCTGCAGGTCAGGTGTGCTGTGTTTAAGCATTTCACCTAAGATGTTGTCAGCACCACAAGATTTTTTTGCATTTTTGGATTTTATGTTTTTGGACTTATTGATCATATGTGATTGTAAAGTCAAGTGGATTTTGTTTAATTTTTATTTTGTTTTCATATATTTGTAGTTTATGTTTGACCTGATTATAATTCTCATTTAGTTGTTTTGGTGGGATTTCTTTATATAAGTTTTCAAAATGTTTTTCCAGATTTCTTCATTTTGGATTGGCAAATCTTGTTCCCTTTACAAAAAGCTTCACTTATGATGCTGCGCTGAGAAAAGCACTTTGGGAACATCTATAGTTGTGACCTTGAAGATTTCGAGTTACCCACCTCCGAGCATTCCGGGTATGATAGTAAATCAGTGGAGGAATTACTACTCGACATGGTTACTCGTGTGGCAGCCAGGCTTCAGTTAGACTGGCCACGCCAACAGGAGACCCCCAAATGCTCCAAGTTGGAGGAAAGATTTCTGTCTGGTGGCCAGGGAAAGGGAACGCCTCATGACTCCCTTCCCTTCTTTAATGACCTCCATGACGAGCTCTCTCGCTCATGGAGGAAGCCTTATACTTCCAGTGTCCACGTGCCCACGACGTCGATATATTCGACTATCGTGGGTGCTGAGACACGGGGGTATTTCGATGATGCTGCGGGTTGAGGAGACACTTGCGGGTTATCTCTCGCCGGGTTCGGCATCATCACTGAAAAGACCCTCCCTCCCCACAAAGCCATGCAGGACTACCTCCATACTAGTGGGGAGGGCTTATCAAGCAGCGGATCAGGCTGGTGCAGCTCTGCACACTATGGCAGTGTTACAGGCATACCAGGCTGATCTGCTGAAGGACATGAGTGCAGGTACCACGCTCGACGATGAAGCTTTCTCTGAACTTCGTCAAGCCACAGACCTATCTCTCCGTGCAACCAAGCAGACAGCCCGTGCCATTGGCCGGTCTATGTCTGATTTGGTCAGCATGAAGAGACACCTATGGCTCAACCTATCGGGCATCAAGGACAAAGATAAAGCTTTCGTCCTTGATGCCCCAGTTTCGCCTTCTGGCCTATTCAGGGACGCTATGAATACAGTTATCTCCAGGTTCCAGGAGGCAAAGAGCCACGAGGAAGTGGACCTCTTCGCCTCTTCTCAGACAGCACAATGTCCCCTCTACTTCTCTCTGAGTCACCCAGCCCCCCTGGGTCTGGACACAATGGCGCCTAAATGGCCCAGAATGCGTCTTGGCCAGAGTTTGCCAGCAAGGGTCTTGCCTCTTAATGATAGCGCCGCGCTGGCCAAACAGGGTATGGTTCTCGGAGATAATGTCTCTCCTCGACGGCTCGCCTTGGGCGTTTCCGAACAGGAGGGACCCTTCTGTCTCAGGCATAGGGGACAATATTTCATCCCCGGGCCGAGCTGTGGAACCTTCATGTTTGGCCCCTGTGGGGTACCAACTGAAGGACACAGGGCTTTCACCTGAGGTTATCGAGACAATTTTAAGTGCTAGGGTGGGCCGAATCACAGCAGTGCTGATGTAGGGCCATATAGCACTCTTGCTCGTGTGATATTAGATTCAATATTAGATTAGATTCTCCGAAAATATATTTTTTTTTTAATCCAGCATTTGACCATGATGTATTTTCAGCTCCCATGGCATTATGGGATGGGAATGTGTCTAGTCAATCCACACTTCAGGATCTCACCGGAAATAGGAGGTCATCCGGGTATTTTTTCACTTACTTATATTTTCTGACACACTTCTCTATTGCCATACTGTTTTTAGCATATTATATACTGTAGTAGGTAATTATGGATATTCGGACGCTTTCAAATCAAAATCAAATCCCTTTATTGTCACTCAACCATATACACAAGTGCAACAGGGGGTGAAAGTCTTGGGTGCGGTTCCAAGCGACATAGCAGAATGACAATTACAATAAACATCTGATTAACACAAAACACAATTTACACATCTTGTTACACAACATAATATACAATATAAACCTAATAATGTGCTTTTGTTATATTGTTAGGTTATTAAATATACAGTAAGTGCAGCATTGCTCGTCATATTGATATTGCCCAGTACAGGCAAGATTATGTAAAACAAATAAAAATGTCAAGATTTGTTAGGGTATTTGCACTTAATATGCATATAATGCTTTAATTTCTTACTCAAATAAAGCCTAGAAAACTGGATATTTTATTTTGTAACAGAATCAAACCGCAGTCTATATAAATTAACTAACAAAACAACAAAAAGATCTTATCAATATTAAAGTATATGTAAAAAAAATCTAAATGTTTGCTTCAAGTTAATTAAAACAAAAAATAACACAATGCGCAAGTATTCACACCATTGCTTTGACACATCGAAATTACTTCTGAAGTAACAAGCCTTCACATGTTTCATGTGATTTCACGTGAAAATTCAAATATTTATTTCTGGATTTTGAAACATCCCCACTCAATTTCCATGGAAACACTGCTTCAGTTGACCAAAGAACATTTTAAGTAGAAAAGTGGCAATGTTCTAGGAAAATACCAAGAACCTTGTTTAAGGTGGAGTAAGCAATTCCTGAGAAAGACTTGATATTTGAACTCAACAACCAAACAAACACACCAATCCCTTCAATGTTCCTTCAGAAGTTCCACCCCCCAAATTCATGCACACGCAATAGTTTTGTTGGATCGGTCTGTTCCACTTTTGTTTATATTCCCATTTAAAGAGCCAGGGCTGTGTACAAACACCGGGATTGACTGCTAACAGAGATATTTGCGGAATTTGACAAAAATTGTATTGGATTAAAATTACTTATTCCACCTTTAAATTAGCAAAAATTTCTGGATTTTTTACCTTTATAAGTACTTATAAGCTGGGACGTAGAGCAGGGTATATGCAGGTATATAGCGTATACCCACTTATTTATCAGTCACATTGCGTATACCCACTTCTAAATCCCCTTTGATGTGCATCATTCAGTAATGTCCTGCATTAGCCAAAATCATGACAATCCAGCACATGAGTAGCTAATCCAATCACATGTGAATAAATGCAAATATACCTTAAAACACCCAGTAAAGAGAGTCATGCGATCAGGGCCGAGGCACCAGCTTGAAATATGATTGTGCAACTCCAAATGCCACCACTGGATAAGAGCACTGTCAATCACATCATTTTGGCAATGCTCGATGCCATGTTAAAATATGGCCTTTGTAATATTTAATGAATTAGGAAAGAAGAAGCAAACTACTCAAACAAATTTTTTTTTTCAGAATTACAAATGACCTTGCAATGCTACATCGCCAAGCACCAAGCACCCCTGCCTGTGCCCGCTCCGTCCCTCGCCCCAGGCAGAGAGGATGCTGACAGAGATGCTGTCTCTTCAACTACAACTTTGAATGTAGTCATCGAAGACATCAACCAAGGTGAGCACTTTTTAATAGCAGGACCTTGTAAATTATGTTAATAACATATGTCAGGGCTCGAAAATACCATTTGCCCATCACTGTATGTCATGGAAGAAACAGTCAGTCACACATAGGAGTAGGATAAATTGAGAATCAATTTTTGGGTTTCAAATAGAGATCACGATTCTGAACAGACAATTAGGGATGGAAAAATGAAGCCTCTTGAAGCTTTTATCTGATTGTTTCGGGATAAGATTCAAAGCATCTTGTTGCAGCTTAAATTTATAGCAGCCATAAAATTGAGTGCACAGCTCTGATGTTTTATCCACTAATCCATTTATCCGATAAATGTGTTCAGTTTTCTCATAATATAATTCACATATTATAGTGTGGAAATAAATTTAATGTAACAACAACAACAATAATAATAATAAGACCTACAGAGGCAAGTAGTCTATATGGCTTATTTTATGGTTTTTGCATTTGGCAGACACTTTTATCCAAAGCGACTTACAGTGCACTTGTTACAGGGACAATCCCCCCAGAACAACCTGGAGTTAAGTGCCTTGCTCAAGGACACAATGGTGGTGGCTGTGGGGATCAAACCACCGACCTTCTGATTAACAATTATGTGCTTTAGCCCACTACGCCACCAACAATCCACATTATATTTATATTTATGGGGTTTTTATAAATGTTTTTTTTTTTTTGTAAATGAACTTAAACCCATAGTGTAGTGGTCTTGTGTTAAACATTTTGAGACACAAAGTGAAGCATTCTTGTGGCTTATTTTTCGTTGATCACGTGTTTCTCTGAAAACAATACGTGCTCCGGCACGGAGCTTCATGAGAAATTGCGCTGCAAACTCGATACATGCTGTGAATCGACTCGGGTTACTTGACTGTAACCCCTGTTCCCTGATAAAAGTGGAACAAGATGCTGCCCAAGTAACCACCTCGAGTAATTCCTCAGCCAATTTATTATTGTGCGTGGAATGTTCAGAGTTTCAGCGCCCCCCTCGTGAACCGAAGAGGCACCGAAGTGCGCTTCAGGCTTACGAGAAGGATTAGCTGGATCTGGGGAGAGAGCGAGCTATAGGTATGGACCCGTCTCTCGCTCCATAGTCAGATCTACACTACCGTTCAAAAGTTTGGGGTCACTTACTCATTCTTTATTTATTTATTTATTTCACATTTTAGAATAATAGTAGTCAGCAAAACTATGGAATAATAGAAATGGAAATATGGGAATTATTTTGTGACCAAAAAATCCAAAATAAATCCAAAACTATGTAATATTTTAGCATCTTCAAAGTAGTCACCCTTTGCCTAGATTTTGCAGACATGTACTCGTGACATTTTCTCAACCAACTTCTTGAGGAATCACCCCGGGATGCTTTTTAAACAGTATTGAAGGAGTTCCCATCTATGTTGGGCACTTATTGGCTTCTTTTCTTCATATTTTGATCCAAGTCATCCATTTCAAAAACTTTTTTTTTTTTTAGGAAATTTTAGATTTGTAATTAAATAAATGTATATGTTTTGGCAGAATAATATTTTGTCTACAAAGTTAATTTCAAACTTTTAAGCATACACCTTCAGATCAAAAGATTTTTAAGATCATGAGAAACATTTCAGACAAGTGACCCCAAACTTTTGAACGGTAGTGTATGCGCTGGCTCTTGGATGTAAGCAAGACGAGTGCAAAATATTTTGACTGTAAACAGATTGCAATGCTCTCACCTGCCCCGCTCCAATGCAAGAGCAGCATGCTCTTCCCCCAAACGCACAAAACAAAACTGGTGTGTGTCCGTTTCAGCCATAGAGCGTAAACATGGAACACACACCGTATGCTTTGTTTATCAGTCATTCTTTTTCTTCTTTGTTTTTAAAGAAAAGAGAAAGGCTTCTGAGCAGGATATAGAAAGTTCTGACAGTCAAGAATCACAACACACACAGAATGATCTGAAGACAAAAGATCTGATGATGCACCTGTGACACATTTATTTATAGCCCTGCAACAGGTGCATCCAATGATGTCACCAGCAGAGGCTATAAATTCTGGTCAATTTCATTGACATGTTGCACACATATTCACAGCTGGCCACACCTAAAGTTGTTCCCAAACGTTAAATAAGTGCAACATCAAAGTGTAGCTTTTTGACAAGGAACTTCAGTGTCATAAGTAACATCATTACAGACAACTAAACAAAATAGAATGTAATTTACTAGAGGTTCTAACCAAATTTTAATTGCTGCAGTGTATTGAATTTTTTTTTATTTGAATTATAAAAAAATAAAAAAAATCAGTTTTAATTAATGATTTAATGACTAACACGTAGATACTTCACTTGTTTCATTACTGGATGATTTAGTATTTTTGAATTAATTTCTTGAATGCATGATTCAATGACAAATACATTTAGATTACTCGTTGTTTGTAAAATTCTTGTGTCAATGAACTAAATTAAGTAATGTTCAGGTTATGATATTTTTTTCCATTGTTACATTTATAGCCTATAATTCAATCACTCATGTTGTTGTTGTTGTTGTTTTTGTAGACACCAGTAGTGACTAGCCAGACCTGTGGACAGCCAAACAAAAAGAAGATTTTAAATCCAAGAACCCCTGGTTAGGATACAAAAACGTTATGGGTAAATTTAGGTTTGTTTTGGCAGCTTCTAAAACAGTGGACACAGTGTTTGTGTGTTTGTATGTATGTGGGAGACATGGACACTACACACATACAAATATGAATACAGTAGTTACATTGTTTGATTATGCTTCACAGGATATCTGATCTGTAGCAGTGTGAACTCCATTGGAATCATCAAGGAGCAAGGTGTATCTCTCTTGAAAGAGAATGGATGAACTTTGAAATTCAAGAGTCTGGCCAGGGAAGTAGAGAGACAAGTCTGTCAGTCTTGAGAAATAAGGTGAGGAAACATGCTGTGTCTAAGGCCCACAGTCAAGTTGTGAAGATGGCAGAACAACAGAAAGAAGCGGTCATTGAGAATGTGGTGGAGGCTATGACTGAGTCCTACATGAAGGAAACCAAAGCTATGTTTCAAACAGCCTATCATTTGGCCGCACTCATTTCTGACCATGAGAGCAGGAATTGAAAGGTATAAAGATGGGCTCAATACTTCATTCACGTTATAGTGCAAAACAAATAACCAAATTTGTTGCCAATGAGATGCAGAGCAAAATCGTCAGTAGCATAACAGCATCATCGAGTAAGATAGCCGTCCTAATTGAAGAGGCCTCTTCTTTAAGTCACAAAGCTGTCATGATAGTTTCAGTTAAAGCATTAAAGTTTCAGAAGAAAGCAATAAATTCATAATCCTTGAGCTTGTTGAACTGGAAAATCAGAGAGCATATGGCATAGTAGAGGGTTTACTAACTTGTTTAACTAATGCTGGCTTTACAGAAGATTGGCTTCTTGAAAACATTTGTCACTGATGTTGTCAGCATCATGTTAGGAAAAAAGTTATGCGTAGCAACCAGGTTGACCTTGAGATTCCCAAAGCTTTTTGATTGGCACTTTATGAAACATAGACTTGAACTGACTGTGTCAGATGCAGTTGAAACTCTGTCAATCACTCTAAAGCTTTTATGCACAAGCTGTATTCTCTGTATTGTATGTCAAACAAAGTGAGTGTGAACTCAAAGATGGAGCTGCTGATGTAGGCTCACAACTTACTTGCATTGGCGGAGTCTTGGATGTACGCTAGGTGGCCAGTAGCTTTCGGACTGTTCATGCTGTTTGGACATCACTGGGAGAGGTTTATTGGACCGTGTTCAAAGTCCTGAATTTCTTTGTGACCTTGGGTTCATGTATGACACACTCCATTAACTGTGTCCTGTTACAGGAGCTTCAGGCTCGTTCTATAACTCTCCTCAGAGCAGAGCATCTGCTGAAAAGCACAATCAGAGTGATACATTAATTAAAGAGAGTCCAGGTGAGAAATATGGTAAGGCTTTAGAAGCAAAAGAGAGTGGGGTGTATCGATCTATAGCCTTGAAAAGAAATACAAAGAAGTCTATCAATCCAGGCCAGTTCTTAAAAAGCCTGAAAAAGAGTGAATGGCCATCAAACCCCAGCATCCGCCATGCTGAAGAACAAGTTAAACGACTGTGAAAGCGATTTAACTTGTGCACAGACCAAGCACTGAATGGGATGCGGGACCTACTAGAAGAGCCCAACAGTGAGCCCAACGACCTAAAACCGCTCATTAACTCTATTAAAACATTCCCTGACAGCACAGCAGAGTGGAAAATGAACTTTAGTCTTATGAACAATATCAGCACAGACAAAAGGCTGTCCTACTGGTCTCAAACATATCAAACTTAATGATGATTAACATCAACGAACCCCCTACTTACAAGTTTGATCCTAGAAAGTAACATCAAGAACTGGTTGAAGAGCCACCGTGCAGCCTCTTCTGTGCGTTCTAGACAATGCAGTGTGAAAACCCCAGCAGAGAGCAAGTCTGTCTGGAATATACTGTAGTACAGGGATCTTGTGTTCAAAATCAGTTATTTGTTCAGATTTATATACTGTAAGTATTGCACTACATACCTACCTGAAGTTAAGTCCCATGAGCCAAAAATATGCACTTATTTATAAACCCTGCATTGGGTTGAGAGAGTATTTCACTGTGGTTTTCATAATCTCTAATCTCTGACTGAAACACCATGCTTGCCTCATCTTGAATATGTCTTATATTCATGCATTAGGCCTGTGTAGGACCAGTAATATTCGCAAAATGCCCCTTAAAGGTATAATGGTGGCACATGCTGGCTTACACTCTCTGTTGCAAATCAGCTGTTCCAATAGATAGTTTACTAAAGAAACTACTGCTGCAGACTACTTTCAAGGTTAAAGAATAGTTGTCCAATTTTAATGTGTGGATGGACTAAGGAATAAAGAATAGTTCATTTAAAATTCATAATTATGTAGTTGTCTCTTCCAAAAGTCTTTGGGCCAGTATTGATTGCAAAATCAAGCAGGAGAAGTTAAGTTACAATGTGCAAATACTACTGGCCAATTTTGGGGTGAACTAAATATGCAATACTAGTCTTCCATGTCACTGTTAATAACAGGGCGTTCATCCTTTGCTGGGCTGCTTAAAAAAAATGGGGGGCATAATTTAAGAGTGTACCCACATCTCCAGGCACTACTACACTACTGCTTATAAGGCACTCTGTGTTGATGAGTTAAAATGAGAAAAATTACACTGGTAATGAATACTTTTGTGGGGACTGTATTATTTCCTTCAACGCTTGCTTAAAGTGGATTTGAGATTATAATTAGCCTAATATGTGAATACAGCATATTCACACAGCACAAGCTGCAAAGACCTATCATTTTTTCTAAAATAATTCCCTTTTTTGTGCATAGCTTGAATATTGCTATTATTTAATGAAACTGCAGAGAAAACTGCATAGTAAATTTTCAAGTCCTTTCATTTCTAAAATAATTATTTCTCAGGCAATATAAGATATGTGCTTTCATTATTTGTTTATTTAGGGGCTCGCTTTTACATTGACAAGACTGCATGAGGAACCTTGACACAATCTCTGAGGTAGTGATTATGATCACATGGTCGCGTTTTCTCATTGGTGTGGTGTAGTAAAACAGCATTCACTATTCTTATTGTTTGGTTTGGTTTGGAACATTTGCTTGCTCTAAATAGAAAATAACCTTTAATATTCATAAACAAAAGGGCATAGAATCAAAGCAAGCCAACAACATCAGAGGAAGTCATTTGAGGAAGGAAGGATTTAAGAACAGTGTCAGAGGTTAAACACCCTGTGCCTTTTACTGCTCTCATTTCAATCACCTCACAGGATTGCACAAGACAGAGTGCCTTATTTGTTGTTTTATTGAACTATATGCTGTGCATAATTCATGCATGATGTACAGACGATACTGTATCACATATGCCAATTCTTAAGAACATGTTGAACTGTTGTGTTCAAGTTGTTATAAATTGGTAAAGTGAATCGACATGACCCAATCTCCCAGATTTCCCCAATTCACCCTATAAATTGGCACTAATATAACTGTGTACTTGAAAGGTTATATGTGAAAAGACAAGGTCTAATCTGGCACCACTTGCTCATCTAAATATCTTCAAACTCTCCCCATCATACCACAAGCTTTGCCATATGTACGGTATTACATATCACTCAGAAACAGAATTGAAATAAAACACATAAAAACACAAATTAAAATGTGAAGATCTGAATGAGAGTAAATTCACTCCATAAGTTCTGAATTGAAACAGGCATGCCTTCATCATTCACTCTGACAAGTTTTCTCTTTTATAAGTATTCTGGACACGATATCTTAATCATGCAACACTCCTCCTGTAACCTTTACTCATTCTTAAACCAGCATGTGTTCTACCATCAGCTGAATTCTCAAAACTTTGCTCTGTGACCAAGTGTGTTAGATTGTTTTCCTGTTTCCCGAGGCATACATCCTTTACCCTTGCATCACAATTTCGCTGCTCAGGATAATTTGTTCTTGGTTGGAAGTCTCTGGTTTGGCATTATTGATGAGGTTGCATTGCCGTTAGAAGGACAGTAAGGAAGTGCAGGTCAGCCAAAAATGCTTACAAAGCATCTTCAAATGCCCAGGGGTGCCTGGGAGGTATAAGGGATCTCCATCCTGGACAGCTGTCCACACTCTATACCTCAGGGGTTTTGCAAGGACTACTAACTCAGTGGCTAAATATGTGTGTTGTGTGTGTGTGCACTACTCACGATAATATTTTACATCAAAATTAAAGGAAAGAAAAATCATTATCATTACTCTTAAGGCAATAATGCTAATAAATATACTGTATTAATAATTTTTATTATAAAAAATTGTAAATGCTTGAATTTGTTGTATTAAATTATGCTTTTTTATGTATATACTGTGCATACATAAATATATCCAAGGAATAATTGATGACAGACCATTGAAAAATAATGTACACCTGACATGGTAATGCCTCGGGTGTGCATTATTTTTCAACAATTCAATAGGGAGAGTGTGTTTCCCAAAGATATTTCAGATAATATAGAAATTGTTGTTTTGATACAGCTCAAGCCTTTGTTGCTAGTTTTAAAAACATTACTTTAGAACTGGCAACAGAGGATGCACTGCTTTTCGGCATTGGAGTATAAAGGTAGTGCGTGCGTGTGCATGTTCATATGTGCGTGAGCGAAAGAGAGAAACTGAGTGAGATCGAGATTTGAATTGCCTGTGTTTAAAGTGGCTCTCGTCAGGATTAACAAATTGCCAAAGTGTAAGTTTAAGTCTCAGCAGCAGCTAGTGTCGTCGTTCTTGAATATAGCTTTTATATAACTTAAACAACTGTTTACAATCACAGAGAGTCGAGGGGGAGCACTGACTTTGCTACCATGAGAGTTTGTGTGAGAGTGAAAAAAGGGGGAGGGGTACCGCGGTGCATTTTTCCACTATGTGAGGCTGATTAGGGCGAAATACATAGAAACATTAAACGTTATTTTGGATAATAGAAACTTTATCAATTAAGTCGCGGGGATGCAGCTCTATTTGTTGGTCGTGACTCGAGTCTCAATGTGTGTGTGGGGGGGTGTACGTGCGTGCTTGTGTGCACACGTTAATGCGCGTGCGTATGTATGTGAGACGATGGAGAGCAAGGACTCGTTTTAACCGAAATGGAAAGAAATGTAGGGTATTTAGACTTTGTTTGACATTATTAACCGATTTACTTTTACCAATGGCTTTGTTTTAACTGTTTATTTTGTTGTCGTAGCCTGTAGAGCTCTTTGAAATAACTGAAATAATTTGGCAAAGTGATATGGAACCTTTATATGGTCAAGACCTGTAACTACTTCATAGCCATGCGTTTACTTGAAAAATAATAGACCTTTTTCACAGATTGTGATGATGAGTTTCCAACTTATTCATCAGCATAAATCTCACAAATTTTTTTATATTATACATTTTTTAAAGAGTGTAATTTATAACATTATAATATATAACCCTGGAATTACTTTTAAAAAACAAATTACCACAGCAAATTACCACAGGTTTCTTTATTCTTTATTTTATAAGACGCATTTTATCATTTAATAAAGATAGATAGTACAGACATGTAGCACAGACAGGACTTGCAAATGACACAAGAGAGAATGCAAAGAACATTTAAACCAGTTGCTGAAAAATTGAGTAGCCTACAATTAATTAACCCATAGTGCAAAAGGACAGCCTAGTGTACCATAGCCTACCACACACACTGTCCCAACTGTAGTTAGTGACAATGGCAATGAAATTAGTAGGATGATGAAGAGCAGGTGTGTAACAGGTCAGTCAGTGTCATTGCTCACTTGTGATATGTACTACTGGGTGTAAACACTGTTTTCTATTCAGATACACATTATCATAAATATCCTTTACCAGCATGATCATTTCTTACAAAGCAGTTGACCATGACAGGCTGCATTTAAAATGCATTTAAAAGAAGGAATCAATCATGTCTGAACTTTATCCCAGATTTTTGGATTTCACATCCTGTCTTATTGGCAATTATATTTGCCAGAAGGCATAATAACTAAAGGGCATTAATTTGTTTGATCCAGAGGTTTCAGGAAGGGTATTACTGGTAATTATAGAACCTTCACCTCATTGATTGCTTTCAACTACTCACTTGTTGAGTCCATGTACAGCCAAGTGCTCCCTATTTTGAGCCAAAACAAACATTTTTCAGAATGGGGTACTTCATGAGTGATTATACCTTTTATTGGTCCAATTAATGGTAATTCTAATGGATGACACACATATAAAGAAGCTTACACGTCAGTAAATACAGAAAGGAAATGGTCTTTCTAATAAACATGCTAATCAATTTCATTTCGGGTTTCATTATTGGGGCATCATAGCCAATCTGACCTTTATTTAAATACATGAAATAATAGGTAAATGTTGGTAAATTGAGTGGTGGTGTTGTAGTGGGCTAAAGCACATAACTGTTAATCAGAAGGTCGCTGGTTCAATCCCCAGAGCCACCACCATTGTGTCCTTGAGCAAGGCACTTAACTCCAGGTTGCTCCAGGGGGATTGTCCCTGTAATAAGTGCACTGTAAGTCGCTTTGGATAAAAGCGTCTGCCAAATGTAAAATGTAAATGTAAAATGGTAATTATTGGGACTGTTCCCCTTCTGTCACTCACTTGACGTTGTGTCGAATGAAGTGACCAAGGGGTCTTCCTGGGATGCCAAATGTACCTCTGAACCTGAGAAAAGGCCAATGTCAAGTTGGCAGACAGAATTTGCATGCCCCGCCCCGGACATACGGGTATAAAGGTTGTGCAACAGCAAGCTGAGATTACCACTGTCAAATCAATCAATCAATCAAATAAAATCACTTTATTGTCACACTACTGTGTACACGAGTGCAACAGTAGGTGAAAGTCTTGTGTGCAGTTCCGAGCAACAGTGCAGTAATGACAGTGACGAGACATAAACCACTTTACAATAAACAACATATTTACACAACACAATTTACATAACAAATGTACACATACTTACACAACAATTTACATATCAAATGTACACAATACACACAATGTAGAATACACATACACTAGATAAGGGTATATAAATATATATATACACTAATTGAATTGGGAGCGAGAATATATTTGACAGAATGAAGATTAATAAAGTGCAGTGCTGATTGTTGATCGTGAGAGATCATGTGTTCAAAAGTCTTATTGCTTGTGGGAAGAAGCTGTCATGTAGTTGGCTGGTGCGGGTCCTGATGCTGCGATACCGCCTGCCTGATGGAAGCAGTGAGAGCAGCCCATAACTCGGGTGGCTGGTGTCTCTGATAATCCTCCAAGCTTTTTTCACACACCGTCTGTTATATATATCCTGGAGGGAGGGAAGCTCACCTCCGATGATGTTTCTGGCAGTTCGCACCACCCTTTGCAGGTCTTTGCGGTGGGCGGTGCTATTGCCGTACCAGGCAGTGATGCAGCCAGTCAGGATGCTCTCTACAGTACTGGTGTAGAACCGTGTGAGGCTGTTGTGGTTCATTCCAAACTTCCTCAGCCGTCTCAGGAAGAAGAGGCGCTGGTGAGCCTTCTTCACACTGTTCCACTCACCTCTACTGGCGATAAGCACTGCTGTTGGATCTACGGCGCATTTCCAGCTGGTGTTATCTCTCTCTGCACGCTGTGCAGTCCACACCCATGGGTGCTTCGACAGTGCTTTCATTGCCTGAAACAGTGTTTCTCCTCCTAAAAAGAGTTTATTTCCTCTAAAAGAGTTTGAGTTCCCACTCATAAAAGAGCAATACACAGCAGGCGTTGAACGTCCTTTTCAGGACGCGTCTTTTTAAAGATGTCTTCCGCCTGGATGCGGTTGATTTCTCTCCACTTCTGTCGGTCAGAAATCCTGCCTCGCGTGCCTGGGCTGCGATCACACGCAGGCAGCATTTTATGAATGGTTCATGTTCTCAGTGCGAGAACATAGCCATGGCAACATTGCTTGCGCAGTCTGAGGCTGACGCGTAGCTTTCCGCTGTGCTTTCCCAGCCGCCGTGAGCGCAAGGCTGGACTGGAAACCTCTGCCCCCCCCCTCACGGCTACTCGATCGGCTCCTCGGGTCAGGGCGCGCTCATAGCCAGCCTGCTCGCTGAGGGCATCCTCCTGCGGCTAAACAACAGGTAGCTCCACCTCAACCCGGGCCCAGCTCTTAGTCCCAGCGTCGAGCACCTCGCAGGTGGCGTATGCCCCCCGTCTACAGGACCCTTTCCAGGACCAGGAAAGCATCAAAGTGCTCCTGAGATGGACGACCCAGGCAGTCAGATATTCACTCTGGATCTGGTACTAAGACCACTCCGTCCCCCGGTGGAGAGCCGGGAGGAGAATCCTTGTTCCACATTCTCAATAAAGAGCGATTTCCTCACTCCCTGGGTCATCCAGCTGGTGCGCGCCGTTCTCACGGCACCCCGGCCCCAAAACTCTACAGTCCCAGCTCCCCAGACGAAGTTCCCTTGCCTCCGGCCTCGCGACTGCTCAGCCCCGGCAGGCCAGCGCTGACGAGTTCCTAAAACACCACTCTAGGACCTCTTCCTCAGTCTCTAACCCACCCCCTGCCGGGTGTGCAGAGCAAGGTAAGTGCTTGGAGTCTTTTCTCAGCACCCAAGCCTCGGGATGCTCTTCTGCCTTCCCACGCGCTATTACCAGCTCCCCCCACCGCGAAGCCCTGCCTGGCACGTCAAAAGCGATCGTCCCGTTAGTGCCCCCTGCACGTTTGGATGCATGGCTTTCACTTCCCAATCTGTCACGCTGGCTGGCCAGGACCATCCGACTCAGCTACTTGATTTAATTCGCCTGGCTCCCGCCTCGTTTCGGCGGTGTTCGCTCCACTTCCATGCCCGCCGAGAAAGCCAGAGACTTACGAGCAGAGATCACGACCCTGCTCCTCAAGGATGCGATAGATCCCGTCCCTCCAGCCAAGATGGAGAAGGGTTTCTACAGCCCTTACTTCATCGTACTCAAAAAAATCTGCAGGTTGCGGCCAGTCTTGGACCTGCGAGTTCTCAACCGGGCCTTAGACGGTCTCCCGTTCAAAATGCTCACGCAGAAATAGATTCTTACCTGCGTTTGACAGCTAGATTGGTTCACGGCGGTAGACCTGAAGGACGCGTAATTCCATGTCTCCATTCTGCCTTGACACCGACCCTTCTTACGGTTCATGTTCGACAGTCAGGCATATCAGTACAAGGTCCTCGCCTTCGGCTTGTCCCTGTCCCCTCGTGTCTTCACGAAGATTGCAGAGGCAACTCTTGCCCCACTAAGGGAAGTGGGCATCCGCATACTCAACTACCTTGATGACTGGCTCACTCTCGAGAGTTACTGTGCGCTCACAGGGACCAGGTGCTCAGGGACCTCAGCCGTCTAGGGCTTCAGGTCAACTGGGTAAAGAGCAAGCTCGTCCCGGTTCAGAGTATCTCTTTTCTCAGCATGGAGTTAGACTCAGTCTCAATGACAGCACGTCTCACCAATGAGCCTTCTCACTCAGTGCTCAGGTGCCTCGTTCTCTTCAAGCCCGGCACAGCGGTTCCTCTATGGCATCCTCAGCCGTGGCCATGCTGCTTGGGTTGATGCATATGAGACCGCTTCAGCACTGGCTACAGACTCGAGTCCCGAGATGGGCATGGCACCACGGCAAATACCGTGTCTGGGACAGACACGCTGGCACACAGCTGGCCCCGGGGGCTGCGCAAGTACACATTTCCCACAGTGAGCCTTCTTGTACCGGTGCTGTGCAAGATCAAGGAGGACGAGGAACAGGTCATCCTGGTGGCCCCTTACCCAGGCCTTGTTCTCGGATCTTATGATCCTCGTGACAGCACCTCCCTGGCAAATTCCCGTGAGGAAGGACCTACTTTCTCGGGGACGGGGCACCCTCTGGCACCCGCACCCAGACCTTTGGAACCTCCACGTCTGGCTCCTGGACGGGATGCAAAAGATCTAGTGGATCTACCACCTGCAGACATAGACACGATCAACCAAGCCAGAGCTCCCTCCATTAGGCAACCTTATGCCCTAAAGTGGCGCTTGTTCACGAATTGGTGTTCTTCTCGAGCCGAAGACCCACAGAGGTGCGCAGTTCGGTTAGTGCTTTCATTCCTGCAGGAGAGGCTGGATGGGAGGCTGTCCCCCTCCACCTTGAAGGTGTGTGTAGCTGCTATTGCAGCCCACCACGATGCAGTTGATGGTTAGTCCCTAGGTAAGCACAACTTGATTATCAGGTTCATGAAAAGGCGCCCGGAGACTGAACCCTCCCCTGCCTAGCCTGTTCCCCTCCTGGTATCTCTGTGGTCCTCTCGGGCCTTCAGAGACCCCCCTTCGAGCCGCTAGATTCAGTTGAGCTCAAGGCCCTCTCCCTGAAGATGGCCCTCCTGATCACGTTATCCTCCATCAAGAGGGTTGGGGAACTGCATGCCTTCTCTGTCAGCAACACTTGCCTGGAGTTCGGTCCGGCACATTCTCACATTATTCTGAAGCCGTGACTGGGCTACGTGCCCAAGGTTCCTACAACCCCCTTCAGGGACCAGGTCTTGAGCCTGCAAGCAAGCTTCCTCGGGAGGAGGCAGACCCAGCCTTCTCGTTGCTGTGTCTGGCACATGCTTTGCATATCTATTTGGATTGCACGCAGAGCTCTAGATGTTCTAAGTAGCTCTTTGTCTGCTTTGGCAGATGGCGGAATGGGAACGCTGTCTCCAAACAGAGGTTAGCTCTTCAGAGGTTAGAAGTTTGCTAGATTTTACAATCTCAGGGTTGAGTCGGTCTCATCCCGTGTTTTGCCAGGTCTGAGCCGGTAGAACTCTGTAATGAGGCACAACCGACCGGGTGATCTGCTTACACACACTTGTACTTGGGTCGGGCTCCATGGGCTTAGTTCCCTTTTCAGGCAAACTCCCCGTGATGTATTTCCCACGGTATGGTCACCCTGTCGGCGGACCCGCGTTTCCCTTGGGCAGCCCCACTGCCCCGGTCGCTGTACTTGTAGAGTCCCCCCTCATTAGGCTGGACCTAACACCGCGCCTTTTCAAACGTACAGCTTCACAACCCTCATTGTGTATTTGCAACGTTACCCCTCCCTAGACAGGGAAGAATGTTGCCTCCGCAGGGTCTTTTCCCCCTGAAAGAATAGGACAGGGAAAGACCGACTTCCCCTACGCATTTCATAGCGTTAAGATAGCCCCAGCCGATTCACGTCCTATGTAAGATATATAGTGAGAGAAAAGGTGCAGCTGCCCGGCTTGCTCCCATGCTAGTCATGCAGCGCCTGTTCCCCCCTCAGGGGTGCGGAGAACCTAAGGTCTAAGCACTAGACCTACCACTGTAAATGGCCGTACCTTATTTTCGGCTCCTCAGTGCAAAATCCTGACTGGCACTCGCTGCCCTGCTTCCCTTTATACCTGTATGTCCGGGGCGGGGCATGCAAATTCTGTCTGCCAACTTGACTTTGGCCTTTTCTCAGGTTCAAAGGTGCGTTTGGCATCCCAGGAAGACCCCTTGTGTCACTTCGTTTGACACAATATCTTGTTCCTTCCCTCGGGGAACGGAGGTTACAACAGTAACCATGACGTTTTTTTTTTTTTTTTTTTTACTATTTTTATTATTATTATATTTTTCAAGGTACTGTTAACTTATCAAGTGTCATGTATGGTATTTGTGTATCTCTTTGAAGTCAGTATACAGTAAGCATTATGTAAAGTACAAGCAAAAAGCACTTTTTGAACAGTGACATAGCTTTAAGCTGTTGAGATAAAAATGACAATATGTTGATACAAATACAAAATCTGTTTAGTTTCTGTAATATTTGTAGAAGAACATCTCTTCTGGGTGATGGTAAAGGTTAATATAGATTGGATATTAGATTTTTTATCTATAGTATTCATCTATGGATCTGTTGCATCTTGAGAGTGTGTAAACAGATACACTGTACAAGTTTAAATATTAAACCTGTAAGCCAACATCCATACTAATCCGGTTTTGTTTGAAAATGTTTCCATACTGGAAATGCAATTTACTCCACCAAAAACGCTGACTTTTAGTCAGAGACGTCCTTCATGACCACATACTTTGGAAAATTATAATATTAATACCCTGAAAACTGAGTTTTCAAACTGAAATGGATTAGTGTGGATCTGGCCAAATTTTATTATCTTTAATGGAAATGTGTTTTATCTTTCAAGTACAGTACGCAGAAACAAAAGTGAAATAAATATCAAATATTTCATAATATTATTTATTTATTTGTATTTATTTTTTAAGCGATTTTAGCCATTCTAGAATTTCCACAAGCCAATCCAATGGACTAGCCATACCCCCTCTTTCCAAAACACTGCAACCCAAAGATCCCAATTGACTGACACCAAGCCGAAATGGTGGTCGAAAACAATAGCAGCAAAATAGAGCCCTCAACTGACAACTGTTATGAACAACATGGCATAAAAATGGCATTAAGCCTCAATAATTCACTATAACCACAATACTGGGACAATGCACAACATGATTGACAGGTAGACTGTGGCCCACGGACACATTTTTTGTTTTGTGTTTACAGAGTGTAGTGCTGTCACAGAGACAGATAAGATATCTCAAGACAATTATTTCATTAATAGCTTTCAAGGAGTAGGATATTGAAAAAAATTGCTTATAGCACATTTAACAGAAAAAAATGTATATCTGAATAAAATGGAATTCACTAAATAGGTTTTGAACTGAAAATGTCACTCCTACGTTAGATTGTATCAATTTAACATTTTAAAATACTGTTTAATATAGCTTAATATGCAGAGACATCTATTAGTATGTATAAGCAATTAGTAGGTTGATTTTTTTCTGAAAAGTTTAAATGCAACAATATCACAAGTTTGTCCAACCAATACCAGATTGGAGTTTCCAAGAAACCTGTTTATACCAGGTTTATTTTATTTATTTATTTATTTATTATTTATTTTTTTGGTGATGCTAATAAATCACACACTTCACCTTTAAGTGTTTACTTTTAATGTTATGATGATATTGAGTAGGGAATATCTTTGCACAGGAGTGCATTATATGATAGATATGCCCTATTTGGCACACACTCACATAAACCAGTGCTCATTTCCCATTTAAAGGTCAGAATGCCTCAGGTTTACAAACAGCAGACAGGATAAGATGGTAGACAGATGTGAGAGCTGCTGAGGTGAGCCTGTCCCTCATTAGACACTAGTTTTAAAGGATAAAGCTGTTTGTTATAGGTAGTTAGCTAAGAGAATTTAGATACCGGCATAAAGGCCACACTGGCAGTAAGTATAGAGCCTCAGGTTTTTGCTGTGTACCATCATAATGAGCAGTTTCAACTATGGCTCAGATTACTCATCTCAGCAATGCTCTATCTGAGTCACGGACCACAGTTCTTCTCAGCTTTTGTTGTGGGGAAGTTCAGTAATAGCCCAATGCTATTGAAACACACATAGTCACCTGTGTTATCCTGCCATTATGTTAGCTTAAAAGAAATACATATTTAAAGAGATAATGAAACACATCTCGAACACGTGCAGTGTTTGATGCCAGGATTAGGGGGACAGCTGCCATCTATTTGTCAACTTGGAATTAATTCTGATGTTGTCTAATTTTCAGTCAAATCAATGCCCAGATACAGTCTGTCTTGCTGAAGTCTCTTTGTGGAATATTTCTATGAAGCAAGAGCTTTGTAAACTCTTTCTGAGATCTCTTGGGCAGATTTGCTGGGGGATACATATATGCATAAAATATGTCAGCTGTCCTTTTCAATGAGATTTGAATTCTAGAGGCCTAGAAATCAATGTAGCATGGTGGGTTTGAATAGAAGATGATCGGCAAAATAGTATATCAGATGCAAAGTTATGAAATGTAATACAAACTGAGAATAAACAAAAAGGGGAAATAACTAAGAATGAATTGTGTTGCTTATTTTGCATCTGCCTTGTTTTAGTACCTGATTTACAAAAAAATTATCCAAATATAGAAACACAGCAAACACTCTAATACGATTAGTGCTGATCTTGCCATTTGCACTGCATGCTATTCCTTCATCTTGCAGGCCCTTTCTATATGCTAGGTTGTTTAAGATGAAGCAAACGTCTAAGTTACAGATATAACCTCCATTCCCTGATGGAGGGAATGAGATGTTGTGTCGAAGAAGCAACACTAGGGGTCTCTCTCTTGAGAGCCTTTCGCATCTCTGATCTATGAGAAAAGGCCAATGAGAAATTGGCAGACAGAATTTGCATGTCCCGCCCCCGGACATATGGGTATAAAGGGAGGGAAATGCATCTGTTTCATTCAGAATTTTCAGAGGAGCCGACAATGAGGTTCAGCCGCAACAGTAGCTCGGTTCAGCGACGTGGCCGGGAGGACACAACGTCTCGTTCCCTCCATCAGGGAACGGAGGTTACATCCGTAACCTAGACATTCCCCATCTGTCGCTCACTTCTGCACGTACCCTTCCCCAATGCCCCATAAAATCGTCAAAGCCTTCTGGTTCTTTACCCCCAAATGGCGCGGTGGTAGATCCTACCTCATTGGGAGGGAGGAGTTTCTACAAACACGGTGACCGGTGGTCCGTGAGGACTGCCCAAGGGAGACGCAGGTCCGCTCACAAGGGGACCGTACCATGGAAAATATACACAAGGGGATAAGTCCACATAGGAGCCCGTCCTGTGGAGCACCTATTCCAGTACAGGGTAGATTGTGTACCCGCATTGTATTTGGTTGACGAATTCCTCCACTGAATTCGCGGACCAGAGGGCTCAGGAGCAGTCCTCCAGGGAGCCGAGTTAGTGGGATCTCCTGGAGCGCACGGTTTTACCTCAGCGGAGGAAAAGGGTGCTAGGTGCAAGCGGTCCACCCGGTCAGTTGACAGCTGGCCCTGAGAAAACATGGGACGAAACCGACTCAACCCTGAGATTGTAAAATCTCGTAAAGGTATTGGATGTTGCCCAACCCACTGCTCTGCATATGTCTCTAGGTAGGTGCCTCTGGCCAGTGCCCATGAGGACGCAACACTTTTTGTCGAGTGTGCTCAGCCCTGCAAAGGGGGGGGTGGGGGGGGGGGGGGGGGGGGGGGGGGGCATGACCTGGGTGTGATAGGCCAATGTAATGATGTCAACTACCCAGTGAGAAAGCCACTGTTTGGAGACAGTGTTCCCTTTCCGCTGTCCACCAAAGCAGACAAAGAGCAGCTCAGAACATCTAGAGCTCTGCGTACGGTCCAAATGAATACACAAAGCATGTACCGGACACAGAAACAAAGGGGCTGGGCCTGCCTTCTCCCGGGGCAGCTTCGCTTGCAGGTTCACTACCTGGTCCCTGAAGGGAGTGGTAGGAACCTTGGGCACATAGCCCGGTCATGGTCTTAGGAACACCTGAGTGTCTGCCGGACCGAACTCCAGGCAGGTGTCGCTTATAGAGAACGCTTGCAGGTCCCCGACCCTCTGATTGAGACAAGCGCGATCAGTAGGGCTGTCTTCAGGGAGAGGGCCTTGAATTCGATTGATTCTAGCAGTTTGAAGGGGGGGGGCGGGGGGGTCTCTGAAGGCCCGAGAAGACCAGGAGGGATTCAACCTCCGGGCGCCTCTTTAGGAACCTGATAATTAAGTCGTGCTTACCCAAAGACTTGCACATCTACTGCGTTGTGGTGGGCCGTGATAGCAGCTACATACACCTTCAAGGTGATGGGGGACAGCCTCCCCTCCAACCTCTCCTGCAGGGATGAGAGCACTGACCCAGCTGCGCACTTCTGTAGGTCTTCAGCCCAGGAAGAACACCAATTTGCGAACTTGCGCCACTTCAGGGCATAAAGTTGCCTGGTAGAGGGAGTTCTGGCTTGGTTGATCATGTCTACGACAGCAGGTGGTAGGCCAACTAGATCTTCCACATCTCATCCAGGGGCTAGACATGGAGGTTCCAGAGGTCTGGGTGCAGATGCCAGAGGGTGCACCATCCCTGAGAAGGAAGGTCCTTCCTCAGGGGAATTCGCCAGGGAAAGGCTGTCGCGAGGATCACAAGATCCGAGAACCAAGTCTGAGAGGGCCAATAGGGGCCCACTAGAGTGACTTGTTCCTCGTCCTCCCTGACCTTGCACAGCACCTGTGCAAGAAGGCTCACTGGGGAAAATACATACATGCGCATTGTACCCCCGTGGGCTGAATGAAACAGATGCATTTCCCTCCCCTTATACCCGTATGTCCGGGGGCGAGACATGCAAATTATGTCTGCCAATTTCTCATTGGCCTTTTCTCATAGATCAGAGATGCGAAAGGCTCTTAAGTGAGACCCCTAGTGTTGCTTCTTCGACACAATGTCGAAGTGAGCGACAGACGGGAAAATACTGTTATCTGGCATACATTTATTTAATGAGACTGTACAGCATGGCTTAACCACTGTGATCCAGACACTGGAATCGGCTCTTAAAATGTTGAAAATACTCTTTATATTACCAATAGTGATGGGAAGATCGGATCATTTTACTGAGCTGGATCTTTAAGTCTCATTCAGCAAAATGAACAAATCTTTATTCAAGTCATTTCGTTCATTTAAGCAGAATTAAATTAAAATATTACATTTTCAATGCCTGGTTAAATTGGATAGCAAGTGTTTGGTGAAGAAGTTGCAGGTTTTTACTCCAAAGTTATATATATATATATATATATATATATATATATATATATATATATATATATGTTTGAGCCAAATGTCTTTTTGTCCTTGTCCAGAAATTTTTTGATATTTCAGACATCTGAGTTTGCTTTGGGTTGTGCTATTCTACTGTGTATTTCGAAAGGGCTAAGCTGAGTTCAGGCTGTCTGCTCTGATGTCTTAGGCCTTCAATTTCCTTCATTCTAGTTGTCTGATACCAGGCAAAACCCTTGGTAGCAGAAAAGCAGATAACTTGGAAAGGCATTTCACAGTTTAAAGCAGCAATAAAAAAAAACAAAAAAAAAAAAAACAATAATGCCATTGCTACAACACCCATCTGCCACTCTTCAGTGCACATGAGCAGTCTGCTTTTGACAAACTAGTCTCCTATACTACATGACACAATTAGAATAATACAATATAAAACATAAAATAAAAATAAGTGTCACACAGTAAATGCATACACAGTATTATATACTGTAGATATATACATACAGTATATAATATAAAATATGACCTTATTTACTTTTATTTAATTGTATCATTGTAGAGTACTGAAATTATATAATATTTAATTAAAGTTGAATAAAATTATAATCTGATCTGTTGTCAATTACTTGTATTAAATTGTGCAACCACTACTGCAAAAATTACAATGAAAATACAGCAACTAATAGGAATGAATATACTGTAAATTCCGTTTTTTTCACATCTCAGGTATTTATACATGACAGCAAAAGCAGTATTTTGAGTGTCTTTTCCTTGTAAGTATATATTGACATCAAAGTAACCTTACTGAGTTAGATAATACCTGCTCACTAAACAGTACACTGAGTACAGTCATACCAAAATGCCTAGTCAGTTTAGTGTGAAAGCTAAGATAAACATTTGTCGTTTATTTCAGGACCATCAGTTGCACGCTGTACTGCCTCAAGACTATTTGATCTGTTATACTGTGCTCTTTAATATGCATAGACTTCCTAATTAAGCTCATCTAATTCTAATAATGCGGCCAAGAGAGCATTTTGTCTGTTCAGAGGAAAGGTGTGTTGTGCAAGCCTTCTAGTCTACAGATGTGGCTCTAACTAACATTCTCGCATGAACTAATTAAGTCAAGTTTGATCGTGTTTTTTTTTTTTTTTTCCATTTAAGATTCAAGGATTCATTCTTTAATAATTGAGGGGAAGAATGCATGCATTACATGTCCGTTACTAATAATTTTTATAGGCTAATAAAAATAAAAATCATTCTGGCAACTGGTGTACTTGTTATAATTAAAAAAAAATTGCCCATAAAGTTCCATATAATGTTTACTCAAAATATTCCTCTACTTCTCAGCACTTGCACTGAAGTGCAATCTTTACATTACACTACACCTCATATAAGATTATTAAAATCTTGTGATTTGATTTTGATTAGATTTTTTTAATATATATATATATATTGGAAATGAACTCATAAGACACCTTTACTATGTAATCTTTGATTAATCAACTGCATATTATCTGGCTGTTCAGTTCTTCAGGAAAGCACTGATGTATAAGGGAGATTTCGTCATTGCTTCATTTATCTTTTCTTACTCTTCCCCCCTTGCATACACAGAAAAAAGCTATTGAGGCCAGTCACTGGTTTGCAGTCCATTCTCATGGGTGTGTGATTTGGAAAAGCTATGCACTTGCCAACATGAAAAAAAACATATTGGGGCACAGATAATTGATAGTATGGCACTCAAATTGATCCCCAGATCTTCATGGAGCAGCCATCAAAAAACGTTAAGAATCCATTGACCTTAAATGTATCTTAGACATTGAATGCTGAGATGCAATTACAAGCTTTCTGTAAGAAATCCAATTGGAAATGCAATACTAATCAGAATACTGACAAAATGCTTAAGGGAAGGTAGATATGTACTTAATTTATCATACCTCTCAGCCAATTAAATCGAATGTAAATATACAATGAGAAGCTACTGAAGTTTTCAGGGAATTATGTAGAGGAACTGTAATACTGCAGAGAAATTAAAACATTTTATGTCCCTGATATACACTGTGGGTCATAAAGGCGTTCAGATTATATCCAGCAAATACCAGGCTGAACATGCTCAAGTTCAGAATTATAAACACAAAAGGAAAAACATACAGTATCCATTAACATTATGTGATGAGTCATATGCCGTCAAATTCTTAATGGCTGCTGTTTTTCTGAGTAATCACAGAGAGCGATGTACAGAATGTCTAGCGCAATAAATGGAGTTTCAGTTCAGAGGAGACGAGGATATTAATTTTGAAAGAACAAACGCAAATTATAATAAAGCTTTTTACAAGGCCCTTTTGCTTTTTGATAAAGTGCTGATAGAAAAAAGAATTTGGCACATAAGTACCTTGTACGTATGAAAATATCTCTCTGTGACAGTGCCTCGTGCCTTTGTCCGACTTGCGTTCCCCCAAGAACTATTTCACCTTGCAGGTAAAACAGATGCAGAATGGGTTGCTCATCTATTCTGCGACAGAACCCCATTGAGTCGCTTACCTCTCCATGTGAACGTAGTTCTGCAGAGCATTCACTAGCAGAGCTGATATTGCCTGAGATGCAGGCAATGACTCTGCTGGCCTTGCATTTAAGTTCCTATTCTGGGGAAGTACTCATGTGCTGTGATAAGTGGAGAACAAAGATGACAAGTGCTGGTCAGGCCAAATGGATTCATATAACATTCAGGCTATAAAAATAATGAGTAAGATTGCACAATATTTATTTTCCATTGGCTAGCTAGAGGACTGCAGTAGGCCACTTGTTTGATACTATAAACACTTGAAATAAAATTGCTTGACAAGCACAGTTTTTGTAATCTGTGGTAACATATTTTCTGTTGAAAAAAGTTGGAGGAGGAGTTTGTTTGTTTTAAAAAAATAAAAATTAGCCATTTATTGTATCAAAATGAATTATGCTAATTTCTGATTAGTTATATGATTCAGCACAGGCTATCACTTGTTTGTTTGACAGTGCAAAGAGAGAACATTGAGATTTTGTTGCCAAAGTAGAAAAATGTCAAAATCAAGTCAAATCATTGTGGAGTGGAGGGGGCGGGGCCGGGCTGGAATGTTGCACGCCCGGTCCCCAATCGGCCTGATGGGGCGCGCGAGGGATAAAGGTGGACGGTGACGACGGTTCGAGAGAGAGAGCTCAATCACGGACATGTCCGTTGTGTGTTTGTTTGTGCTTTTGTTTAAGTTTTCATTAAAGTATTATTTATAATGACAAGCCGGTTCTCGCCTCCTTGCCCATCCTAACCCCGTGTTACACTGGTGCCAAAATCCGGGAAGGAGGAGGGATGCCCATCGCAGAGTCCCAATGAAACACGGGTCATGCTTGGGTCTCAGGAGTGTATATTCGATAAAAGTAAATTTGGTCAACTTATGGGAGTACACTCACATGTAGATGGCCTCTAAGGCACTGGCGTAGGATTGGGGGAGACAGGGGGCACAAGTACAACCCCCCCCCAAACCAACCCCCCACCCCAATCATGCATCTGTCCTCGTTTATATTTTTTTAGCAATGCTGAAAATAATTTTGTATGAGATACCTTGCAATTGTGTGGTTGTGTGTCTATCATCCTGAGACAAAAAATTAAGTCCCCCCTCCAATGTATGAGTACAACCCATTAAGACGTCATATTGTTTTTAATTAGGTTCCTGGCATCTGACCAAGATTCTCTTGGGGTGTGGTAACAAGCGACATGGCAAGCATGGGAGCATTTTCTCTCTCAATGTTTCTCCTCATAGAGTTTTAGATGTGGCTTGGGCCACTTAACACTATAACACACATCAAGGAATGCGTTCTTTTCCAACTCCTATACTTTGAGGGGGAAAAGACCTCACGGAGACCACATTCTGCCCAGGCTGGGGGAGGTTAAATTAATCCGTCACATGGGCTTTTTGGCCCCATTTGCAAAAGGCAGAATGGTTGATCCTACCTAGCGAGGGAGGAGTTGCTACAGACACAATGACCAGGGGGCATAGATGCGGGTCCACCGGCAGGGGGAGCGTACCGCAGAAAATATGCACTGGTTGATTAATCCATTATAGCCAAACCCTGTGGAGCACATATTCTCTGAATTCGCGGACCAAAGGGCTAGGGAGGAAAGACATCCAGGGAGCATGAGTTTAGTGGACTCACCTGGGAGAAAAAGCACACATGTTCGCCTCAGTGGAGGGTAAAGGCGCCAGTGCAAGTGGTGCACCCGGTCAGCCGTAGATTGAACCCGGAGTTTGTAGAAGCAAAGGTATTGGGTGTCACCCAGCCTGCTGCTTTACAGATATCTGCTAGAGAGGTGCTGTTGGCCAGTGCCCACGAGGATGCCACACTTCTCGTAGAGTCTGCTCGAACCCGCAAGGGGGTGGGAATGGCCTGGGTCTGATGGCGTTGACTACCCAGTTGGCAAGCCTCTGTTTGGAGACAGTGTTCCCTTTCCACTGACCACCAAAGCAAACAAAGAGCTGCTCAGAGAGTCTAAATCTCTGTGTGCGGTCCCAATAGGTAATTAAGGCACGTACCATGCAAGGCTGCACTTACCTTGCTCCATGTACCCGGTAGGGGGCGGTTTAGTAACTGAGGAGGAGGTCATAGTGAGGCGTCCTCTGGACTCGTCAGAACCGGCCAGCCTCTGTACAGATATGGACAAGGAGATGAATTTTCTATGTCTAGAGTGCCACTTCACCTGTAAGGTTCTGTTGCCAGGGCACCATGAGAACGGTGTTTGCGGGCACCGGCTAAGTGACACAGGGAATGAGGAAATCGCTCTTTTATTGACAAAGTGGGTATCGCAGCCCGATGGGGGTGAGGCAAATTAAAAAAATGGAAACCAAGGATTCTCCTCCCGGCCCTCCACTGGGGGAAGGAGTGGTCTGGCTACTAGCTCCTGAGCGAACATCTTAGGTGCCTTCCTGTTCCTAGAAAAGGTTTGTGGGACAGGGGGCCATGATATCTGTTGCAGGGCTCCCTGTTATTTTATTCTAATATTTTCTATTTGTAAAACTAATGTTTGGGAGTCTAACATTTATATTTCATATTGACACACTATAGCTAAATATATAAATAACCATCAAAAGACAAATTCTTTTGTGAAACATCTTATGTGCATAAGACTTTTGCACAGTACTGTATAATACAAAAGAGTAATATTTTTTTTTAAGCCTAAATGGGAAAACTCTATGTGTGTACTGGAGCTGTTGTTATGGTTACGGACGGTGGCCACGTGGTGCTTTAATGGCTAGGTGTAGCGAATGGAACTTTCAATTTACGTGAAACTGAAACTTAAACACACAACTTTCAAAATGTAACAGCAGAATTCGATCTACTAGAATCTCATATCCATCAAAAAAGCACTTAAATTGGCTGTTTGGCAGCATTTAACTGTGAAAGCTGTGTTATGTGTAAATCAGATGTTTATTGTTATTGTTATACTGCTGTGTTGCTTGGAACCACACCATAGACTTTCACCCACTGTTGCACTTGTGTATATGGTTGAGTGACAATAAAGAGATTTGATTTGATTTAAATGACTGACTGATGACGACGGATGTAAAACAAGCAGATGGAAGTCATTGAAAGAAACACATTCTACAAATTGGACAGGATGCTCCAGTAATCATACAACATACTAGTAAGTTTAATATTTTTAGCTCTGGTGATTTTAAAGTGATGAAATAAAGATGCCACTTTTTGCAATGTTTAAGCATGCTGACAGCGCGTGGTGTTTTTGCGTGTAGTACCTATCAGCGAGTGAACTTTCAAAATTAGGTCTTAAATAGTCCTCATTATTTAAAGCATTGCTTCTGTACATATTCACTGCATTCAACAATAAATGTCAATTTTAGTCATGATCAGACTTTAATTTGCCTGCCGTAAACAATGTTCTTGTTATTATACATATTCCAAAGGTTTATTTATAAGGCGTTGTGGACAGTATTTAGAGTCTGTTGCCGATTCTTTATGTTGGGGTGTCTGACAGAACAACGGATTGCTTTAATAATCTGAAGCAGAAAAAACTGTTTATGCTGTGCATGTTGCACACCCACAATAATCGTACATTTACGCACTTTTGAAGCCCTCTGTGTCACGGTTCCAGAGTTTTTTTTTTTCTCATTCCCTCATGTCTCACATGTGGAGCCAGCATGCAATATTCAATATTCAATTGTGATTGGTGTTTCTATGGGGAGGCGCTGATCATGACAATGATTTCCACCTTCTCAATTATTTTACTCCCTACTTATTCCTTGCGTTTTCCTTCTTTCTTTGCCAGTTTATTGTTTGCTGTCAAATGTTAACTGTGCTCTGTGTTTAGTTTGAGATTGCTCATTTGTCTGTTGGCTGCTGTCTCTAGAGGTGTGATTACCTTCCTGTTCTTTGCCGCCTTCGCCTGTATTGTTGCCCAGTTCCCTTGGAGGAGGATTCCTCGATCTCTGCCCATGTGTCGGGGGAGAAACTTGCCAGGGCTTTGCTTCAACAGACTCATCAACAGACTCTCTTCGGATTGCTCCTGATTTCCACAACGCATGCACTCATTCCTTAGCCTGTAGTGGTTATAACCTTTTGAATTGCTCATCACTGCAGCCGGTACCAGGTACGCCTGTCCTTTTTTACAAACGTTGTTGTTAATAGACTCATTGACTGTTTCCCTCTGCTTTTGGGTCCCTTTGTCTCCCCTCACCCTTTGACATTCTATTTACACTTAGACTGGAGCATCTCACATCTCCGTTGTGTGTGTGTGTGTGTGTGTGTGTGTGTGTGCTGTTGCATAAGAAAGTGTGCATATAATTGTAAAACCAATTTTTTCTCAGACGTTAATCTAGCCATCAAAAACTCACACCACAGCATCCCTAAACTTAATATACTTTTTGTTATCTGTGCATTAAATGATGCATTGTGTAATGTATTGGAATGGACTAAAAGCCACAACAACTTTTTTTAATTTCTTGTTAAAGTTTTGAGTAATATATGTAAATGAATGTCATTCAATCAATGCTAATGCTCCAATTTTATGAATATTTTAAGGTATCCATCTATATGGTATGGATCAGAAAAAGCCCAAAAAGCCTGTTCCATATCTGTACTGATGGATGTCTCTTAAACCAGAGACAAATGAAAGGACGACTTGTGTTTTAATGTGCACAGATATATGGGAGCGCTGGGAGAGAGAGAGCTACATAGACAAAGCAGTAGTCTTCTTGAAAGGGATGTCACCATGGTTATTGCACTTTAGTACAACATCTGACAAAGCCTCTGAAACTCATTGATAAGGCACAGATGTCTGTGGGAAATTGATGGAATGTGAATGTGTCTAAAATTTAACTGAGGGTTGTGGCGCATATCTTGGCAAAGAAACTTTTTTGAACAAGCAACAGTCAGCCTACCCATTGTAACACCTCCTTCTAAAATCATAGCACTGACTGAACCCTTAGTCTAAGGGTTTGTTCTCAGAGCAAACTGCCACTGATTTACCATGGCAACAAGAGCTCAAAAGGGTTACCATGATCACAGCCCCTTAATTTACTTAGCTTTCCTGAAGGTAGAACTTAGTCATACAGAACAAAATGTAGAACAGACACAAACAAATAAATAGTATTTTATGCAATTTAGCTTACTTCAAATGCATTTAAGTACACTTCTTTTAAATTTAGATATGTATTTATTATTGATTTTTATTGTAAAACAAAACAAAAAGTACTGAGTACTGATTATTATTTTTTTTGCAGTGAATAAATACGTAATCTGAAGACTTGTTTAGCATTTTCTGTGCTGTTTTACAAAATGGATTTAAACATTGCACAAGTGTTAAGCAAAGTGGAGATTACCACCCTCTTTGGTAGTTGAAAGCAAATTAGCCAAAATATTTCATAAACGAACATTCAAGGGGCTGGGGAATTTTATACAACTTTATGAATGACATGTCTTCAAATTCTGCAGATATCTCTGGAGCGTTCTGCAGAGTTCCATGGGCCTAGATCCAGCGTGGGCCTGCTCATGAGCTTGTTTTTCCTCTTGGGTAGGAAGCATGGCGTTCAAGGAGGAAACGAAATAAACAGGTTGCTTGTTTACAGATAAAGATTCTAATTACAACTCAAGTACTCCAAAGACAGCATGCTAATCATGCTTTCCTATTCCCCTGTGAGTTTGACTCGTAATATACACAGTGATTTGGCATCCATGGTAATTCCCCGGCTGAGAGAATTCATTACAGAGCCGTCCGTCAACAAAAACACCTGGTGCCAAGCGACACAATGGACATGCCCAATACTGCATATCTCCAGTATCTCTCCTACACTTCCTGTTCTCCAGTGATGTAATGTACAAAGGCACTTTTCTCTTTGAATAAACATATGTCAGTCTCGTGAGTCATGACTTCATCAGATCTTGGGTAAAGCTGATAAATCCGCATGCACTTTGCTTCTTATCCGTTCCTAGGTTCTGAATTGAATATTGTGTTTTCTCTCAAGCATTACACATTAATATATTGCTAGTGTGGTTAAGTAGTTTATCTGTGTCATCTGATTCATATTTGGAGGCATATAGGGTGTGGTGAAAGGATGAGAAGTGAAATTAAACCATTCTAATTTCAGAGTGTTGGACTGAGTGATATGTTGGCATCAGTAGTGACTTAGTGTTTAAAGCTCTGGGCTGCTAAACACAAGGTTGAATGATCAGTTCCAAGATGAGTAAAGGAGAAACAGAATGCCAGTATTTGGAGATTTACTGAAACAGCAATCTTGCTCTATCACATTTGTGTCCTTAATGAAGATATTTAGTTGTGGCTCACAATAAGTGATGCAGTTATTCTGAATGCAATTGGTATCCAGAATTTAGAATATTGAATTTACTGTAATTTTGAATTATTGTAATATTAAAAGTACTGTAAAGACAATGGTGAAGACTCAATGCACTGATCAAACTAGAACATACAGCACATACCATCATTTCTATATGGCATTTAGTTTGAATTTGATGACATTTCATTGAAAAAGCAGTGTAGAGATGATCAACAAATCAACAAGGATAAACCAAAGCATGAATAATTGTCAATAGCAGCACCAACAAACCACTGGGTTCGGGCCGGGTTCGGGTAAGTTTCAAGTATGACTTTGGGTTCGAGTAAGATGACGAGTTAGGGTCTATTCACACTGAACTTGTTTTTCCATGTGTTTTTCAATTGTTTTCCTATATAAACTTGCTGGATGTCTTGACTGCGGCACCACGTCTCAATGTTTCTTCAGGATCTTGAGCAGGACCGCCATATTTCTCAGACACCATGTCAAGTTAAATTTTACTTTAATTTTAAAACATGCATCTTGAGACACATTTGGTCTGTTTCATTTAGATGGTACTGGTCGGGTCAGGTAGGATCAGGTCATGCAGTCTCGAGAAAGGGTCAGGTTCAGGCTGCATTTTAAGGCCCGAGCAAATCTCTAATCCACTACCATTATATTGAAAAGACAGCCTGCCATATTATTTAAAACATCTCCTTTTTGTTCTTTGTGAAAAATAAATTCATACAGGTTTGGAATGACATTAATGTGAGTAAATTATGACAGAATTAAACATTTTAGGAATTCTATTCCTTGAAGTATTCTTATTATTTTATTCTCAAAATCTAATAAAATTGTGTATTTGTTACATATTAGATGAGTAGAGCAGTACTATTTTGTCTTTCTACTTTCTCCTCACACAAATACATTCACATTGAGTTTAGCTGATGGACAATGGAGTGCATGAACCTCTGTCAGCTGGTGCACTAGCTCCTGTGCCAGGTGAGCTTCTTCTAATTTCACTAACCACCTTGACTATCCATTTCATAACCCTAATCAATCATTTCTGACTTTCACCATGTATTCTAGGTATTCAATTTTGATGCTCAGTAGCTCACCTCTGTATCATGGGAACCATCTTTGCCCTAGCCATATTTTTCTTCAGTTGCTTTCAAATATGTTTCATGAGGCATTTCATTGCTTTTCGAGGTTGCTGTGAACAAAATGGCCAACATTATTTCTTGCCATGCCTTCATTTTGTGATGTATTATGTTTCACTCTCTTGAATTTAAATTTGCTGTTATTACTGACTTCCTTTAAAAACAAACAAACAAAAAAAAACAAAAATCAGATATTCTTTCCAAGCAATCTTAAGTCTAACAGGGTATTTTAATTTGCAGAACCATACACTTCCCTTTCCAAAATTGATGTTTTGTTCTTTTTGTTGCTTTCAAAATGTTGAGTGCAAAGGCAAGCGTATATTAAGAGTATTTGAAATCAGGAAGATTGGTGAAGCCCATATTTTGATTAATTATTGAGCTGCCACATATTGCTGTTTTTTTGCACTGTGCTCATTACAAATGAATGTATCCATATGTCAGACAGTCCTAATGTATGTTTTATTAACTGAGCTACGAAGAGTTCAGTCTATAATTTGTTATAATTAGCAAAATAAAGTATATTATTAACATGCTGAATGCTTAGAATTTTAATTCTGCAAACATGAATATGCCTTGCCTTTCCAGCCATAATTATCCCAGTGCTGTAACTGTATTGCGTTTATGAATTAAATTTATATCAAGAACTAATATAAGAACCATTGAACTGTACGATCACAAATGCTACAGATTAGCAGGAAAGGCTCATTAATTCTGCTTGTGTCAAGAGCTTCCACCTAATATAAGACACTTCAGCAGTTTTTGCAGCTTTAAGTTGCCAGGAATTGTTTATGTGGCTTGAGCTTTTGTCTTAGAATTAATCATAGAAGTTAAACCTCCTGTAGTATAGTGCAATTTGGAATAGTTTCAGGAGAGCTACAGGAGTGAGGGGTTAGGAGGTGTTCGGTGTGGCAGTAGAGGTAGTGGAGCTTACTTTCCTTTGAATGTACTGTATAAGCAAGATGGATGAGGTGACGGGGAACATGTGCAATGGCTGTTCAGTCTTTTCTCTCTCAAACCAGAAGCTCCAGCTTCCTGTGGTTAAGATAGAAGTGGCTCTTCTCGTCTCATGTCGATGTGATGGTGCCTGAGTAGTGACACTTGGCAGTCGGCCCTGGCTCCGTTATCATCAAGCTAATGAGGTCAAGTGATGAATTGTAGAGCCAGTAAGCTACAGGGGCAAAAATGTAAGAGGAGCAGATTGAAGAGTTACCACAAAAAGCCAGTGGCCAGGACAAGCTGGTCTGTTTTTGACCCAAAAAACAAGAGCAAGTAATTTAAATCCAGCATGGGGACAACCACCTCGTACCTGTAGCAATTAAAGAGCATGTTTACCAGATTTTCCTTTTAGACTCAATGTAATAAAATATGTGATAAAATACTTTCTCATATCCCAACTTATTGTTACAACCACAAGTAAGCCAATCATAGGTTGAATTTCCTGACAAAGTGAACCCTGTGGCTCTGTGTTGCTATCAAAACAATGAATTATTATGTTGGATACATCAAAATAGATTCAACCAATGATGTGAGTTAGTGACAGGACAATCTGTTTTGACCTGAATGGATCATTCACCCAAAAATTCTCTCATAATTTGCATGTCCACTTCCCGTAGCGCCATATAGTGCTCTGCACATGCATCAAGCGATGGGAAGTGTAATCAAGCTTGAAATCATGATTGTGCCTAGAGACTGCAATGACAAGTTGTAAAGAGAAACATGAGTTACATTTTGGTCTGCTCTCATCCAAAACCATTGATTTAACCACTGGACTGGAGTATGAATTATTTTTGTGCTTACTTTATCTTCTTTTTTGGAGCTATTGTAGTTCTGATCACCATTCACTTGAATTGTATGGACCTACAGAGCTGATATATTCTTCTAAAAAAACTTTGTTTGGATTCAGCATCTGGGATGGCATGAGGAAGAGTAAAAGATTTTGGACTCAAGATGGCGCCAAGTATTGGCTCCGACACAACACTGCAGTTTATTTTTTGTTTTGTTTACAGTTTTTTGTTTTTTGTCTTGGATGTTGTCTGCCTTATTGTATATGACAGACAAACACTTTTGGGCATTGGTTCGGCAATTACACACCGGAATCCAGACTTCAAATTCCTCAATGCCGACATGCTGTTTACAAACAAGCCAGCGGAGCCCTTTGTCTGGGCTGCCCGGCCGCAGAAACGCAGAAGGAAAAGGGGAAAAATAGCCGGCGTTCTCAGCAGAGTAAGACATCGCGCAAATCGACCCCTGCTACCCAGTATACTACTGGCAAATGTTCAGTCTCTGGACAACAAGATTTGCGGGCTGAGAGCGCGTATCTCTTTCCAACAAGAGATGAGAGATTGCTGAGTTATCTGCCTTACAGAAACCTGAATGTCTGCGGATATTCCAGACTCGGCCATCGAACCCGCGGGGTTCTCCGTGCACAGCGAAAGACCTTTCAGGTAAAAGCAGAGGTGGTGATGTATGTTTTATGATCAAAAAATCATGGTGTGGTCAGAGGAACGTATATTTTATCAAGTCTTTCTGCTCTCCTGATCTGGAATATCTCATGATTCTGTGTCGACCATTCTGGCTACCGAAGGAATTCACAGCGGTCATTATCACAGCTGTGTACATCCCCCCACAAGCCGACACAGACCAGGCACTCAAGGAACTGTATGGGAGTATAAGTGAGCAGGGAACCAGACTTAAACAAAGCCAATTTTAAAACAATAGCACCAAAATATCACCAACACATCAACTTCAACACACGAGGGGACCGGGTTTTGGACCATTGCTATTCTCCTTTCCGGGATGGCTACAAATCCCTCCCCCTCTCACCATTTGGCAAATCAGACCACTCTTCTATTCTGCTTCTGCCTGCTTACAGGCAGAAACTGAAACGGGAAGCACCCACCCTCAGAACGATCCAGTGCTGGTCTGACCAATCTTGCGCTACAAGACAGTTTTGATCACGCGGACTGGGAGATGTTCCGGTCCGCCTCTGATGACGACATCGAGGTTTATGCTAATAGCATAACGTGTTTCATCAGGAAGTGCGTAGAGGACGTTGTGCCAACCAAAACAATACGGATCTACCCCAACCAGAAACCATGGGTTAACGGTGATGTTCGTGCGGCACTTAATGCACGGACCTCCGCTTTTAATTCCGGGAACGCGGAGGAACGTAAACAAGCCAGTTATGCCCTCCGTAAGTCAGTGCAGCCAAACACCAGTACAGGCACAATATTGAAGGACAGTTCAACACCACCGACTCTAGAAGTATGTGGCAGGGAATTAACATCATTACGGACTACAAAGGGAATAAAAACTCTGCCGTGAACACTGCTGTTTCTCTCCTGGATGAGCTTAACACATTTTATGCTCATTTCAAGGACAACAACACCGCCCTCGTTGAGAGAGCACTCGCGGCCAACGCTACAGAGGTTGGTTCACTCTCCGTCACTGTTGCGGATGTAACCCGATCCTTCCGATGGATGAACATCCGTAAAGCCGTGGGTCCAGATGGCATTCCGGGCCGCGTCATCAGAGCGTGTGCGAACCAACTGGCTGGTGTTTTTATGGACATTTTCAACCTGTCCCTCTCCCTGTCTGTAGTCCCCACATGCTTCAAAACATCAACCATTGTGCCTGTACCGAAGCAAGCCAAAATCACTTGCCTAAATGACTGGTGTCCTGTTGCTCTGACCCCCATCATTAGCAAATGCTTTGAGAGGTTAATCAGAGATCACATCTACTCTGTGCTGCCCACCTCTTTGGACCCAATGCAGTTTGCCTACCGCAACAACTGATGATGCCATTGCATCTACAATACACACTGCTCTCTCCCACCTGGAAAAAAAGTAACACATATGTGAGAATGCTGTTTGTAGACTACAGCTCAGCATTCAACACCATAGTGCCCTCCAAGCTTGATGAGAAACTCCATGCTCTGGGCTTAAACAGCTTGCTGTGCAGCTGGATCCTGGATTTCCTGTCAGGCAGACGTCAGGTGGTCAGAATGGGCAGCAACATCTCCTCATCACTGACCCTCAACACTGGAGCCCCGCAGGGCTGTGTTCTCAGCCCACTGCTGTATTCCCTGTACACACATGACTGTGTGGCAACACATAGCTCCAATGCCATCATTAAGTTTGCTGACGATACGACGGTGGTAGGTCTGATCACTGACAATGATGAAACAGCCTACAGAGAGGAGGTGCACACTCTGACACTCTGGTGTCAGGAGCACAACCTCTCCCTTAATGTCAGTAAGACCAAGGATCTTGTAATGGACTTCAGGAGGAAAGACAGAGAACACAGCCCCATCACCATTAATGGAGCACCGGTGGAGAGAGTCAGCAGTTTCAAGTTCCTCTGTGTCCACATTACTGAGGAACTCACATGTTCCGTCCACACTGAGGCCGTTGTGAAGAAGGCTCACCAGCGCCTCTTCTTCCTGAGATGGCTGAGGAAGTTTGGAATGAACCACCATATCCTCACACGGTTCTATACCAGCACTGTAGAGAGCATCCTGACTGGCTGCATCACCGCCTGGTACGGCAATAGCACTTTATTAATCTTCATCTTATTATTTCACACTGGACTGTCAAACATATTCTCCACAATATAACTACTGCATATATATATTTTTATATACTCTTATTTCTTATTTTTATTGTATGTGTATTCTATATTGTGTGTATTGTTTACTGTACATTGTATATTAGTATTGTGTTATGTAAGTATATGTAAATTTGATATGTAAATTGTGTTGTGTAAATATGTTGATTATTGTAAATTGGTATATGTCTCACCACTGTCATGACTGCTATGTTGCTCGGAACTGCACACAAGACTTTCACCTACTGTTGCACTTGTGTACATATTAGTGTGACAATAAAGTGATTTGATTTGACTATCCCTTTAACTATGGAAGATGAGGGTGTGTTTGTGAAACCTTTAAAACAGTTATTGTTTTAGTAATTTGGCTTGGTGCTGCATTTGGTGGAAAAATCACACCCTTCACTTTTCAAATGGACTGGGGATGAGGCTTTGGTCTGGATATTATTTTACAGAAATATGAATCAGTTTAAACAGGCTAAAAATCTGCCATAGCTGTTATGCTATGTATTGCTATGTACCACGCTATCCATTTGCAATACAGCTTGCAGCATTATTTTGCTGTAGCTTCAACAATAGCAGAGCTGAAAGTTATAAAATTAATACATTAATCAAAAATTACAATAGTTCTGGCTTCAAATATTGTCACTAACCAGCCAAGTTACTCGTGGAGGAAACTGACTAGTCACTGAGAAATTCTGTAAAAAATTTAAGCAAAAATGATAGAATAAATCTAAATGAGTTGTGGGAAATTGTTTACTTATTAACTTCCTATAAATGCCTGCCTGTCAGTGCAGATTAAACCCTGTCAGAGTGAAAATTTGAGTCTAAGACTCTATATAACTGTCTGTATGTTTGTTCATACATTAATAATTTTAATACCATGTTCACACAATGTCTGCACCAACTAATATGACAGTTAGCAAAATGGCTAAAATCAACGAAATGGAGGACTAGACAATAAAACAATAACTGATGAGAAGACTGATTAGATAAGAAAAGGAGAGAATATATTAGGGGGGGTGAGACACCCAGAGGCAATTAAATATAATTTAATTGGGATATTTTTTACCAAAATTTTATTTAATTAATTTAGCAAGTAAGGCTGAGTCATATAGCATTTTACCTCTAGACTGACAATAAATCACTCTAAAGGATAAATGAAGATTTACACTGACAAAATATGGGTTTCTCTTGTTTTAACACCCAAGACATAAAAAAATCCAAGGGACATTTTGGAAAAATCAACAAAAAGGATGCTGGTATCACCTCAGACTTGTTGATTGACAGCCTTGTACTCCATTAAACATATTTTTATAATGGAATTAATTTTTAAATTGTATCCTCATTTATTTATTTAAGATAATTTTTCATTTGACAGACATTGTATTCTAACCCATTTGGACATAACTAAGGAATAGGTTTAGGGTTAGGTTAGGGTCAACAAAAGTAGAACCAGAGGTGGGTAGAGTAGCCAAAAATTGTTCTCAAGTAAAAGTGCAATTACTTCAAAAACATAATTACTCAAGTAGAAGTAAAGTACTAACATAAATAATTACTTGAGTAAGAGTAAGTATCCAATTAAAAGAGTAAGTAACACAAATGGCATTATAATCATTAACTCCCCTATATTCCATTACATAATACACATTGAACATGTACTATAGAATTATTATTATTATTATTATTATAAATGGAAATTCTGTCATTATTCACCATCATCTTGTTCCAAAACTGTATGAATTTCTTTCTTCCATGCAACACAATAAGGAGATATTAGAAAGAATGTTTGCCTGAGTCACTATTTACTTTCAGTGAATGTTTTTTTTTAATTATTATATATATTTTGAAAGTGAGTGGTGACCGAGACAGTCAGTTCCTAACATTATGTTTAACATATTTTGTGTTCCACATAATACAAAGTCTCACACTGGTTTGGAACAATGGGTAGAGAAATTATGACAGAATATTAAATTATGGCTGAGCTATCACTTTAAAGAATTCTCTCATCATTTACTCACCCTCATGCCATCCCAGATGTGTATGACTTCCTTTCTTCTGCAGAACAGGACAGCAGGGGGCGATATGCAGAGAAGAATGTGAATAACCAAAAACACAAGAATGTGAAAGTGATCTGTTTTTCTGTTTCTCATCCACACCTGTCACATCGCTTCTGAATATACTGATTTAACCACTAGAGTTTTATGGATTATTTTTATGCTGACTTGTGTGTTTGTTTAGCTTTAAAATGTTACCACCCATTCACTGGCATTGTATGGACCTACAGAGCCGAGAAATTATTCTAAAAATCTTCATTTAAGTTCAGCAGAAGAAAGCAAAAGAAAGAAAGCTTTCTTTTAAAGTCCTGTGTGGATTCTTATTTCAGTGTAGTTAGAGTTTTCAGTGTTGTAAGTCTTTTTTAGATCGTTAGTTCACCATCTGTCGCTCACTTCGACGTTGTGTCGAAAAAGCGACACTAGGGGTCTATCTTGAGCACCGAATATGCCTCTGATCTTTGAAAAAAGGCTAATGAGAAGTTGGCGGACAGTATTTGCATAACCCGCCCCGGACATACGGGTATAAAGGCAGGGAAATACGTCTAGTTCATTCAGAAATTTTCTTCGGAGCCAATGGTCGTGTATGCAGTCAGCTGCGAGTCACACACCTGTTCCTTTTCCTCTGAGCTGATTCTGCTGTTGGATCAACGGTGCACTTCAGCGGCTTTCTCCTTCTCTGCACGGCAGTGCAGTTTGCCCCTGGGTGCTTCGACAGTGAAGTTCAAAGTGTTATTTTCTCTAAAAGAGTTAGTTTCTCTAAAAGAGCAAATACACAGCTGGCAGAGACCGTCCTTTTCAGGACACGTCTTTTTAAAGACGTCTTTCCGCCTCTTTGTAGTTTCTGGATGCGGTTGATTTCTCCCCACCTCTGACGGTCATAAATGCTGCCTCGCGTGCCTGGGCTGCGATCACACGCAGGCAGTGTTTTATGAATGGTTCATGTTCTCAGTCGAGAACATAGCCATGGCACCATTGTGGTCGCGGCTTTCTTTTGTCATGACACTTCAGTTGGAATCACTTCAGCTGCCCCCCACGCCTCGCCTCCGTCCTACGGGAGCGGGGGCAGGTGCTGCAGGCGATGAAGGCGATTTGGGGATAATGACGGGCTCCGTTCGCCGGGTAAATCCCCTCAAACCACCCGCCTCCCCAGCACACTTGCTTGCTTCCGTCCGAGCTCAGGATGAGTGAGTTCTCTCCAATGGTTCATGTTGTCAGTGCGAGAACATAGCTGTGGCAGCACTGCGGTTGTGGCTTTCTTTTGTCATGAGAGAAAGCCACTCCAGCCGCCCCCCACGCCTCGCCTCCTTCCTACGGGATTGGGGCAGGCGCAACAGGTGATGAAGGCGTTTTGGGGATAATGACGGGTTCCGTTTCACCGGGTAAATCCCCTCGAATCATCTGCCTCCCCGGCACGCTTGCTTGGTTCCGTCCAAGCTTGGGATGAGTGTGGCCTGCTTCACGGCCAGCCGGCCGGTCCCTTGAGCTCCAGAATTGTATGATGACTTTGCCACTGCATTGGAGAGCGTTACAGCGGCATCTGATGCTGATGACTCGCCTGGGCCGCCACCTTCGTGTCTGTCACCCAGTCACAAGACGAGCATGGTCACAAGAGTCACAACCGAGTCACAAGACGAGCATGGCGCCACGGCATGCACCGTGTGATCATCACCCCTGCCTGCCGCCAAATGTCAAAACCCTGGACAGACCTCTGCTTTCTGCGGACAGGAGTCCCCTTGCAGCAGGTGTCCCAACTCGTCCTGGTCACAACCAATGCCTCCAAATTGGGTTAGGGCGTCGTGTGCAATGGGCACGCAGCCGCAGGCCATTGGAAAGGGGCCCCGCTGCGCTGGCACATCAATTGCCTAGAGTTGCTGACTGTTTTCTTTGCCCTGTGGAAGTTTCACCCGTTATTTCAGGATAAAAGTGTCCTAGTCAGGTCAGACAGCATCACTGCGGTAACTTAAATAAATCGCCAAGGCGGCATACAATCCCGCCACATGTCACGACTTTCAAGTCTTCAGAGACCCCCCCCCCTTTCGAGCCGCTAGAATCAGTCGAACAAGGCCCTCTCCCTGAAGACGGCCCTCCTGATCGCACTCACCTCCATCAAGAGGGTCGGGGACCTGCACCCACTACATTGGCTTATCACACCCAGGCCATGCCCCTCCCCTTGTGGGTCTGAGCACACTCGACAAGGAGTGTTGCGTCCTCACGGGCACTGGCCAGAGGCATCTCCCTGCCAGATATATGCAGAGCAGCGGGTTGGGCAACACCTAACACCCTTGTGGAGATCCCACTAAATCGGCTCCTTGGATGACTCCTCTCTAGCCCTGTGGGTCCACAATTCAGCGGAGAAATTCGCCGACACAATCCACTGCGGGTACTCAAATCTACCCTGCACTGGAATAGGTGCTCCACAGGTCAGGACTCCTGCGTGGACTTCCTCCTGTGTGTATTTTTCACGGTACTGTCCCCTTACGAGTGGATCCACGTCTCCCTTAGGCAGTTCCAGCTGCCCACCGGTCGCCGTGTTGTAGCAACTCCCCACTCCTTGAGGCTGGATCTACCACCGTGCCATTTTCCCACATGTGACCTAAGAGGCTCATGTGATGTATTTCGCCACTTTTACCTCCCCTTTCCTGGGCAGGTGTGGTCAGGTATGCCCAGCTAGGCTTGGCCCGTTCCCATGTTGGCAAGCGTCACCATGTTCCCATGTTTAGGGTAACCATTAGGATTCCGATGACTTTTAATAGGCATTGGGGAAGGTTATGTGCAGTCTGACACAGCTGGTCACCTTTGCATATAAAATACCTGCCTGCTCCTGTGTCAGCAGTACACGTACACGGCTCAGCGCATGGTGTGATTTAAATTGGACCCCTAGTGTTGCTTCTTCGACACAACGTCAAAGTGAGGGACAGATGGGGAACGTCTAGGTTACGTATAAAACCTCCATTCCCTGATGGAGGGAACAAGACGTTGTGTCCTCCCGGCAACGTCGCTGAGCCGAGCCACTGTTGTGGCCGGACAATTTCCTGCTCCTCAGAAAAATCCTGAATGAACTAGCTGTATATCCCCGCCTTTATACCCGTGTGTCCGGGGGCAGGGTATGCCAAATACTGTCTGCTACAAAAACCAGATGGGGTTACCCTAGCAACCAAGAAACAAATCACATATCTCTGTACTAGAAAATCGTAGAGACTTCCGGGTTGACTTATTTCACTCAGGATAGCAAGTAGCATTGGTGGCTGTCACCTTGGTAAATGCCTATCAACCAGATGGGTTTCCCTAGCAACCATGGAACAACACCAATATCTCTGCACCAGAACATCCTACTGTCATGGGGGTGGCCTCTTTCAACTTTGGGCAGTAGGTGGGACATTGTGGTAAGAAATTTTGCCACGGCAAGCACCACTCACATTTTCTTCAGGAAATGTACCTATCTAGGTATTTTCATAGATCAGAGGCATATTCAGTGCTCAAGAGAGACCCCTAGTGTCGCTTCTTCGACAAAACGTCGAAGTGAGCGACAGATGGTGAACTAACGATCTAAAGACTTACAACACTGAAAACTCTAACTACACTGAAATAAGAATCCACACAGGACTTTAAAAGAAAGCTTTCTTTCTACATACGTAACCTAGATGTTCTGTATAGCAGTACCACTGCTCTTTAAATGCAGCCTACTTAGGGCACCAACACTGATTGTGGAACACTCGGTATGTCTGAAACCACCCCTATCCACTATATAGTGCACTATTTCGAGTTTTTGCTATTTTGTTGTAGTGTCTGAATTCTGAGTGAGCCACTCGTTCCCTACTTTTATTCACTTATGAACTTACAGTTCATTTCCCACAATCCACCACGGGAAAGACGTACGAGCTGGGAGTTTACTGCTTCCTTCATTCCTGCGATGTTTTATTTCATGTTGAATGTAGTAAATTACTTTTTAGCAAAGCATCACTGGATTAAAATAACATAATAACATATAGAGAGACAAAACATACAGATACGTTATTTGATCAAATGTGTTTACTCTTTATATTAACACAAAGTATATATTAAAAATAAACAGACAAACAGAATGAAGATTTATTGTATTAATATATTATTTAATAAGAATAACAAATAAGGCCCAAGTTTTTTAAAATTTCATATGTGATGTTTCTGCACCAGCCCCAGATCTCCGACACTCTGTTCGCGCTTCAGTTGTCGATCACGCGAATGGCAGTGATTTGCACTCAACTTGGATGTTTAAATGGATTTATACAGTTAATCCGCCTGAAGTAGCTGAGATCGTTTCCAGTACCTCCACGAGGGCGCGGAGTATATGCATAAATACTGCTTATGACATGCGGGACAAAGCACACTGATATATTGCTGTACTGATTTAAAAATGTACACTTAAAAACTGATGTCATAAGAGCCCAGTTACAGAATCACCCTGAAAATGACCATCTCATTACACAGAAAAGCCTGCGTTAGAATTAGAGCCAAAACGTACCTCAGCATGCTGCCTGAAGTTGGAACTGTGATTTTAATCTTGAAATATCAGCTTGTCTTGGTGTTAAATGAAAGCATTGCATGACGAAACTATTCTTTTTTTCACTGTGTGGAGTGATGAAAGTGTTTCATTTTGAAGAGTTTGATGCTGCTGCACTGATGACTTGAGTGACAGTCTCATCACTCAAGTGGGAGCGTCTCATAGTGCTAAGCTGTGAACTTCCACTCTCATAAAAGTCCCATTCAATAATTTCAATAAATTACACATTCATTCAAGAAATGTACTTGAGTGAGAGTAAAAATAGTCTGTTTTTGAGGTTTCCGAATCTTTGTTTTCAGCAACTCAAGTCAGAATGTCAACAGAGAAGAGTGATAGTTAAGAAAATATAACTATAGGCTAGAGAAGTTAAAGTTTAAGTTCTGTTCCTGGGGCAATAGTGTTTTATACAAAGGTACACTTCATTCTGGATCCCCTTTAGCTCATAATCACTTTCTAGAGGGTAAAATGTGTTGAGGCAGCTTTAAACACAAGCTTTATAGAGAATAATGTGTTTCACAGTGATAAGTTAAGCATGGCATGGAAGACTGACAGCTTCTCAGCACTCACCTTGTTTTAACCTCAATCCTATTTTACAACCGGAAGGCATCAGCAGGGGTAAGACAGGTTTGTGTACATACGTTTTCTCTGAGCCAGTGCTTTAAAATATAGTTCTAAACATAAAGGACAGCTTTTCCGTTGCTGAGTCAAGCCAGATCTCATGAAGATCTTGAAGATCATTTTGTAAAAATACAACATACAAGTCTATTCTAATTTGACTTGCAGTAACACGCCTATCTAGCATTATACTTCATAACTTTACACTTCATAACTTTTAATTATTTATAACTTTAGAGGCTTTGTTCATATAGAAAAATTTAATTTGCACAAGTTTATCAGAAAATGCAAACTTGTTTTTACATTTAGCATCCTAGCTACCCAAATTATATACATGCAAAAATGATTTACATGATTAACATTTATTTTACATTCAAATTCTTTAAATATGTTCCTCTGACTAAATCAAAACCCAACAGGCAGAGATTATTGATGCTTTACCCATTTATTGAATCACAAATTGGACAGTGTGACTATGATCAATTTTAATATAATTACTTCTGTTTGGAGTCAGTCTGAATCCAGCAAAAACACATTGTTTAAACATAAAATAAAATAACTAAAAATAGAAAACTGTAAGGAGTGCATCTCTACAATATGTGCACCAGTCTGAAAATGTTAGTGTGAAAATTAAATGAATTTATTCATTTCATTCCTTTAACAAGGTCCTTTGATACCCTAAAGTCCAAAAGACCCTTGGTATAATTAATGTAACATTAACATAAGTAATGTAAAAAGAATTAATAAAAAAAAAATCATGGAAGACATTTGAAGTGTTATCAAGTAAATTGTATTTAAAATCAGTTCTCATAAGGTTAGGAAAAGTCATGAAATATCAACCTGATACTTTAATTTTAAGAATATTTTGGAGCTATTAAATCATGAGGGTTAATTCAACGGTATGCTATACTTGCCAAATTAGTTGTCTCTCCTATACTCATGAATGTTGTGTTTATTAATATGCGTATACATGACTGGGTTTCCCATCTCCCCTGAGCTTTTTTAATTACAAACCCAAAGCTGCAGAACCACAACCCTGCTTATCGCATTTTAAATGATAGAGATTTCACACTTTTAATTCAAAAGTTACTTTTTTGAATTGCTTTCTTTGGAATCCTTTGGATTCACTGACTTTGCCTCATATATTTATTTCATAAAAGGTGAGGAAACTCAACTTTGCAGTTATGGTGCTGAATACAGTAAGCAAGATAAGCCCTTATTTACATAATTGCCATTTTGCCATTAGTCATCCCTCAAATCACCAATCGATGAGATTAATTTTGACTGATTTTGTCTCAATTGCTTTCAAATATTATATTGGTTTATGGGTCTCGCAACATCTGTTGACAAATAACAAAAAGATATGTAATAGGGTTAGTGTGTATACATTACATTTATATTCAGTGCCCTCATGTTAAAATGAAACATTAGACAAAAAGTATAGTCTGGTTGCTAAACAATAATTCCGAATAATCCACGATTCATTAACCAATAAATGTTTTTTTTATTAAAACCTTTGAGATTTGTGCTATTTTTATGGGCAATTGTTCAAGGTCATAAAGTATTAAGATAACAATAATAAACTTTTGCGCAAATCATAGAAAGTATCTATCAATAAATTAGGTCCACTGCAAGATGTTCAGTTTTCAACAGTTTTTCCTGAGGAAATTCCAATTTCAAGAACCATTATCACCACTAGACTAAAAACAATCTGGCCTCTCCTGTGCTTTCCTATCAGGTACCATTGCCTGATAGTGATGAAAAGGATCTGTTTGTTTTTCTCTTGCTATCTATCTAAGGAAATAAATCAGGTTTTGGGGCAACTTTTAAATTTCATACAGCCATTGCTGAGGAAAAGACCTGATTGCAAGGTTCACAACTGCTTTTAAAAATTTCCAGGCTCATCACCTGGGTCATAATTATCTCTAACCCCTGTCACTCATTATAGTGTTGGTGGAGGGAGACCTGAAAAGGCTTGCAAGATTGTCAGAGAGGGAAGAGAGCAAGTAGCAAGCACAACAACTCTCAGCAGAGAATATGCTTTAATTTATTAATAAACTGTTTATTTGTTTTGATGGTTACCATCGATTGTGTGAAACTGAAGATTATAAAACCGACCTTGAACCTGGTGCCTAAAAAAGCCCCGGCTTTGGAGGAGAACCCTATTATGAAGTTCTCACCACTTGGCCAAGTCTTCAAGATCCTCACCAGTATCCAGCAGACCCAACACCAAGCCCTCATGGAGGTATTCCTGGAGCAGGAACAACGCTTCTAAGTCCTACTCCAGGCACAAGCAGAGCGGCAGGTGCTCCGGAGCCTAATCGCCAGGGAGGGGGCTGGCGCTACGACCTCCCCGGAGCCTACTCCACCTGTGGCCCTGATGAAGATGGGGCAAACGATGATACCGGTTTGGATCCCCAATGCTCCACAGGCTGCCCCCGATCAGGCAGGGGCGTATCATATACTGGTTAGAGTAAAAGGGGAAAAGGGGAAAGCGGACAAATTTGAATGGTGACATTCACAAGTATCCTGTGGTTACCAGTGAGGTACCCATTCACTAATTCTGGAACCAATTGGCCCGAATTAGTAGGGGGTAAAATATGTAGGGGGTAATGTGTGTGGATGGGTCATGCAAAGTAGTGTCGTGGTGTGTGACGTGCGATGCTATGGCTGGAGAGGTGGTGCCAGGACTGTCAACATTGACTCAACATCAGGAGGATGCAAATGAGGAAATTCCCAAGATTTCCCTCTGGAGCAGTCACGTGACGAGTCCCTCAAGCATGCCTTTGACCAAGTGAAAGTAATTGATGGTCAACATCTCCAGCTTAATGTTGCACTCACATACCCGTACTTTTCTATTATCAAGGAGTGGTTGTATCGAGTGATGCAGGACACTCAAACCAAAGAAAATACAACTCAGCTGTTAGTACCAAAGGGTCATCAGGAAACACTCTTCCAGTCGGCTCACTATAACCCAATGGGTGGCCACTTAGGTCACGAAAAGACTTTGAGCCGTATAACGGGCCGTTTCTTTTGGTTGGGTATTCACGGGGACGTTCGCAAGTGGTGTGCAGCATGCCGTGAATGTCAGTTGGTGAATCCACCGGCCACCGCAAAAGCGCCATTGTGCCCTCTGCTGTTGATCGAGGTCCCCTTCGAGAGAATTGGCATGGACCTCGTCGGGCCATTAGAGCAGACTGCACATGGCCACTGCTTTGTAATGAATCTGGTGTACTATGCAATGTGATATCCGGAAGCAGTGCCCCTGCACAACATCTCAGCACATAGTGTTATGGAGGCACTCTTCAAAATTATCTCCCGGGTGGGGATTCCAGAGGAAATCCTCACTGATCAAGGCACAACATTCATGTCACGCACACTTCGCAAAGTATATTATTAGGCATTAAATTGATCCTCACCAGCATTTATCACCCGCAAACAGGTTGGTTGGACGATTTAATAAGACCTTAAAAAACATGATTCATAAGTTCATACACAAAGATACTAAGAATTGGGATAAGTGGCTCGAACCCCTGCTGTTTGCAGTATGAGAGGTCCCGTAAGCGTCCACAGGGTTTTTCCCATTTGAGCTAATGTATGGGCGCCAGCCATGTGGCATTCTTGATGTCATACAGGAAGCTTGGGAGGCAGGACCTTCAAATGGTAAAAATCTTATTCAATACCTTTTTGACCTTCGATCAAAACTCCACACTTTGGGGCAACTAACACAGGAGAATTTGTTCCAAGCGCAAGAAAGTCAACCCTGACTCTATTACAGGGGCACTCAACTACGGGATTTTGCACAGGGAGATAAAGTGCTTGTATTGCTGCCCACCTCTAGCTCCAAATTACTTGCCAAGTGGCAAGTACTCTTTGAGGTCACACGCTGAATCGGAGATCTCGTTTATGAGGTTAGGTGAACGGATAGGAGAGGGGCATATCAAATCTACGACCTCCTCAAACCATGGAGGGAGGTGGTGCCTGTAGCCTTGGCGACAGTAGCTCTGGAGAGGGAGGAAATCGGGCCAGAGGTATCTACCAAATCAAGTTCATTCACCCCGGTCCCTTGTGGAGACAACCTCTCACTGTTGCAGCTTACAGACATTGCCAGGCTGCAGGAGGAATTTGCAGATGTGCTTTCACCCCTGTCGAAAGCACCATATCAAGACCACCCCGGAGATGGCGGTTCGTAGCCACCCCATCATATTCCTGAACACAAGAAAATGATTACTCAGGAAGAATTAGAGGCAATGCTTGAAATGGGTGTAATACAGAGGTTGCACAGCGATTGGGTCAGCCCGATAGTTCTGGTACCAAAGAGTAAAAGCTCGGTCTGGTTCTGTGTTGACTACCTCAAAGTGAACACAGTGTCCAAATTTGACGCTTATCCAATGCTGCGAATTGACGAGTTACTCGATCGGTTTGGCGCGGCTCAATTTTACTCAATACTGGACTTAACAAAGGGTTATTGGTAGATTCCTTTATCTCCAATATCCCAAGAAAGGACACTGTTCATATTACACCAATTTGTGTCTCTTCCATTCAGTTTGTTCGGAGCCCCAGCCACATTTGCAGCACCTTATGGACAAGATCCTCAGACCACACATATGCTGGATGATATTATCATTTATAGTAATAACTGGCGGCAGCATATGCAACACCACAGGGCTTGTCTGAGAGCGCTGTGACAGTCGGGACTCATTGTCAACCTGAAGAACTGTGCAACAGGGCAGGTGGAAGTTAGGTATCTGGGGTTCCACTTGGGTCGCAGGAAGGTGGGTCCACTGTTTTGCAAAGCTGCAGTGATCACAGCCTGCCCGGCACCAAGACCAAAAAGGAGGTAAGGCAGTTTTTGGGGCTGGCTGGCTACTACCAAAGGTTTGTGCCTTGCTATTCTGATGTCAACAGCCCATAGACTGACCTTAATAAAAAGGGGGCTCCCGATCAGGTCCAATGGACAGAGTCATGCCAACAGGCTTTCCTGTTGTATGAATGTAGTGATAACCTAAGACAAATAGCCCAAATGAGGTATCGACACCACCATCGATAACCCCAGCATTAAATCCATACACAAAGTATTTAACATTTTTCAACAGAGGATTCACCAACCCTCTAAAATGATGCCAATGCCAAGAGCAGGGCAGTTTTAAGAGTCAAACCCTTATCAGAAACTGATGCTAAATGCTCAAATGGGCCACCCAAGAGGGCCTCTAACACCACAGATAAATCACATAAGGGTACGCGGACAGGGCGAAAAGGTCTAAGGCATATGTAGTCCATGCATAAAACAAAAGACAAGAGAGTGTCTGCCAATAGAAACACCATTCACAAGTGTGTGTTCAGCCACTATAGTGGCAACAAAGACTTTAAGCATTGATGGAGCAACCCTGGCCTCAAAAATCTACTGTAAAAATTCCAGAACTGAACCAATAGGGCAATGAACTGAATCCTAATTTTGCATTGAACACCTGGAGACGAAAATATGCCTCTTAATTCTGTATTCCGTAAGCTGGATGGTCTTTGTACATAGCGCCCCGACCCATGGTAGAGGCATCTTTTGTTATCACTTTTCAGGCGACACATCTGATCCCAACGTAATGCCCGACATCAGAAAGCGGGTCAGTCCCCATAGTAACAGAGCTTGGCTACTTCCATGCATCAACTTAAAAGGACAAAGCACATGCCTCAGTGGTTGAAGTCCCTTTATAGATTTCATTCAGCACTGGAAAGATCTTGCATGCAACATGCCCAGTGAAATGACAGCGGACACCACGATCATAATCCCAACAGCCTGTGAAATGTTCTCGCAGGGAGAACACATCCTTTTCTGAACATCGCCAGACAGTGGCATAAAGACTGTACGCGAGCCGTAGACAGGTGCGCCCGCATCACCAATCAGTCCAGCTCCACACCTATAAACAGAGTCTGTTGACTTGCAGCTCTAGATTGTTTAAATGGCTGAGAATGGCATCTCGATGTTGGGCAGCCAGGCACCCCATGTTAGCTACAACCAACCAGTCATTCATCAAAATACTACAAAATGTGGATGCCTTGAAGCCTCAAAAGCCTTAAAGCTGCATCCATGCATTTTGTTAATATGTGTGGTGCCAAAGCAAGTCAGAATGGAAGAACCCGAAACTGGTATGTTTTCTGAATCATCAACATTCTAAATAGAGTGTAAATAGAGTTTCATTAGTGTGAAATTTCTCATAGTGTGAAACGTCTCAAATCTAGAATTGGCAGCAGGCTATTGTCCTTTTTCAGAACTAGGAAATAACAGCTTTAAAAACTGCATCCTCTCTGAAAGGGGGGATCTCTTTTATTGTACCTTTTCTCAAAAGAGAGTGGATATTGAACAGAAACCTCTATCGGAATTATCCAGTTGTACAATGGTGGTGCCCGCCTCAATTTAATTACATAACCATGCTTTATCGATTGAATGACCTAATTCGATACATTTATTAACTGCTGCCAAGCTGCTGGACAGGCAGACAGATTAATTAATGCATGATTCTCTCTTGTAGCGCAATGTGTAGCCACTAGATGGCGCTCCTGGCATGATTCATGGGGTGAGATTGAGACACTATTTTGAGCTTTTGAGGCGTGATGAATGGCAAACTTGATTATATAATGTCCTCCACTTCATCAATAATCACGTTAGCGGGCTTCGGCTGGCGGTCTTCTGAATGGTGCCGATCCAAACTCCAAGCACTCATGTGAGATGCAAATATGCAGGCGGCAGCGTTTGCTAACCTCCGTTTGTAGAAGAAGGCACAAAATCCATTTTTCACCACCCTCACAAACAAAAGAATCGCCTAGACTGACTCATTCCCCAGCGCGAGCAGTGGGTGAAATCGAGGAAAAGTTCAAACAGTGTCTGAGAATTCAAACAGACTCTCCTTAATGCGATACACTTGGCTGGACTGCAAAACCATCATGTGTAGATCCAACAACTGTCTGAAAGAGCGACATCCATTCCGTCATCGAAAAATCGAGCAGAGATAGCATTGAGCGTCTCTTCTCTCGAAAGAATGCTGAAGAGTCAGTAGTGAAGTGTCTGTCCGTACTCCATTTTCTCAAGCACAGAGGCAAATGTTTCCCAAATGGCTTTAGATAGAGCCTCGTGGCGAGAAAATGTGAGCCTTGATGAAGCACTGTTGTCCTCATAGGTCTTTTGCAATGCTGGTTTTCTTAAGCAGCATAGGAATTTTGCTCTGACAAATATGCTGTTTTCAACTACATTTATATATTTTGCCACTCAAAAAGGGAGAAAAGTTAATCCTTGCTTCGATGTGAGTAGCCAGAAAACAACATGGGCTGAGACAATATTTGTGCACTGAAGTAAAGAAAATCTGAGAAAAGGGTGCCTATAAGGAGCCAATGATGTAGCTCCTTGTGGGTGTCGCTTAAAGTCATCAGCCAATGAAATACAAAGGGCTTCAGACCACATGACCACTGATGTGTCCCCATTGCGACATAATGCAATGTAGAAATTCCTTCGAAATGGAACTGAGCTTAAAAATCCCGGGACAACACCACGTTCAATCTTAAAAAATTTTTGTTTTGATTTATTTTATTTATTCTATAACATGGAGTGTATTACTACAAAGATTAATACAGTGGTTCTCCTGCTCAAGGAGCCCCCCGAACACCACAATTTATCTCCATTTTCTGACACACCCAGTTCAGGGCTTGAAACCTCCACTAAAAAGCTGATTAGTTCAATCAGGTGTGTTTGATTAAAGAGATATCCCAAATGTGTAGTGTTTGGGGGACTCTAGGAATAGGGTTGAGCATCATGGATTAACACATTCAGTGTCAAAGTTTGCTTCCCAGTGTCATTAGGTCTGTGAAAGCAGAAGCTACTCAGAGTGAGAGGACTGTTCGGGCAGGGCAGACTGCTTTTTCTCTGTCAGCAACAATATAATCTCAGTTGTAGCATTGCCGGTTTGGGTAAAAGTTGCACAATTTTGGATATGTTTCATCTGCAGCGAATTTGAATTCTTTTTTTTTTTCTTTTTTAATAAAAACTATCACAGCATTTCTGACTTTTTAAACTACCTCTGATCACTGAAAAGAGGGAATTTCTTGTAATAACTCAATTTTTGGCCATGACTGTCCATGAGCTAACAGTATGCACAAAGCCCTTTGATTTTTTTTAGTCGTAACTGTCATGAGAACTGTCAAAATCAGTGTCTGCAAAGAAAATGTACTTCATGTTAGAATGCCTAAGGTAGGTAGACTGTTATTCTGACAAAACATGGTTGAGGAGATTAAAGCATCAGGAAAAATGTCTACTGGTTGCCAAGGCTTATTTAATATACAAAAATCCTTGCAAAATCTTCACATCCTTGCAACTTTGAATTCTTATTATCAAATAACACAATGACTAAACACTACTGGCACTTTCTATCAGCACTATTGGAAATTATCCCTATCAATCTCTCTCAGTATATGAAAAATGGTTTCCAAAATATTGTGACAGCAAAACAAGTATTTCAGGCTACAAAAAAATGGGTTGGCATATCATACATAAGCTTTCTTTAAAATTCTCAGCAAGAACAATTATGTTTGTTTTGCTTATTTTTCATGTGCGCACTCACACACACACACACACACACACACACACACACTTAACAAATGTATAATGAGCAGAGTTTTTTGTCTATTTTCTATTTCTCCACTAATGTGAATTATAATCGTTATTCATCATTGGTAAATATACTGGTTTCAGCTGTAGCCTTACTGAAATAGTGTGGTCATTCCATTGATTATTTGAAAAATACACTTGATAATTATCGGCTGGAAAAAACAAACTAACAAACAAACAAACAAACAGAAAACCAGCACACAAAAAAACCACCTTAAGCTAGTTGGCTGGTCTAAACTGGGTTAAGGTGGTCTCCCAACATAGCCAAGCTGGTCTTTGCCTGGTTTAACTGTGCTAAAATTGCCCACAACCCCTCTAAAACCAGTCAACTCACAACTAACCAACTAACTTGGGCTGATTTCATTGCATTTTTTTTCAGCAGTGTTATTCTCAATCATTTAGTAAAAGTCTGCACTTTATTATTGCCAAACACAACCATTCTCACGTGAAAGATAAACTTAACTGTCAAAATCGTAAAATTGCGCACATTTAGAACGTTTAATAAATAATTTGTCAAAAACACTGATTGGAAATCCATTGGCGTGAAAATAGCGCAAGAAATTCCTCGAAATTTGGACAGTGGCAAGTGTATCGATTAATAAAGTTAACGTTTTTATTGCCAGATTAAAAAAAAAAAAAGAAAAAAGAAAATTTGTCTGAAAGAAGTGCCTGGCTTACATGAGGCGTATATAAGCCCTCGAATGAATTTACAGGGTCTGAATGTTTCGATAGGTTCCTTTACTTCAGTCCAGAGCCCCGCCATGTCCGCAGGCTGCAGATGCTCTTCACCAATCTAACACTGCAGGTGCAGTTAATGCTTGGGGATGCTGATAGTAGTTGTGCTTCTCCGGATATTCTTTCTTTACCTCACAGAGAGCTTTTTCTGCTTGTCTCCTATATTTTTGATTTAGTGTTGCCGTCTGTTTTGGATTCACTGGATTCCACAGTCCGTCCGACTTTGCGGTGCCTCTTCAAGAACATCATCTACAACATCATCTTTAGTGGATTACAGACCTTTATGACGAACAGCTATGTATGCTGCCGCATCATTTTAGGCTGTTGACATAACTCGGAACTGCAAAATAATCAATGGCCAACTGCAGGAGAGGAGCGGTAATATGAATTAACTCTTTAAGGTGGAAAAAAACAGAGGTGCATATGGAAAGGGGTTTTATACTGCCGAAGGAAAACAGGAATAAGGATTTATAACACATCTCTTCTCGCTGTGAGTTTTGTTGTTGAAGTTGGGTGTGCTCTGCGATTTGTAAAGAAGAGACACAATGGGGAACAAATTAAGTCGAATGGATGTTCTGTAAACTGCTCCTTAGAGATGTATGGAAGATTTGTCAACCTTTCCCCTTTATTAATCTTTTCATAGTAATCCTGGAAAGGTGGAGCGATCAGGAAAAGCTAATGACAGACATATTAATTCATCAAAAGCACCAGAGGGGTTTGGAAACGTTTGGATGGAAATCGAGCGAATGTTTACACCTTTCTTCTGCTTTTATACGAAACTACTAATGAATAGTTGTGTATCACTGGTGGAATCGCCGTTATCAATGATTAATAAGCTACAGTGAATTTATGGGCTGTGAAATGTTGACATATTCGCGGTGAAATTTCGCAAATATCGATATTTTTCCTCTGAAAGTATTCCGATCTAAATGGAAATAGTTGAGAAAGCCCTTTGTGAAAGGAATAGACATGGTACATGGGAACAGGTTCTTTCATGGTGAGTACAGTTGGCAGTTAACCTCTCTCTCTCTCTCTCTCTCTCTCTCTCTCTCTCTCTCTCTCTCTCTCTCTCTCTCTCTCTCTCTCATTTCACACGTGAGGTTTATCTTCATTTACCGGTGATTACAGTTTTTCTGAATTGCTAAAACACATTTCTGGAAACCTTCACCCATTTTCTCACATTTTTAGACTCAAAACCAAAGCTCAAACCCATCTCAGCATTTTGAGACGCTATACTTCTCACCACAATTGTACAGAGCAGTTATCTGAGTTACCATAGACTTTGTCAGTTCAAACCAGTTTGGTCATTCTCTGTTGACCTCTCTCATCAACAAGGTGTTTCCATCCACAGAACTAACACTCACTGGTGTTTGTTTTTTTTTGGCGCCATTTTGAGTAAATTCTAACGACGGTTGTATGTGAAAAATCCAGGCGATGAGAAGTTACAGAAATACTCAAACCAGCCCATCTGGCACCAACAATCATCCGGCACCAACAATCATCCATGCGATTATCTAATCAGTCAATAGTGTGGCAGCAATGCAGTGCATAAAATCATGCAGATATGGGTCAGGAGCTTCAGCTAATGTTCACATCAACCATCAGAATGTGGAAAATTTTGAACTCAGTGATTTGGACTGTGGCATGATTGTTGTTGCCAGATAGGCTGGTTTGATTATTTCTGTAACTGCTGATCTGCTGGGATTTTCACACACAACAGTCTCTACCATTTACTCAGAATTGTTCCAAAAACAAAAAACGTCAAGTGGGCAGCAGTTCTGCAGATGGAAACGACTTATCGATGAGAGAGGTCAACAGAGAATAGCCAGACTGGTTTGAAATGACTATGGTAACTCAGATAATCGCTCTGTACAATTGTGCTGAGAAGAACAGCATCTCAGAATGCTATTCTGCAGTGTGAAAATACAGTAGTACAACTGCAAATCCCCAAAGAACACTCTAAATGAAAAAAAAACATTACATTACACTCACTCAAAAATCAAAGACAATGCAAGATTCATTCTGCCTCAGCATCATGTTTTCACATCATTAGAAAGAAGTGCGAACAATTTTAAGTCGTTGTGTCTAAACAACTGTGTTGTAGTTTTGCTGCCCATGTTTACTGTTTTGCAACACAAGTTCATTACAGTGCAAAATGTGTTTTTGTGTGTGAGAATGTGTTCAGAGTTATGCAAAAAGAGTGATTGATTTGATAAATGGGTTTAGGCCACTGAGTATTTGGTTTAGAGAATGGGGTTTAGTGTTTTATCAATTCAGAAAAATTGCAACACGTGCCTCTATTCCTTCAGGAACTTTATGTGGGATTGTAAACTGATGCAAATCTCTTAATTGCAACTGCATGTGGACACTGAAATCATAATGTGGCAAATATAATGTTGTGCCAGTTTTGTGTTACAGAACTTAAATAATATTTTCCTTCAAACTTACATAAATCTTTTACATCAGTGTAATTGCATTTATTATGTTTATTTTGCATTTAGGTTTGTAAGTGGACCAATATCCTTATCCAGGTTTAGACTACAAATAAATTATTTCAGATATGCATTCTTGATTTTCCAGCAAGTCCTCTTAATGGGACAGTTCAACCAAAAATGTAAATTATCTCATCATTTATGCACCCTCTTGCCATCCCAGATGTGAATGACTTTCTTTTCTTTTTTTTTTTTTTTTGCAGAATACAAAGATTTTTAGAAAAATATCTTAGCTCTGTAGGTTCATACAATGCAAATGTATGTGACCAGAAATTTCAAGCTACAAAAATCACATAAAGACAGCATAAAGGTAATCCATAAAACTCCAGTGGTTAGATATTCAGTGGTCTGGGGGCCTAGGTAGCTCAGTGAGTAAACCTACTACCACCCCTGGAGTCGCAAGTTTGAATCCAGGGTGCTGAGTGGCTCCAGCCTAAGCAACAAAATTGCTGCCTTTTTATCGATTTTTGGAGCTTGAAATGTCTGGTCACCATTCACTTGCATTGAAAGGACCTACAGAGCTGAAATTTTCTTCAAAAAAAACTTTTTTTGTGTGTGTTCAGCACAAGAAAGAAAGTCATACAAATCTCAGATGGCATGAGGGTGAGTAAATTATTTTAATTATTGGATGGACTATCCCTTTAAAATTTGTTTTCAAATATACTTTTTGTGATTTATTGAGTTCAACAATACAGCAATCCTTAAAACTAGCTTGGTGTAGACTACTTCTGCTAAATTTTCATTATGAGCACAAATGAACTGTTATTTTTTTATTTGAAATCTCAGTTGTTGCAGGTCTTCTCATGCTTGGGGTGTCTTGGGCAACAAAGAAGGAAGCAGGTAATTATGTTTTGTCACATAGACTACACACCCACTCTCCATCTCAATGTTTCTCTATAATCTCTGAAATATGACTGTTCTCTTGCAGTGAAAAACAATTCAGGGGTCCAGCCAGCAGGTCAGTGTGGAACCTGGGTGAAAGAACCAGAGGGAGGCATCTTCACCTCACCCAATTACCCAAACAAATATCCCCCAGAGCGAGAATGCATCTACATCATTGAAGGTAAAAAAAAAAAACAGTAAAAAAAAAAAAAAAAATTATAGTGGCAAATGCATCTCACAAACAAATCTGTCATGTGATAAGTTGATGTTGGATGCTGTTTGAATTGTTCAATAGCACAGCGGCACTCTCACAGTGCAATCCAATCAGTTGATTGTTAGTCCTATGAACAACAATTATTATGTTAATTAGCACTAATATGCTATTCTATTTGCATTTATTATAGAATAAAGATCCATAGGCAAGAGCAACAATCTTCCAAAATCTAAACTTCAGTCTGATAATCATTATTAACAATTGTTCTTGAATAAATATATATTTTCCTTCTCTCTTTCTCACTGTATTTTAGTCATTTTGTGTGCTTGTAATTTTTACTGCACTTTTATATTGGTAGAATTAAATGCATATGAATGCAATACATTTGTTCCTTTGATTTATAAAACTGTCTTTGTATGGCAATAATAGTAGACATATGACATCATCCATCATAAGTTATAACTGGAAGTCATCATATTTTATTTTGTATTTTTTATTTTTTCCTAGCTCCCCCGAGACAATGCATTGATCTTTTCTTTGATGAAAAGTATTCAATAGAGCCTTCATGGGAATGTAAATTTGACCATATTGAAGTCCGGGATGGGCCCTTTGGCTTTTCTCCAATAATTGGACGCTACTGCGGACAGCAGAACCCTCCATATATCAGATCAAGTGGCCGCTACCTGTGGATAAAATTTGTTGCTGATGGCGAATTGGAAGCCAGAGGATTTTCTGCAAGCTACAATTTCACAGCAGGTACTACATACAGTTTTATGCTCCTTATCAAGCTTCACCATTGAACGTGATATTACAACCTAATGACCAGAGTTTATGTTGGCTTTTAATTTTACAGTGCCAGTAATGTTTATGATTGTGATTCAGTTTATTTTTCAGACACATTCATTGTTATGCCAGTGAGTTGAAAATGTTTATTTCCCTACTTCTCTTTTAAGAGTTCTGGAACCAGTTCTGACTCACTAACTTTAGGGTATTGTTATCACTTGCATTTCGAAAATACCCTTCAACATCCAAGCCACTGATTCATGTAGATATTTTACTGGCAGATTATGGGTTCCATGTTGTTTTTGTCCTGATCTGAAATTGACTATTGTTGACCATATTGAAGAGCCTGTATGTTCTCATTCATCTAAAACCTTTGAATTTCATATGTTTACCATGATCATTTCTTAGGTATTGAAAATTTGATCCACAATGAATGCTAGCAGTTCTTCTCTTCCCACATGCTTTAGATGTTAAAGATTGCCAATTAGTTGCTAAGTGGTAACAGCAACATTATTCTGTGTATAACTTATTTCAATTATCATATATCCTCAAAGGAATCCTTCACAGAATAAAAGATATACTGTACATGGAATGAAAGATATAGAAACCTCAGCAATGTCAAATAATGTCCACACCACAAACTACAGTAATAAGGAACTATGCTTCTTACCACATGTGAAGAACTGTAGTTCCAACCACATAGCTTTGCAATGCTGTTTGCGAATGTTCGTTGGAACTATGGTCTCGGGAAATACCTATTTTGGTAAAAAAAGGAACTTGGAAAAATAGTTGGCTAACAATGCTTTTGGGAAACACCCCTGACTGGTTTGAGCTGACAGAATGGCTAATGTAATTCAGATAACCACTCTGTACAATTGTTGTGAGCAGAATAGCATCTCAGAATGCACAAAACTTGATAGAACCTTGAGGCGGATGAGCTACAACAGCCGAAGACCACTTTGAGCACTTTATTAGTAACATAGTGTTCCTAATCAAGTTTTCAATGAGTGTAGATATCATGTGAAAAACTCTAAAAGCAAGATTAAAATAAACCTAATCTAAATCTGTGAATGCAAAAGAATTTCACAGAGTGGTTTTGCATTAAGAGCATTTCAGATGAATTGAACAGCTATGGCACTGGGTGCTAGAAAAAATAGCAAGCAGTAGAAGGCACCCCTGATTTAGAGTAGTATCTGAGAAATGAGTAATGAGGCATAGCTTCTTCTTTTTTTCATCCCATTGTAAGTCGGGAGGAAATTCTTTCACTAAGTTTGGAGAAACTGTTTAGCATGAATGGTTTCAGACTCTAGCTTCACAACATACCAGGAAAGAAACACAGCTTACCCTAGTCTTGATAAGGAATATCAGTGGCATATAATTTACATAATTAAGGAGATAAAAGTCCCTCAATTCACTTCCCTTGATGTTCCCCCAAAAAAGTGGAGAGCACATCTGCTGTGCTGCAGCCAGTGGTAACACATGCTAATGTGGAAGGTACAAAAGATGAATGAAAAGCAGGCGTGAAGAAATTTAGAAATTAGATATATTGCATGTATTCATTACCCTTGGACTCATTTTATTATTAAAGAAGGGTGTATTTAACTGAAAATTGATACTATTGTCAACAGAAAGTGGCCACTCAATCAAAGATCCTCAGTGAGTGTGCAGTGAGACTGAGGAGGAATTGAGTACATGGTCTGCCTTCGTCATGCTGGGGCTTTGGGCAGCACTAGTCCTGAAATGTCCTGCATTAAACCGAAAGTGCGTCAAAACTAAATGAAACACCCATTTTAAATGTTACTCTTACATTTATAGTTTCTATTAATAAAATATGCCTTGTATATGACTTTAATAATGGCATTTCTGATATTTATATCTTCATGAAACTGAATTTTTGTTAGTCTGTGGATGTATAACAACATGATTCTTGAGGCAAAATGTGTCATTCAAAATGTGAAATGTCAAGCACACATTTTGCAGTGAATAATAAATACAAATGTAAACATAAAAAAAAATGAAAATAAATTCCATATAGCCTACAAACAGGTTAAAGTCCTTTAAGTCTACCAGGAATCTTTAAGATTGGACACCATTATTTAGTTATAAAGTAATAATAATAATAATAATAATAATAATAATAATAATGTTACATTTATTTAGTGCTTTTCCAGTTTAAGAACACAACATTCTCAAATTTAGCACAGTTTAAAGAAGAAGAATAAAAAAGAATGTTTCAGTTTAATAATTTTACATAAGGATGGATATTCCTAATAGATGAATACTCTATGGAGCATTGAAACATTTATGAAGCATTTTAACTTTTTTTCGGAATAAAGTCTTAACCAGTTTATTACCTTAATCGCTGATGTGGATATAAATGTGGTCCACTTTAAAAGACGTATAGACGGGCTCCGACATGAAATCATCACTTCAGGTCAGGAATTTAACATCGTGCTCAGGTTTAGGCTATACATGATGGGAATCACGTGTGAATTGTGTGATACATTAACATAGACATTTCAAGAAGTGGAAAGTGTATATGATGTCGAATCTTAATGTTATACTTGACAGGCCAAAAATATGCACAATTAACAGAGAGTCGAGACCATGTCCATCTGATCTGAAATCACAACTGGCACATTTTCATTCATAAAATTTACACTTCAGAAATATTGGCTGCACAGATTAAAAATTCTTTGTAATTTTGGACATGTGTATTTAAAATGTCGCTTTATCCTTGAGCTTCTTGGATAATCAGTCATACGAATATTTATTATGTTATTCTGATGAATTCGTTATTAGTTTTGAAGTCATTAATCGTGCCTTTCCGAATAAGGTATTCGGCTTCAGGTACATCCCTAATATACATATACATGTCTAAGCTATGTTCCAGCACAGACCCACGCTACAAAGAGCATGTTACAGAAACAGCTCAAGCTGTGATATTAGTAGTTCTGGAGTGATGTTTTTGAGATGCTTGAAGGAATCATTTGGTAGCAATGGCAGATTCTGATCCGTTGCGTAAGAAAGTAGTTCCATGCACAAATGTGTATTTTGGTGACCGTACTCAGTTTTTCCTATTTTTTTTTCAAATGTATTTGTTCATTGAACTGTTGTAAACAAGCAATATCACACTCGTAATCATGCTATATGGCCCTAAATTAGCACTGCTATGATTATCTACAGCACTCGGCCTGCGGCCAAATCAGAGCAGTGCTTATATAGGGTCATATCGCACTCTTGCTCGTGTGATATTGCTTAAAAATGTATACTGTATATTGACATTCTGATTAATGATAACTGTGTGTGTGTATATATATATATATACACAATATATACAGTATAGTAAACACATAGTCTATTTGCTAACGTGGATACACATAATGCACTTTATAAAACCAATTTCAGGGTGCTGTAAATCTGAAAAAGTGACTATGGTACATAAGCAACATGCATCTAATTGTAGATATATTCAACTCCATCAACTAAGGGATTTTGTGCTTGAGTTTCTAAATTTAGTTGTAGTAATTAAAGGTGTCTTAACTCAAGGTTAGTAGTCTCATCTTAAATCATAGATGCATGACGCAATCCATTGGCGAACCCAAACTTTGAATGGCTCCACAATGGAAAATTGTAATTATGTGCACACTGTGTGTAATAACTTCCTGATATAGTGTGGCAATAAAAATGTTGTGCACAGATGATTGCAGTCACTCCTAGCACTGAAATACAATTATCATTCAAACGTTGCATGAGATCTGTTTCCCTGGACTAGGACACTGTACTGGCACATTGTAAGAGCTGGCAGTATGCAAGAATAACTGCTGAAACTGTGATATAATTTTCGAATCATTATCGTCGTTTCGGCCGACTTAGAGCACTGTATGTTAGTGTTCAGTACTCATATATACAGTACAGCGGTTCTCAACCATTTTGACTCCAAGGCTCCCAATTAACCCATGCAATTTTTAAAGCCACCTCCCTTTGAATATGATCATAAATTTTTTTTAATTTATTTTAAGTAATGTGCTGCCCTTCGGAGGTGTGCTGAGGCCACCTAGTGGGCCCTGGACCTCTTGTTTAGAACCACTGCTTTACTAGCACTGGGCATTGTGGTTGTCACTACTTCTGTAACCCTACTCTGCATATACCTAGCTGAATAAAGAAGTAAAGTGGACCCTCAACATTATTAAGCAGCACCAATGTGAACATATCTTGTGAGACTTCTGTAGCTGTTGTTATTCTCTGTTGTTAAACTCTGTTTCCACTGCCCTGACTCCCTCTGCCCATCTGTCCTTCTATCATTTTCTATCTTCTCTCTGTCTCTCACTATCTCAAAAACTCACACGCTCATTTTCTCCTGAGTCTCACTTCCTTGTCTCCTGGGCGTGATTGACCTTATTACCCCTTCTCCTCTTTCCAAGAGATAATGCTGTGTTACCAGACAAGAAATGGCTGCATTAAATAACAGGGAGAGCAGCTCACATCTTGTGTATTTCCCTCAGCCCAGTGGCTGTTTGAAGCCTTTGTCCAACTGTAAACAGACGCAGTAGTAATAAGGAAAACAAGATGGACTTAAAAGCATTTCAGGGACTGCTTTCTTGATTCAGTGGCCATTTAATAACCTTGTTTGGGAAAGCCTCATGTGGCCTTTTCATCTTTTCATTTTCAACAGCTTTGTTGAATGCAGTGGAAAGTTTCCTGTAAGAGCTGAATTGCAGGAATGTTGAAGCTGAGTGCATGCCCTAAGATCGATATTTTGAACATTGTCAGGCCTATTTAAGAAACATTGGATCTCATTTACTTAATGTGCATACAGAAATATTTACAGTATGTGTAAAATCTTTTTTTATACTCATTTGCAACTGTACTGGTGGTGCTGAAAGCCCTTATATGGAGATGGTTTGGGTGTAATTTATGCAAATTACTTACTTTGGGCACTTGCTTCTTCATTTGGAATAATCTGGATTAATTAACATTAGAATTAGGGTTGAAATTATTAGTCGACGTTATCGACAACATCGACAATATAAAATTGTCGACAAAAATGTTCATGTTTGAATAGTTGTTTGATTTCATTTAACGTAACATGAGATCACATTAAACTCTAATTATGACACTGCAGCTCAAGACTGAGGAGAGGAAGAATTACACAGATCACAGTCCAGATGCACTCTAAACTTTCCAAAGAGCTTCAGGTGATGTAGATCACAAAGTATGAGGGAATTATACAAAAATACAAAATAAGTAAATACAGAGTGGAATCAGAGCTCTTTAAAGGAAACACCCCAGTGTTACATCTTAAATGCAGTTTTAATGCGTTATAGCTTTATTAAAATTTCAAATAATACAGAAGCAGATCATGTAATTAACTACAAAATCCGATACTGGCATTTCTCTGTGCGGTCAGCGCCTCTTCTATGAGTTGCGTGAATGTCCCGATCTGAGGGATTGACTGAAACTGCAACCAGCCGATGCACACTGTCACGGGGACGCTTGTCCCTCTCATGCATGCATGCTGCAGCTAGATTATAACGCGATGGCTCGTGTCTTATTGTATCATAATATATTGTATGTCACTGTGCATTTCTTATTGTGAAGAAAATTGGCAATACGCAGCATTATTAATATGAGAGAGTTTGTTTGTTTTGATTGAAGTGAACAAAATGTGAGAGAGGTAGTCTTCCAAACAATGTACATTCTTACTCCTAGTGACTTAGTTTCCGTAGATCATCTTTTTGAAGGACATTTTTCATTTTTTAAACTAACTGTATGTTTATATATAAATTAAACTCTTTTATTTTATTAGATCAAAGACAATTTGAATTTTTTAAATATATGGCACCTTTAACAGTGTCTTTCTCTTAAAAGGACTGGTTCCATTTTCTAATGCTTTGCATATTGTTGCATACTCACTCAAATGGATGATTAGCATTCACAGTGCTCATGACTGCATGCTTCTTGGTCATAATGAATAATAATCAATTCTTTTTTTTATTTTTTTTTTTTTCACATGTAGAGGAAGCAGCAAAACCTGAGATAAGTATTCCCAAATGCAATAATCCTTATAAGGCCATGATGTAGTGAAGATATTTGATCTCCTAATTTGTGGACTGTAGATAGTATTGAATTTAAATCATTCTAACGACATCTGAGATTAGAAAAAGGAGCTGAATGTATGGCCCCTTTGTGCACAAGGGCCCTTCTATATTATTGAGGTGTGATGGATTTAAACTGCAAAATTGAAAATTGAACCCAGGGAATGAATTTTTGTACATTCAGGTGGCCACATTTCACCACCGTCTAGCTGATTTTCTCAGGTCCGATAAAGTCTGAGTGAATGGAGAAACGACAATCGACATATCAGGCTCTGGAAGGTTGAAGAGATTAACAGAGCTAAAGACCCTGACATACCAAAATTTCAGCCCAAGACACAATAATCCATCATTATTATTTCAAGATGGTTTGCGTCCTCCCCTCTATTAATTTTTGATAAGGAATAATGATTAGACAAATAAAACAGATGAAGACAGAGCCATGAAGTAGTATCCAGAGAAAGATATACAAAATATCAGTTCTAATTGTGCACAATTTTGTATTGTTAATGTTGTTATACTGTAGTATGCTTTTTTTTTCTTACACTACAAAAATCGTATTCATAATGAAAGTGTTGGTCTTGTTTTCCAGTAAAAATATATAAACATCCTTAAAACCAGATAAAATCCTGAAAAGAAAAAGCGTGTAAGATGTTTGTATCAAAGACAAAATACACTTATATGCAACAGACATTCTCTGAAAAAAGGCTTAATATCAGAGGGAGTTTTGCTTATGAGGTATATTTATCTTGCTTTGAGGATTATTTATTTTTTTTTATAGACAAACAGGACAAAAATACGAATATTATATTTTGCAGTGTGTACTATCAAAACAATTCAGCACAATTCACAGAAATGTCCAAGAGTTGCAAATAGCTTTAACTGGAATTAAATGCTTTTCCCACCATGTCTAGAACACGTGAATTGTGCACTTTAATATATAGCAGCATCTATTACTCATTATGTTGTCTTGTAAGCTCGGGGTGGAAAATTGCTGTCTATGTGTTTCGCTTCAGATACAACAAGAAAAAATCAGAGAGAGACGCACATAATGGAAAATGGATTCTGCTCTCGGTGGTTGAATAGAAGAGAAAAAAGTGTGAAAGAACCTCACGTCAGCATAGCATAAATTTCATTTGTGGAGTGCAAACACATTGGGGAATGTGAATGAGAAAATTAATGTGGAAAACATTGTAGGTAAATGAATGAACCTCTTGAAAACATCACCCTGAACACATAATCCATCTCAATGAAAGAGATGAGAATACACAAAGCTCTTGGTGAAAATTGTTGAGCAAAAGAGAAGCCTTGAGTAAGCTTCCAGTTTTCTTATTCATCTCAATGTCAGTTCCTTAGCTGGTATTGGAATTTAGGGTTGTCAAGCGTCCCTTATTAGGGATGTGCCTGGAGCCGAATACCTTATTCGGAAAGGCACGATTAATGACTTCAAAACAAATAACGAATTCATCAGAATAATATAAAAATATTCGTATGACTGATTATCCAAGAAGCACAAGGATAAAGCGACATTTTAAATAAATATCTTAAAAACTATTTATGAATCTGTGCAGCCAATATTTTTAAAGTATAAACCTTTTGAATGAAAATGTGCAAGTTGTGATTTCAGATTAGATGGACGCGGTCTCTGTTAATTGTTAGCTTGTCAAGTGTAACACTAAGATTCGACATCATATAGACTTTCCACTTCTTGAAATGTCTATGTTAATGTATCAAAAGATTCACACGTGATTCCCATCATGTATAGCCTAAACCTGAGCACGATGTTAAATTCCTGAGCCCATCCATCTGTCTTTTACATTTGACCACATTTATGTCCATAATAGCGATAAAGGAAATCATTTGGTTAAGACATTATTCCGAAAAAAAAAAAAAAAAAGTTAAAATGCTCCGTAAATGTTTAAATTCTCCATAGAGTATTCATCTATTAGGAATATTCTCCTTATGTAAAATGAAGAAACTGAAACATGCTCCATCTGTTTTTTCTTCTTCTTTAATCTGTGCTACCTCTGGTAAGGCACTATATACATTTAACATCTAGGTTACATTGTAACCTCCGTTCCCCGATAGAGGGAACGAGACGTTGTGTCAAAGAAGCGACATTAGGGGTCTCTCTTGAGCGCCGTTATGCCTCTGATCTATGAAAAAAGGCCAATGAGAAGTTAGCAGACAGTATTTGCCTACCCTGCCCCCGGGGAACAGTCGTGGGGCTGAGGGCGGGGGGTTCGCGTCCAGCGTGCCGGGACTGTTGAGGTGTGGCTGCAGAGTGCCGTGAGAACAGCATTTGCGGGCCAGGTGACCCAGAGACATAGGAAATAGCTCTTTTACTGAGAATGTGGGTCGGCGAATGAAATGAATTCAACAAAAGATTCTCCTCCCGGCCCTCCACCAGAGGACAGTGTGGTCTGCTTACCAGCTCCGGAGCTAACGTCTTGGTCCTTGGGTCGATCGTCTCAGGAGCGTCTGGGAGCCTTCTGGGTCCTCGAGGGGGTCCGTGAGACGGAAGGGGCATCTACACACGGGCTGAGAGCTGGGCACGGGTTGAGGCAGAGCAGGGTGTTTCTTCGCCGCAGGAGGACGCCCTCGGCGAGCAGATGGGGCATTGCCCATGGCTGCAGGTTTGTGGCAGGACAGGATGTATGAGATGGCCTCCGTCTGCTTCTTCACTGCGGAGAACTGCTGGGCAAAGTCCTCAACGGTGTCACCAAAGAGGACAAGCTGGGAGACAGGGGCGTTGAGGACGCGTACTTTGTTGGTCTCATGCATCTCGACCAAGTTCAGCCACAGATGACGTTCCTGGACCACAAGTGTGGCCATCGCCTGCCCGAGTGACGTGGCTCTGAGGACGAGGGGGGTCGCTGAGCGCAGTTCCTGCAGCATGTTGGGATCAGTCAGTGAAGACTTTGTCCTACAGGCCTTGGAGGGGAGCAAAGGGCAACCCCGCCAGCTGGTAGGGTTCCTGGGGCACAGGTTGAGCGCAACAGCTCTGTCCACCTGGGGAATCGCCCAGGAACCAGTTATCCAACCGCGATGGCTGTGGGGAGGACAGAGGGTTCCAGTCCAGCCCCACACTGGTGGCGGCCCGGGCAAGCATATCGGACATCTGCGTGTCAGCCGCAGCCTGGGTGTGCTGGCCTGAAGATGGCAGCCCAGGAGAGTCATCCGCGTCAGACGCCGCGCTCTCTGATGCAGCGGCAAGCTCATCCACCTCGAGCTCCAGAGGCTAGGCAGGCTGGCTTTGAGGCCCGGACAGGAGTCAATGAAAGTGGTCCGAGGGGGCGTACCCGGCGGAGCTGCACCCGCTGCCGTCCCCAGATTGCCTCCATCGCTAGCCACTTTCTGTTGAAAGCGAGTCGCAACTGCAACGTTGCCATGGTCATGCTCTCGCAGTGAGAACATGAACCAGCCACAAACGCTGCCTCATTGTGATCGCAGCCCAGAAACACGAGATAACGCCTGTGGCCGTCTGAAGTGGAGAGCTCTCTACCGCATCCAGGAACTACACAGGGGCGGAAAGGTATCTTTATAAAGACGCGTCCTGAAAAGGAAGTTCAATGCCACTGAGCAATGCTCTTTTAGAGGAAAATACTCTTTTATAGAGAAAATCACTCTTTTAAATAAACTCTTTTAAGTTTTTGCGCTGTTGAAGTGCCCAGGGGCAAACTGCACTGCCGTGCAGAGAAGGAGAAAAGCCCCTGAATTGTGCCATAGATCCAACAGCAGGCAAAGCGTCAGAGGAACAGGAACAGGGGTGTGACTCACAGCTGACTGCGTGCACGACCATCAGCTCCGAAGAAAATTTCTGAATGAACTCGACGTATTTCCCTGCTTTTATACCCGTATGGCCGGGGTCGGGGTATGCAAATACTGTCTGCCAACTTCTCATTGGCCTTTTTTCATAGATCAGAGGCATATTCGGCACTCAAGAGAGACCCCTAGTGTCGCTTCTTCGACACAACATCGAAGTGAGCGACAGACGGGGAACATTATTATTATTATTATTATTATTATTATTATTATTATTATTATACTAACTAATGGTTTAATCGTAAAAATTCCTGATAGATTTACAGACGTTTACCTGTATGTAGGCTATATTGATTTTATTTTCCTTTCTTTTAATGTTTACATTTGTATTTATTATTCACTGCAAAATGTGTGCTTGACATTTCACATTTTGCTTGACACCTCTTGCCTCAAGAATCATGTTGTTATACATGCACAGACATAAAGAACTAAAATTCTGTTTCATGCAGATATAAATATCAGAAATACCAGGAGAAACCACAGTTAACAAAATATTCCAACGGTAATGTAGCTTGCAAATTCATCTTCATCTGGTACGAAAGTAGAATTTTTTTTTTTAATTAATAGATGTATAGCAATAATAATAATAGTAATAATAATTATTATTATTATTTTTAGTAGTAGTAGTAGTAGTAGGTGTAGTTGTAGTAGTAGTAGGAGCAGTAGTAGTAGTAGTAGTAGTGGTAGTAGTATTATTAGTATTAGGCTATTATAATGAAAAGGCAAATGCAAGGCATATTTTATTCATAGAATCTATAAATATAAGAGTAACATTTAAAAATGTGTATTTTATTTAGTTTTCACGAACATTCAGTTTAAGCCCCACCCACACCTAGTTCTATCCGAATACAGAGACAGATACAGATAATTTTGTCATATGAACAGATACATATACAAATACAGATAATGGCTTCACTGCACACCACATCCCGTTTAATACTGAATCGTCCCGTATTTGAGGGAACAAAATTTCGTTTTGTATGAAATCCATACGGGATGCAGTTTTTCACATATTTTAACATCTCACGCACAAACTGCTGAGAATGTTTCACAAACTAAGATAAATGGATCTGAAACTGAGTTGTGTGAGATATCGGCAGTTAAATGTTACACAGACGCCACACTTGACAGAAGTGGCTGGAGGAATGAGCTCTGCAGTGTTTTCAATCAGAAGTTGGGGAATTTTGTCAAACATATATCATTCGAGTGCATGATTTTTTTTCTTACCATTGTGATTCCAAAAACACCAGCAATTTATGACATTACATTGCATTGCAAACTGTATGTCAGTGCTCGTTCTGCAAGAGAGTCTAAATTAAATGATGGTGAGAAAAACAGCAGCAATTAAAGGATAAAAGTACATTACAGTACAGTTTTAGTTCAAACAATTAAAAGCAATTTTCATACATTTTCCTTGTGATAAACACTATTTACTGCCAAAACAATGACACTGTAACCCAAAGAGAAATACACTATTTTCATGTTAAGCATTTTCTCTCCCATAAAAATCCATTATAATGTATTGAAGGGCCAGAGTGGCTAATCGGGAGGAACAGGAGAGTTCCCGGTGGGCTGCTCAAAAATTGGGCCTGCAGGTGCGCATGTTGACATATAAACTTTCATTCATGTGTCGCATAAAAATGGCCAACTGTCCGAATCATCTGGTATATAAGGGATCAGAATTGTGTTCTGTATTATAGTGGACACAGTCTCTACCGTATTTTATCGTGGCTGTGAGAGATGAAACATTGGCTGTTGCACCATTATGCGGATGCTTCATTTGACAGTGTGGGGAAGGATCACAGAAGATCCAGCAAGAACAGGTACTATTAGCTGAATGGATGAACATGTTTCAGGTAACAGATCATCACAAATTTAATATTGACTGTTTCAATATGATAGTCTCAATCAGTTAATCTCAGAAATCCACATTCCTTGCTGTGCAGAATGATTTTAACAATATTTGTTTTTGTCACAAAATAAAACAATACTTGATGCACCTACCCTGATGCATGGTTGCTTAAAACAGTACTAAGACTTGTACTGAGACAGTGGCACTGGAAGGCAGTTTTTTTAAAGTGATAAATACTATTATTGACACATTAGTTATTTACTGTCTAAAATCTGATGAGTCCAATTTTAAACAGAAAGCCGGTTCATTGAGCTTTTAAAATGGAAAAGGCTTAAACTTAATTATGGGCAAGAAAAACTTGACAGAAAAATATTGTCTTTGTCCATTGATTGAAGCGTTGATCTTTTGGCAAAAAGTAGTATTTATTAAAAGTGAAGAGTTATATAAATTTAGTTCTTTCTAGTCATTGTATTAAAATGGTTTTCATTTTAGGGGCTGTTTCATACGTAACGTGTTTTTTGCGTCCGGCTGTGTTGTTTTTAAAGAATTGTCTTATAAACAAGCTTTAGGTTGTCATCTTTATTTATTGCACAGCATCTCACACTGAAGCCCCGCTGAAAAAAATGCTGCATATTTAAAACTGGAATGTCTCATATTTTGGTGTTAGAAAGTTGGCAACCCTATTGAATGTACACAACCTGCTTACTACCGTATTTGCTAATGGCTGCTCAGTTCTGGGCACATGTTTTTTGAACCAATCACCTGAGCCATAAATGCCATGTGATTAATCACTCTAAAGCATCATGCTGATTGGCTGATAGCACTATAATAATGTGCACAGTCCCAAGCCCTGCACTCACGTCTACTTCAAAAATGTAATTTGAAATTTGTCACAGTCCATTTCATGCTGCTTCTAAGAGCCCCAAAAAAAGTGTTCATTAGCAAAACACTGACTATAATATTATAAATATTTGTGATTTATATGTCACAGGCTGCTTTTGAATGACCGTCAATGGAGAAACAGGCTTCTCTGACAGCGTAATGGTGTATTTACAGCATCTACCAACAGGGGCTAATGGGTTGGCCATGCTAACCAGTCCAACTTTGAACCCTTGATACCTGCGTGTTTATGGCAAAGAACAAACACTGATTTTTCTGATTTCAAAACCAACTCCTGGGCTCTTTTCAAAAGCTTCCCTCTACCCTGTCACGCAAAATCCAGGTGTGCCGCACAGTCGAGTAGGCTAATGTCTGGAGAAGATCTAATTTGCTAAAGTAATGCTATCAGACTGAGATGTTTGACACAAGCACTTTTAGACAAGGTGGAAAAGAACACCAAGTTCCCTGCTCATTATGCTTATCTCCCCCAGACTTACAGTATTGGGCTCTTTGCATCGTTTCTGTATTGGGGAGCAGGTGCAGTCTAGACTGCTTAATGGAGCATTGAATTGTTTTTAAAGAGCAGTTGTTGTTTTTTTGTCATTTGGAAAACACCTATTATTTCCATATATTGTATTAGAAAAAAAGCATAATGCAGAACATAATGCTCAAACCTTTAAACAAATTATGTTATTGTGCACTCTAGTAGTGCTCAACGGACTGTGTTAGATTCAGCATTTTGAGCACATCCACACTAGCTGCATACAGAGGTCGTCTCGCTCACTATGCTCCAGAAGCACTAGGCTTGTTTGCAAGCACAGAATGTGCACAGGCTTATCAAAATCTGCATTTCACTCAAGGGAAATCCACTGTGTTTATCACAGGCACCAAGCAAAACATAAAGAATCCAATAGTACAATGTTATTTAGCTCCCAACATTTTTATCTTCCTATCCTAACCTCTTTTTTCTCTACCAGAGACAATTACCCCAAAAATCAATATTGTGAATTAGCTGTGCTTGCAGTCAGATGTGAGAGAGTGAGTGACAGGGCATGAGAGAGAGAGAGAGAGAGAGAGAGAGAGTTGGATAGTATGTTGTATAATGTTAAGTGGACACCTGTAAACCATGTATTAATGAGTTACAAACATTAGTAAATTAAAATGTGTAACTAAATGTAAATTGAGAACCTGTGAACCATTTATTAATGACTTTCCAACATAAGTAACCTCTGAGTGTAAAAGTTATTGTAAAGTGAACAATAAAGAAACCTTTATTAAACTACTTTCCAACTCACACACTCCATTTATTAATGAGTGACTTTTATGCTTCAACATTACATAATTTATCATACATATTATTTAATTAGTAAATAAACATACATCATGTATTATAGTATAATGAATATTAAGCCATTTTGAACATTACATAAAACAAATAAACAGTATAACAGACATTCATTAATATTAACACTCAACATAGAAAAATAGACTAAACTATTATTAGAAAAACAAATCATACGTTACAGAAATACTCAAACCAGCACATCTAGCACCAACAACCATGCCTTGGACCAAATCACTGAGATCACATTTTTAACCATTCTGTTGGTTGATGTGAACATTAACTGAAGGTCCTGACCCATATATGCATGATAGTGGCATGAGGGGGACCTACACAATATTAGGCTGTTGGTTTTAATGTTATGGCTGATCGGTATATACAAATTATTTTTCCATGCTGAGTGCGTTGGCTGTTATACTGGTTATTTGCTTTATGTAAAGTTCAGAATGGCTTAATATTCATCAGACTACATTACATGATGTATCTTCATTTATGAATGGAATAATATGTATGATAAATTATGTAATCTTGAAGCATTAAAAGTCACTCATTAATAAATGGAGTGCATGAGTTGGAAACTAGTTTAATAAAGGTCTCTTTCTTGTGCAAGTTACAATAAATATTACTCTCAGAGGTTACTAATGTTGAAAAGTCATTAATAAAGGGTTCACAGGTGTTCACTTAACATCAAACTACACATTTTCATTAACTAACATTTGCAGCTCATTAATAAATGGTTAACAGGTGTTCACTTTACATTAAGGTACACTCCAAACTTGCTAATACTGGTAACTTAATATATAAAGTACATTTTCATAGGTTAATAATGTTGACCTTATTCTCAGAAGTGTCATCTTTAATATTTGATGTAAATGGCAATGAGGCTGTGAGGTATAGACTCACTGTAACGTTTGGGTGTGCTGGGAATCAAGGAGATAGGAGACACAGGAATAGGAACTTTAGATCCTTTAATAATTTACACGCTGGAGTAGGAACACACTTCACAAACCAAACATTACTTGTTAACACAACATTCAAGGACTGACCCAGACTGACAGAACTAAAGGATATTTATACACAAGGAACTAAACGAGGGAATGACATACAGGTGGGGATAATGAAGGAGTGATTGAAACAGTGACTTATGAGAAATGTAGTGAGGGAGAGAACTTCAAAATAAGAGTCGTCCATGAAACAGGTGAAGACAAAACGTGACACTCACACACTATTTTAAAAAAATATTTTAGCCTATTTTTAAGATGTATCCATTTCAATTGAATAACAATTATAATTTCCATCTAATTGAATTGAATAGTCTTGAAGAAAATGTAATTAATAAAACTTGCATTTTGTAAGATTTGTACATTTTATTTGGTTAAAGATTAGGCAGTTCAATTAGATGAAAATTTGTTATTCAATTGAAATGGGTACATCTTGAGAATAGGCTAAAATATTTTTTGGAGTGCAATGTGTTGGACAGTTGTTTAAAGTGTTTTGGATTGATTTCAATTCGCTGATGAATCATTACAAAAAAATCTTTCCTAAAAATTTCAGTAGACATAAAACACCAAAAAAACATCTTAATGATACAACTTTATCCAGTGCATGGCAATTAAGATACTGTACCTTGCAGTTAAGTCTGTACCTTACATCCTCGCTTTCATTCCTGTGATGAAACAAATATGGCGTTATTGTCAATAAATCCCATAGTTTGAGCCAATATTGCTATCAAGATGGTCAAACAATGATCAATGCTTTGATAGCACACAGGGAGTTTATATTTTTCAGAGAAATCAACCTATGTGTGACTTAGAGTGCTTTCATACTAGCCCTTTTGTTGTGGCTTTTTTCACTTCTGTGATTTGGTATGACTGTGCTCATATTAGCAGCGAACCGCACAAGAGTTCACATGAACCATATCCCAGACCACCTTTTAAAGTCGTACCAAATTGCAGACGTGAACCCTTATTGATGACGTATAATTTGCATCTTAGCAGGCTCACGATCGCTATTATTATGGTATATTGAAATTCTCTTGCGATCAGTCCAAGCAATCGAACCAAGTGTGAAAGCACCCTTACTTATAGTCTCTGCATACTATGCTGTGGAAGATGGGGTGGGACATTTGAAAGGTCTTTTTTTTTTTTTTAAATAGCCAAAAGCGTTTAGTTTACATCACAGCCATAAACTATGATTTACTATTTGCTATATGTAGTTAGAGACAGGTGGTATTAAGGGAGAGGGGACATTCTCATTCTAGAGAGCATTGTTACTGCTAAATATATTTTAATGAATATTATTCATATCATATAAACATTATTGAATCAATATTGAAATAAAATAATGTTTTTGTCAATTTCGAGGAATAAGTGCTAATGCAGTATCTGCTAAAGACACTGAAACATACTTTACACAAGTATCTTAAAAGCGAGCGCATGGCCAATGCATTGCCAACGTGTGTCTACTTGCATTCTTGCATTACAGTGGCAGTAACAAACTTTGGTACTCAGTAGAGTTACATTCAAAAGTATGTGTTATATAACTGGATGTGTTAATATTCTGATAATATTGTTTTCACACTGTTGCTCTGCCATAATAGCTGGCTTGAAAGACAAAACTCACCATAGAAGCAGACAGTTCACACTAATTTAACGATTTTGATTTGATTCCAATTCATTTGCATATATTTCAGTTATAATGTTCATTTTGCCTGCATATGACAGAAATTCTTTGTCAGCTAATGTTGGTAATTATAAGACCTTCTAACTTAATTTGACCAATTTTATCTTGTAATTAGTTTTGATTTAGGCTTCTCACATTTTGGCTTTTTAAAAATGTAGGAAATTCCATATATTCCATCAATAAATATGATGACTATATATATATGTATAAATTTGTTAAATGTTTATTGTTTACATGCATAATGTGTACAAATTACAAATATTTCATTGATTTGTAGAAAAAGCACTAAAGCAGTACTGGCAGTTCGGCAAGCATCTCAGAATTGTTTTGGTTAAGCGCATATTAACTAAATTGGAGTGGCTAGGCTTGTTTTTAGAATCACATGTTTCTTTTTTTGTTGTTTTTGATTAAAAATGGAATAAAGAACTGAAAGGGTATTAAAGGAGTATTCAGTGACAAATGGATTGCTTGGATCTCGACTTTGTGCAAACATTAAACAGAACGAATGAAACCAAACTTTTACTCTCAACATGCAGGGAAAGGATGTTGGTGCTGAACTTTACTCTGAGTAAAAGAACAATCTTGGGATTTTAAGAATTTATATCACTGGATGGTTAAATGAAGATTGTGTTTAATCGGAAAAGCAATCTTTTTACCCTGCCCTAATCCCTATTTTTTATTTTTTTTTATTTATGTCATTTTCTTGGTTTAAAACATGGCTAAATACAATTATTTTTGTGTAACCACTGCAAGCTGCTTGTGTACCCCCAGTTGTGAATCACTGCATATGAACATAGATAAGCCATGGACTAAACGCCAATTAAAAAAAAAAAAAAAAAAAAAAACTCCATCTTTGAGGTCGCTAAGGTTCTACCTGAACCATTTCTTGGCAGAACCCTTTCAGAGTACTTACTCACTACCTCCTTCTTTGTCCTCTTACACTCTCCCTCTCTCTCTTTTTCTCTCTCTTTCATGGTTTGTACTCTCAGGCCCAGCAGCTGGAAGCCCATGCTCAATTTAATCACATACAACATTCATCTCTTTACCCATCCATTCATAATGGCTTGCCTACAGTGTACTTTATTATTATCCCCTTGCTGATCCTAGCCGTAAAGATGAACTATACTGCTGGCATGAGTTCCGGAGGTTAATGGGATCCCCTGAACATGTTGCAAAAAGGTGCTAGCATGTCACATGTAGGAAAAGGATTTACAATTATATTTATAGTGTTGCCTGTGGCCCTGTACATAGTTTGACCGAAATCTCTATAATTGCTAAATATAATTATTGTTCTGACTTAATGGCCATTGCAGTCACATTGTATGGTAAAAGTTATTTCAAAGAGCATTGAATAACAATTGGTTGATACTGGAAAGATGAATGCTTGGTTTTATTTGAGCAGGAATAACTTGTGTTAAAAAAAAACAACATGGAAAAGCATAAACACAATACTAGAAACGTCTAGGTTATGGATGTAACCTCCGTTCCCTGATGGAGGGAACGAGACGTTGTATCGAAGAAGCGACACTAGGGGTCTCTCTTGAGTGCAGAATATACCTCTGATCTATGAAAAAAGGCCAATGAGAAATTGGCAGACAGAATTAGAATTATGATCCGGCCGCAACAGTGGTTCGGCTCAGCGACGTGGCCGGGTGGACACAACGTCTTGTTCCCTCCATCAGGAAATGGAGGTTACATCCATAACCTAGACATTCCCCATCTGTCGCTCACTTCGATGTTGTGTCGAAGAAGCAACACTAGGGATCTTTAGATCACGCCAAGCACTGAGCCGTGTACATGTACTGCTGACACAGGAGTGGGCAGGTATTTAACGTGACAAAGCGACCAGCTGTATCAGGCTGCATGTACCCTTCCCCAATGCCCCTTAAAGTCGTCGAAAGCCTTCTGGTTCTTTACCCTTGACAGGGGAACAAGGCGACGCTGCCAAGTCTGGGAACAGGCCAAGCCTAGCCGGGCTTCTTTTCTCTCTATGTTTCTCGCATAGAGTCAAAGGCTGGGGCCTTTACAGGCATCGGAGAAGGAGGTCTTACCCAGTTTCCTATTCTTTCAGGGGGAAAAGACTGTGGAAACCACACCTGCCCAGAGAGGGGGAGGTAAGAGTGGTGACATACACCACATGGGCTTTTAGGTCACATGTGGGAAGTGGCGCAGTGTTAGAGCCCGCCTCTTCAGAGGGAGGAGTTTCTACAGACACGGCGAACGGGGGGCAGTGGGAACTGCCCATGGGAGACGCGGGTCCGCTCGTAAGGGGACAGTACCGCAGAAAATACACACAGGGGGGAAGTCCATGTAGGAGCCCTGACCTGTAGAGCACCTATTCCAGTACAGGGTATATTTGAGTGCCCGCAATGGATTGGGTTGGCGAATTCCTCTGCTGATTTGCGGACCCAGAGGGCTAGGGAGGAGTCATCCAGTGAGCCGAGTGAGTGGGATCACCAGGGAGAAGTGCACGGTTCAACCGAGGGAAAGGGCGTTAGGTGCAAGCGATCCACCCAGTCAGTCCATCAGCGTGTTATCGAGTTCTACTGGCTCGGACCTGAGAAAACACGGGAAGAAACTTACTCTACCCTGCTATTGTAAAATCTCGCAAAGGTATTAGGTGTTGACCAACCCACTGCTCTGCATATGTCTGCCAGGGAGGTGCCTCTGGCCAGTCCCCATGACTATGCAACACTCCTTGTTGAGTGTGCTTGGACCTGCAAGGGAGGGGGCACGGCCTGGGTGCGATAGGCCAATGAAATGGCATACACCACCCAGTGGGAGAGCCTCTGTTTGGAGACAGCGTTCCCTGTCTGCTGTCCACCAAAGCAGACAAAGAGCTGCTCAGAACATCTTAAGCTCTGTGTGCGGTGCAAGTAGATACGTAAAGCACATACTGAACACAGCAATGAAGGGGCTGGGTCTGCCTCCTCCCGGGGCAGCGCTTGCAGGTTCACTACCTGGTCTCTGAAGGGCATGGTAGGAACCTTGGGCACGTAGCCATAGGATCACATGTGTGTCTGTCGGACTGAACTCCAGGCAAGTGTCGCTGACAGAGAACGCATGCAGGTCCACAACCGTCTTGATGGAGACGAGCGCAATCAGCAGGGCCATCTTTAGGGAGAGGGTCCTCAGTCCAACTGATTCTAGCGGCTCAAAGGGGGGTCTCTGAAGGCCGAGAGGACCACTGAGAGATCCCAGAAGGGGAACAGGCTTGGCTGGGAGGGTTTTAACCTCCGGGCGCCCCTTAAAAAGCTGATAATTAAGTCATGCTTACCCAAAGACTTGCCGTCTATTGCGTCGTGTTGGGCTGCGATAACAGCTACATACACCTTTAAGGTGGATGGGGACAGCCTCCCCTCCAACCTCTCCTGCAGAAATGAGAGCACTGACCTAACTGCGCACCTTTGTGGGTCTTCAGCCTGAGAAGAACACCAATTTGCAAAGAAGCGCCACTTTAGGGTGTAAAGTTTCCTGGTAGAAGGGGCTCTGGCTTGGTTGATCATGTCTACGATGGCAGGTGGTAGATCAGCTAGATCTTCCACATCCCGTCCAGGGGTCAGATGTGGAGGTCCCAGAGGTCTGGGTGCAGATGCCAGAGCGTGCCCCGTCCCTGAGAAAGAAGGTCACCTGCTGCAAGGGGACTCCTGTCCGCAGAAAGCAGAGGTCGGTCCAGGGTTTGAATTTTTGGTGGCCAGCAGGGGTGACCATCACACAATGCATGCCGCGGTGCCATGCTCGTCTTGGAACTCGAGTCTGGAACCAATGCTGAAGCGGTCTCATATGCATCAACTCCAGCGGCGCGACCGCCGCGGAGGATGCCATATGCGCCAGGAGCCTCTGGAAAAGTTTTAAAGGGACCGCAGTGCCTGGCCTGAAGGCGGCGAGGCATTCCAGCACTGACTGCGCAAGCACGTTGGTGAGGCGCGTTGACATTGAGACTGAGTCTAACTCCATGCCGAGAGAAGAGATGCTCTGAACCGGGGCGAGCTTGCTCTTTTCCCAGTTGACCTGAAGCCCTAAATGGCTGAGGTGCCTGAGCACCTGGTCCCTGTGGGTGCATAGTAACTCTCGGGAGTGAGCCAGTTGTCGAGGTAGTTGAGTATGCGGATGCCGGCTTCTTGGAGCGGGGCAAAGGCTGCCTCTGCGACCTTCATAAAGATGCGAGGGTACAGGGACATGCCGAAGGGGAGGACCTTGTACTGATGCGCCTGGCTGTCGAACGCGAACCATAGAAAGGGTCGATGTCAAGGCGATATTGAGATGTGGAAGTACGCATCCTTCAGGTCTACCACTGCGAACCAATCTAGATGCCGGACGCAAGTTAAGATGTGTTTTTGCATGAGCATTTTGAACGGGAGTTTGTGCAAAGCCCGGTTGAAAACTCGCAAGTCCAAGATCAGTCGTAAGCCTTGGGTACGATGAAGTAAATGCTGTAGAAACCCTTCTTCATCTCGGTTGGAGGGACAGGCTCTATCGCGTCTTTGAGTAAGAGGGTCGCGATTTCCGCACGCAGACAATTGGCATGTTCGACGTGTGCAGCGGTAAAGCGGACGCCCCCGAAGGGGAAAGCATGACGGGTTGGGAAGTGAAAGCCACGCATCCAAGCTCTGTGCTAGGGGCACTAACAGGATGATTATTTTTCACATACCCGGCGGGGCTTTGTAGTGGGGCAGAGCAGGTAGTACGGCATCAGGAGGCAAAGGTGCATCCCGAGGCTCTGGTGCTGAGAAAAGACTTGAAGCACTTACCTTGATCCGCACACCCGGCAGGGGGTGGGTTAGTGACTGAGGAGGAGGTCCGGTGGAGGCGTCCTCTAGGCTCGTCAGAACTGGCCGGCCGGGGAACAGTTGTGGGTCTGAAGGCAGGGTGTCCGCGTCCAGCATGCCAGGACTGTTGAGGTTTGGCGGCAGAGTGCCGTGAGAACAGCATTTGCGGGCCAGGTGACCCAGAGACAAAGGAAATGGCTCTTTTATTGAGAATGTGGGTACCGGCAAATGAAATAAATTCAAACAAGGATTCTCCTCAGGACCCTCCATCGGGGGACGGAGTGGTCTGCTTACCAGCTCCGGAGCGAATGTCTTGGTCTCTGGGTCGATCATCTCAGGAGCGCCTGGGAGTCTTCCGGGTCCTCAAGGGGGTCTGTGAGACGGGGGGCGTGCGCTTCCTGTGGGGCGCTCGAAACAGGGGCTGTGAGCTGGGCCCGGGTTGTGGCATAGGTCCGCGTTTCTTAGCCACAGGAGGACGCCCTTGGCGATCAGGCCTGTGGCGGCAGGTTTGCGGCGGGGGAAGATGTGTGAGATGGCCTCTGTCTGCTTTTTCACCGCGGAGAACTGCTGGGCGAAGTTCTCGACAGTGTCACCGATGGTGCCGAACTGGGAGAGAGGAGCGTCGAGGAAGTGTGTCTTGCCCGTCTCGCGCATCTAGACCAGGTTCAGCCACAGATGACGTTCCTGAACCACAAGTGTGGCCATCGCCTGCCCGAGTGCGCTGTGGCCTTTGTGGCCCTGAGGGCGTGGTTGGTCGCTGAGCACAGTTCCTGCAGCACGTCGTGATCAGAACTACCCACGTGCAGACCCAAGGAACCAATCATTCAGTCTCAACGGCTGTGGGGAGGACAGAGGGTTCCAGTCCAACCCCACGCTGGCTGCGGCCCGGGCAAGCATGTCAGACATCTGGGTGTCAGCCTCAGCCTGGGCATGCTATCCTGAAGGCAGCAGCCCAGACAAGTCATCCGCGTCAGATGCCGGACCACTCTACAATGCAGTGGCGAGCTCATCCAGCTCGAGGGGCTCCAGAGGATAGGCCAGCTGGCTGTGAGGCAAGCTGCTGTTGCCTCGAGCCCGGACAGAAGTCAACGAGCGTGCTGGGGGGGCGGGTGGTTCGCGGGGCTTTACCCGGCTGGAGTGTCGTTCCTTCGGTTGAAAGAAAGCCGCGACCGCAACATTGCCATGGTCATGTTCTCGCAGAGAGAATATGAACCATCCACAAACGCTGCCTTGGTGTGATCGAAAATCACTCTTTTATCAAACAACTCTTTTAGTTTGCGCAACCTCTTAATAAAATTCTGGTCCCATATGGTTTTAGTCCCTACTGAATATAAGTCTATGTTTTGTTTTTGTTTTCCACATTGTATTATCCGCCAGGTGAAAATCAATAGAAAATCGTGAAAATAAAACCCTCAACAAGCATGAGCATTAGTAATCTTGTCTTTGCAAGCATCACTAATAATGCAGTTGTCTTAAAAATAATGTATTACAGTAAGCTATAGTACTTCATCTTATTTATAAAAATGTTTTGCTTGAAATAATACCCTCAGTCAGCCGTAAACAGAAGATTGTGCCCTTCAGAGCAAGTTTAGGATATTAGATTGTAGTAATGGGCAGTTTAGCTTTTTCTCTCTGATTTCCATAGCAGGGGGTCACAGGTCTGAATCTAGCATTATGAGTTTTTATCAAAGCTTTCTCTCACTAGCATTCATGAGGCAAAGGTCCCTATGAATGCCTGGACTCATCTCATTCATCTCACTTGGCCCAGTCAGGTCAGGGCCCAGCTACATTTTATCCCATATGACCCTACTTTTCCCTGCAGCCACGAAGAAAAGTCAGCTTTTAGCAGTTTATTGGAATCACTGAAAGTATGTCCAACTGCAAAGCACCCCAACACATATCAAATCCACTGCAGTGCTTTTACTGCTGCTTACTTTATTAATTGATCTTACAGAACTGTGTGTTCTTCCAGGGGGTTCAGAATGTAAACAGTTTACCATGATGTGTGTGTTTGCTGGGGAGTGTGTGTTTAAGTCTGGCAGCATTTGTTTATGCAAGCACAAATTGGTAGTTATGCACCCTATTGCCGATTTCTCCTTGGCTGCTGACCATTAAGCGTACTAAGTCCGGAAAGTCAATTATATGAAGCTTTCCCAGTGGGAATATTAACTTCCTGGACCGGAGAAAGCATCCGGAACATTGTGGCCACTGATCATGTGAGCTCATCATCTCTGCAGACTGGCACACAAACACTAAACAAGCCACTGAACAACATGGCTCCAATGACATTGTATTTTCTGTTTGCCAATCTCAATTAATCAGACCAGTCACACAGAAATCGTCCTCTCCTTTTTTGTTCTATATCCCAAAAATGCAGAGCTGTTCGGAGAAAAAAAAATGGGAAGGAAAGAGAAAGTACCTTGTTCTGTAGAGGAGAGAAATGTCTGATAACAGTTCTGTGCTAGTGTGCTTCCCTAAGGCCCTGTTCCCTCTGAATATTCATAGGGCTTGGTGAGAGAGCCTGCATCATTTGTAAAAGGACAACTATCACTTTTCAACTATGACCACAAAATGGGCCAGCATGCCTTTACAGCTGTTGGATGAATCGAGTGAAAAACACTGTTCACTGGAAAAAGGAAATTGGTGATGCTTCCTTCTTGTCAGAGATCCAAAGTACACTACCAAGAGCTGTCAGCACATTTTAGTAATATTTACTTTGCTTCACATGAAATCTTAAAGAAATAGTTAGCAAAAAAATGAAAAATTCTGAGATCATTTACTCATCCTCATCATCTTTTTAAACACTTTTTTCTTCCGTAGAACAGAAAGGTGATTTTTTAAGAATATCCTAGGCACTCTTATCCATATAATGAAAGTGAATTACAAGCAAATTAAAATATGAAATTCTAGTATTCGTTGAGTTTAAGATAAAAATGCAGATTCAAATAATTCTAATTTTAATTGTGTGCCAAGCACTTACAATGACTGTGTGGTGGAGGTCTTTGGCAGTTGTTTCTGACTTTCTTATCAGCATCTCACAGCATAAGCATTGCATTTTAAAATGCTTTTTCAATTAAAGGAATTCAATTTAAAAAATGTGTGTCTCAAGATCCCAGCGTTATGTTCCATTCTGTTGCCCTCCGTCTGCCACCCTGTGTGAAAAGCCCCTTCAAAAGCACTGAGCTCAGATACACTCCGTTACCACGGAAATGTAGAGTCTCTGACACAAATGCTATTTCACAACCGAATACCACTACTATCTGGTAATAATACTAGTGTACAAACTGTAATTAATGAAAAACAGTGTGCTACCGTGCAACACTAAGTTAACATAGAACTTTCTTTTGAACCATTATCGTATCTGTTAGTATTAGTAGTAGTAGTAGTAGTAGTTGTAGTATTCCACCCCACTGGGAATCTATGGCATCCCATAGAACCATTCGTAGAAAAATTATTAAATTTGGCACACCGATAGGGGGTGGCAATGAATAGTCCCCATAGAAAATTTTGGACCTCCAGGTCAAACTTCATAGCGCCACCACCAGTTCAAATGTTCACTATTATTTTGTGCTGATATTTTGAACTATTTGTCCTAGAGACACCATTCTTTTTTTGTCTGATTACTCTCCTCTCATTGTTTCAAATGAAACCCCATACATTTAAGCTCCACCCATTACAGTTGCTGACATCTTGGATAATGATGTTTACGGTTTAAAAGTTTCACATCCTTCAAATTTTGTCTGATTTGTCCAAACAATAGCTCAAAATAATATCCAGACCGAGATGCACAGAAATTATAATAAAAAATTTAGATTTTTAACAAAGCCGAAAATCTAAATTCTTTATTTTCATTTCTGTGCAGCTTGGTCTGGAGTTTATTTTGAGCCATTTTGTTACACAAAGTTACACAAATATGAAGTTGATTATGGTGACTACAATGATTGGATGTGATTGCTCTATGCTTGGTATGTCCCTTTGGTGACTGTCAATGTTGTGGCTCTGAATTTAGCTGTGCAAAAATTTAACGATTGCACAGCCAACATTTTAGTTTAAATAACAACAAAATAAAAGTATTAATTTTTAGAGACTTACGATAGCTCTGCGATTTGATCAGTCATTTTATGAACTATTGCACTTTTTAATGCATGTGGGCAAGCTCAATCAATGTCAGTACTAATTAATGCACATTTTTGATGCATTTGGACCCGCTCAGTTGTCAAGTATTGGACCCATCCTCCCCCTCCCCTTGTCACTGATCCGCTGCCTGCAAAACAAAGACAAGATGCCAAAGGTGTCCATATAGTGCAAGTTGAGATAAACCAACGATTAAAAAAAGGCCCAGTTGGCCTACTGCAACCAGAATCAGTGAGTTTAATTAATCATGCAGACCAACTGATTCATTGAAAAGATGAAACTCAAGAGGATGAAATGTTCTTTATTCAGACACTGCTATATAAAATTCAGTCTTTCCAGAAAAACCTCATGTTTATTAAAAGGAAATTGTTTCATTACATTACAGAAAATGGAAAAAGATAATCTAATCACATTTGGTTTTAATTTAGCATTCAGTCAGTATAATTAGACACAAAAAGCAAATCAGACATCTTTTAGAAAAGCTTTGGGTTATTAGTTAGATATGATTGCATTCACTTAAAATAAAAACTGCTTTTAGTCTGGAGTAGGTATCATTATGGTATTTTGTACATTTTAGACACCACAACATGCCAACACGGTAACATATTAGAGCTTTCTTTGGAATATTTTTTATAAGATCTGCTGTTCTGAAACTATATAAAACTGTTAAAAAATTCAGTCAACATCAATCTGTTTGTGGACTTGCTCTAGGGAGCAAGATTGAATTGTTTACGTGATCAGTGTGTCTGGGGGCGAAGCCAGGAACACAGGACAAGCTCCCATATTGTCAACAGAGAGAAAGGGCTGTGGAGTGGATTTAAGTTCAGGCTTGATAAACCTACATCTGGCCTCTAGATACACAGTCTCTAGCTTACCACTGAACTGAGGAATAGACCTGCTGTTAGAACCATCCCAGCATGCATCAAACGAACTACAGATTCAATATGTACTGTTATGAAGCACACTGCAGGCATTTGGCTGGACATTGAGGGCTCTCTTATTGAATCCTTTGGAGCAATGAATGGAAAAGTGGAAGTGGATTGTGAGAAGCAGATTTGTATGTCATGAACCATGAACAGACATGATGATATACACTGTATGCATGGCACAATGGGCTGCAATGTAGGGAATGACTGTTTTCATGGTAATAAAGTCTTTAAATGAGGTGTCAGGTTTGTGTGGCAGTAAAGATTTTCTAGCTGGCACCATTAAGTCTTATAACCAATGTCACTTGGTCTCTCGGCTGATGTTAAACGCTTTGTGCATCAATCTTTCAGGAGTTCATGCCCACTGTGATTGATTACAGACACTGGAGGGAAGAATGTGATGTGACCAAGATCTTCAACCCACACCAAGTGTTTCTACACAACATCACTAGTATTTGTAGGTATTCATGTGCAAAGTCTTGTTTTAAGCACACATACCATTTTTTTATACTTGAATACACATTTACATATAAACATATGGACAGCCTCTAAAATATAAAACCTATCGAGAACTTTAGAGACATACAAATAATTATGAATCCTTGGAGGTTCATAGAATATGGAAAACATCATTCATACAGTCAGTTAATTGTAATGTATTTATAGTAAATGAGATTCATTTAATGTTTAACAGCATCACATTACATTTATTTAACTTAGTTTATGCATTTAACAGATGTCACATTATAAAGGTTTCATTCTATTAGTTTTCTAAAGATTAGTCTGAATTCATTTACTATTTAATTTACCATGGTGACAGCACACACACACACACACACACACACACACACACACACACACACACACTCACACAGAGTGTGTGTATGTTAATGTTTCTCTGTAACTGATGGTGTTTTACCTATATTTAATACTTGTTGAGCTTTGATGATAATTAAATTCAGCTGTACAAAGAGAACTTTTATTTGTCTCATCTTGATTCCATTGAATCTGAAATCACGTGCATCACAAAGATTTGTATGAATGTAAAGTTTTACACATCTAAAAGTATTTATGTTTTAGAAACATAGATATTGCATGTTTCAGAGTCTAACCAAACGTACATAAATGTGTGTACACTTTACCTTTGAATACAAATGAGATCACCCTGAATTCAATTACCCGGCCCTCTGAAAATAACATTTCCATCTTACACCTGTAGTGCAAATGCATTCTTTATATTAGATGTTCTTTAGCCGTGTTCTTTCAGCTCTCAGCTGGTCATGTTGTTCCTTTACATTTCCCTCCATAGAAAATGAAAAGAGTTGAGCTGAGCATGTTTGCTATGTAACATTACCCACTTGCTTAGAGGCTAATTGCATTATAGGAATTTAAGCTGTATTATATGGCTAATTATTTATGATGTAGCGGAAAATAGAACCACTAGGTGACTAAGACTAATTATGATACATTTGGATAGACACAATCTCTCTATATACTATGTGAACAATTTGCTTGACTTGTATGGCTGACTTTTGAGGATGATGTTGCATCATATAAAGAATGTTTGCAGATGACAATCAGTGCTTTAAAAAGATGGTGTGTTATTGAAATCATATTGTTCCATAAGGCTGATTTATGCTTCTGCATTGAACCTATGGCTTAGGTGCCGCTTAGTGGCTAAGCGTGTTGGTTTGCATTTTTAGTTCTGCGATGGTGTCTGCGTTGTAATGCGAGTACACTCTGTTATGCCAAGATGCTAATTATACATACATGATCAGATTTTCCTGACTGAGACAATTGTTTTAATGATCCCAATACTAAATGCACTGTGGTATGATGGATAGATACTGTATTAAAATAATCTTTGTGAAATACTTTGCTACCTCAGATATCATTGTTATCATCCTGGGGGGCAGTCTCTGGTTTCAAAGTGCACCAATAACAGCTTTTGTGGTCTGTGCCTATGGCATAAGTTTGACACAGAAGTATAAATCAGCTTTTATAGATGAATTTGTTATTTTCCAAAGCACCTATGTTATCTCAAGGAGTTTGAAAAACCACTTGTTTGGTAGAAGGCTGCATGGCTATTAGATATTCAGTATAATCTGAATGTGTCCTATGGCTGAGCTTATCATATTACAGATTGCAAGCGATAAGGAGAGCCCTTGTCAGTCTCTCTGAAACAGGGTTTATTCCAAAAACATCACTAAATATGTCCTCAGAAACCACCTGAAATTATATTTCAACTGTATTGAGGTAGGTTTTTGGTCATTTAAAGTAATAGTTCAATGCTAAATGAAAATTAATTAAAATGCATTAATGTAAAATCATAGATACTCACCTCCATGTACAGTACTTTCACATATACTGCTATATATTACTGTGGATCGCACATTTTTTAAATAATCTGCACACAGCTCTTTTTATTATTATGACCACAGCTGTCAAGCTCCAAAAAGGACCAAAAAAATACAAATATATATATATATATATATATATATATATATATATATATATCACCATAAAAGAAGCATAAAAACAAGTCATATGGATTACTTTAATGGACTACTCTAATGGTGTAATTTCCTTTTTGGAGCTTGACAGCCATGGTCTCTATGAACTGTCTTTGTTATGAAAGATTTTGATGAAAAGTTTTGTAGAGATTCCACATACAAATTAGAGCATATGAGTTTGAAATGAAATGAGGGTGAAGATGATAACAGAATCTTCACTTTTGGGTGAACTATTTCTTTAAAGTATTGATATTAATTGCATTGTAGTTATACCTAAGGAACTCAAAAATGTAGCACATCCAATTGCAGTTTGCAGAACTATGACCTAATATTAATCTTTGATGATAGGGGTCTATTTATTATACTGTCGCATGCCTGGGTGAGTACAAAGTTTCTATGCTGAAATTAATAGTCATCCTTTAGCTTTCTTTGTTATTTTATTACAAGCCTGATTGGCCTGTTTTGATCTCTTTCAAGATCCCTTTTTAATAGCAGTACATTCTCTGTAGTAATGTATGCCTATCGGACAAAAAGCTAATATTAGACAATTCCAAATAATTTAAAAGGGGTTTTCTTATCGCTCCTTCCCAGAGACTTTTTAATGTAACTGACGCATCACTAATTTTGCTCCTGAGATTGGCTATAAATACTTTTTCAATGTAGATAGAATAGAGAAGTTTAAATGTGCCATGCTTTATATGTCGCTGTATCATTTGTAGGTCATGTGCCATTCATTCATTGTGTAATTTTGTCATTTAACATTATGTGACTATACTGAAAAAATAAATCCCTTTTCTTTTCTGACTCATTAATAAAAGTAAAGAATGGGTATTGGCACTTAAAGACAGCCATAGCTCTTTTTGCTTTTTTGCCTTTTCGTCTTATCCATTTCTTTTGTGACAAAGTGCGGGGTAGTGGTGTATGACTAGCTTGACTTGATGCAGTCCCTCTGATCTAAACAGCGCTGACTTAATTCAATGTGCGAACAATACCGTGTTTCCCCTTTGAGGCTGTATGAGTGAGGGGGAGTGGAGACTTACACTAATGGAGCATATCAAAGTCACCCTGAATACTCAAACAGTCTGGGCTAGTTAATGTGCACATCAAAGGCCTGTCAGTGTGCTGTCAGTTGGTCTGGGCGCACATCACAGATATTCATGGCAAAGCCAAAATGTATGTAATTGGACTCCAGCTTTAGAGTTGGTTAGTATTGTGCTTTAAAGGTAAATGATACATACAGAAGGTGTCTGCACTATCCATCTACTGTTTAGAATGACTTAAAAGAAGTAGAAGTCCAGCATATGCATGTCAGTGGCTCAAAAAGTGAAGAGGTGACCATGCAAACCACGCAATTGCTTGGGGCCCCTGAAGTTGGGGAGGGCCCCATCCATGGTCGGAATGCTCCGCAAAAAAATGTTTGAGGGGTGACATGTTGTTTTGGGTACATGCTTGACTATGCAGTTGTCAGCGCTCTTGGAGCGGTTCACGTTAGAAGCCGCTGAGGTCGGGACAGCTGAGTTTCACAGATACTCGCAAACGGATGAGTTAGGGGCTGTTCACACTGAATGTATTTTTGCCTGCATCTGCTCATTTTTGCCATTGTTTTCCTGTGTAAATGCGCCGGACAAACGTCCATACATGCTGCACCACGTCTCACTGTTTCTTCAGTCGGAGGACTGGCACATTTTTAGACGCTGTGTCAAGTTAATAAGAGCTTCATGTTTCAAAAATGCATGCCTAATGATTTTTATTTCATTAAAAATTTTGAATGTACTTAAAATTATTATTTAAAATACATTTTATGTAATTTTTTAAGCAAAAATAAAAAAAAAATGGGGCCCCAGCTTGGTCTGTCGCTTGGGGCCTCAGAAATCTTAAACCCTTCCCTGTTTGTTACATTACTGTATGGTTGAGGCAGATCATTGTCCATTTGTATTTAAAATTAATTTTTTATTATGTCATATTTTTATTATTAAAAATAGGGATGGGCCTTTTGATAATTTCACAAATTTAGTACTCAGACTAATTACTCGTCGAGTAATTGAGGGGCAATGAAATGTACATAACTGTATATATAATAACCTGTCTGAAAAATGTATTTGGCTGCTGCATTGTGTCTTGTTGTTCCAGTGTATTCTCTATTCATTATTATAAGATGCTATAATATAATCTGTTACAAAATGTACAAAAGATTGCATAATCAAAATATAATGCATCATATTTTGTCATTATGTGAAGGTTCACAAAAGAATGTGCACAATGCTTATCTGTCTGTTCTTCATTCAGGTTACCATAGTAATCTTAATAAGCACGCACCAGTTTTTTTTAGTGAATGTCTTAACCGTCTATTTTCAAATAGTGTTTGGCTTAACTGGAGATCCATAACCATTGCGTTTTTAATATGCATGTTAATTTGAACTTCAGTTTTGAAAACGCTGCATTCTGTTCCATTTAGCTATGCTCTGTCTAGCTGTTTGAAACGCTCGCAGCATGTTGAGTCCACTGCCACACGCCACGTGTGTGTGTGAGTGTGTGTGTATCCTCAAGTGTTTGCTCCTTTGGGGAAAGCCACGATGCTCAGTATTGTTGTTGCTGTGTTTATTCATGAAGCGTTCCATTCAACTCGGGGAGTCATAGTATCCACCTTTCAAGTGCAGAAAGTGCAGGGGAATGAAACTTTATGATTGATTTCTAACTTAGAAACTCGAGCAGAAATCGTCAACTCCCATTTTGTCGAGTTGAAGGTGTGTGTTCACGCAAACATGTTAGCACCCATGGCAGGGAGGTTTACAGTTAGTGACAAATATTCACTTTTATTAAATAATATTCATTAACAAGTCAAAGTTCTTAAATTACATTTTTGCCAGATTTTACAATCTCAGGGCTGAGTCGGTCTCGTCCCGTGTTTTGTCAGGTCCGAGCGGTAGAACTTGGTAATGCAGCACAACCGACCAGGTGTTCCGCTTGCACATATCGCCCTTCACCAAGTTGATCCCATGCGCCTTCTATCTCAGGTTAGCCACTAAGCGTCGCTCCCTGGATGTTCTCCTCCCTAGCCTTCTGGCCTGCGAAGTCAGTGGAGCAATTCGCATCCAGACCCACTACAAGTCACAGGTGCTCTGTACTGGGGTCGGGCTCCACGGGCTTAGTCCCCTTTTCAGGCAAACTCCCCGTGATGTATTTCCCGTGGTACGGTCCCCCTGTCGGCGGACCCGCATTTCCCTTGGGCAACCCCGCTGCCCCAGTCGCCATGCTTGTAGAGTCCCCCCTCTTTATGCTGGACCTACCACCGTGCCATTTCCCAAGTACGGCTTCACAACCCTTGTGGTGTATTTGCCACATGTTACCTCCCCCTAGACTGGGCAGGATGTGGCCTCCGCAGGGTCTTTTCCCCCTGAAAGAGTAGGACCGGGAAAGACCGCCTTCCCCAACGCATTTCATAGCGTTAAGTTAGCCCCAGCTGCTTCACTTCCTATGTGAGAGACGTATTGAGAGAGAAGGCCACGGCTGCCGGGCTTGCTTCCATGCTAGTCATGTAGCACCTGTTCCCCCCTCAGAGGTGTGGGGAACCTAAGGTCTGTATGTGACATCTTTTTGGGGGCATTGGGGAGTGCTACGTGCAGCCAACACAGTTTCCTGTGTATGTTGTCCAACACCAACAACTTCACTGTAAATTGTAGCAACACCTCCTCCTTGACCCTTCAGATGAGGCTCATGTTTAACAATAACCTGGGGGAGTAGATTCATTTAAAATAATATATTCATCCAGTTTAAGACAGGTTTCAGTCAAACAGAGCTCATCCAATCTATGATCTGTAATCATTTAATTAACAATTAGTGCTTTGGTAGAAAGAGAACTAATGATTAGTAGCCTTATTTTTATATGATGTTCATCTTTAATTCGTTTTTATTGTTCAAGTTTGACCTTAATACATTTTTTCTATATGATTTTGTGGTTGGTAGTTCGGGGAACAGACACAGTCTCTATGAGATATCTAGGTGATACTGTCTCTATGTGTTGTAGTTTATGTGACCTGTGTGATGTCTCAAGGCAGCTAGCAGATGTTTGGATTAACCAGTTTGTCTGTTTCCTGACCTGGGCCCCAGTTAGTCAAATACTATCAATATTAAGACTATGAGCCAAATTACTAGAGAGAAGAGTGGCACCTTCCCTGGAGGGATGGAGTCCGTCTCTCTGTAGCAGGTCAGGTCTACACCAAAAACTTTTAAAATTGTCTATAAATCCTATTCTATTCTCCAGACACCACTCAGACGTCCAGCCATTCACTAATCTACTTTAAACTTCATCACCACAAAGAGCAGGGAGGGGGCCAGAGCATATTACAGTGTCTGACATAGTTTTTGCAAATTCACACATCTCTTTAACATTATCTTTAGTGATCTCCGACTGGCGAAGCCAGACATTGTTAGTGCCGACATAAATAACAATTTTAGAAAATCAACGTTTAACATTAACCAGTACTTGTAAATTATATTTGATGTCAGATGCTCTGGCACCCAAAATGCAATTAATAATAGTGGCTGGAGTCTCTATTTTCACATTCCTTACAATATAATCAGCAACTTCAAGGGCTCTTTCAACATTTTTCTCAGTGGGCACATCACTGAGTGGGGAGAATCGATTGGAAACCCTAACAGAAACGTGAGAGTGGTGCTGCTTTGCTGAGCAAGTATGCCACCGAGATGTCACCCAAATGCCCTGCTGCGGGGGCTCTACATGCGAACTAACCGCTGAAGTTTCTTTTTAACATTATCAGCGACCATTTCAATGTGAATAGTATGTGTGGTACATTTCAGCACATTTTGTTTAGTGAACCTGTCACAATAGAATGTAGACTTTGGAAAGAGACAGTTAAAATCTATTTGACCAAACAGCAAATCTGCAACTTGTAAGTGCTGTATCTCATTCCACATGCATAAGTGGCATTTACATAGACATCTTAAAGACACTGAGTCAAAAATCAGCTAAAAGAGTTAAATAATCATTAATACATTTTTTAAAAAAAATTAAACAAAAAGTTTTACTAACATTACAAACTTACTTCAGGGAAAATTTGTTGAATAATAAAAATATATAATATGACCAATTTAAAATGGCTTATTATTCAGAACCATAAGTTATAGATGTATTTTGTATGTCAGCATCAATTTTAGTAATTACCCACTAAGCTATATATGCTGCGCCAATATAAATATTTTGTGGCCATGCCCTAAACAACTTTGGCAAAGAGTTTAAAAATTTGTCCTATAATAAAATTACTACTCCTCTTTTTATTTTTTGGAGTGAAGCCACAGGCAGCTTTGAAATATTTCAAAACTTCATGCAACAATTACAAAAGAAGTTGCTTGAGAGAAATATTGTAACTCATTGATGTCCATTGACCTGTTTGTCTGATGCTTTGTGATCCATTTATGATGCAGTTTCTACACTATTGCTATGTTAAAATTACCTTTACATTAATTTGTATGTATCATTATAAGTAATATTAAAAATAAAATAAAATATTAAGAGAGGAGACAGGAAACAGAATTGGAAAAGAATGTGACAAACGTGGAATTGAACCCGGGTTGAAAAGGCATAGTCTCACCGGCATTATGCCCCATGCCACTGAAGTGACACAATGCCATTTGTCATAAATTTCTATGTTTCCAATAGAATATTAGGGTGCAATTAGCCACGCTGTGTGGCAGGTGTTATTTACACCTGGGTGCAAATAGTCACTCAGAGAAAATATATGTGACAAACGCTTGAGGAACAGAATTACATTCAGCTTTCAGGATTACAAAAATTCTGTATTTCAATATGACACCCTTAATGTGTTATGTTTACTTACCTTTTACTTCACTTTTCCATCATAAAAGCTGTGAAGAAAATCTCACTGTTCAAAAATGTATAACACGACCTTCACAGACCCTACACTGCTGCATTGCTGTCTCTTTCAGTTGATCAAGCTTTGCACACACACACACACACACACACACACACACACACACACACACACACACAACTACTATACATGCATTCAAGACACACACAGAGAAATACCAATGCAAACATACATACACACACACACACACACACACACACACACACTCACATGCTGCTATGATGGTTTGCGGTGACTTTAAAACCCACAGACAGGCCCTACAGGGTTGGCTAAAGCTTATCATATGTTTGGATAGTGCGTGTGTGCAAATATATACGTTTGTGTGGTGTGTCTTCTTTCTGCTAATAGACTAAAGTAGTTTTAGATGGGTATAAAATGGTAATAATAACAATATGTGCAATAAAATTGACAAGAGAATATTTATTATAACCTAGTATCATAACAAAATTACACAAGCTCCAGTTTATTATCTTAAGATGAACATTTTTATTCAAGGATCCTCATAATTATAACATTAATGTAATTTGCTGAGGAACAACATCATTTAATCTTAGAACTCATACACATACATTGTGGTTGTCTTACCACTGTGCTTATGTTTTTATTGAACTAATTTGACTCCTTTTATGAATACTCTATATTATAAAATATCTCATTATTCTGTCTTGATAACCCATGAGGTGACAAAAAACTGTGAATTTACAACCCAGTGTTTGAATTAGCTTGCATTCTGAAAAATCTCACTCACAGTTTCATACAACAAACATATATATTGTAAAAGGCAGACTGATCTCACAGTGAAATCGGAAAGAGTAGACTTTTCTTTAGCTAAAATCGGTGCATGCGGTAACACTTTACAATAATGTTCCATTTGTTAACATTTGTTAATGTATTTATATCCCCCATGGCCTCTCAGTCTCAATCTCTTTAGCAATTATCACACAGTCAGTCAGTTAGGCAGACAGAATGTGAGACTGGTCCTGGGATGTGCTGGTTGAAGCTGAAGTGATACATTAACAGATATACCGGAATCGATAATGGCAAAAGGAACATAATTTCCTTCCCTGTGCTGCTATTGGAAAGGTTTTTCTGAATATTATAAGTGATTCAGTGGATGGTCTATAAAGAGCAAAACCCTGAACAGTTGATGAGATTTTAACAAGATGTTTAAATGTGTTGACAAATCTATATCAGTCTCAAGTGCCACATTTAAACCACTCTGACTAAAATGTCAGTAAACGTTTTACTAAACTGTTTACAACACTCCAATAAGCATGGATAATACATTATAAATATTATTAAGTATGAATTTATTAAGTAACCCTTAATTCATTTATACTTAAAAATATTTTGAATGTATTATCCATGCTTGTTGGAGTGTTGTAAACAGTTTAGTAACAGATCACATTTAATAATGTATCCAGTATGTTGATGTTAGCCTATTTGTAATGTGTTGGATAGAGTGCAGTGTTCCCAAACACAAGCACTGCAGGCTCAGAGAGGTGGAGCTGGCTGTCAGGATCCATGCAGGATAGTGACAGGTATACAGTGGTGTTCTAATAATATCATTATGATTGTTTACTGGAGCAAGGGGTGTAGCGATACTTAACTTCAAATGCTGGGGGACTTTTGTTCCAACAGACTCTAGGAAAGCTGACCATCCTCTGAGAGGATGAATGTGAATGTTACAGTTATATATTTCTTTTCTGACACTACACTCAAAGCACTTTAAACAGTGAAGAGGGGACTCTCCTCAACCTCCATCAGATGATGTGACAGCAGCCATAGTGCACCACTACACTCACCACCTATTGGTGTAGTGGAGTGATAGAGCCAATTAATGGATGGGGTTTATTAGCTAGCCATAATTGATAAAGGCCAATAGAGTGAATTTGGCCTGGACACCAGGGTTACACCTCTACTCTTTTCAAGAACTTCCAGTGGTAAATCTTATTTTTTTCCAGGTAGTTTCCCATCCTTGTACTGCCCAGGCTCAACCCTGCTTAGCTTCAGTAGGCAACCAGTTTTGAGCAACAGGGTGTTATTGCTGCTGGATATCCAATATGGATGGATGCCTGCCTGTGCGTGTGCGTGCGTGCGTGCGTGGGTGTAGAATGTTTTGTCAGATAGCTTAAAATTATGTTGCATGTGGCAACATTTAAATTCACTAGTTTTATCCAAGTAAAAAAATATGATTTAAAATGACTGAATTTTACTGAATATATTATATTTTACCAATAGAATACATTTTTTAAGGGGTTAGATAGTTAGAATTATAATTTTTATTATGATTATTATTTTACAGTTTACCAAACGAGAAAAATAATTGCATGCATGTGTTGCATGGCTGCATGTGTTCACATAAAACTCTATGAATCTTTGTTTTTTCCGAAAATGTTGTCTTCCTGTGATAAAATGCATCTCTTAATACACAAATATGGAGTCATACACAACATGGCTTCAAAGGTGTTTTTAGACTTGTATAAAAAAATGTAAGGATTTGTATGCATTATACGAAAATGGTTGATTAGAACATGAGAAAAAACAAAGAGACAAGTAGAAAGAGAGATGTGGAGGAATAATAGAGAAAATAAACTAGATACCGGTGTCACTCCTGGCACAGTTCTCAATTATGTCTTCTCTCATCTTCTAATCGTTAAAGACAGCAGAACAATAGCTTGAGAGCCTAGCGCATCAAAAGCTTTTACTTCTTTCTCAATAAAATACCATGAGAGAAGGAACAAATTTTATTGGTTTTTATAGGCAACAGATTTCCTTAGGCCAGTCAAATCTGATAGCTATTGGAAGCATGTTGCATTTTGTTGATTTTTGGACATGTCCTCCATTCAAATGAAAGCTATTTAAAAGACAAATTTAAATTATGTCATCATTTACTCACCCTTATTCTGTTCAAAACCTGGACAGACAGAAATTTAGATCTTTATTCAGTAAAAATCTGCCTATCCGCAGGAACTTTCAAATTTCATTCTTCATTCCTCATATAACTGGAGTGTTACCAGTTGGAAAAAAAAAACAATACTGATTTGTCATCAGTTATATCGAACTTGGTGATATGTGCCATGGTGCCAATTTTGAATCTGATTGTGAATTCAGAGATTGCAGGGCAACTTTTTTCCTTTTGGAGCTTGACAGCTGAGCTCCCTTTGAACTGTCCTTGTATGAAAATTGAAAAAAAAAAAAAACGTATTTTGTGTTTGAACAAAAATAGCAGCATAGAGTTTTTGAATGACTGGAAGCATTTTCACTTTGGGGTAAAAATAACTGTGCTAATAATTTTTTTTTCTACATTTATTAAATAACTTGTACCTCAGAGGAGCCATGTTGCACAATAGCCAATCTAGTCTAATCTAGTCTAAAAAAAAAATGGAAATGGCTGAATCACATCCATACTTAACCCTCTGTCAGCAGTGAGTCCCAAATGACATACATCTAATACCCCCTTAAGAGATAATTCCATCTTTTAGTCTGATAAATACTTTAATTTAGGCCTACAGAGCTTGAAAGTCATACTCAGAGACAAAGCTAAAGCTTTTATTAGACAAGTAAAGACCTTTATAATCTCAGACCGGTAAGAGGTGCTGAATCACTTGTAATCAAACAGAATACCTTTAAAGAAATGCATTTTTGCCTGTTGCATTATAAAGTGTAGTGGAGAGCAACAGGAAATCATTTGGGAGAGAGAGTGTAATTGGTACACAATGCACATTGGACTTGAACATGTAACAACGTCAGAGCTGGAGTAAAGTGCATTACCACTGTACCACAGAACTGACATCTTAACTTTTTTGGAAAAGAAAGCAAATTTAATGGTATAAATGAGATCAAATTTTATTTACCCAAGCTAACAGTAAACATCTGGCACACATGTAAACTAAAATATATTTTTGTTTTGTTGCTTTTTTCCTAAATATTTTATATTTATATTAGTTTTTCATCTTAAGTTTAGTTTACTACTAATTATTTAGTTAGTTAGTTGGTTTACATTTTAGTTTTAGTTGATGATTGGCTCTGGCCAAGAGAGAATGTAAAGAGGTATAAAAGAGATCTAAATTTAGTTTGACCAGCATAAATAAGCATTTAATCTGTCATCCATAAAACCACACATTTTCCATTCAAACTTCAAATTGTTCCTCAAGCAGATGCTGTCAGAAAAAGCCAAAATCAGGAAACATCAGAGAGCCAAAAACAATGGTAACTCAAGCTGATTCTCTTCCCTGGAGCAGATGTGGTGCAGCTCTGACTGTATTGTGATAAAGGCTGGGCAGGCATTTGTGGTATGGTCATAATTGATTGGTGGTCTGATTGAATGCAGAATAAGAGGCTTGAGTGGGCAGTCATCCATTATGGGCGACCTTGGGGAGCAGAGTGTTGCAATCACATGACTTCCTCTCATCTCCCTCATCGCTCTCTCCCACATAAGCATTTAACCATCCGTGACCATGAAGACATTATTTTTTTTGGCTCTGATCATGCTGTACAGTATGTTCTCACATAATACTTGCAATAAGATTTGGAGGTTAGAGATAGACAGATAATGTGTCTGACAAATGTTATATATATATATATATATATATATATATATATATATATATATATATATATATATATATATATATATATATATATATATATATATATATGAATAAAATAGTAATAAGACCTTTTATGTTTTTGCAGCTGTAATTTGTTTCAAAGTTTATTTATTGTTGTGTCAAAAGCAGACATAAACAATATAATTAATAATCAGTTCCACATAGTTGTAAAACATCTTGGACCCAAGGCGAAATCATGGCTCGCATCATTCTACAGGCGGATAACTCAGGAAAAAAAGGATGCCACGAGCCCAAACCTCGCGGCCAGCTACCACCCAATATCCTTGCTATCCGTGCGTTTCAAGCTATTCGAACGCTTGATCCTTCACCGTATCAGCCCAGTCTTGGAGAAAACATCACAGTTGAGAATGCAGGGTTCAAGCAAGGAGGTAGCAACTGTGACCAAGTTCTTGCCCTGAGGACATACATTGAAAACAGATACCAGCAAAACCAGAAAACTGGGACCATCTTTCTTGACTTAACCACAGCTTATGACAAGGTCTGGCATACTGGCTTCATGTTTAAACTATCCAAAGTTTTGCCACGTTGGGTAGTATAGGTCATAGAACTCTTCCTCCATGATAGACATTTCCAAGTACACCTGGCAGACAAAAAAACCCTTTGGAGGAAAAAAGGAAACGGACTCCCGCAGGGGTCTGTCCTGTCTCCAAGTCTCTTCAGCATCTATATTAATCTATATTATATGACAGTCATTTGACAAGGTCGAGAATGTGCTGAACAAGGACATGGACTTGATGGCGGACTTCCTCAATTGGTGGCGGCTCCAGCCCAGTGCAACCAAGACAGTATCCAGTGTCTTCCACCTCCACAATTTACCAAGCCAAATGGGAGCTCAATATCTACCTCAAGGGCCAGCGGATCAAACATGACCTAAATCCGTTGTACCTCAGTGTTACTATGGACCAATCATTAACATATCATGATCATCTGAAGAAGACAGCAGCATTGAATGTCAGCTCTCAATGCAAACGCTAAGAAGAAGAATTATATTTTGTCAATGCTTCACACTCCGATACTGATTTTGACACCTCTAACAGTGCTATTATACATTAATCATGATATCTGGCCAGGCAGTAAAGCCCCTGAACCTTTGATTAATTGAGAAATTAATCTTTTACAGGAGAAGCAAGAATGTGTAAAATCTCTGAAGTCTGCCCTTTGCTCATGAGTAAAAATCCATGTACGTGTCGTTTGGTGCCTCTCAGTGGGTTTTCAGCTTTCAGTAGCATGTTTGACCTGTGTGACTACACACAACAGTACCAAATCTGCTTTTTATGATTTATTATTTATTTTTTGGCCTTTTATTAATAGGGTAGTGTAGTGATGACAGGAAATTATGGGGAAAAGAGTATCACTAAAAGTAACACTATGGCTCAACATGTCAGAACACATGTGTTTACCACTAGGCTAATGTGGCACGGTGGAGGGCGGGGCCGGGTCGTGACTCAACACGCCCGGTCACTTATTAGGCTAATCAAGCCTCCAAGAGGGAGAAAGGCCGATTGCAGAGGACGGGTGTGAGAGAGAGAGACCGTTCACCGACATGTCCGTTGTCCTATGTGTTTGTCTTTTGAGTTTACCATTAAACTATTATTTGTATGTCAAGCCTGTTTCTCGCCTCTTCCTTGCCCGTGAACATGAACTTCTTTACAGGTACATTTCTGACGAGATCTGTTTTTTGACTGCAATTAAGAAGAAGAAAAAAAGACAAGAAAAATAAACACACACACACACACACACACACACACACACACAATAGGATCCATATCGGCTTTCTAAGTCAAAACTAAAACTGCAAACTATTATACTAAAAATAAAATAAAAAACAAATTGCCCAAAATAAGAAACAATATATCAATGAAGGCCACAGATTTAACATGACTTTATTGAACAGAATACCACGTTATATACTCCATAAATACATTTATTCCATACATTAACAATAAATAACAAAAACAAAATAGTGCATCCATATATGGTTATTTATTAGACATCTTACAGTACTACACATTTAAACCTAATAGCATGCATTTATTAATCCAAATGCTAGATTAAGACCAGCTAGAAGATGTTCAAGCCAGAGCGTACACTATACTTGATCGTCACAATTTCTTTGCCTGCAGTCTATAGGAGCAACACAAATCCTTTAGTTCCTGCCGCTGCCGTTTGCCTAATTCCAGATCACAATGCATGCGGGCTAGAGAGATTAAAGTGATTGGGGAAGTTCTTTTACAAACCTCCTTGTTATCTTTTCACTACTGATACAGCTTAACACTAATTAAAATATCAAACCACAATTTGTGATAAAGAAACTTTACTCATTTCAGACAGATACGCTATAGCGCTGACCATTATGTAGTCTTGAAGGATTTTTCTTCATTATAATTAAATACAGAATAAACATTTTCCATAAATCACTATGATTAATGAGTGTTTTATAGAGTTACAATTTAAAACATAAAGTCTTGTTTAATTATAAGAAACATGACATTCCTTGTACATAATGTCTTGAAGGAGCAAATAGTACCTTTTTACTTGTTGAAAAATATATCACCTAATACATATTTTAAAGGCTGTGATTTTGGTCAGGGTCAAATACAATTAGCAGTACTACACTTAATGTTCAAAAGCAGCAATGAAGAAAGAGCAATTGGACTCCATTGCATGTAATGACTTTGTGTTGACCTCACCTTTGAAGTGGGCACAGGACATGACCATATGGGGTTCACAATGGGCATGCATGTATGTGGTATAGTAACTCTGCAGGGTTTGTCATGTCACTACTGTTCCCTCATTAACAAGTGGCAGAAGGGAGGATGCCACAGATCATGGCCTCCCCCACTGGTACATTTATATGCCAGCATGCTCTTTTAACTGAAGTCCAATCTGCCTCACATTGCAGCCAACTTGGGTGCAACCGTGTTTATTATCAGGGGAGCATATGTTGCCCCGTCCCCCAGACCAATGTGGCACTGGAGTGTATCTGTAAAAGGGTGGAGTGTATATCAGTTGTAGGATGGTGGGCGGTGGTGTGGCTTGGTTGCAGTGAGTACGTTTTCGTGGGTAGTTATAATTAAGCTACCACGGTTTTTGCATAGTCGACCTACAGTCTTCATCTTTCTGTCCAACTATACTTGACACCATGTGTAATTGAATATCTGAAGAAAAGACATCAGCAGAGGAAGTGACGTAGGTGTTTCCTGGTTGACCTTTTCCTTCATAGTAGTGCGTCGAAGCTATCTAGCTTCTCAACCATTAGACACACACAACAGGCACCACAACATATACAACTTTACAGCCATGTGCATTTCTTACATTCTCTATGCTGTGATTTTGGTGCAGATCAGGTGTACGTTATCCAATTTGGCTTGAAATTTGAGGGTTTGCAGCATGAAGCATTTACATGTTTCCATCCTGGTATAAATAATGGACATAATCCTTATAAAGCATCATATTAACATTTAGACTTAGGAGAGATGTCATGAACAAATTCACTATTATGAAAATATATGGTTTGTCTATATTTTCCTAGCAATCACTGGTATTTTTGTAGGTTTGTTGTCTGTTGCTTGAACGGTTTTGCATCTGCTAATAAAACCTGTCATTTGCTTCAGGCTGCATATTCAATATAATGCTTTCTGCCTCATTCAATTAATGGAATACACATGAGAGAAGTAAAAGAAGCTGTTATACCACTCAATGATAATTGAAAGTAAGATATATTCAGTAGATGTGTAATTTATAATATTTATGTTCTGCATTCATGGCACTAATGCTAGCATGCTAACCATGGCCATAGTATGCACGTTACCCTCTTTTATTGTATTTTATGATAGAATATGTGAATATAGTCCACATAAGATCATATTTTATTTATTTTTTTGTATATTGCAAAGATGGATGTTAGGTGGTATGGGAGTTACTATAGCAGACAGAAAAGAGGATAAGTCAATGGGTAGAATACAGAAAAAAGAACAATAATTAGAGGCACGTCAATGTGTCACAGATGTGAATGGCTTACAGACTGCTGATCTGTCCAAAAATTTCAATTTCTAACATTCGCCATAGAAAATGTATTCTGTTACAAACGGCAATTCAACAGACATTTTTAAAATTGTGTCCCTTTTTAGTTTAATAAAAAAAATTACATGATTTGCTTGATATGCTAAACTAATGATAACTACATTGGTGGCGTAGTGGGCTAAAGCACCAAAAAGCACTAAACTGTTAAGCAGAAGGTTGTCGGTTCGATCCCCACAGCCACCAATATTGTGTCCTTGAGCAAGGCACTTAACTCCAGGTTGCTCCAGGGGGATTGTCCCTGTAATAAGGGCTCTGTAAGTCACTTTGGATAAAAGCGTCTGCCAAATGCATAAATGTAAATATTTGTGCAGAGTTCTAGGTTATTTCACCTAGAAGTTTCTTCTCTCTAATTCTTTGTTTAGTACTTTAATGCACAGCTGCTACAGCCAGCAAAGCACCGCTTGTTCACTGTCTGACGTCAAATCTTCTGCTGTGATCAGTGTTCCTGTTATTATGTATAATCCACAGATTTATTTGATAGCTGTTGTGTAGAGAATATTTCAGGGGTCATTTTTCAGATTCTGTCTGAGACTGCCTTGATAAATAGTTGCAGTATGAAGGCAGAACGTTGATCACCCTGTGACTCCAAGCAATCAAGGTACATTGAAGTGCATCATTCTGTGTATAAGTGGTTTTATGCCACTGTTTATTGAAGCTTTACTTGGGTCTTTTCTTACTTTGATAGTTTTGTGCAATAAGTCGTTATAGTTAATTAGCCTATTTATTTGTTGAATATTTGTTACTATAAAACAAGTCTGATTGGATCACAAGGACATAATGCAGACACTGAAATTTTTTTTAATAAAAAATAAATAAATAATGTTTTGTTTAGTATTTTGTCTTATTTTTCAGTAAAAATATCTAAACATTTTTAAAACAAGATACAGATGCATTCAAGAAGTAATCATCCCTATGCCCTATTGCCTTCAAAGAAATGTCCAGCTTTGGAGCACTGTAAGGTGTGAGGCTCAAAAATAATGTTTATTCTGAACTCAACTTTTAAGTAATTTTTTTGGAAATGTATTTTGAAGCGATCTTACAGCATGGCTATTATGACAGTTGTGCATGGTTATTATGATTGAAGGGCACTTAGAGAAGTGCCCTTCGGAGGCTGATTTATACCATTTGGAACAGTGAGACATTTGTGATGTTTTTGATCTTCTTCTTCTCTGCTTTGTGTTGTGCTCGACTTCTGAGTTAAATTCCTCTGAACTCAACATATCTGTATTTCAGAGCATGCAGTGACGAGGCCAGTTGTGGTCTGAATATGTGTATACATTCTGGACAGAGTCATGTTATAATCACTTTATCTAGATCTGTTAGTTTCTGTAAAAATAGAACATTATTAATCAGACTAAAGCATTTACATGACATTTTAAGATGACTAATTTAGGGATACACCGATACCACTTTCTCTTCTGATCCGTTTCTGATATCGGAAATCTCAGTATCGGCTGATACTGATCCGATACCAGTGTTGTTGTTTTTTTGCATAATCAGTTTAGAATATCTTTACATTATTGTGTGGAACTAATTCGGTGAACTCTTTAATATGTAAAGAAACACAAACCTCTAACTACACATTATTTCAATATAAATGTATAGATTATTAAGAAACACTTTATTGTTAACTCGTGTACTGGATTTTTTGTTTTTTGTTTATTTTTCAACTTCTGGACTCACTGTCAACCAGACTCACTGTGGGGGCCAGTTCCCCTCTGGCTAACATCATGAATATAATTATGTAAATATTATTTACATAATAAATATTATGTATATTGCAAGTCATGGTTTACAATTATTAAACTAATAAGTTTTAAGGGACAGTGTTTAAACATAGATTTAGCATGAATTGTAAGATTAATGACTAATGTCTTAGAAGTCCATCCTGGATTAACTGCAGAAATTCACATAGATGCAATTGTCCTTGTTAATTGGCTGATGAAGGCTTCTGTTGGCAATTGATAGTCTATGTATTCCATTTCAAGAGTGTATTATATCAATAGTCCGAGGTGATGCAGGCAGAGATCAGTGAGGTGCATCACAGTTCAACCAGCTGGTAATTTCGGTGAGGTTTGGTGTGGTCCATCCTTATCCAAGGTTCAGACAATGGCATATGAATTATCCTTTGTCTTATGGTTGGAGTTGGCATTAGTTCATCCTCTGAAGTCCATCATAATAGACTGAAGTGATGTTTGGCTGGCACCGGCTGCATTTAGTCATCATCACACAGCGACATGTAGCAGTGGAGTCCAACACGAAGTGGGAATGGAGCTGGATTCAGCTGGTTCTTGTGACCTCAGGATAGGAGTCTTGAGGTTGAGACAGGGAAACAAATAAAATAATATAAGAATAGATGCCATTCAATTTATTGCAGAGTTATAGATCATGATCAATGTTTCTGGTTTCTGGTTCCGGCAGACTAAACTAAAGTAGCCTAATTGTGAGTTGAAGGATAAATTAGGTTTATGCCTGGCTAAATAGATGAGTCTTCAGTCAAGACTAAATAGATGAGTCTTTAATCTATGAGCCAGTTCGGTAACGTGAAGTGAATCCATTAGTCATTGTTTACATAAAACAACTCTTCGTGATCACTTGTATTACTATTATTAAATCTAGGAAATAGCTTTAAACGGCTTTAAACGAACACATTCAGCGTTACGGCTCATCACAGTTGAGATACACAACAGACTGATTAATTACACAATGGGTGCTGTTTAAAATGGCGGAGGACATTGTTGTTTTTATAGTGATCGGCTCTTGCACACCGGCTAACGTGAAATAGGGAGAAATACCTCCGCTTTGATGCTATTTTTCCACCAAGAAAGCTAATCTTCCGAAAGCTGACAGCATCTCTGCTTGGGTGTGGCAACAGGTGATCGCACACGCTCTGTCTCTCTCTCTCTCTCTCTCTCTCTCTCTCTCTCTCTCTCTCTCTCTATCTCTCTTTCTCTCACGTCTTGCTCTCACACACACACACACTCACACACACGCACCCTTGTTTAACCTAATACTAACTTGCTAGAAAAAGCACAAGCTGTGATACTATTTCTGAAGTGACATTTTTGAATTACTAACGAAGGCTTGAACGCATAATTTGGTTTGAACCAGCAATGACAGATTCTGATCCATCGTGTAAAAAGTAGTTCCGTGCACAAATGCGTTTTTATGACCATACTCAGTTTTTCTTTTGTTTACATTTACTTGTTCATTGAACAGTTGAATATAAGCAATATCACCTTCGCAATCGTACTAGATGGCCCTAAATCAGCACTGCTGTGATTACCTACAGCACTCGGCCTGCGGCCCAGTGCCTGAATCACAGCAGTTCTGTACTGATGTAGCGCCATAATGAGCTCTTGCTCATGTGATATTGCTTAAATATATCTCAATCGTGCACCTTTTGTCACGGATCCACTGATCACTCTCTCGCTTTTCTTCATCATTGCCATCAGCACTCACTCTCCCCGAGTTCTGATTAAGCACACCTGCATATCATTAGTGGCTAATCAGTGCATATATTCTCTGCTTTCACACACACTCTTTGTCTGTTCTCATCGATAGTATCTCTGAGACTCCAGACCTTTCTACTATGTCAAACATACCAGTGTCTTCATTGTTGCCTACAAGTATCATAAGATTTTTGTGATTTATCTGTTCACCGTGTCTATAACCTGTCTGGATATTACTTACCTACTGTTTGGCAATCTTTCAACTAGATTTACTCACAATGTTTACATCACTGTTTCAATCATCTGTTCAATAAACCCTGCTACTGAGTTCATATTTCTGCCTCTGTGAGTCTCTCCGTGACACCTTTAACTTTTAAACCCTCATGTTTTTATTTTGACATTCTGAACTCTCCAGGAAGTCCTGTATGTGTCTGTTTGTAGGCAAGTGAACCAAACTATTGAGCATCTACATCTGAAATGTTGTTCGCGAGTAGTGCTAAAATATTGCACACCGATGTGAAGGCTAAAAATAGGCGCACGTGTGTGTAAACAGAGCAACACATTTCAATAACGTGCTGGAGCTTGTGTGCATTTGATATATTTACTTATTAAACTCAGCCTTTTGTGATTCACAGAGCTATTGCACGTCTTCAAGTGGCTTTGAATAAAATGCACGAGTCATGTGATCTATTTTAATTGTGTTTTAATGGTTCTTTTATGTAATTTTTGGAGCTTGACAGTAACGAACATGACTAACACACAGTATCGGATTTGGATCGGGCTTGTCGGACCAATACACGATCCTTCAAAACATCAGTATCGGAGCCGAAATGATCCAGGTATCGGATCGGTGCATCCCTAGACTAATTATAGCTTTAGTCCGACTGAAATAAAACATTTAAACTGCATGCAAACACACTTAGTTTTGGGGAAAATACTACTTAAAATGTAGCTTGCCAAGCTACAAGCTGCTCATAGTGTAAAGTAAAGCTACTCATAATGTAAGCTGTCAAGCTACCCTTTTGAAAAAGTAGTTAGCTACACTATAGTTACTACTGTACTTTAAGTTAGTCCAAAGGGGCAAACTGTAATGAATTATATAACTGATTATGATGACATCATCAAATTCAAACATACACTAAATACAACTATTTAAATAAATACAATTTAAATAAAAATTAAGGATAATAAACAGCATGAAAATATGAATGAGAAGACATGGTGAAAAACAGCAGTATTATTACAGTAACTAAATGTTTTGCTACAAATAAAAAGACACAAAATGTTGCACAAGGAATTTTGGGCTATATGATGACAGAAATCGACCTGCTGCTTCCAAAGGTAATTGTACCGTGAAATCAACCCCATTCTACTGAATTACTAACAAACGCTTAGAGCAGCCTCAGAGACACGAGTTCCCCTTCTGTCACTCACTCGATGTTGTGTCAATGTAATGACACTAGGGGTCTCTCTTGAGAGCCTCGGTTACCTCTTATCTTTGAGAAAAGGCCAATGTGAATTGGCGAACAGAATTTTCATGCCCCTCCCCCAGACATATGGGTATAAAAGGAGGGAAATGTGCATCTGTTCAGACAGATTTTTTTTTTCGGAGCCAAGCGGTTGTGTTTCAGCGAGCTGAGTAAAACCACTGCTGTTCCACTTACCTCTATAGAGCACACGCTTTTGGAGATATGGCGTATTTTCAGTGTTTTATTGTCTTCTATACGCCAGTGCAGACTACGCCCTTGGGTGCTTCGACAGCCCTTCTGAAATTGTATATACATCTGAAAGAGTATATTTCTCTAAAAGAGTACACACGTTGACATTGAATGTCTTTTTAAAGACGCAACTTTCTCTAGATGCCCTTCCATCTTTGTGTCATTCCTGGTTGCGGTCGTTACCTCTCCGCTTCTGACGGCCATGGGCGCTGCCTCACATGTCTGGACAGCGATCACACTGAGGCAGCGCTGTGGATGGTTCATGTTCTTACTGCGAGAACATGACCATGGCAACGTTGTGGTCACAGCTTTCCTTCTTCCGGGGTAAAGCCACTCTAGCCGCCCCCACGTCTCGCCTTCTACCCAAGGGTATAGCTGGTACTGGAGGCGATTTCGGGAGATTAACAGCCGCCAGATTAATCCCCGCAGACCACCCATTCCCCAGCACGCTCGTCTACCCCTGTCCGGTTCCTAGATGAGACCGGCTCCTTTTCTTTGCTTGCCGCACACCCATTGGGCTGCGGTACCCACATTGTCACAAAAAAGCAATTTCCTCACTCCCTGGGTCACTTAGCCGGTGCCCAAAACCGCCGTTCTCACTGCGAACAGACACCTAGCATTTGCAGTCGGGGCCCCCGTGAACGTGAACCTCTCGCCTGCACGTGCCTGACTGCACCACACCCGCACCTCAGGCCGACGAGTCTAGAGGTTGTCTCTACAGAACCTCCTCCTCAGTCACCTACCCACCCCGCTCCAGCGGCGTCCACTTCACCTCTTGCAGGGCGAAAACACCTCCACCCTGCGTGCAGAGATCGCAATCCTTCTACGCAAGGACGCGATAGAGCCTGTCCATCCAGCCGAAATGGAGAAGGGGTTCTACAGCCTACTCTGTGACCTGAAGGGCACATACTTTCTCGTCTCAATATTACCCCATCACAGACCCTTTCTACAGTTCGCTTTTGACAGTTACAGTTACTCTGTGCACACCTCAGTCATTTAGGGCTTTGGGCCAACAGTGAAAAGAGCAAGCTCCCCCCGGTTCAGGTGGGCGCGCGCAGTCAGTGCTGAAATGCCTGAGTACGTTCAGACTGGGCACAGCGGTTCCAATGAAACAATTTTAGAGGCTCCTGGGGCATATGGCATCCTCAGTGGTGGTCACGCCACTCGGGTTGATGCATATGAGACTGCTTCAGCACTGCTTCAGTGCCATGCCCATAATCCATTCACATTAACACTGTGGAGCCTGATTCGGAGGTTTTATTTTCATTGTGAAATTACAGTTTTACTCCACTGATGGTTAAGTATAGGGCTGGTGTTTGGGTTGGGTTTGGGGGGTAGTGTTAATAAAATATGCATCTTTTTGACTGTATTACTAAAACTACATTTTTGCACCACCCTCACCTCAACAACATTGGTCGGCCACCAATTTCAGCTGAATTCACAGTGTGATCAGTTTGTTTTGGGAAAACTACTGAGCAATGTATCAAGTAAATATGCAAATTATTTTTATGTCTGATTCAAGAAATGAAGCATCAAAGAAACTGATTCACTAAAATGAATTGTACTTTCCATGGCTACTTTTGAGAGAGAAGACATTCTAGGGGAGTAAAATAGTTGTCACTTGAAAAAAAGCTATTGTCATATTTCTGAAAAATATGATGTTAGCAGCACTACTACTCTTAGTAAGTGTGTTTGTGGAATGAGGAGTGGTGTGCGTGCAATAATGGTGGTGTGTGAGGATACAACAGAAAGTAGGTTGAGTGTCTGCAAGTGCTGAATGAAGAGGGTGTGTGTGTGTGTGAGTGAATACGGAGAGTCTGTATGTGGGAGTGCATGATTCTCTTTGAATGAATAAAGGATCACATTAATGAGTTTTCAAACAACAGCTCTTGTCTGTTTAATGCACTTGTGCATTGTCCAACCAACGAGAGGAGAGTTTGTGCTTCTGTAAATGGATGACACATTATTGAGTCATACACACACTGCATTTCCATCACAATGTATATTTTTTATAAAGTAAATTCAGTTTTAAATGTAATTCAACAATCATGCAAAATCTGTTATGCACAGTAGGTATAATCCGAAAGCCGTGGGACATTTAGTGTGTGAATGATATTGTTTGCCTTCTCTTCCATGTTAAAGCACTGCTGTATCCAACCTCAAAATCTACCTCACAGTTTAGTGCATGTGGAGAGACAACTGTCCAAATGTTCAGGTTATGGTTTTGAACACTAACCTAGTTTCCATCCACTTTTCACACTGTTTTGTTATCAACAAAGTGGAAATGTGTAAAAAATGTTTGTGAAATTTGCTGTCTTCAACCTGTTTCCATGCAAAAAGCCTTTTATCAATAAAAATGGTGTCCATGATGAGGTCATGCTTAAAAAAAACACTGTCACATAATTTTTTGTTTATCGCTAAAGAAATCTGCCCATAAGCCATTTCCATACAGAAATGTGTGTATATTGCTAATTTTGTACCCAGATGTCCCTAATTTTTGGTAAAATGGGGAGAGTATTGAGACAATTCATTGAAATTAGCCAGCTTACTGTCATTTTAATTTCACAAATAAATGCAATCAGAAGAAGAGGAATTGCAATCAAAAGGGAGCAGTTGCCCTTCTGATAGGACTCTAATATTGGTCCTTATGTTACGCCTAAATGGTTAATGGTCTGCACTTATATAGCGCCTTTTAATTTAGCGGTAATGAAAGAGTTTTACACTGCGTCTCATTCACCCATTCACACACCAATGACAGCAGAGCTGCCATGCAAGGCGCTAGCCTGCCATTGGGAGCAACTTTTGGTTCAGCATGTGGACTCAAGTGGGCCAGGAATTGAACCGCTAATCCTGTGATTAGTGGACAACCCACCCTATCACCTGAACCACAGCCGCCTATTGCAGGTTACTACTGGTTCCGACCCAAAAGCAAATCATCATGGCCCTGTTCAAGCTGGCAACCTGCACAAGTAGTGGGGAAATCTTTCAGTTTTAAAATGTTCAAAATCTTGTTTTCTGAAAGTAAACTCAGCATTGGACAAATAGTTCTGATAGTATACAGTCTTGACAAATGTGTAGAACATTCTGAGAATGTCATTCAGCTCACTTTTTTCACCTAAAGAACAGGGTAAGGGAATTTAAATTAGTATAAAGAAAAGGCAATTATATAGGCCTACCAATATATTTTTTTCATTTGGTAATTACATTTTTTAATTTTATGCTTTATTCGTTTGGGAATTTATTTAATGTACTACTTATTTAATGGGAATGTTGCCGGTATTTTTTTCAAAAGTAAGCTAAACAATAATTTTATATAATTGGGCTATATGTTAGTGTTCCAAAAAAGCACACTGAAGCTTTTCACCTAGTATTGTGTATTTATTTTACATTGATATTCATATAATTTTAATATAATTTAAAACATCTTTGTGCACAGAAATTATATGTTTTTTTGTTTTGTTTTGTTTTGTTTTTTGTATTGTGGGCCATGACTGCTGACTACTATTTTGAATGGTGTGGAAAAGAAACTTTAATAAATAAACAGATGGCTACTACAATTAAATTAATCACAAAGAGTGGCCATTAATTTGTTCTCTGTGCACTTGTTGATGACAGGTGCATGATACATAAGAGATTGGCACTCCTGGAAGTGTCATGACACAGATGTGTTTATAGCATCAGATCTGTGCAGGTATGCTGTTAAGACCAATCCATAACAGTGTGAGTAATGCTCCATGAACAATAAATTGGCTTTCAAGGATGTATACCTTGTCGTCATAATTAACACAGGCTAACGATTGGGGTAAATTCTGTCATGTGACACTATATTCTTTGCGTTAATGTCTTTTTTCTCAACAGTGTTTCCAAACCAGTTTTTCACTACATTTGAAGTATCGACATAGAGATTATGTCGATTATGTTATGCACTAGAGTTAAACAGAAAAATATTATATCGACACTTTAGTGAAATTGTATCGATAATTTGCATTTCCATCAGCTATATCGGTAAACTTTTGAAAATCTAGTAACTGGTTCTGTTATGCCACAGACCTCTAGATCAGGTCGGATGAGTCAGACAAAACCCTATAAAAGAGCAACGTGTAACCAGAGTAACCAACACAATACAGCTGGTGTTACTTGGCAACTTAACAAGCCAGTGTTATAAATTACACAGAGAGTTATACACTACCGTTCAAAAGTTTGGGGTCACTTGTCTGAAATGTTTCTCATGATCTTAAAAATCTTTTGATCTGAAGGTGTATGCTTAAAAGTTTGAAATTAACTTTGTAGACAAAATATTATTCTGCCAAAACATATACATTTATTTAATTACAAATCTAAAATTTCCTAAAAAAAAAAAAAGTTTTTGAAATGGATGACTTGGATCAAAATATGAAGAAAAGAAGCCAATAAGTGCCCAACATAGATGGGAACTCCTTCAATACTGTTTAAAAAGCATCCCGGGGTGATTCCTCAAGAAGTTGGTTGAGAAAATGTCACGAGTACATGTCTGCAAAATCTAGGCAAAGGGTGACTACTTTGAAGATGCTAAAATATTACATAGTTTTGGATTTATTTTGGATTTTTTGGTCACAAAATAATTCCCATATTTCCATTTCTATTATTCCATAGTTTTGCTGACTACTATTATTCTAAAATGTGAAATAAATAAATAAATAAAGAATGAGTAAGTGACCCCAAACTTTTGAACGGTAGTGTAAATTCTTACAATAAAGCCAGAAAACAATAAAACTCAGGGCATTCATATAGGGCAGAGCAACAGTGAAACACCAACAAATGAATTTAACATCAAAAGACATTATAATCCTAGTATATAGTGTGCTGTTGTACATCAACAATGGTAAGGCTAAATATTTGTTCACACATGCAGCAATTTTTACAAAAAAGTTACATGATCAATGACAGCAACCATTGGGACTAGATTTTGGCATGTCGAGGGACTTCAGAAAGTTGAGAAAAGATATGACATGGAGAAAAACATCTCTATTACCTATCAGATATCACTGAGGTGCCATTAAATAGCACACTAGGCTTGGTAAACAGTGGGGTAAAAGATGTATGTGGGTCAGAGTTTTGGAAAATGGAGACGTAGCTAATTCAATGGCTGATCTGGTGGAAGTTCCAGAACAGCTAAAATCGCTTAAAGCACATTTGGTGCCATTTCTAATTTATCAAACCATTAAAAATTAATTTTACTGGTGCAACCTTGTGTAGTTAGGTTGACTTAGTCATGCTAAACATTTTTGGCTTGAATAATTAAGATGTTAACTTGCTAAAATTGGTTTAGCATGCTTTTATTTCTTGTGGAATTTCTTGCATACTATGTGGTTAAAGTTCTTATTTTATTTAATCTTTGTTCATTCTCTGTAAATAACAAATATTAAGGTTAAGGTTACGGTCAACAGGAATAAAATAAATGATTTATAACACATTTGTGATATACTCTTGGTTGTTTGCTATGCTGTTTTTTCAGTGGGGAAGTCAATAATGCTTCCCTCCAGAGCATGTGAGCGGAGCGAGGAGCAGAATGATGAGAATTTCACTGGAACGAACAAGGAGTGCGTTTCACAAGACTGCCCCACTCTGGCTGCTCACGTTCTGCTCCTACCAGAATGCAGTTTAAAACATAGATTAGTTTCCCGGACATATGTCTGTAAAGTAAAATAATTATATTAGGCTACCGCGGATGTCTGCAAGGTTTACAGTTGATTCACACGGGATAAACGATGTCTTTATAAATCACAAAGATGAGAGTGTCAACTGCATTTACACACTGTTGTCACCGCTGTTTAGCAGTGCTGATTAATTATGTATTAAACATGTGCATATGCTGTATCTGGGATTATTAAAAGAAACTGACAGGAATATCTGGCAAAATACAACAGAACTGGTTACATTAGCAAGCCAGTAATCCTGCAGTACACTTTTGAGTTAAAAATATAGATAATCTTTGCACATTATGTAATTTTATCTGTCCCTCTGGAAAATATGTTGCAAAATGCTGCTCTCAGGCTCAACACAAATTTTCCCTTTCACTCTGCTCAAGTCACAAAATTACTACTTGTGTGCTTTTCTAATTGTCCTAATCAAAAGAAATCATGCTCGTTTGTTTCTCATGCGTCAGTCAAGCGATAGATGAAGTTTTGAAGTGTTTCTTCCATTTTCTGCTGTCATAATGACCAACATCCACTTCAAACACTTGGTGAACTTTAGAAACAATGAGATAAAGGGTTCAAAGGCTGGACAGTGCAAATTCACTGGCTTTTTACCAACATGTCAATTTGCATGGGATAAGAATAACAGGGTTATTTTTACAGAGCTTTGATAGGTAAAAAACACAACAAAAAAAAACACAAAAAGTCTGGAAAATTACTTGGTCAGCACAGGATTAAAATCAATGAGACGCTCTGGTATTTAGGCCTGTACATTACCCCATGTCCCCATATAAAATAACACCTTCAAAATAAGGCTGAGAGAACAAGTCAATTATTTTTTTAAATAGCCTACAAGACATTGTTTGTTCAGTTGTTATTTGCGCCATGAAATATTATGTCGTATGCCAATATGGCAAGGTATTTTTTTGTAACTAATGCAAAAAATAAACACAAATGTTGACGAAGAAATTATTTTAAATTTCTTTCTCATTTAATGAAGCTCTGCTCCAACGTCGCTGAGATGACTTTTGAACATGAGCGTTGGAGTTGAGTGATCGCACATGAGCAAATTTTTGCTCCACATCTCGCTCCATGCCGTTCACATGATATTCTTCCCTCAAGATCCCGTTACAAGTGTTCTCATGAGACACATTTGAGACACAATTTACTACTCTGTGCAAACAGCAATGTGTCTCATTACTTGACCACTTGTGATTGGATAACTAGAATCGAATGTTAATACCAAGTGTAAACAGGGTCGCAGACACACCCTGAAAACCTAATCCTTTAGTCAACACACCTTGATACAAATACGTTTTCACTCTAAAAGTACGCTGAGGGCAGTGTTTTTCATAGTGTGTCCAGAATACAATTGACTCATCCTCCATTCTTTGCTTTGGCCGTGCTGAGCCATAAATCCTGCTCTTGACGTCAGTTGAAGCTGAGTTTATTGATAAATCTGTCTACAGTCCACAGTTGGATAGGGGAGTGTGTGAAAGCCATTCTTTTGATCCTAGACAAACTTTACAGAAGAGAAAACCTGCACCAAGCCTGAGCATTGAAGTTTTGATCAACACTGTCTAGAAAGACTGTGAGAACAGGACTCCTCTTCTCTCTCTAAATAGTGGATAATTTTGTTCCTATAGAAAGATATTGCTCAGAGACTACTCTGTTGTGAGATATATTGAATGGATAGCAAGGGCTGGGAAGTTGTGGAGTATTCACACTCTTAAGAGACTAGAGAAAGAAGTACATTTAAGTGAGACAATATGCACTTAAGGTCCGGAATGTTAAGAAATCCAGCATTCCTATTAACACCCAAACATATAATGTATATATATATACATTTCTGTTTGGAAAACTCTAAACCTCTGTTGCCGATATATTTTACTATTGTTTTACTACCCTAGCAATTTTATTTCTTCAACATTGCTTTTGTAAATGTACACATAGGGACGTTTAGGGACGTTTCCCAGGTAATTTTGAGTTGGACACAATAACCTGCAGGTTAGTGAGGAGTCTGACTGATTCAATCCATGATTCAGACCAATTACACCTGATTCAGACGGATTCATCAGTCAGTTTTAACCCTTTCGCATGTACGATCAAATCGGTGCAATTGCACTAGGCTGTGCTCAGATGTGTATGATCAACCTAGTGCATTTGTGCCGCTGTTCACCAGCAAAAGTGGGACTGAAGCAGTTGTCATAATGAACCAATGTCACAATATCTTTATTTGTTATCTTACAAACATTAAAAAAAAAATTACATTTTAACATTTTAAGTAGTTACCGTCAGAGCTGACTGTTTTGACGTCAACAAAGAATACACAAACTAGTTAGTCATTCGAACATTCTTCCATTTTGTCCATCACTCATTGTAAACACTTCTGGTGCTGGATAGTGGAAGGGCTAGGTTTTTAGAACCTTCTATGCTTCTATGCTATGACAAAATCAGAATCCCTTGCTGCATTGTAATGTAAAAAATATAGTGGTGTGCATTTCCAACTAGCGCTTTCGCAATCACATCTTATATATCATAATCAGTCATTATAAACATTTAAAAAACACATTTTATGTTTGTTCATATATAATCTGACCTTCAGTGTACCAGCTGTGCTATAATCTGTTCTCCAGTGCATCTGATGTGAGGTGTAAGGTAAGATTTTTTATTAATATACAGCGTGCATTAAAGAACTCACATGTGAAGTGGTGGGGATCCGTGAGGAGAAACTAACGTGCGAAAATGTTAATGATATATTTTCATTTTTTGCATACAGTCATCAAGGATAACATGTAGATATTTTGGGTTCAGACCAATGCCTACTGATTAAGAAAGTCTTTCTGACTGATTCATTAAAAAGAATCATGCCAATCAACTGATTTGCTCTTAAATTAGATAGCACAATGCTATATGTTTGTCTTATACATTCAGCAAGGATAACAAAATGGAAAGTTTCTGTTCATGATTCAAACCAATGACTCTTGATTTAGACTAATTCGCCAATTGGTTTAACAAATTAATTCAAAAGAACTACACCAATTGAGCTATTTTTTATTTATTTATTTTTGCAAATTGGACAGCATGTTGCACTGTGTGTTTGTTTTTGCACACAGTCAGCAAGGATTACAAAATATAAAGTTGTGTTGATTATTGTCTTTCTGCCTCATCACTTACATTTCAAATGTAAACACGTAAGCAAAAATATATAGCAAAATATATTGTAAGCAAAAATCAATAAGCACTGGCAGATTGGCTCTACCCCTGAATACAGGAAACAAAAACTTTGCAGCAACAGTAAAACAAAACCAAAAAAAAAATTGTTTGTTTCTGAATGCAAGACAGATAATGGGAGGTTGTATTTAAGAGCTTTGATATTCCATTATTTAATGATGAACAGCACAACACCACCTGGTAACGGTCCATTAAACTATTTATTGAGCCTCATCAAATTGTTTGAAAAGAGAAACATAAGCTGACATTTTGTTTAGAGATGGGTGAGTGTAGCGTGTAATTGTGTTTTGAAGCAGATTTAAAATATGGAGTTTTATAGTGAAACACTTTATTTATTTTGACAGTAGGTTTATTGAAGCATAATTAGTTTGTGTTTTACTGATAGTGTCTAAAAAGATAGTGTCTTTGAGCAATGAGTCTTAATTCTTAGCAATTCACAGCAGAGCGTGTTACTGCTTTTTTTTCCAGATAGAAAAATGTCTGTCATGCTCGAATGGTGATATTTTTGTCTAATTGAGATGGACTTATTTGTACAGGTTAATGCATCTGGTGAGACCTTCGAAATATGCATTAGTATCTCCAGCACACAGTGCACAAATTAAAGACAGCAGTTAATTCATTCATTGCATGAGGTGATCTTATCAGTAACAGTTTGCTACACATTTACCCACAGCATTCTGCAAACTCAATTCAGACAAACTGACTTGCTAAATTGTCCGAGATTAAATGTTTTGATTTGAGTTGAAGAGTGGACATAGACACTGGGCAATGCCCTTATTTTTCTTATAAGCAATCACCAGATTTCACCAGCAACGTGGTCTGGTTTGCCTGATTCTGTGGTGCTAATTTAAAAAATGCCAATTCATGGCATTTAAATCAGGAAGTTTTTAAAGGCAAAATAGTTTTTCCACTGTTTTCCCAATTATTCACAACCAGGGAATTATGGACTGGGACTTTCGGGGGGGCAAGACGTGTGTCCAATGGCTTCGCAGGGCCACGATCCGGCCCTGTTCTCATGTAACCTTGAATATATAGTCCCTGTCTCTCAAACAAAGGATGAAGAGCATTACAGCAAGCAGTGGCCTAATGCTAGGAATATTCAGATGTGATTTAGCTAATTTAGCATTGACATTTTGGCAGTCAAGGGCAACTGAATTTGGAAAATTAAGGAGAGTCAGAAACCAATGGCTCAGTAGAAAGTGTTCCAAGACTGTAGACTCTGCTAAAGAATATGCTATATCAGGATTGCTGAGCAGAACAAGAGTTCATTGTTCATTTACATTTCATCAGCAGTCTGTAAAGAGTCTTAACAACACCAGACATACTAGATGAGGACAAATAATCTGACTCATACTTGGTCATTAAAGTGTTTAATGTTTAACTAAATGTTTTTTTTTTTGTTGTTGTTGCAAAAAACAGGTTAATATTGTTCAGTGTATTGCTGCAACCACTAATCGATACATTCGAGAATAATCGATCATAAAGTATTCAACAACAAATTACATTATTGATAACTTGTTTATGTGTGGAATGCACAGCGAGGCTCCATCAGTGACGTCACTTTACAGTAATGAAAATTGTGTTTGTAACTCGTTTGAAAAATTATGGAGACAGATTTAAGAGGAAAAACGTGACCCAACTTATCCAGCACACAGGAGCACATTATAAACACTTTAAAGAAGATCATAAGGTTGATGCATCAGGTGCATTGACAGGGTGATAAAGCTGTTTGGTGCACTTAAGAGTTGTTTCTCTCCAGTCCATAACTTCCATTTTACTGTTATTTTATGTTATGTTGTTTTATACTGTTTAAATGTTATGAATTCAAAATCAGGTGCACATTTCAATTTTGCAAAGCTGTTTGTCTTTACCACAAGGGAGTCTCTGCACAACTGCAAGCTTGAATATTTGGTCAATATTAAGATCACAATTATTTAACACAATTATTCATTGACTTTGGAAACATCATGCCTTTATTGAACTTTTAAAAAATGTATTTCCTTGAACTTGAAATGTAATCTGCACTGGGTAGGGAGGAGGCTATTGTCATATGATAATTCTTTTGTCACATATGGCTGAATAAAGGAAAGCCTCCATCGCCATCATTAACAGGTGGGGTGCTCACACTTCTATGGAATGAGATCTACTTTTCAATCATCTTATTGCAGTAAGATCTACCATGTACAATAAATGCTGTACATTATCACAATAGCAAAATTTCAGTGGTCTGTTGCAAGCATCCATCAACACACCAGATGGAAAATTACTAATAGCCTACAGATTAAGAACTAAAGACAATTATAAATGTAAAGACAATAATAATCAAAATAAATAAGCCTAATAAATTCCCTTGTGTTCCCAATCTAATGCTGCCAAATATGTTCTTATCGAATTTGTGTTTGTATTGTGTTTTGTTATTACAGTTAATGCTGCCTAAAGAAATAAAATAAAACTAAATTTTAGGTTCAAGGTGAACTTGTCTTGCATTACTTTATGATTTAATCACTTTCGTCTTTGTTTTATTTTATACAAAGATATATATTACTGAACCTGCAGAGTTGTTTTCACAACACATGTTATCCGTGTGGAAATAAAGTAAACTAAACTCACAGCACCACCCGTCTTGTGATGATCAGAGATAATTTGCAGTATTCACATTTAACCTTATTCTTGCAAAAAAATTTCAGATGAATGAAACACAGAAAAAAAGAGTGAAAACTCTTTTCTTATGCTTGTTCCACATAACAGGCTCGTGCTGCATGCCTCTGAACATATAGTGAATCAGATGCATTTTTTGCTTTATTTATCTTGCTTTTAAGATGTTATTCATTTATTCAAACACGAAAAACATAAAAGACATTTCTTATTTCAAAGTGTAATTTAAACTAAACCAAAAAAAAATTCTTTATTAAATCTTATTTAACCACCTCCCCAAATCCAAACATTTACCATTTCCTATGGCTCCATATGCATTACATAGGAATTTGAAATGCATGCCAACTGCAAGGAAATAAAGCGTATTAAACTCACAGTACCTCCTGATATAATCAGAGATAACTTGCAGCATTCTCAGACAGTTTTCAGTTGAATGAAATAGAGAAAAAAAAGAGTAAAAACTCTTTACACGCATGTGTTCCAAATCACAGGCCTGTGCGGCACGCTTCTGAACAAACAGCAAATCAGACACAAGCACTGATGGATTTCTTTTGTCTGTTCTTAAAAAAAAGTGTGTTTCTTCAAGCATGTGTGTTTGTGACTAACAGCATTTCTTGTTATGTGTCACTCTGAGACGTTTTAAAGTTCGCCTGCCTGTTGCGGGTAGATAAGCAAAATGACCCACGCATGAAATACATTTGGACAAGGATCTTGCGAACTGGATTCAGCCTTGTCACATTTTGCTGGTGGCGGGTGCTTGTTTCACACTCTGGCCACTATTTAATATATTTGGCGACTTCCTAGATCCATGGTTTTGCCATTTCCCGATAATGTCGATCATCATCTTTTCGCAATTGTAAGACATCATCGGAATCCGATTACATTGTCACATCACCCAGTCCTAATCACTGATGGATCAATTTGCACTTCAATGAACAGTGCTTTTGTTATAAGTAAAGGAAAGGAACTGTTTTGCATGTTTTCTAATAAAAAAAAAAATCAAGAAATAAAAAAAAAAAAACATTCAAACTAAACTTTTCATGATTCAGGGTTTGTTTAAATTATCATGAGATTGTTGAATGTTCAATTCAGTGAATCGTGAATTGAAACAAATCATGAGAAGTGTGAATTGTTATGCCCTTAATCGTTTATGTTTTTAATTTTATCTAAATAATTGAAGAAATAATCGAAGATTAATTGATTATCAAAATAATCATTAGGTGCAGTCCTAGTTCAGTGGTACTCGTTCCTTATTTTTCTCTGCTTTAAATGTGAAGTATGTAATCTAAAAAAAAAATATATTATTTTCAAACAAGTTTCCCAACAAAATATAGTTGAAACCCTCAGTAAAAGATGAACACTTCAGCTACAATATTTGCCTGTTAATTGCTACTCAGGAAAACGGACTTTCAGTATAAGACTAGGACCTAGAGCATGTCACCTTCAATGGACCTTAAGATATATTTTGGACAATTTTGATGATGAACATAAGATCATGATTTTCTCATGCTGAGCTCTGAGAACATTTGCTTTCTAAGCAAAGATCCACTGACTCTGATGTAAATGCATGTCAGCACAGCAGTAGTCTGGAGTAAAGTAAATCAGTCAGTGTCCTTTCTGTCTTAACGCTCTGGAGACAAACTCTCAAAGAAAGCCTTCTATTTACCAGAGCCAAGCACGACACTCATCCAGAGCAGCTTAAAACCTGTATCTTAAACACTCATTTAATCAAGTCCATTTGAAATACCACAAATCAATCTGCAATAGAGAGTCAGCACAGAAGTGTAGTGCAATATTCTGTCATGTACTTACACTCATGTTGTTCAAAACCCATGTTGTTATTTTTCAGTGGACAAAACCCAAATGTAGCATATTTTAACTCTTTCATGTATACCATCAAACATATGGGTAATGGTTAATTAATAGCTGGGCCACGCAGAGTAGCGTCACACATTAGTGTTTCTGCAACAGCCAGTTTTGTTACAAGCTTCGAGATTCAAAGCGTTTTTTGCGCCAACACAGGCTGTGCTGGTCAAGAGTCTGTGATTTATATTCCCTAAAACAGTTACTCATATAGTCTTTTAAACCACAGAATAAGTTTATTTTATGTACATTCATCCAACATGATCTTCTCATGCACGCACCCACGTCTGCTGATTAGGTGCAGATGCAGGTTTCATTCACAGCAACTCAAATAGTCTTTTCAGGCATATAATACATTTGTTTTCTGAAACATACAGTGCACCACGATAATAGTTTAAAACTCGTATACTCACAGTGAAAACATGCTGATCGATCTTGATTATCCGATGCACGCAGCCAAGACTATTTAGAGCTTGTGTCACGTACACACACATACACACACATGTGCGCGTTGATGTGGCTATTCTTTTGAGGACTCTCCATAGACATAATGATTTTTATACTGTACGAACATTAGATTCTATACGCTAACCCTCTCATAAAACTTTCTGCATTTTTACATTTTCAAAAAAACATTGATTAGTATGTTTATTAAGCTATTTGATTTATAGGGACACTAGAAATGTTCTCAGAAACCACATTTATAGCATAATACCCTTGTAATGACCAGTTTGTAACATAAAATGTTTTCTTGTAATCCACCCAAACCTGTGCACACGCAATAGCCGAGAAGTCAAACAGAGCATATAGGCAAACTGGACTGCTGATATAATTTTTTATTTGTTTTGTTTTTTACAGCTATATAAACAAATATATAAAAATACAAATAAAAATACAGCAGACAAAACCCATTTGTTCACGTTTACTATATTATATACAGTATTTTGACAAGAAATCAAAAAAAAAAAAAATTTAAATACTCATCTACACTGTGCCCCCCTCTAACAGCAGTGCAGTGTCACATACAAAAATAACTCACTCCAGGGGGCACTGCAGAGGAATTTAGACCCTTCTCATGAAAAGGTTAAGAATGGATGTTCCACTCATGCCATACAACGACAGTTGATGTGACCAGAGGCTGTCAAGTCCTTAAAAGGTCAAACATTAAATATTTTTTTACATTCATTGCATAAAATACTTCAAAAATGTCTACTTCTGTGTTGCACAGAAAAAAAGAGATATATATATATTATTATTTATTATTATTATTATTATTATTATTATTATTATTATTATTCAGAAAATCCTTTTCAAAACAAAATGGATTGTTGGAAATGCAAATATGTTTACATACATAGCCTCAATCTAAAAAGCATGTTGCAATATATAAAGGCATTACATTTGAAAATGAAAACTCTCTGTGGAGTACAAAGAAATCCAGCCTCAAAAATGCAATCTGATGCTCTAATTACCTCTTTGCAAAATCACATTAGAGACTCAGCTCTATCCCAGACCTCTAATATGCATGGTTACCATAATGAAAGAGCTCTACTGCAGTGTTGATTTATTGCAAGAATAGCTGAATGTGAGCAGTGTTTATTGTGGTTATTGGAAAGCATTTATTTAAACAAAACATCAGCATGTGAACAACTGTCCCATCAGAGTTTCACTCAGAACAGTTGCCTATCATAGTGAATGTTGGACAGCATCGATTGGTATCAGGAATTATATGTGTCCTCAGTTACACTTCAGGAAATGCCAAACAGTGGCACTAAAGCACTTCTCCTGCTGAATTGACAGCCTGGCCGGTGACAGGGAGGACACCTATTCTCCTCCGATGAGGACTCCCTCTGTCAAAACCAATAAGTTTACACCCCAGTGAGAGGTAAAGCTGAGCTTTTACCCAGTTCTGTTGCATGCTGTTTTTATGTACTGAAAACCAATTCTGAAACATTTAGTCACGAAATGGCAAAATTTATGTTTTGTGCAGATAATGTCAAATAATATTTTACTGTTGTGATAAATAGTCATTCTTCATGACCAAATCAAGCACTCCAATAAATATTTCACCTAATTAATATGATGACTGGATTCATACATCAAACACTGTCAACACTGGGTTTTTTATTAGGATAAAAATACATGAATCAGTAAGCTTTTTGCTAGAACTGTCTGACTGATTGGTCTCGTGGTAAAGTTATATCCTCTTGTACAAGGTGATCCGGATTCTTATTCATCCATATATACAGCACATTTTTATTAAGATTGCATCTGTATATACAGTATGTCAATGGATGAATATCTTGAGCAGGGACACATCTGTTTGCATTTTGCTTTGCAATTTAACTGGAAAAGGTTGCAAGTTGTGTGCTCAAGACAGCATACCCACTGCTGTCATTAGACACCACTAATAACAGCTGTAATGTGCACTCAATATAGAATAAAACATAAACTCCTGCTAAAGAACTGGAGATGTTTCTTACGCATTAGACACTTACCTTATGGTGGGGACATAACTGGCAAACGCAAAAAGTGGTAGCGACATATCCCAGCTGTCCCACCCATGTTAAGTGATGATTCTTGGAAATGTAACTTAGTTTCAGTGAGGTTTCAGTTTAATTTAAAATATTTATTTATGTATTTTTATTTGTTTGTTTATTTTTTATTATTTATTTATCTATTTATTGGAATGATGGAATGGGTCTTTTTTTATATATAGCAATAGTTTACCCAAAATAATTATTTGCACCCTAATTTCGTTCCAAACCCATGCCCGTTTTTTTATTTTATTTTATTTTTTTAAGTAAAATACGCTTTTATATATTTTTAAAATATGAGCAATTAAATAAAATGTCCCCATTATTTTGGGCCACCCTCTATATAGCAGAATGTCCAAGCTTTTTTCTATATAATGGATTTGAATGGCTTTCATGCTAGATTTGTTGAGATTTTAGTGAATAACTTATATTTCAGTCTAGTCCTCACACAAAGTTATCATATGGCTTCAGAAGACTTTTGGTTTTAGAAATATGGACAACTGTTATGTTGCTTTTATGATGTTGTCTTTTGTTGTTGTGGTTCACTTTCATTTGAACTTGAGCTGCGTAATTGCATTGGGACACGCCCTGAGTGTCATGTGGTCTGAAGCCCTTAAACAATCACACCAGTTTATTGGCTGATGGCACTTAAGCAATGCCCCTTGGGAGCTACGTCATGGGCTCCATTAAGGCGCTCGCTTCGCACCATCGAATCAGATTTTCTGTTCTTCAGTGCACAATCTCGACTTGCTCGTGTTGTACCAATGACTCACATCGAAGCGAGAGGACAGCGGTGCTGTTCGCAGCTTGTAATTTCTCACCACAAATCGTTATTCCTGCTGGGGCAGTTTGGAATTTTGTTATTTTGAAGAAGATTGGAGAGCGAACAGACATTGGATTGTTCCTCATGTTTGCCGCCCTCCACTTCAGCGAAAGTGTGAGTCTCAACATGATTTGATGCCTAGATCAGCAGCCATTTTCTGATGAACAAGCATGCGAAAGAGTTACCATGCACGTCTTGAGCTGTCGCAATTAAAAACACTGAGAGAATTCGTCGTTTGAAGGTAAGGAAGCAAATTGGCCCCTTTGTCCCTATTGTCTTTTTCTGTGTCGTTCTGGGGGAATGCACATGAATAAGGCAATGGAGGAGAAGCCTCTGCCTTTCTCTCTGGAATAAGAGAATATTCCCCAATGGAGTAATGGCGAACCAACGCGTGAGAGCTTCATCTGTGCCAGTATTCTTTCGGGATGCTTTCAAGAGATGCAAGGTTTTTTAACACATTTTTTTTGTTTTTCGCCCGTTTGTGGACCATGCAGCCGTTCTGACAAGACAAGAGACATACACTGCTATCTTTGCTCAATTTTTCGCTGGCAGCATGGATTTTTCTCTTTTCAGTCAGATGTTGGATTCACATATGATGGTTTTGCATTCCAACCAAGCGCATTGCATTAAGGAATGACTTTGAGCTAATAGCGGCTCCATTTGGAATTTCCCTTGTTTTTCCAATGCGACTCGCGCTGGAGAAAGAATTGGTCAAGGCGATGCTTCTGTTCACAAGGGTGTTTCGTGCTATCTGGGTACTATGTGTTGTTCCCCCATTATATGTTGGGACCAGTTTAGTTCTAACCCGTTTTTCAGTACACCAATTAAGCTCATTTCCCCCTGTAATTTATGCTGGTGAATGAGCATTGAATATTTTCAGGTTGAGTTTTGCCTCTGCCTACATGACCAAGGGTCCTGGGGCACACGTAATATAACTCTTGTGCTACACATTATCCTGAAAGGCTTGTTTTGTAACAAAGGATGAGCCCCTATTCTGTGAATGAAATTGACCATATATACATATCCGTTTCTCTCCTGTTTGCCCTTTGGTCAGTATTTGGATGAGTTTGCTGTTGTACTTGCCTCGAACGTCCAACAACCAGAATATGGTTCACTTTTCCCCTACAGCTTGCTGGGGAGTGAACATTATAAAACAATTTAAAAAACACTTCCCAAATTCAGCCTCTGTCTCCATGACCAAGAGTCTTGAGACATGCATAGCAGAATTTGATGTTCATCAAGCACGAGTGTAAACAAAACTCATTGAACATAAGCACCACACTTTATACCCCATAAGATTTCTTGGACCATTGGGGCAAGCCTGCTTGCTCTCAATTCCCCTCCATGTCCACACATTCTTACACATTCTATGCTTGGGAAGATGGTTTATCTGGTGACTATTTTTAATTGCCTGATCGAATTCGGCCTCTGTCTCCATGTAAGACTCCCCCTGCAATGACCCACCAAGCCACCAGGGAACACTGTCTGACCCCTCTTGGAATTACTCTCCAAGCAACTATGGAGAGCTGTCCACTCCTTCCTGCAATTACACTCCCAGCCACTAGGTGGCACCACCTGCTGTTAACTCTGTTGTTATTACTGCTAATCAGGTTAATGTGTTCCACCTGTATTTTGCCCTATTTATGTTGGCAGCTTTCTTTGAGCTGTGTTCAGTCTTGAGCCCACCATCTATGGACTTCCTGAGTTCTAGAAGAGTTAAGTTCTGGTTTTCTGTTGCCTTTGGGCTGACTTTATGTTTTGTTTTGTAAAACTATGACTACTCGTCTGTTTGTATTTGAGGACTGCAATCAAGTAAAGACTGCCAACTTTTGAGTTATCTGAGCCTCCTAGTTTGCCTTTTGATTCTGCACATGGGTCTTCTACAGATTGTCTTCCCCAGTAGACCAGAGGTAGAGGAATAGCCTTCTCTGACCAGGAGACCCAGGTTCTAGACCCGCCTTCAAAACTTTATGTCAGTCATTTGTGACAGCAAGACTGAACCATGGAAGTAGACCCAGTAGAAGAACATACTCCTCCCTCCAACGTGGAACGCATCCTCTCTGAGCTCTCTAGCCAAGCCTCAGCCATTAACAAGCATGAACGGATACTAGATGAGATTCTCCAGCGTCTAAGACATCAGTCCATTTCTCAAACCTCTCCAGTCCCACCAACCCAGTCCATTGCTCAAGCTCCAGTTCTACCAGTCCTGTCTCAAGGTACCCCTCAGCCAGGTCCACCAGCAGGTCTCCTACTCGAGCCTAGACTTCCAGCCCCTGAGAGGTATGATGGGAACCCAGAGAGGTGTCGAGGATTTTAAACACAGTGTACTCTTGCTTTCCAATTGCAGCCTAACAGTTTCCCTACAGGGAGCAGCAGAGTGGCATACATGACAACCCTTCTCGTAGGAAAAGCGTTGGATTGGGTCACAGCCCTCTGGGAGCAGCAGTCTCCTCTCACCACCAGCAGTGAGCTCTTCATATCAGAGATGAGGAAAGTATTCCACAACCCTGTTAGTGGAGCAGAGGTTGATCATGAACTGCTTCAACTTTCACAAGGAAGTCGCAGTGCTGCAGAGTTTGCTATAGAGTTCCGCACCCTAGCGGCAGAGAGTGAGTGGGATCAGCGAGCCCTGAAGGCTGTTTTCCATCGTGCCCTATCACATGAATTAAAGGATGAGTTGGCATACAGAGACCCAGCCCCTGATTTGGAGTCTCTGATCGATGTTGCCATCAGACTGGACAACCGCATCTGGGATCGACAAGGTGAACGTCGCCGTGAGACTCGACTGCCCGAGCTTAACACCTTCACTGCTTCTTTGGAGCCTTCTTCACTGGTCGGGTGTCCTGAGGAGCCAATGCAGTTGGGGAGAACCTGGTTATCACAGGTGGAGAGGGAGAGACAAATGAGAGAGAAGTGCTGCCTGTATTGCGGTGAGCCAGGTGATCTCATGGCTTTCATAGATTCTGGTGCTGCAGGGAATTTCATGGACCTTTCACTGGCCTAACAGTTAAAGATGCAGCCAATCGCCCTCAATGATCCTTTGACCGCTACTGCTTTGGACGGGAGGCCCCTAGGTTCTGGCCAGGTAAGCCAGTGCACCACATTCCTCCACTTTCAAGTGGGTTCTCATAGAGAAGTGATACAGTTCTTTTTAATCAATTCTCCCGAATTCCCTTTGATCCTTGAGTACCCTTGGCTAGTTCTGCATAACCCATGAATTGATTGGTCTTCCAACCAGATAAGTGAGTGGGGTCCTAACTGCTGTGTGTCTGGTTTGTCTCTCTGTCATTCTCCTGAGCCACAGACGACCTTTCCTACAATACCTGAGTCACCAGTCCCATCCACAAAGATGCTGGCAATTTCTGGGCTGAGACAAGTAGTTCCCAGTGATCTTGTTACCTCTCCCGAGTCATCCCGTATCCCCCATTAGTATGCAGACCTCTGTGAAGTGTTCAGCAAGGAACGTGCAGCTGCTCTTCCACCCCATAGACCCTATGACTGCGCCATTGAACTGCATCCTGGCACTTGTCCACCTCGAGGGAAACTATTTTCTCTGTCTGCCCCAGAGAGAGCATCTATGGAAGAATATATCAACAAAGCACTTTACAGTGGATTCATTCGTCCTTCAACCTCACCAGCAGGAGCTGGGTGGGAGACCTTTGTGGGGAAGAAGGATGGCAGCCTCCGGCCATGTATTGATTACCTGGGTCTTAATCGTATCACTGTAAAGAATCGCTACCCACTGCCATTGATGGCTACAGCCTTCGAACTCCTTCAAGGTGCAACCATATTTACCAAACTGGACCTTCGGAATGCCTATCACCTAGTTAGGATCCGAGCCGGGATGAGTGGAAGACTGCATTCAACACCCCGACTGGTCACTATGAATATAAGGTAATGCCCTTTGGCCTAGTCAATGCCCCAGCCATCTTCCAGGCATTTATTAATGATGTTCTACGAGAGATGCTTAACCAATTTGTGTTTGTTTACCTCGATGACATCTTAATCTTCTCCCGTTGTTACCAAGATCATGTTCAGCATATCCGGCAGGTTTTGTCTCAACTGTTAAAGAACAACCTCTTTGTGAAGCTGGAGAAATGTGAGTTTCAATACCAACAGTCTCCTTCCTCGGGTTCATTGTCTCCAATGGCATCATTCAGAAGGATCCTGGCAAGACCCATGCAGTCCTGAACTGGCCCCAGCCATTCTCTGTAAAACAGGTACAGCGCTTTCTTGGTTTTGCAAACTTTTATAGGAGATTTATACGGAATTTCAGCTCCATTGCAGAACCCCTTACAGCCCTTACCAAAAAGACCTCAAAGCAATTTCAATAGACTGGAAGAGCTAATCAAGCATTTGAGCTGCTCAAGCAAAGGTTCACCTCTGCACCCATCCTGACCCTCCCCGACCCAGAGTTGCCCTTTGTAGTGGAAGTGGATGCATCAGATCTTGGAGTGGGAGCTGTTTTGTCCCAAAGGGCCACAGGGGACAGTAAACTTCATCCCTGTGCCTTTTTTTCACGTCGACTCACCTCAGCAGAAAGGAACTATGACATTGGTGACCGGGAGTTGCTGGCGGTGAAGTCAGCGCTCCAGGTATGGAGACACTGGTTGGAGGGGGCCAAACACCCATTCATCATTTGGACAGACCACAAGAACCTCACATACATCCGGGATGCTAAAAGGTTGAATCCACGACAGGCCCGATGGGCTCTCTTTTTTAATCGCTTCGAGTTCATCCTCTCTTATCGACCAGGCTCTAAGAATTCTAAGCCCGATGCCCTTTCGAGACAGTTTGATACGCCAGAGGTGGAAGACAGACCCGAGCCCATCATCCCAGCCTCCAAGGTGTTGGCAGGGGTTCAGTGGGGACTAGATTTGGCAGTAAAGAAGGCTCAACGACAACAGCCCGACCCAAGTAATGGCCCCCCAGGTCGCCTTTTTGTTCCTAATGTTGTACGATCTGATGTGTTGCAGTGGGGACATGCATCTCTCCTTTCGGGTCACCCTGGATTTACAAGAACCTTGAAGCGTATTCAGACACGGTTCTGGTGGCCCAGTATGCAAGCGGATGTCAGAGAATTTGTATCTGGCTGTTTTGTATGTGCACAAAATAAGGAACCTAAGGCCCACCCTCAGGGTCACCTTCACCCTTTACCCATCCTGCGACGTCCATGGTCTCACATCTCCTTGGATTTTGTTACTGGACTCCCTAAATCGCAAGGTAACACAGTCATCTTAGTGGTGGTAGACAGGTTCTCAAAAGCATGTCATCTCATACCTCTGCCTAAGATTCCCACAGCTTGTCAGACGGCAGACCTCATGATGCAGCATGTCTTCAGGATCCACGGGTTTCCTCAGGACATGGTCTCTGATCGGGGGTCGCAATTTACTTCTCAGTTTTGGAAAGCTTTTGGCCGTCTTATTGGAGCATCCATCAGTCTGTCTTCTGGGTTCCACCCTCAGTCTAATGGTCAGACAGAACGGGTCAACCAGGAGATTGAGAAGACCCTCAGGTGCCTGGTCTCCAATAACCAAAGCACCTGGAGCTCCCGCCTGATCTGGGCTGAGTTTGCTCATAACACTCTACATCATTCATCCTTGGGCATGTCTCCCTTTGAATGTCAATTTGGGTTTTCCCCATCTTTGTTTTCTGAGCAAGAACTTGACGTCCAGGTACCAGCCGCAAACCAATTGGTCCAGAGGTGCCGCCAGGCCTGGCGGAAAGCACGCACAGCCTTAGTTCGAGCATCGCAACGGCAACAGAAACAGGCCAACCGGCACTGTAGAATCGGGCCATCCCTATGTCAGGGTCAGAGGGTGTGGTTATCAACTAAGGATCTTCCACTTCATCTAGAGTCTCGGAAACTGGCCCCACGATTCATCGGTCCTTTCAAGATCCTTAGGAAGATCAACCCTGTTTCATACCAGCTACTCCTACCCAGGTCTATGCGCATCCACCCCACTTTTCACGTCTCACGTTTGAAGCCTGTTGTTTGCTCTCCTCTGTCCACAGCCAAGAAGCCCCCCCCCCCCCCCCCCCCCCATTACCCCAGATCGTTGGTGGGCAGCCAGTGTACACTGTCCGTCGACTGCTGGATTCTCGTCGAGTCCGTGGAAGAGTCCAATACCTAGTGGACTGGGAGGGTTCTGGTCCAGAAGAGCGGTCTTGGGTGCCCGCTGGGGATATCTTAGATCCAGACCTTATCAGAGAGTTCCACCGTCTGGATTCCAACGGAACGTCAGGAGCCGTCCCTGAGAGAGGGGCTCCTGTAAGACTCCCCCTGCAATGACCCTCCAAGCCACCAGGGAACACTGTCTGACCCCTCTTGCAATTACTCTCCAAGCCACTATGGAGAGCTGTCCACTCCTTCCTGCAATTACACTCCCAGCCACTAGGTGGCACCACCTGCTGTTAACTCCTGCATAACTGTTGTTATTACTGCTAATCAGGTTAATGTGTTCCACCTGTATTTTGCCCTATTTATGTTGGCAGCTTTCTTTGAGCTGTGTTCAGTCTTGAGCCCACCATCTATGGACTTCCTGAGTTCTAGAAGAGTTAAGTTCTGGTTTTCTGTTGCCTTTGGGCTGACTTTATGTTTTGTTTTGTAAAACTATGACTACTCGTCTGTTTGTATTTGAGGACTGCAATCAAGTAAAGACTGCCAACTTTTGAGTTATCTGAGCCTCCTAGTTTGCCTTTTGCTTCTGCACATGGGTCTTCTACAGATTGTCTTCCCCAGTACACCAGAGGTAGAGGAATAGCCTTTTCTGACCAGGAGACCCAGGTTCTAGACCTACCTTCAACACTTTATGTCAGTCATTTGTGACACTCCATGACCAAGGGTTTCAGGACAGGCATTAAAGAATTCAATGTTCATCGAGCACAAGTGCACAAAACATACAGTGAACATAAGCACCACATGTTGTCCCCCCATAAAGAATGCCGGGGCCATTGTGGTGAACCAGTTTTCTGAAATAAACATTCCCCCTACTGTTCATGAACTTTTATACGAATATTATACAAATCCTTTGAACCAGCCACAGTATTAGATGAGCGAAGGCTTCCCTCCTCTGTGCCACTGGTTTGGGGCAGTCACAAAAAGTAAGCCAAGCACGCCATCTAGTGGTTACAGGTCGCACTGCAAGCAAGAGACATGCATTAATTCCTCTGTCTGCCATCTGTCAGCCTGGCAGCAGCTGAAGACCATTTCAAACTGGATACTTCAAAAGATAAAGCATGGCTATGTAATTAAAACCAGGCGAACTCCGCTGGTGTTCAGTGGGGTTGTTCCGACAGATGTTTCTGTTTGGGAAGCCCCATTTTTGATTCAGGAAATTCAATCTCTCTTAGAAAAAGGGGCAATAGAGGAAATTCCCACTTCTCAGAGAGAGTATGACAGTATTTACAGCCATTATTTTCGGGTCCTGAAAAAAGATGGTTGCTTGTGTCCCATTCTGGATTTGAGACGTTTGAATTCCAAATGACTGAAACGTCAATTTGTAATGCTGATAGAAGCGAATAATGTCACAAGTGCAGCCTGGGGATTGTTTTATGACAATAGATTTCAAGGACGCTTATTTCCATATTCAGATTGCGCCAAAGAACAGGTGCTCTCTCAGATTTGCTTTCGGGGGGAAAAGCGTATAAATTATGCGTCCTTCCATTCTTACTTGCGTTGGCACCATGCACTTTCACAAAATGCATGGATGTGGCTTTGACGCCCTTGAGGCTTCAGGGCATCTACATTTTTAATTATCTCGAAGATTGGTTGGTGCTAGCCCACTCGGAGACTTTGGCTCAGCCACTTGAGCAATCTAGGGCTGTGTGTAAACCTAGACAAGAGTGCCCTGTTGCCAAGGCAACAGGCTCTGTTTATAGGGGAGGAGCTAGATGCGTGGGCAGTGCAGGTGCATCTGTCTCCAGTTCGCATTCAGACATTCTGCCGGTATCTAGTGATGTTCAGAGTGGGATGCATTCTCCCCGCGAGCTTCCATTGTCATTCCCCTGGGTGTGTTTCATGCGAGACCTTTTCAGTGCTGGATGAACTCCACAAAGGGACTTCAACCACAGATGCATGCTTTCCATCTCTTCAAAATGTTGTGTGGGTGCTACCGAACTCTGTCACCATGGAAACTGACCCATTTTTTGATGTCGAGTGTTCCGTTGGGACAAGTGTGTTGCCACAAATTTATACCGACAGACACCTTCTCCGTGGGTTTGTGCACTGTATGTGAGGGTCCTCCAGCCTGCAGGGTTTGGACGGGCCAGATGCAATATTGGCACATAAACTATCTAGATATGTTCACGGTGCTGCTTGAGTTCCTACAAAAGAGAACATCTCGGTTACGTGAAGCATAACCCTGGTTCGCTGAGTGGGATCGAGACCCTGTGTAAGCTGGCCATACTCTCTAGCAGCTGCATAGGCTCTTGCCTTCATGTCATTGAGTCAGATTTTCTGCATGAAGTGAGCTTTATGGAGCCCAAAACATAGCTCCCAAGGGGCGTTGTTTAAAAGTCATCAGCCAATAAATTGGCATGACTGAATAAGCGCTTCAGACCATGTGACACACAAGGCATGACCCAATGTGATTACGCAACGCAACTCAGGGAACTATGGTTATGCTTCATGTAACAGAGATGTTTTTGAAGCTTGACAGACCCTGTTCCCTGTTCACTTTTATTGTATGAAAGACATTTCTCTAAAGTTCTCCTTTGTTGTTCAATGGAAGAAAAATGTCTAGGACGACATGGTGGAGAGTAAATGATGACAGAATGTTCATTTTTGGGAGAACAGATCTACCCCTTTATGTTTCACTTGAAGGTAAGTTGAGTTTAGTAAAAGACTGTGTGAAACTGAACAGACAAAATACCACACAATCCAAACCACAATTATCTACCAAAAATGCACTCTGGTAGAGCTTGGCATGACTTTAAAATCTGATTAACTCACAAGTAAATATTGTTTCAAATGACTGTTTAGGGCAGAGCACCAACACACTTCCTGTTTCCTATCTTGCAAAGTGTCTGGTGAATTATCTTTGTCAACAGCCAGATAACCTGTGCTACTACCTGAATCTATAAATCTTTCTTTTGTCTTCTACCAATTTTGCCTCAAATCATAGTTTCATTCCTGTGGCATTCAGAGAAAATCTCTACTATGATAATATTTGGATTTGAGCAATACTTGAAAGCCCCACATGACTGAACTGTACACCAGTGTTAAAGGACCCAGCGGTCTTTCATGGTGTGCTTCATATATGACAGATAAGAGACTTGACACTCGGTCTACATTCGGAATTGAACTGTATATTGTGCAGTATATACTGCATACTGCAAGCTTTGTTAAAATAGTACAGTATGTAAAACAGTATGCAATGGTAAACATTTTAAACAGTATCCTACTTTGTTGTAACATGACCTCAATTTATTGCATATTTCATTCACTGGAGTAGTGTCCAGTTTTCTTAAAGGAAATTCTGTTTTTTTTTTGTTTTGTTTTTTAATTTTTTTTTTAATTTTTATCCAATTTCTCATAAAATTTTCGAAAAGGGACAGTTCATCCAAAAATGACAATTCCTCCATAATTGACACATTGTTTGTTCTAAAACCTGAATGACTTTGTCTCTTGCAGAACACAAAAGGAGCAATTTTAAAGTATGTCTTGTTCAATGATTTGAGTACAGTGGTAATAGATTATTATGTTATTTTGAGAGTACGGTGGCAATAGATAGTTATGTTATATTGAACCTTAAAAATTAACCCAATGTTATCATACAATTAGTCCATGTGACCATTTAAATCAAACAATGAGTCAAGATTTTGAAAATAAAGGTTGATATTGCTTCCTAAAGGTTATTGATATTGGTTCATTCATCAGAATGGAAAATAATGTAAATTCAACAGCATTGCATTGTTAGATATAGACCCACACACTCTTGTATATTGTACTTTGGCAAATATAGTAGATCATTTGGGCATTCATTCTCATAGTACTATGTACAGTATGCTAACATAGTACAAGCAGAATTGTAGTATGCCATTCTGAACATACCCAATGTAACTGAGAGAGATGAAGAGATGTGTATAAAACATGTTCTGTGTGTCTGCGCATGTGCATGCTTGGATTTGTGTGACAGGTCGTAGCATTTGCATCAGGCAACAGTGATAAAGCATTGGAGCATGATTCTGGCAGAGCCGAGAGGGTATGGTGCCGCCTCACACCGGGGATTGGCTGATTAATTGGAGTCATTCATTAGTTTGATCTACCAATTTAGCACCTTGGAGGATAGTAATCAGTTGCTTATTTAAACGTCACCTGGAAGCAGTGGATAGGAAATGAGGCCTTTGGGAAAGGGGTTTTCAGAAGCTATTCTACATTTGGATCATCTGGATTGGCTTATAGAAGCATGCCAAAATACAGGGAGCTCTATTGACTCTAACTGGCATTTTGAGCTATCTGAATTGAAAAGCAATTTATGCACTCTTTTATGTGTTTAAACATGAGCTGGTGTATGTATGCCAATTTGCCTGTGTGCCAGTTTGCTAAAAAGGCAGCATGATGTAGTGTTGATGCACTCAAGAACTCTTTATCCAGAGAAATTGGATGCAAAGGTTGGGATTCCACTGTATCTTGACATAATATAATGTTGACCGGGTGTTACATATGCATGTGTCTGTGAGTGTATTCTTACGTGACTGCTTCCTTGCACAGTTCACGGAACTCCTGGCAGGCACAATTTCTGAGGCTGAAAAAATATAAATCTCCTCTAGGTTGTTATGGGTAAATACTGTAAGCTTCAAAAGATTATAGTTTAAGCCAGGGTTTACAAACCGAGGCTGCACACAAGCACCAGGGGAATCTATGGAGGGGTGTGTACGTATTTTGAGCATACATATACATACACACACATACACACCCATTGAATGGCAGGCGAGGCAAGAAATGCAATATAATACATCTTCCTTTTAGCCAGATTATGCCTGCCTATGATACTGATGTTGTTTACAGAGGTCAGAATTTCATCATGAGAGGATTTACTGCTTCCATATTGTCCTCTCACAATGCTTTATTACTGTAAATAATATCTGCAGGATTTATGCTGGGTGTGATAATTCCCTAGTAAGTGAGAATAATTGTGTGTGTGTAAGTAAGAGTGAGAGAGAGAGTGAGCATATGCACTGCCTAGCCAAAACAAAAAGTCACCTTTTGGATTTAAATAAGCAGATACTTAAGAGCCTATGATTGGATAATTATTTGCAGTGATTAATATGTTTCAGCTGGCAACAATTGATTTAACCCAAACGACTGATGCAGTGTGTAGATTCTCATTACAACCATGTCGGAAGGCGTATCCCTCGGTCGTGGAAAAGATGTTACTGTGTTTCAGAAGAGGCAAATTATTGGCCTGCATCAAGCAAAGAAAACAACTAAAGACAAATATATCTATATTGCTGAAATCATTGGAACTGGGTTAAGAACTGTCCAACGCATTATTAAAACCTGAAAGGATAGTGGTGAACCATCAGCTTTGTGGAAGAAATGTGGTCGGATCAGAGATCACTAAATGCTTGGTGAAGTCACATTGTAAATAATTGACAGTAGTTCTCACGGCTATGTTTAATAGTGAAAGTAAGAGTATTTCCACATGCACAATGTGACGAGCACTTAGGACTAAACAGCTGTTTGGCCACAAGAAAGCCACTTGTTAGTGAGTCTAATCGGAAAAAACTACTTAAATTTTTTAGGAATCATAAAGCCTGAACTGTGGAGTAAAGGTAAAAGGTCATGTGGTCTGATGAGTCAAGATTTACCCTATTCTAAAGCAATTGGAACATCAGGGTAAGAAGGGAAATGCATGAAGCGATACACCCGTCATGCATAGTGCTCACAGTACAAGCTTCTGGAGGCAGTGTTATGATCTGGGATTGCTTCAGTTGGTCAGGTCTAGGCTCAGCAAAGTTATGTGGCAATAAAATTAAGTCAGCTGACTTCCTGAATGTACTTAATGACCAGGTTATCTCATCAATGGATTTTTTTATTCCCTGATGGCACTGGCATATTTAAGGACGACAATCCCAAGATTCATCTGGCTCAAATTGTGAAAGAGTAGTTCAGGGAGCATGAGGAATCATTTTCACACATTAATTGGCCACCACAGATTCCTGACCTCAACCCATTTGAAAGTCTTTGGGATGTGCTGAAGAAGATTGTGGTCGAGTGGTTCGACCATCATCAATATAAGATCTCAGATAAAAATGAAAATAAATGTTGTGACGTTGCATAAGGTTGTTACAACAATGCCATGACGAATGTGTGCCGTAATCAAAACTAAAGGCGGTCCAACAAAATATTAGATTATGCAACTTTTTTGGTAAGGCAGTGTAGCATAATTGTCCCTGAAAATGAAATAAATCTTACAAAACCTCCCTTTGGAGACTTTTGGGTATGCCCTCAGTTGAAAAATTGATTCATATGGAATGCAAAATTAAAAAAAAAAAAAAAGAAAAAAACATCTTCAAAGAGTTTATTTGCCATAATGACATTGAATAGTGCCTTGTGGATAACATCAAACCTCAATGGTTCTCATCACATCTCGTTACCAAATATGCAATGTTTAGCTAAGTGTAATAGTAATTACAATTAGCTTTATATAAAAACACTAGAAGTCTAAGGTATGTCCACATTTCCAGAAGTAAAACGTTTTGTATGTATAGAAGTGTGACATTATACGTAGGGGCTGATTTTGCATCTGCATTTTTGCCATATTTGTTTCAAAGCTAATTCAAAGGGTCACTAATGTTAATTTAATGATAAAAATTCATTCATCCTGCCTTATCTAATGAATTTTCTGTTATTTAGCCTCTGGAGTCCTGGGAGCACTTGACTTTGATAATAATATTTTTTGTTCTAATGTTGGTTATTATTTGTTCTGTTTATTTCTCTTTTTTTTTTTAAAAAAAAAAAAAAAAGCTGATAAGGTATAATCCATCTAGGGTTGAAGCTTAAGGGAATAAAGTAAAAATTCTGTCCTCATGTATCCACCCTCATATCGTTTCAAACCGGTATGGCTTTCTTATGTGGAACAAATTTTTTTTAATGAATATCTTTGTTAATCTTCTCAATAGTGACTCACTTTAAAGCTTAAAAGAGGACCCAAATGTATCACAAAAGTATTCCATGTGACTTTTGGGCCATATTCTAAGTCGTCTGAAGACATACGATAGGTCTTGGTGAAGAACAACCCTAAAATGAAGTCATCCATTGAAGTTCACGAGAGCTGTGAGAGAATTATATTCTATACTATTATTGATTCTATACAGTGCACCACTGTGTCATGCAATTATTATCCAAGCATATGCATATTTATAAAGACTATTGCTGAGATGTAAATGCAATGCAATCAGGCAGTGATCCGTTGTGCGCATATTAACATGCTATTACTTGAAGATCTTGAAGTGGGAAATGCAGAAATGCCATAGGATTGTACACCAAAGGAAGTCCGTTTCCTTCTTAAATTAATAGTTTGCTCCAAAATTAAAATTATTTAATTATTTAGCACACCCACACTGCTCATTTATCAGTGAATTAAGGTATGTTCCTCACAAAAAGCTATCTTATGTTTTCAGAAGACTTGGACTGCTTTATGATGATGATTATTATTATTATGTTTATGTTTAGTACTTTCTTACTTTATTATTATTATTTATGTTTTATTATTATTTATTTATTTATTGACAGATGTGATTATGTGAACTGATGTTGTAAGCTGCATAAACATAAAAATTATCCTTTTTGTGGTCCGCAGAAAAGAAAAAATAACAACATACAGTTTGGAAAAACAGGTTTGGAATGATGGTTTGTAAATAATGACAGAATTGTAATTTTTGGATGAACTATTAATTTTAGTGTCCTCTCATCTCTCACATTTAGTGATATTTGTCTTTTGCCCTGTTCTTTTTGCTGATAGACATTTAAGTTAACCTTTAGAAATATCCTGTATCACACATGGCTGAAGACCCATGGGTTTTACTGGACCTTGTGGGTTAAGTGATGCCACATCCAAATCATAAATCAGCCCGGCAACCAGCTCTCTTGACCGGAAGCTAATTTTTTCATTAACTTGCTGCCACTCTGAATTTTCCATCCATATCTCGCCATCAAATACAATAGACGTTGCTCTGGTACCTGCTCACACACATACACATTTACTTTATTGCTTATACCTTATTGATTCTTGAAGTCATAATATTCTACCCGATCTACTGCAATCATAAATCTTGGCTGTCTTTAGAAGCAGACACATTCTCTCTCATGTTGATTGACAGCCCCTGGCCCCTGGTTTACCCTCGTTCTGCTGTTAGATCTATAACAGGGGGAATTGAATGTACAGAAGCCTGTTTGCAACACTAGCGTGGTCTGTCCACTGGGGAGTGGAGCCTTCCCTTCGCCTCATGCCGCTAACGCTGTGGGTGGGTAAACCGTGTCAGTGCCTCTCTTTTACAAGATTATTTGATAAAGAATGGGGAGGATGACACACATGTAGAATCAGATAACACCCTTCCACTCGAACATTCCCTCTTTTCTCCCTCTCTAAGAGAAGAAATCCACATCTTCTGTGAAAAAAATAATAGAGGGTGGCAGCTTCCTGTGATTGAACTGAGACAGAGAGAGAGAGAGAGAAGGGTGTGTGTACACCTGGTTTTAAGATCAATATTGGGTGAACCGATCACAAATTGTCAAGCGAGACAAATCTTCGTTTACAGCTGGTAGTAAAATGTGTCTCTAATGCATCTCATGTGACCACTTGTGATTGGATTTAATAGGGATAGTCTCAGATTTTATGATTGCATACTTTACACACCACATCGGTGTGTTACTGTATACTGATTAAAAAATATCTAATATAATATACATATGGTATATTTTAATACAATTAATTACACAATATGCAGATTAACCCTTTAAACTCTGAATGTTTTTTTTTAAGTATTTCCTGTTTCTTTTTGGTTTTTACTTCTTTTTATTTCCTTTTATCCAGTGCAGTCATACAATATATCACAACACATCTTATTTAAAGCACAATAAAGTGCCACGAGCATACCTCTTAAGGTATTGGTCCATGGATATCTTTTGATCCCAGTCATCAGAGGCAATGCATAACAATATAGGGTGTAAGCAGGTATCGTTCATTATCTTAACATTATAGATAGTATTACATGGGTACAGAGGAATAAGTTGAGTAACTTGCATGCTACAAATAACCGCTGCCTTTATAAAGAAAAGAAAAAAAATTATAAAGAAAAAAATAATAAAAACATGCATATTATAAAATCATATCAGATGAAAATGTAAGGCAATGGGATCCATTTGTTCATGAATACGTCTGCTTTCAGTTGTAATAATGCTGTCATACACTCACCTAAAGGATTATTAGGAACACCATACTAATACTGTGTTTGACCCCCTTTCGCCTTCAGAACTGCCTTAATTCTACGTGGCATTGATTCAACAAGGTGCTGAAAGCATTCTTTAGAAATGTTGGCCCATATTGATAGGATAGCATCTTGCAGTTGATGGAGATTTGTGGGATGCACATCCAGGGCACGAAGCTCCCGTTCCACCACATCCCAAAGATGCTCTATTGGTTGAGATCTGGTGACTGTGGGGGCCATTTTAGTACAGTGAACTCATTGTCATGTTCAAGAAACCAATTTGAAATGATTCGAGCTTTGTGACATGGTGCATTATCCTGCTGGAAGTAGCCATCAGAGGATGGGTACATGGTGGCCATAAAGGGTGGACATGGTCAGAAACAATGCTCAGGTAGGCCGTGGCATTTAAACGATGCCCAATTGGCACTATGGGGCCTAAAGTGTGCCAAGAAAACATCCCCCACACCATTACACCACCACCACCAGCCTGCACAGTGGTAACAAGGCATGATGGATCCATGTTCTCATTCTGTTTACGCCAAATTCTGACTCTACCATCTGAATGTCTCAACAGAAATCGAGACTCATCAGACCAGGCAAAATTTTTACAGTCTTCAACTGTCCAATTTTGGTGAGCACTTGCAAATTGTAGCCTCTTTTTCCTATTTGTAGTGGAGATGAGCGGTACCCGGTGGGGTCTTCTGCTGTTGTAGCCCATCCGCCTCAAGGTTGTGCGTGTTGTGGCTTCACAAATGCTTTGCTGCATACCTCGGTTGTAACGAGTGGTTATTTCAGTCAAAGTTGCTCTTCTATCAGCTTGAATCAGTCGGCCCATTCTCCTCTGACCTCTAGCATCAACAAGGCATTTTCGCCCACAGGACTGCCGCATACTGGATGTTTTTCCCTTTTCACACCATTCTTTGTAAACCCTAGAAATGGTTGTGCGTGAAAATCCCAGTAACTGAGCAGATTGTGAAATACTCAGACCGGCCCGTCTGGCACCAACAACCATGCCACGCTCAAAATTGCTTAAATCACCTTTCTTTCCCATTCTGACATTCAGTTTGGAGTTCAGGAGATTGTCTTGACCAGGACCACACCCCTAAATGCATTGAAGCAACTGCCATGTGATTGGTTGATTAGATAATTGCATTAATGAGAAATTGAACAGGTGTTCCTAATAATCCTTTAGGTGAGTGTATATTCCATGTGGTAAGTATCCTGAATTCTTTCCCTCCATTGTGTTATTGTGGGAGGGTGTGGCTTCAGCCAGGAGGCTGTTATTACTTTGTTTGCTATCAGAAGGAGGACTCTCAATAAATATCTTTGGCTATTTTCTTCAAGGTCATCTGGCAGTACTCATAATATAAAGTGTGATGGTTCTAACGGTACATCTATAGACAAAATTTTTTTTATTTCCTTTTGTACATTTTGCCAGTATTCTGATAGCTTTGGATAGTCTCAAAATAAATGTGTGTGGTCTCCCACTGAGCCACAGCCCCTCCAACCTTGTTCTGAGGTATTGCTCCACTTTGATGTTATAGGTGGAGTTTTAAAATACCTCATTTTAATCTTCCATCCAAATTCTTTCCAGTTAGGGCTTCTGGATATTCTATGTCCCTGACCACATGAAATCTCCCATTGCTCATCAGAAATTAATGTATTCATCTCTAATTCCCACTTTTCTTTAATATCTAGATTATATTCTTTTAAAACTTCCAGTAATGTCCTGTATATATGTGATATGAACTTTGCTTTCACTGTTCCTTCAATTGTTGATATGATGAAATGCTCTATTTTGGATGGTGGGGAGCAGATCTTTTCCCATTATTGATGTCTGCGCAGAGAATGTCTTATTTGTAAGTATCTGAAAAAGTCTTGATTTGGTAGATCATATTTGTCTCTGAGCTGTTCAAATGATTTTAGAACAGCTCCCTCAAACAGCTAATCTAAGACCACTAAACCCATCCCTCTCATCTTTGAAATCCTTTATCAAATGTAGCTGGTGGGAAATTTATGTTGTTTGTTATCTTTATAGCTCTGGATATTGTTATAGGAAGTTGTAGTTTTTTTCTCACAACTGACCATATTTTTTGAATATGTTTTATCCATATATTAGTAACCTTTCCCCCCCCCAAATGTCTTGATCCAGGAAAGGGAGTCCAGTGGCATATCTGGATATTCACTCTGCTCCATTCCCACCCATGTAGTGTCAGTTTCTTGGCATATCCGCAACCACTGATCGGAGTTGGGCTGCCCAATAATATTATTTCAGATTAGGCAAGTCCAAGCCTCCACTGTCTTTTGAGCATAGTAGTCTTCCAAATTTAAGTCTGGGTCATTTGCCTTGCCATATAAATTCAGATAGCCATTTGTCTAATGTAGTAAAATTGGAGACAGTAACATATACAGGTAATGATTGGAAGAGAAAGAGTAATCTTGGTAGAACATTCATTCTTATTGTTTCTATTCTCCCTTTTAAAGAAAGTGGTTGGATTTCCCATCTTGTAAGGTCTGCTTTTATGTGGCCCATCAATTTTCCATAGTTGGCTTTGAACAGTTTTAATAAATCTGTTGTTATAATAATTCCTAGGTATCTAAATCCTTGAGACTAGCAGAAATGAAGCCTCCCCGACAATTGCACAGGCTACTGTCCAACTAACATCATTGCCTCTAATTTTGACTGATTGACTTGGTACATTTACATTTATGCCTTTGGCAGACGCTTTTATGCAAAGCGACTTACAGTGCATTATTACAGGGACAATCCCCCCGGAGCAACCTAGAGTTAAGTGCCTTGCTCAAGTACACAATGGTGGTGGCCGTGGGGATCGAACCAGAGACATTCTGATTACCAGTTATCTGCTTTAGCCCACAAGTGATTGGATCACTTATATAAGTCAGGATATCGTCTGCATATAGAGATATCTTATATTCTTTATTTCCCATGTCCTTTATGCCTTTTATTTCCTTATTCCGTATTATACATACTGCCAAAGGTTCAATGTTAATGGCAAAGAGCAGGGGACTGAGGCAGTCTCCTTGCCTCACTCCCCCCTGTAAGTCAAAGAATTCAGAACAGCATCCGTTTACTCTGACACGTGCCTTTCGATTTGTGTATATAGCTCTGACCCATTGTACAAACTTTGGGTGAAATCCCATTACAGATAATGTTTTAGATAAAAAGTCCCAGTTCACTGTATCAAATGCTTTCTGTGCATCAAAACTTAGCATTGACGTATGCTTGATTTTTTTTAATGGTAATAATGTTTAAGGTTCTTCTTATATTATTAGCGCCCTGTCTGTTGGGAATGAATCCTGTTTGGTCTGGGTTAATCAATGTTGTAATATGTTCTTGAACTCTCCTTGCTAAAATACTTTTCAATAATTTCTGGTCATTGCATATCAGACTAACGGGTCTGTATCCCTCACCAGTGTTGGATCTTTTCCTTCTTTATGAATCACAGATATAATGACCTTTGACCATGTTTCAGGAGGATTATTCTTGGAGAGAGAATATCTAAACACTCTTGAGGACTAATATCGGTGCTAAGTTGTCTATGAAGTATTTATAGAACTCTCCATGGTGTCCATCGACTCCTGGAGATGTATTATTTTTTTCATCTTTTTATCGCATCACTTATTTCTATTTCTATAATGTCTGTTATCATATGTAGTGACTCTTCCTCTGATAATGTGGAGAGGCCTAAACCAGCAAGAAAAGTTTCAGTATCATCTGTTGTTTGTATGCACGAAGGACTTTGCTCCAGAGTCCAGGTAAATTTTTAGCTTGGCAGGGAATGGCGATTGAGCTCTTCTCTTTAAGCTGCTTTATCACATCCCTTACTTGCTTACGATTCTTCTGGATGTCTGTGTAGATGTGTAGTCCTGGTCAAAAAATATTTTTCCCTTTATATGTCATTCCTCCCCGGTGTTTCCATGCCTCTTGAATGACCAGTTCTTTTATTCTGTAGTCCAGGGCTCACTGGGTTTTTGGTTTCATGGTCAGGGAAAGGTGTGCTCTCACTATGTTCAAGTTCACCTCTTCTGGAAGTGTCAGTGAAGTTCGAATGAGGGCGTTTATGAATCTCATCATGTCATTGTTTTCTTCATCCTCTTTCACGCCATATATACGGATGTTATTACATCTAGCTCTGGACTCTAGGTCTTCACATTTTGCTGGTAGGCTAGCATCTCGTTGTAACAGATAGCAAAGGGCTCTCTCATTTTTCATTTTTCATTTTGTCTTGTCTTCTGCGTCACTCAGTCTCTGTTCGTAATCTGTCATTCGTTGCTCAAGTTTTGTGGTCCTTTCAGCTACTTTGCTACACTTGATAAAGTGTCTTTAGTATCATTAGAGGCTTCAGTGTTTTCCTTTCTTAATGTGCGCTTAGCACTGTCGCCATGTTCTCTTCGTTGCATCCTGTGTCATTTTGACCTTGTTTGTCATCTTTTTTAGCATTTCTGTTCTCCTTTTCCGTGTCCTTTCGAGCGGTGGCCATTGCGGTTGTTTGTTGTGAGTAGTTTATGCAGAAATTAAAAGGTATAATTAAAGTATGGTTAGTTTTTTTTAAGTTCTCCTCTGGGAGCTAAAGGGTCAGGCTGCTGCCTGAATATTTCCTGTTTCAGTCGCAAAATTAAAGGCTTATAAAAAATAAAAAAAAACAAGGGAGTCAAGAAGTGTCTGGTATCATTGTAAAGAAAACTTTTTTATAATGATATAGATCAGTGGTTCTCAAAGTGCGGGGTGCGCCCCGTAGGTGGGGCATGATGGTATTGTAAGGAGGGTGTGGAAGACTGGCCCGTTCTGAAATCACTTTCACACATTCAGCAAAAATAGTGACAATACACGCAAGAACCAATGTTCCTTGTTTAATATTTGGCAGGCACCGCAGCGCAAACTGCACAAAGCATGTAGCATTGTCAGCAGCGCTTATGTAAACAAATATGTCTCTCGTGCATGCTAGTTTAAAATGGGGGAAACGATGAATAAACACTAATACTTCAGTTGGTCCCTCACACAACACTATCAATACACGCAAGAACCAATGTCCACAATTTCTTCACCTCTGCCTTTTCTCCTGTTTGTTTTAACTTTTGGCTGGCACCGCAGTGCAAACGGCATAAAACATTTAGTTAGTGTCAGCTGTGCTTGTGTAAACATAGATGTCTCGCATGCCAGTTTCAAATGGGGTAAACTATGAATTAACACTAATGTTTATGTCGTTCCCTCATACAACACTATCAAATAGCTTCAGATGAATTGATATTAGTGATGGGTCATTCATGATACACTATGTGTACCTCAGAAAATACATCACAGGGAGCCCTACCCCAGTACAGAACACTTGTGGCTCGTAGTGGGTCTGGTCACAAATTGCTCTGTTGAATTCACAGAAAACCGAAATGATCAGTTCACCTCTCGAGTCTTCTTGTCCAAGTAGTTTGTTCTTTTGTCACGTGACAAAAGAACGAACGATTTGTACCAGATGACTCGAGAAGTGAACTAATAATTTCTGTTTCCAGTGTGAGCAATGCATACATAGCATATACATAGCTGTTACGTGACATGACAAAAGAACAAACAACTCAGACAAGAAGACTTGAGAGGTGAACTGATCTTTCTGTTTCTAATCTTCTGCATTATAATTTTTTCCTTATCGGGACTATAATCAAAGTTTGCATAAGTAGACATATTGGACATTTTAATTTAATTCTGCTCAAATGAACGAAATGACTTGATATAGATTTGTTCATTTTGCTGAATGAGACTCAAAGATCCAAGTCAGTAAAATGATCCAATCTTCCCATCACTAATTGATATATAAGGCACAAGAGTTAAGGACGACTTGTATGGTGCTTTTTGAACAGCCTATCACCATCCTCTCATCCTTCAGTCTTGTCGCTGACACGTGGTATATGTACGTTTTCTCAGCACTGGCCAGGATGGGGCAATCACAGCTATTTATTATTACTGGAAGTTTACTGGAGTTTAATAATGCTTTTTTAGATACTGCTTAGGTCGATTAACATTCACAGATATTAATCCTTGCAATTATTATTATTATTATTATTATTGTTTTAAATAACTATGCAGTGTAAATGTCTCCACTGAGAGAAAACTGGTCTTCGATTTAAATGTAGATGAATGGTAGATATGATTTTGCAATGCCCAGGGGTTGATATATTTTTCCTTTAATTGTTGTATGGTGTAAGGTGTCAAAACTCAAATAAGGGGAATAGTATAATCAATAATCAATAACTGATCATACGGGTTATGAGTTATCACTTACAGTTTTAAATTATCCCTAAAAGGGAATACGTTGCCAAGGTACTTATATGGGCCACTAAACGCAACGGGTTGCGCTGTTACACAGGCAGGCAAAAATAAAGCAATTGTATATATCAACATTCAATCACAACGGATTATAATTAAACATTAATATATCAATTGTCTAGAATCGTTCAATTCTCGAGATAACTCCTAAGGGGATTAATTTGTCATCTAATAGTCTGCTCGCCAGCGAACTGACCGTAAAATCTTTATTAACCCTTAAGGAATTATTCGTATAACTTAGAAAGGCAGACTATTTCTCTTGGCCACGAAAAACAGCTTCCCTTTCCTAAACAAAAATACTATTTAAAGTATCAACAGTTTTAGAGCTCGTAGCTTAAAAATCGAACATCTCAGGGACCTCGAAATCATGAACAGATAGGCAGAGTCAATCAATGAATATAGTATTTAATACTGGAAAACTACATATATATCGGTGACTACAGTTACACGGAATAAATGTATTTACAACACGATAAACAACAAAACAATGAAAGAGAATTAGAATAAGAGAGTGAGAGAAAGAGGGAGAGTTGTGTAAAATCACAGAGAAGTTGGACCTTAAAACAGAGACAGCAAGGAACTCAAAATTACCCTAAAATGGGCAAAACCTTACAGCATAATAAATCTTGATAAGAAATAAATACTTGCACAATGGTTCTCTCAGGGTTGCCGAGGAAAGAAGGTTTGTGTGTGTGTGTCCTTCAAAGCGCGTGCTCCTGGTCCCTTCAGGCGAACAGAGTTCCGGCAAGTTTTAAGAGTCTCTTGAAAGTGGAGTTACCAACGTGAATAATTCAGCCTAAGTTCCTTTCACTCGTGTGGAAATGAACAAAGGAGAATTACGAAAAGGAAAATAAAAACAAACAAAAGAAAACTGAAGAGAAAGTGATTGACCCAGTCGAAAGACAAAACTAAGCAACGTATAAACTGGAGTTCCTTTCTTTTAAGGAAAACCTAGTCCACGCCTCTCTGAAGCGAACTGTCCAATCGTTGTTCAGAAAATCTTGAGCGGGAAAGTTTCTTTGTCTTGTCAGGCCGATTCATTTGCATAAGTTATGGCCGTGGCCGAAATTTGTCATTTTTCCTCCGAAGATGATTAAACATAAGACACATTTTATCATAACCTAATACATATATCTGGCTCAGTCAGACAAAGAGGAGTACAAAGACATCAAACACTACATGTAACAATGATAGGAATTCAAGTTTACATCTCAATGCGTAATTACAAGTATTTATAATTCCCTTGATACTACGATAACATCATAGATATTCCAATAGGACACGGGCAAACAGACAAACGTAAAAACATATCAAATATATCTCAGTAAGGTCTTTAAATGAGGAAATTCCTGAAAAGTTCTTATGTGTGTGTGGGTATATGTGTGGCTTGGAGAGGTCTCTTACTCTCCACTCCTAGACTTGGGAGGGTAAGATTAGGATCTCTTTGAAGCTCGCAACAGCAGGGAAAGATCTCGTGGGTGTTGTCTGTTCACACTCAAGGGTGTCATAAAAGTTGTCATCGAACCATCTATTGCAGACTGGCTGGAGCCGAAGGCCTAATTTACCTTTTGAGTTCAGAGGACAAAAGCTCTTTGGGTTTTAGCAAGAAAGTGCATTACATGATTCATTGATACGCTACAATGGTTTTAAAGTGTATAGGCATTATTAAAATGTTTTATGTATTTATGTAATAAAGAAAGTATACACAAAATGTTTTGTTGTTTCAATGGGGGGGCATGACCAAATAAATTTGAGAACATCAAGGTTACTGTTGTAACCTCCGTTCCCTGAATTCTGTCAAATGAAGTGACATAAAGGGTCCCGTTCAAAAGCGTCATGCACTAGATGTGTTATGTGAACTGCTGACACAGGTGCAAGCAGGCTGTGTGTGCTAGAAGCAACTGAATTGACTGAACGTAGCCCTCCCCAATGCCCCCAGAAAAGGTGTCATATACAGACCTTAGGTTCCCAGCATCCCTGAGGGGGAAACAGCTGCTACATGAATAGCATGGGAGCAAGCCCGGCAGCCACAGCCCTCTCTCTCTCTATGTCTCTCGCAGGGAGTGTGAAGCGGCTGGGGCTAGCTTAACGCTATGAAATGTGTCGGGGAAGGCGGTCTTTCCCGATCCTATTCTTTCTGGGGGAAAAGACCCTGTGTAGGCCACATCCTGCCCAGACTAGGGGGATGTGACATGTGGCAAATACACCATGTTGGTTGTGAAGCCACACGTGGGAATGGCGCGGTGGTAGATCCTGCCTGATGAGGGAGGAGCTCTGCAAACACTGCATCTGGGGCAGTGGGACTGCCCAAGGGAGACACGGGTCCGCCAACAGGGGGACCATACCATAGAAAATACGTCACAGGGAGTTGCCTGAAGAGAGAATTAAGCCTGTGGATCCCTTCCCCAGTACAGAACACCTGTGGCTCATAGTGGGTCTGGTCTCAAATTGCTCAGCTGAACTCGCAGGCCAGAAGGCTATGGAGGAATAACATCCAGGAAGTGACGCTTAGTGGCTAAAGAGAATAAGAGAGTGCACTGGATCAACTTGGTGAAGGGTGCTGGGTGCAAGCAGAACACCCGGTCGGTTGTTATGCATTACCAGGTTCTACCGGCTCGGACCTGACAAAACATGGGACGAGACCAACTCAACCCTAAGATTGTAAAATCTTGCAAAGGTATTGGGTGTTGCCCAGCCTGTTGCTCTGTAGATGTCTGCTAGGGAGGTGCCGTTGGCCAGTAACCACGAGGATGCCACACTTCTCATAGAGTGTGCTCGAACCAGCTAGAGGGCAGGCACGGCCTGAGTCTGGAAGGCCAAGGAAATGGCGTCGATGACCCAGCGGGCCTCAGTTTGGAGACGGCATTCCCTTTCTGCCGTCCGCCAAAGCAGACAAAGAGCTGCTCAGAACATCTAGAGCTCTGCGTGTGGTCCAAATAGATACTCAAAACACGTACCGGACACAGCAACGAGAAGGCTGGGTCTTCCTCATCCCAGGGCAGTTTGCTAGCAGGTTCATGACCTGGTCCCTGAAGGGGTTCGTAGGAACCTTGGGCACGTAGCCCGGTCTCAGTCTCAGGGTAACGTGAGTATGTGCTGGACCGAACTCCAGGCAAGTGTCGCTGACAGAGTCAAGTGGCTCAAAGAGGGGTCTCTGAAAGCCTAAGGGGACCACTGAGAGATCTCAGGAGGGGAACAGGCTTGGCCGGGGAGGATTCAGCCTCCGGCACCTCTAAGAGAACTGATAATCAAGTCGTGCTTACCCAAAGACTTGCTATCCACTGTGTCGTAGTGGGGCGCGATAGCGGATACATGCACCTTCAAGGTGGAGGGGGACAGCCTCCACCTCCATTATCTCTTGCAGGAATGAAAGCACTGATCGAACTGTGCATCTCTGCAGGTCTTTAGATTGGGAAGAACACCAATTCGCAAACAAGCGGCACCTCAGGGCATAAAGTAGCCTGGTGGAGAGAGCTCTGGCTTGGATGATTGTGTCTACGACCGCAGGTTGTAGCCCACTCAGATCTTCTGCACCCTGTCCAGGGGCCAGACGTGGAGGTTCCAGAGGTCTGGGTGTAGATGCCAGAGGGTGCCCCATCCCTGAGAAAGAAGGTCCTTCCTCAGGGGAATTTGCCAGGGAGGTGCTTTCGCGGGGAGCGTGAGATCTGAGAACCAAGTCCGGGTGGGCCAATAAGGAGCCACCAAAGTGACTTGTTCCCCGTCCTCCCTGATCTTGCACAGCACCAGTGCAAGAAGGCTCACTGGGGAAAATGCATACTTGCACAGCACCTGGGGCCAGCTGTGTGCCAACGCGTCTGTCCCAAGAGGGGCTTCTGTCAGGGAGTACCAGAGCGGGCAGTGAGTGTTGTACTGGGAGACAAAGAGATCTACCTGTGCCATGCCGAATTGGCCCCAAATCAGCTGGACCACCTGGGGGTGGAACCTCCATTCTCCGCTAGGGCGAAACTTGTCGCGACAGTGCATCCACCATCGTGTTGTGGTTGCCAGGAATATGAGGCTGCCCCTTTCACTGCCCACACACAGTGCGTCTTTTTCAAGATGCTTTTTCATTTATTTCCTGGTTGCGGTCGATGTCTCTCCCCGTCTGATGGCCACGATCGCTGCCTTTCGTGTCTGGGTGCCACCCACGCGGAGTCAGCGTTCGTGGATGGTTCATGTCCTCACTGCGAGAACATAATGACCATGGCTACGTTGCGTTTGCGACTCACCCTCGTAAGAACACAAGCCACCCCAGCGGCTCCCCAGACCTCTCCGTGGTCCATTGGGGCCTTCGGGGAGCTCCCTTCGAGACCCTAGAGTCAGCAGAGCTAAAAACGCTCTCTCTGAAGACCGCCCTCCTGACGGCGCTCACCTCCATCAAGAGGGTAGGGGACCTGCAGGCATTCTCTGTCAGCGAACTGTGCCTAGAGTTCGGTCTGGCTTACTCTCACGTCATCCTGAGACCCCGACCGGGCTATGTGCCCAAGGTTCCCAAGACACCTTTTAGGGATTAGGTGTTGAACCTGCAAGTGCTGCCCCAGGATGAGGCAGAGTCAGCCATGGCGTTGCTGTGTCCGGTGTGCGCTCTTCACATCTCAGTTCTTTGTCTGCTTCTTTGGACAGCGGAAAGGAAGCGCTGTCTCCAAACAGAGGAGTCTCGTGTTGGCCCACTAGGTTGTTGATGCCATCACTATGGCATACCATGCCCAGCACGTGCCGCCCCCTGCTGGCCTTTGAGCCCATTCTACCAGGGGTGTTTCAGCTTCTTTGGCGTTGTCCCACGACGCCTCTCTAGCAGACATATGTAGAGCCAGGTGCTGGGCAACAACTAACACCTTTGCAAGGTTCTATAACCTCATGGTTGAGCCAGTTTCATCCCGTGTGTTATCAGGTGACACAAACAGGAAAGTTCAGTCAGCTGGCCGGATGTGTCGCTTGTGCATAGTGCCTTTCTCCTCCCTTGAGGCGAAGACGTGCGCTCTTTCCCCAGTTGCGTTCACAAGAAGTGTGAACCCTGGACGTTCTTCTTCCTTAGCCTAGCAGCCGTCGAGTCTTCAAAGAGGCTCGCTGCCACCCCAGTACAGGCGTCACCCAGGCCCCCATACTGAGGTAAGTGCTCCACATGCGCTGGTTGTCCCCTAGGCAACCCCGTGTGATGCATATTCCGCAAAATGGTTTCCCTGCTGGTAAACCACATCTTCCTTGGGCAGAGGGCCCTCTGTCCTTGGTCGCCGTGTTTGTAGTAACTCCTCCTGGGCCAGCCAGTCCTTATACTTCTGAGCAGTTAGCGTTCCCCTAGGTGCAGGGGACCGCTTCATACCTGCCAGTGTGTTGGGGGTAGTTATGTGTCCTAGTGTCAACTCATCGATACAACGTCTCGTTCCCTCCATCAGGGAACGGAGGTTACATCATAAACCAAGATGTTCTATTCTACTCTTTGAGAGCTTTCCAACAACATATGACAAATGGCTATTTTATCATTTTTATGTTTTTACAGATTTAAATCATTTATACAGTGCAATTTCTTTTTCTAAATTATCAAAACGGAATGCAATCTAATTTGTCTGCAAATTTAAAAGCACTTGTTCAATTTTGGTAATAATGCCTACATGCATTGGAAAGAAGAGCTTCTAAGCTTTCAAACAATTTATATTTTGTGTTGGTCAAGACTGTAGTTGATAATATTTTGACAATGATTTATTCTCACGGCAGGCAGAACACGCCGGTCGGCCCATCCAGGCTTAAAGGGTTAATTCATTGAATTTATCGCATACATAAATATTTGCTAAGAAAGGCTTTCAAATAAAAACATTTCAGTAAATCACAGTTAAATAACTATAAATAGTGTTATTTAAATAATTATAAATATATTATAATAATTCAAATAATTAAAATCCATTAAATTATTGTGGCATATGAGTAAAGCATTGATAAGGCAATGCAAAAAGTGGCTTTAGAGGCCAACATATAGTTTATTTCCATATTGCTGAACATAAGCCTATCAATTGGGCATTGTCCCACAATGCCTCTCTAGCAGACATATGTCATTTAGTCGACAGTAATCCATTTTGCAATTGAATATGTCAATCCATCCGAGATCTATTTCTTTCAGGGGCTTTTCTAAGGATCTGTCTATGTTCTGTACAGTACACACTGCCCCCTGCTAATAAACAGGTAGTACTTCAAGGTTGAATTACTGCAATGGTTGGAATATTGCTTATTATGGGCCAGGGACATGATTAATTGCCTTACATGTGATTTAATATATATATATATATATATATATATATATATATATATATATATATATATATATATATATATATATATATATAATTATTCACACTGAATTAACATGTTAAATCTTCCGCTCTAAACATTTAATATAACGGATGTTGATTTCTAATGTGTTATTCTAAATTAAAGTTTAAAACTGATATTTTAGTGCATTTGTTGATTGAGAGGTGAGTAGCATTCAGTGTTGTCCAGGAAGAATCAGAATGGACTAGCGTTTAGACTACTTTACAAATGCGATGTGGTCACATGCTTCTATGATAATCTCTGAATGTGATTTGACTAACAGATGTGTAAATAACAAATGAGAATCAGTTTTATTTTCATGGTATTGCTTTAGCAGACTGTTATATTGCTGTAGGTAAAGCTTTTTTTTTTTTTTTGAGGATTAAGAAATGCTTTCAAAGGTGAACTGAGTGGCTGGATTCAGTTTGAAGAGAAGGCTCATTTTCATTGTAAATGGAAGAGCCCAGGCCCTATTTTCAACCTTTGGTCAGACATCTTATCTTCATTCTACCAGCAAATATCATTTGATATGGCGATTCTCTCGCTCTTGCTCATCCTTTCTTCCCCTACCCTAGTTCTGTAGTGTAATCTCTCTTCTCCCATATCTATCTATCTATCTATCTATCTATCTATCTATATATCAATCAATCTATCAATACACAGCATGGTGTATACAGATTAATAATCTAAATATCTAAATTAATTCAAATGGGCACAGTAATATAAACACCATACTACCTTCTAGGTTCAAAGGAGGGTTTTAGACAGCAAACCCCACATGTTTAAGATAGAAAAGTGTGTATTATTATTATTATTATGTATCAGTAGAAAGTAAAAATACAAAACATATAATCAGGTATGTATAAAAAACCACCAAAGTCTAAAGAGCTCTTTTTCATGAAAAAAAAAAAATTCTCAGTCATTTACGTTCCAATTAAGGAATATGACTTATAACAACTTCAAATTTTCATAAAGGGTAAAGTTATTATAACAAGGGAAGTGGTCTATTATTTCCTTGTACTCAAAAGTACTACACAAAAACAGCATGATTGTAAAGACAGCAAAGTCCCCAAAGAACAGCATGTTGAAAATAAAAGGGCAATTTATACATTTGTCAGGCACATGCAAACATAACATACATCTGTTGACTCTTTGTTTAAAACTCAAACAAAGCAAGAAAACAAAATATAAATAACAAAGATACTACTCAACAGTCCCGACTCAGTCCTTTTCTGCTTTGGTGTAGGTAGGCAATTCAAAGTCTGGATGAAAACAATGTCCCCCAAAAAGAGAAAAAATATAAATCCACTGGTTCGAGGCCCCACAAAAAAAAAAAAAAAAAAGGTTATCCTCCAGTTGGAAAAAAGTCCCCAAGAGTATAGTCCACCACGGATATCCCAGAGCATGCACATACGAAACGGCTCCAACGTCTAATAGACCATGTCTCTCTTCCCAGAGGTCATTTTTGGGCAATTTTTCTCTGAGCTAGCTTAGCCAAAAAACCATGCCACCTCACCAAAAACAACCACCTTTCAAAATGGCCGCTTTTCCCCCTTTTACCCTAGGATCATCATAATAAGAGTCCTAAGAGTCCAACAAAAGTTTCTCCCCAACCAAAAAAAAGCAGAAGCAAATGCTCAAAATCAAACATACAAGAAGATTAAAAAGAAAACCAAAATAATAAACTTTCCGGCATGGCACCTATACAGACGGTATACAATATATATATACACATATATATTTTAACTTAAGTGAGCATCATGCAGGGCTTTACTGTGGCAGTGTCACAGACTTTATTACCTGGGTAGTTTTAAATCTTGTGATCACACACAATGACAAAATTTGTATCCTCGCCCCAGTGGTTTCCTTTTGAGCTCGACTGAGCTGGCACTGTAGAGCTTTTTTGTAGACAGTTTCATTAAAGACTTGTGAGCTTTACCTCTGCTTTTGGGTCCTATCTTTCCCCAGCATGACAGGCCCTACCTGAGCGTGTACAGTGATATGTGTCCAGGATGGGAGCTGGTAAGCGTGATGCTGTGAACAGAACCAGCCTCCCGACCTGCGCTCCGAACTGAAACACGCAACGGAGGTGAGCAAGGGCAATGGCTTGAGTCACTGGAGAAAGCAGATGGACTTTCCAGAACTTATACTGAAGAAAATGCATATCCCCTTTCAGTAATATCACATTCATTAAAATGCAGGCTGTCAGAATGACAGTCAGCTGATGATACAGAGAAGTCAGCGAGCATACATGTATGTATTCCACACCAACTGCTGTGTATATCTGTTTATAATGTTGTAAATAAAGTTAATCATAAGCAATGGGACACAATGAACCTGTGCTAAACTGTTTCTGTATATAAAGCTTAATAAAGTGTTATCTTTCGTTTTACCAGAAGGTCCTTTTTTCCCAGTAACATTTATGTTAAATTACTGTTTCATTTCACACAATTCTAGCATTGAAGGGGTAAAACACTTGTTGGTTATTGCTTTTTTCAAATATTTGGCCTAAATCTTTTGGACATTTTACCTCTTTGACATGTAAATTGCCATTATCTGTGTCAATTAAATTGTGCCTGTAACATAATTGATTCAGGTACAATTAAAATGTAAATTCATTCAAACTGTGTGTATAGCTCCTGTCAGTCAATAAATATCTTTATGAAGATGAGCACAACAAAAGATTAAGCACAAACCCTATTTGTGACATTATAAACAGATGCAAACAGCAGGATGGTGTAGAATATATATATATATATATATATATATATATATATATATATATATATATATATATATATATATATATAGCACAGAGCTGATAATCAGAAGGTCGCTGGTTCGAACCCCACGGCCACCACCATTGTGTCCTTGAGCAAGGCACTTAACCCCAGGTTGCTCCGGGGGGATTGTCCCTGTAATAAGGGCTCTGTAAGTCGCTTTGGATAAAAGCGTCTGCCAAATGCATAAATGTAAATGTAATGTAAATATAAATATATATATATATATATATATATATATATAGACTTCCGGGTTCGTCCGCTCTCACTACTGAAGGTCACTGCGCATGCATTTAGGCAGGCGATGTCCACTTTGGTGGTCTAGGAGCAGCACCTGTGGCTGAATCTGGTCAAAATGAGGTACGCCGACAAAGCACGCATTCTCAACACACCCATCTCCCAAATTGGATTTTCAGCGAAACCGTTGAGGACTTCGCCCAGCAGTTCTCGGTGGTAAAAAAGCAGACGGAGGCCATTCAGCACATCTTGCCCCGGCGTGGCACCCCGCACACTGTCTGCTCACCAAGGGCGTCCCCCTGCAGCAGTGAAAGCCCAGGCGGCTCCGCCTCAGCCCAAGCTCAGAAGGTGAATCTATAGTTTCCTTTTACTTTTTGTTTGTACCTAAATTGTCAAATAAAGAGCAGTATCCTCACTCCTTGGGTCACATAATTGGTGTCCACAGCCGGACACTGAGCACCCGCTGCCAGGGCCCCACAAACGCGGCATCCCGCCTTCGCGCACCCAGCCACACCACACCTATGGCCAGCCGATTTTGACGAGTTTCGCAGAGCAAGGTAATTGCTTTGAGCTCCTCTTCAACACAGCCATCTCAGGTCGAAGCAATGCTCCTCGACGTGGTGAGATCGCGTCCCTTCTTTGCAAGATCTTTGTTAAGGCCATTGGGAATTGGCGAATTGGCGAGCTGGCATGCAAACTGCTCATTCAGGTTTTGTGCTGAGGTGCCGAGAGAAGGTCCCGGCCATTTCAGTGGGTAGTCCAGCGTTGTGGTAGGAGGGACACGACGTCTTACTCCCTCCATCAGGAAACAGAGATTACGAAAGTAACCAGGACGTTCCCTATCTGTCACTCACTCAATATTTTGTGGATGTAGTGACACTAGGGGTCCAACTAGCTGAACTGTGTTACGTGAATTGGTGGTGCAAGATGAGCAGACTACTGTGTGCCTCGTAACCAGCGACACAGGCCAACACATAACCTCCCCTAACGGTGTTATAAGCATCGAACAGCACTTTGGGGACAAGTAAAATATGGACAGGCTAGCCCAGTCGTGCCTCTTTCACTCTTTTTTCTCTCCCCCCAAAATTTTGAAATTTGTCAACCGACTGGGACCACCAGTGTATATGTTGGGGGGTGTCACTCCCAAGGGGAAGACACCACGGAGACCACACCCTACACAGAGAGAGGGGGGTATTTTGAGTGGAAATACATCAAATGGTCTTGCCGAGCCTTGTCGGAAATATGTCATGTGGAGAAGTCCCATGGTAGGTCCTTACCCAACGAACATTATGATTGGGGCAGAGGGGCCACTGACACAGTTTACCAACTGGGAAACATTTTAGCAGAAGAAATACGTTGCATGTGGTCACCTATGGGGAACCAAAACATGCGGAGCACCTACCCCAGTACATGGCTTAGTTAGCACATGTACTGAGCTGGCAGTGAGTTTCTCTAAATACTCATCTGCCATAGGGCTAGGAGGAAGTCATCCAGGGAACACATTTTGTGAACAATACTGGGAGTCAACAGCGCACGTCTTCAGTTTAGGGGAGGTGAAAGGCACTATGTGCAAGCAATACACCCGGCCAACTGTCCCGGACTTACCTGTTCGTTCCTTCCTTTCCGCTGTCCACCAAGGCAGACAAAGCGATCTGATCCAAATAGATGTGTAAAGCACACACCAGACACAACATCATCAAGGCTGGGTCTGTCTCCTCCTGGGGCAGTGTTTGCAGCATTTTTGCATCAGCATCTTGAATGGGAGTCTGTGTAAAGCCAGGTTCAGTACTTGCAGGACCAAGATTAGCCACAACCCACCGCGTTTCTTCAGTAAAATGAAGTAGGCTCTGTAAAACCCCTTCTTCATCTTGGCCGGAGGGACGGGCTCTATCACTTCCTTCCGTGAAAATGAAGGGTAGCGATTTCCGCGTGTAAGGTAGCGGCATTTTCGCCCTTCACCAATTTGAAGTGGATGTCGCTGAACCTGGGCAGACGCCTGGCGAACTGAATCACGTAGCTGAGTTGGACGGTCTAGATAAGCCATCGCGATGTGTTGGAGAGCGCAAGCTACGCGTGCAAGGTCTGGGCGATGGGGACCGGCAGGTGGGGCCTCATGGCGGGGTGGAGCCTGAGGTGCCACATTGAAGGGGCTTGAGCCCTGTGGCCATGCTGAGTCAAGGAACATCAAAGCTGGCTCCTGATACCCACCAGAGGATCAGTCGGGGAGTGGGGAGGAGGTACATCATCCCCACAGTCCGTCAAAACCATCCAGGTGTTGCCGTGTTTGTGCCACAGCTGGGCATGGGCAGGGAAAATGGAATGGTGGATGGTGGACATAATGATGGCCATTCACACCGGATATGTGACCATGGGAATGAGGAAACTGCTCTTTTGTTGAACTTTTGGGTACCGCAGCTACTTGAGTGTGCAGAGAAATTAAATGAAAATGAAGCAAAAGATTCTCCTCCCGGCCCTTCACCAGGGGATGGAGTGGTCTGTTCACCAGCTCCGGAACATCTGGTCTCGTCGTCCCTAGGTCGCCCATCTCAGGGGTGCTTTGAAGTCTTTCTCAGGTTCTTGGCAGCCGGCCGTGAGGCAGATGGCATCTGCTTCCTGCGGTGGGCTCGATGCGGGGGCAGGGCCACGTGGGCGGGCTGCAGGAGAGCTGGTGCAGTCACCGCAGGAGGACGCCCCTGCCGACGAACAGACGGTGTGAGGGATCTTGAGCCGCACCAGGGCAGGATGTGTTGGATAGCCTCTGTCTGCTGCTTTACTGCCGAGAACTGCTGGGCAAAGTCCTTGACGGTATCGCCAAAGAGGCCAACCTGGGAAATGGGGGCATCAAGGAACCGTGCCTTGTCGGCCTCTCTCACCTCGACCAGGTTGAGCCAAATGTGGCGCTCCTGGACCACCAAGGTGGACATTGGCCGCTCTAGAGACCGCGCCATGACCTTCATCGCCCGGAGTGCGAAGCCGGTAACCAAGCGCAGTTCATGCATCAATCCCAGGGCGGAACTACCCTCGTGCAGTTCTTTTAGCACCTTGGGTTGGTGGACTTGCAGGAGAGCCATAGCGTGCAGGGCGGAGGTGGCTTGTCCAGCAGCACCGCATGAATTGGCCGTCAGGGATGATGTAAACCTACAGGCCCTGGACGGGAGTGTTATGTGGGAGTGTTCTAATCTGTGTGTCATTGCAGTTTCCCTGGTAGCTCACCTGCAATCAACCGGTTAATTGGTGTCACCTGGCGGGAGCCACTTTAAATCTAGGACGCATGCTCTTGCTCTCTCTGTCGTCTTGCAGCCGGCACTGCAGTAGCTGTGTTTTTTACTTTTACAGTCCCTTTTCTTTTCTTTTTTTTAAATAAACTTTATTTTGATTGGCAAATTTCTGTCTTTGTGTCCTTTATGTTGCATCCCTAGAGCCAGGGTTGTAACATAATGGGGGCTCGTCCAATTTGGTTGGTAAAAAGTATTTGTTTCTTTTGATTATTTTGGGGACTGTTTTGTTTATTCCCTTTGATTGAGATCATTTGGTGAGTATGGTTGTTTGAGTATTTTTGAATATATGCATGAGTTTTCCCGGTTAGGAAGGGTGAGAGTTCCAGCTGGGTTGATTATTCAATCCTTCCATCGGTTCACTCTTTTGTTATTTTTCCTTTTTTGTTTTCGAGGTTATTCTGGGTGGAGACTTGTTCTCTGTCGGGGGTAAGCATTTCAGAACTGTGACCATTGATTAATTGGTTCACAGTTGCTGAGTTTTTGCTTTTAAAGTCACCTCGTGCCCGGTACACCTCAGAAGATAGATAGGAGTTAGACATGTTAGGCAGGTATCCGGGTGTATCATGTGTTTTGTATTGTGTTTTGAGCTCAGCAACCATGCTCACTGTTTTTTTTTTGGTGGAAGTGAAATACTTAAGTTAGTTGAGTTAAACTTTTTTTTTTTTTTTTTTTTTTTTGAGGTAGTGTTTATTTGGTCCATGATCCTAACTTTAGTGTGTTAGCAGTGTTTGTGTGAAGTTCCTTTGTGGACTTTAGTATAGACTAATGCCCAGTATTGTCTTTAGATATTTGTGATTGCTTGGGGTGAGTAATCTTCTGTGTTTGGGTTAGTTCTACTTCTGGTTAAAGCTTTAAAAGTTTTATTTAAGAGCATTTTGCTGCTTCTGTAGCTGTGTGCTATTGGACCTGTTGTGTCGGCTGAACTTCTGTGTAGGACGTTGTGTTACTACTTAAGTGTAGTTCGTGTTGAATTTAGTAATGACTTCTTTAGAAGACTTCCTAAAGGAACCTTCAGAAGAGTTACTTGAGAGTTTTACAAAGGATCAACTTTTGCAGTTGTCCTCTCATTATGATATTTCCATCACAAGTAGTGAGAAGCGGCTGAAGGATGGTGTGAAGGAAATCATTAGAAGTGTTTTGATTGATAATGGTGTCTTAAAAGTTAAGCAGGTTTCCCCACAATCCATGACTGCTCCTTTGTCTGAAGCTGCAATTGAGCTTCGGCTCAGAGAGCTAGCTTTCCAGGAGAAACAGCTAGATGTTAATAGTAAACTAAGAGAGAAACAAATGTATCTTGAACACGAACGGTTTCTTAAAGAGTTGGAATTAAAAACTGCTACTTTAACTCCAGGAGTTGATGTTTCTTCATTTGATGTTGGTAGACACATTAGGTTAGTACCTCCTTTTTCTGAGAAAGATGTTGACCGATATTTTTCTCATTTTGAACGGGTGGCAATCACATCAAATTGGCCTAGAACTGTGTGGACTTTGCTTTTACAAAGTATCTTGGTGGGTAAAGCTCAGGAAGCTTATTCCGCTCTAAGCCTTGAGAAGAGTGCTAATTATGATGAGGTTAAAGCAGCTATATTGAAGGCATATGAGCTGGTTCCTGAAGCTTACCGCCAGCGCTTTCGAAGTTGTACCAAATTTGCTCACGACACTTATGTTGAGTTTGCAAAACAGAAGGAGAATCTGTTTGATCGGTGGTGTACGTCTCAGAAGGTGGAAAGTAAGGAACATCTTAGACAACTCATTTTGCTTGAAGAATTTAAAAACTGTCTTCCTGATGTAGTGTCTGTTTATTTGAATGAGCAGAAGGCAGTGACTTTAGAACAAGCTGCAATCTTGGCAGACGAGTTTGTCTTAACCCATAAGGTACAGTTTGGTGACAAACAGGCTGAAATTCAGGAACAAAGTAAGTACAATAGGTCTCGGTTTGTAAGGTCTGTGCCCTTTGCCTCATCACCTGCTAAGAAGACGACCAATGATGGTTTGACTTTAGAAAGGGCTTGTTTTTATTGTAAGAGACCAGGTCATCTTATCGCAGATTGTCCTGTTCTGAGTGAGAAACAGAAATCTGCAAAGACTGTAGCATTTGTAAGTCCTGTGCCAAGCCTTCCTTTGGCATCTTCAGTTGCTAATGTTTCATGCAAGAAAGCTGAGTTAGCTGGCTCATCATCATTTCTGATAGATGGTTTTGTGTATCTGTCTTCTGACCCTGAACACAGGCATGCTATCAAGATCTGGAGAGATACAGGAGCTTTTCAATCTGTGATTTTACGTGATGTCTTGCCCTTCAATGAAAAGTCAGCTCAAGGTTCAGAGGTAATCGTTAAAGGTTTTGGTGGAGGATTTCTGTCTATGCCTTTACATAGCATTAATCTCCAATCAGATTTAATCTCTGGGGATGTTGTCGTTGCACTTTGTTCCCAGATTCCCATAGATGGGGTGTCCTTTATTCTAGGGAATGATTTAGCTGGGGGGAAAGTGCTAGCTGTCCCTGAAGTAATCTCTACTGTCCTCAAGTCAGATGGTCCAGATGAACTTGAATTGGCATTTCCAGAAACTTTTCCTGTTTGTGCAACTACTCGTGCCATGTCTGCTAAGAGGCAAGCTGAAGACACATCTTCCAGCATTCAATCGGTGGTGCCACTTTATGATACTTTCATGGCCCAAGGTGACATGAAATTGGCAGAGAGTGGAAAGATGTTTCCCTCTCGTGAACAGTTAATACTTGAGCAAAAACAAGACCCCACTCTGTCACCCATGTTTGAAGATGTAGTGTCTGATGAAGGGTTATCAAATGCTGCTTCTGGCTATTTTATTAGTGATGGTGTTTTGATGAGAAAGTGGTCAGATCCAAAATTACCACGTGAGGATGACTGGAGTAGTGTGTTTCAAGTGGTGGTTCCAGAAGTTTATCGATCTGACATATTGTATTTCGCCCATGATCATTGTCTGTCTGGCCACTTGGGGGTCAGGAAGACTTTGGATCGTGTGTTAAGGCATTTTTTCTGGCCTGGGGTGAGGTTCGATGTAGCTCAGTATTGTAGATCATGTCATGTGTGTCAGGTTGTAGGCAAACCTAACCAGTCTATTCCTGCAGCTCCATTACATCCTATTCCTGCCATTGGAGAGCCATTTGAACATGTTTTGATTGATTGTGTTGGACCTCTTCCCCGTACCAAGTCAGGTAATCAATATCTTCTCACAGTTATGTGTGCCGCCACCAGATTTCCTGAAGCTGTTCCTTTGCGCAAGATTACAGCTCCTGCCATTTCCAAAGCCCTCATTAAGTTTTTCACAGTGTTTGGACTACCAAGAGTTGTTCAGTCTGATCAAGGGTCTAATTTTATGTCTCGCCTTTTCTCCCAGGTGTTAAAGCAGTTGTCTATTCAGCATAACGTTTCATCTGCGTATCATCCAGAGTCTCAAGGTGTGCTTGAGAGATTCCATCAAACTCTCAAGACTATGCTGAAGACCTACTGCAAAGAGTCTGAGAGAGACTGGGATGATGGCGTTCCACTGCTCCTTTTCGCAGTTAGAGAGGTGGTTCAGGAGTCCCTTGGTTTCAGTCCAGCTGAACTTGTGTTTGGTCACACTGTGAGGGGGGCCTTGAAATTGGTAAAGGAGAAATGGTTAGCTGTTGAGCATTCTACTCCTACTAACCTCTTGGACTATGTGTCTAACTTTCGTCTCCGGCTTAGTAGAGCCTGTGAACTCGCCAAAGAAAATTTGAAAGCAGCTCAGGAGAAGATGAAGACTTGGTATGATCGAAAGGCTAAACATCGTGTGTTTTGTTCAGGAGACCAAGTGCTGGTGCTCTTACCAATACTGGGTTCTGCGTTGCAGGCCCAATATGGTGGTCCGTATACTGTTGATCGGAAAATTGGTGAGTGTAACTACTTGGTTAAGACCCCAGATCGTAAAAGGAAAACCCGAATGTGCCATGTGAATTTGCTCAAGCCTTACTTTGACCGTAACCTAACAGCGTCTACAGAGGTCAAGGCTTTGGCGGCACTGAATGCTCCATCTACTGAGATGGGAGAAGGAAGTGTTGTTTCGGAGATTGCTCAGAGTAGATTGCCAAATTCTGAAATTCTGTCTGATTTAGACATTCATTTGTCGTATCTAAGTCTTTCTGAGCGTGCTGATGTTATTCAGTTAATTGGTCAATATTTGGCTTTGTTTTCTGATGTTCCATCTTGTACAAATGTGCTAGAGCATGACATTGATGTAGGCCAAGCTAACCCTATTAAGCAGCACCCATATAGGGTGAATCCTGTTAAACGTCAGCTTTTGCACAAAGAGGTAGAGTATATGTTAGAACATAACATAGCTGAACCGACTTTTAGTGCTTGGAGTTCACCATGTATACTAGTTGAGAAGCATGATGGTTCGTTTCGGTTTTGTACCAATTTTCGTAAGGTAAATTCAATCACAAAGCCTGACTCCTATCCTCTTCCACGGCTAGATGACTGTATTGATCAAGTTGGTTCTGCATCCTTTGTTTCAAAGTTAGATCTTTTAAAAGGCTACTGGCAGGTTCCACTTAGCCAGCGAGCCCGTGAGATCTCTGCTTTTGTGACGCCGGATAACTTCTGCCATTATAATGTCATGGCATTTGGAATGCGAAATGCACCTGCCACTTTCCAGCGTCTGGTGAATAAGGTGTTGGAAGGAGTTGCAGGATGTGAGGCTTACCTTGACGATTTGGTTATTTATAGTTCTACCTGGTCTCAACATTTGGCCCAGCTTGGGGATGTGTTCAAACGGTTAAAGGCTGCAAATTTGACCCTGAACCTCTCCAAGTGTGAGTTTGGGCAGGCCACGGTAACTTACTTGGGAAAAGTTGTTGGCCATGGTCATGTATCTCCAGTAGGAGCAAAGGTGGAGGCCATCGTGAATTTTCCTGTACCGTCATCTCGGCGGGAACTAAAACGTTTCCTGGGTATGGCAGGATACTATAGGAGTTTTTGCAAAAATTTTGCCACTGTTGCTACACCTTTAACTAACCTGCTTAGTCCTAAGGTACCTTTTGTTTGGACTGAGTCGTGTCAGGTAGCTTTTGGCAATTTGAAGGCATTGTTGAGCAGTTCTCCTATTCTTGCTGCCCCTGATTTCAACCAACCATTCAAGCTAGCTGTGGATGCTAGTGATTTTGGTGTGGGTGCGGTTCTTCTTCAAGATGATTCAGTGGGAGTTGAGCATCCTGTGTGCTATTTTTCAAAGAAATTTGATATCCATCAGAAGCACTATTCTACAATTGAAAAGGAAGCTTTAGCCCTTATTCTTGCTTTGAAACATTTTGATGTGTATGTTTCATCCAGTGTTTCACTTATTGTGTACACTGATCACAATCCCCTAGTGTTCCTCCACAGCATGAGAAACAATAACCAGCGCTTGATGCGGTGGAGCCTGTTTTTGCAGGGATATGACCTTACAATCTGCCATATTCGTGGGAAGGATAACGTATTGGCAGATGCTTTGTCAAGGTCGTAAGTGCTTGTGTATGTTTTTTTTCCGTGTATTTGTTGACTTTGCTTTAGTTATCCTATAGCAACGTTTTAAGGGTGGGAGTGTTATGTGGGAGTGTTCTAATCTGTGTGTCATTGCAGTTTCCCTGGTAGCTCACCTGCAATCAACCGGTTAATTGGTGTCACCTGGCGGGAGCCACTTTAAATCTAGGACGCATGCTCTTGCTCTCTCTGTCGTCTTGCAGCCGGCACTGCAGTAGCTGTGTTTTTTACTTTTACAGTCCCTTTTCTTTTCTTTTTTTTAAATAAACTTTATTTTGATTGGCAAATTTCTGTCTTTGTGTCCTTTATGTTGCATCCCTAGAGCCAGGGTTGCTGTGCCTGGACGGGAGCTTAATATTCTTTTAGAATATAATCTTTTAGGGTTCGGCCGAAGCGCCCAGGGGCGATCTCTGCAGGGGGAGAAGCCTCTGAATGGAAGCCATGGGAAATTCAGAACATCGACCGCTTGGCTCCAAAGAGAAAATCTGAATGAGCAGTTTGCACACCAGCTCCTTTATACCCATATGTTCTGGGGAGTAAATACCACTCCTTTTATCAAATATCAGAGGTGTCTCTGGCTCCCAAGAGTGACCCCTAGTGTCACTAATTCGACACAATGTAGAGTGAGTGACAGATAGGTAATGACAGTTAATGACACGGGAATATTTTGCACAAGTTTTCTGTTTTGGAAGGTTATCATCAATCAACAGATTAAAAATAATAGTACTATGTTCAGTTATCTGCAGTTTCCACATTTGAAACCGGTACACCCATACACAGGACCTGGTCTAAAGAGTGGCCATGCTGATGAGTGGGCCCAGAAACACATTGAATAAAATTGAATGAATCAATAAGATTCAAAAATTCCCAAGCCAAAGGCTTCTAAGGACAACAAACATGAATTTTAAAAGCACCATGTACTAAAATATTGTCAAATGAAGGAACAAACATAAATAATAAATCAGAGAAATCTTGAATAAAAGATGCATTATACTTTTGAGGTCTATATACCAGAATACATAAAATTGCAGTAGGCATATATATTACAAACAGTTGTGCCTCAAAACTTTGATAACCTTCAGATGGTAATCATTGACATTTATGTCGATTTTTAAAGACCACAGCTATACCACCACTTCATCCACTGACCTTGGTGTGTTAAAATATGCACAGTCTGCATGTAAAAGTTCTGAAATAGGACTGTTGAGACAAGTCTCTGTGATAAATAAAAAATCTAGTTCATGCGAATTAAAAAAGTTATTTAAGATAAAACTCTTATTTGAAACAGAACACACATTGACCAGCTCTGCTGTTGCTACAGTAGTGTTTGTATTGTAATGCTTCTCATCAGACCGTACCGTTGACCATGAGCAATCCACAGGTAGTAAGTTGTTGCAGTTAATTCCTTTTTTCAGTACCCGCAAGCTAGGCGTAATAGTCCGTAGCGTCACTCTGCATGTGATAGGGTGCTCCTCTTGTAGATTAAAACACAAACTCGTCAAACAGTATCATTATCCTCTGAAGCAGATAAGCATTCCAAAATAACAATGCCATGGTCTTTCCTTGCTCGAACGTGTATTCCAGCTCATTTACCCCGCCTTCTGCTACTATGCTGTTTCTTGCTCTGTTGCTTCCTCTGTCACTCCCATGGTGTGTACACTGATGCAGTCAATAAAGGACGACACCGGAAAAAACATTCTCCTCCAAAGTCTGTACTCCGTTGATACATAATCGATTAGCGAATATTAAGCAATGTTTGACGATCATATACCAGCCATGAACAAGCAGGGAAGGTCACAAACACATGCACAATACAACAACACATACAACAGTTAGCGAGCGACGGCATGCAGACCCAGAACCAGGTGCCATCTTGCTATCTTCCTGTAATGTATAGTAATGTCCTGACTATTCTTTGTGATCAGTTGAATGCCACTTTGGTGAATTAAAGTACCAATTTCCTTCTGAAACAGCAAAATATGTACATTATTCCAAACTTTTGGCTGCCAGTGTATAACTTTCATTTGAAAGAGACACTTTCATAATACACAACATTAGTTTAAACACTACCATTTGTTCCACAAAAGTGTGCTCACTGCCTTCTTTGTATCATCAGCTGACCGTCATTCCGACAGTACACCTTTTCTCGAACATAGGCAATTATTTGAATAAAAGAAAATATTTAAAGATGATCATAAAGTGTTTTTAATGAATGTGATATAACTGAAAGGGGATGTGCATTTTCTTCAGTATAAGTTCTGAAAAGTCCATCGGCTTTCTCCAGCGACTCGAGCCGTTGCCCTTGCTCACCTCTGTTGCATGTTTCAGTTCGGGGCGCAGGTCGGGAGGCTGGTTCTGTTCACAGCATCAGGATTACCAGCTCCCATCCTGGACACATATCACTGTGCACGCTCAGGTAGGGCCTGTCATGCTGGGGAAAGACAGGACCCAAAAGCAGAGGTAAAGCTCACAAGTCTTTAATGAAACTGTCTACACAAAAGTGCTACAGTGCCAGCTTGGTCGAGCCCAAAAGGAAGCCACTGGGATGCGGATAATGGAACAATCCATTGAATTGTGGTGTGGTGCAAAGCAGAGTCCAGAACAAATCTCGTGGTATGCGGGCAGAAACCAAGAAATCCTCCTCGAGTGCAATCACCAAGCAACGGCAATCTGATGGGCAAACACCACTGGAGACAAAGCAACCAACAGAATGGATCTTCACACTAAACAGAAGAAAAAAGTTATTGTACAGCAAACAATTAACCAGCAAGCATACAGGGAACACACAAGGGATAAAATAGGGCATGCAATCAGAGAAAGACAGGTGAGAAACCCATTACCGTAATCGATGTCTCCCCGGGAGCGATCAGCGTTCCCATGGAAACGCCTATTAAACTCACCGACTCCACCTGTGAAACACGAGGGAGAGAGAAAAACAAACAACAGAATGAACTGGCAAACACCAAAACCATGACAGGACCACGTTCAGTATTTCACAGCAACAGTGAATGAGCCACCATTAACTTCTGATATATCATGTTAACTGCTCGTAACGTTCTCCAATGACAGGCAATCTTACATCATCTTCGAATGGCACGTGGGAGAGGGAGTGTGTCGTATAAAATTTCAAAATTTCTTTGGTTGCTCTCATTAGTCAACAGTCCAAAGGCATTTTTTAATTCTCAATTGGTTAAAGAAAACGAAAAGAAAAAGGAAGAGCAAAATGAAAAAGAAAAGACATTGGCAAATGCACTGTAAAAGAAAAAAATGATGTTGTTTTTACAAAATAAAAAAATATGGCAGCTGTGGTAGCCAGAATTAAAAAGTAAAAATACAGTAAAAATGTAAACAACTTTAAAGAACAACCTGTAAATTTTACAGTTTAAAACTCTAATTTACATGACCATATGGTACTGAAAAAATTATTTAATCTGTTAAATTTACAGTACAAAAACGTCATAAACTTGATATTAACCTTCTAAAACTGTAAAAATCTGCTTTTTACTTGATAAGGTATTGTAAATAACCATGCAAATGACAGAAGAGCACATGATGACTTGAAGTTCACCAATAGTGGCTCTTCCAGGAGCAATGCCCAATAAACAGGTAGAGACAGTGCTCAGTGTCACTCACACAAACACTTAACACTATCAGGGTAACACATATGAAATTAAAATGTAAAAAACATTAACTAAACTACATCAAATATAAAACAGAAAACCCAATGTGCATTACTGATATTTAAAATAAGAAGAAACATAATTATTCCCATAAAATATAATGAAATATGATAGGAATTGTGGGAACGCCTGATTCTTGTTTTTTCTGTCATTTTAACAATAATTTACTGTAAAAAAAAAAAAAAAAAAAAGTACATGTGCTACATAAAAATACAGCTTTTACATCAAAACAAATTTTCTTGTAAAAACTACTGTATTGTCTTTTAAAATATTTACTAAAATAATTACTGTATATTTTACAATGAACATTTGTTAATCAATTAACATTTTATTTCTGTAGCATTTTTACATTCTTTTACCATTAAAATTACAGACAGATGTTTTTTACAGTGTGGATGAGGAAAATAAATTGTCAAATTACTTAAGAAAAGCAATTGCCAAATACCTTTTTAAAATGTTATTTATAAGGTGCTTTTAAAGTGTATTAAAAAGTGCATTTCTCATAAATGTACTGTAATGTAATGTTATTGCTACATTTAATTACATTTTAAAGATAAATATATGTATAAATAAATGTGATTTATTTATGTACAATTTTATTGTTAAATATAACTACATTTTTAAACATGAATTAAATAAACATATTTAAATGTGTCTTTTTATTTGTCCATTAATAAATTGATTTAGTTATTCTAGTTTTTCTTTTCAAATTAATCGATTGATAATTTATTCCTTCATACTTTTTTAATTGGCACTCCTGGGCTTCAGCTGGCATGGATTGACAAATGGTAAAAAAATAAAATAAAAATAAAAATTAAAAAAAAGGAAAAGTCAAACAGAAAAGAAAAGAAAATGGCAAATGGATGAAGAAAAGCAATTAACAAATGTTTTTTAAAACACATTTTAAAAGGTGCATTTACAAATGACTTACTGATGTGCTATTTTATTCCAAAATATAATTGCATTTTAAAACATTAATTAAATATAGATATTTAAATGTGTCTGTTTATTTGTCCATTTTAAAATTGGTTTATTTATTCCAATTTAATTTGTCTATTTATCTGTCCATTTATAAATTGATAAATGTATTCACATTTTTATTTTCAAATTAATTGTTTGATTATTTATTCCTTCATTCTGTTGTAATTGGCACTCCTGGGCTTCCATAATTTACAGCATAACTCTTTATCCTCTGCAAGATGGCTGGAAAGAGATGCGCCCTCTAGGGGAAATTAGCATTTACTGCATTTGCTTAATTTATTCACTTGAAAGACCAATTAAATTTTAAAGGGGTTACATCTATCTATCTATCTATCTATCTATCTATCTGTCTGTCTGTCTGTCTGTCGGTTGGTCTGTAAATCTTTCAGACCAGGCTTTGTCAACCCAGCATCAAAGTTTGTCTTGACAACTTTTACATATCTTGTTACAACTACTTTGCACATTTTAGAATGTTGAATAAACCAAAAGCCCTAGGCTTCTTCAAATTAGGCACAAATTGCCTTGATTACAGCTCTGCACAATTCTCTTAACCAACTTAATGAGGTTTCCACCTGGGATGCTTTTTAAACAGCATTGAAAGAGTTTTCATGTATTTGGGGCATTTGTTGGCTGCTTTTCCTTTACCATCTGGTCTAACTCATCCATTTAATCTTTTTTAATTACAGTAAACTTTAGGATTGTCAAGTCAATTTTATACAAATGGTTTCAAAGCAGCTTTACAGGAAATCATGCATTAACAAAGAATTTTAAGAAATGAAACTGTAATATTTATAAAGTCATAGAGTGATCACTGTGTAGTTGTATTAAATTGTAAATTGTGTATAAAAATTAAATTTTTAAATAATAATTGTATTTAGAACCCCTGTGAGCAAGCTGAAGGCAACTGTGGCAAGGAACTCAAAACTCCATAAGATTTTGGTTAATGGAGAAAAATAACCTTGGGAGAAACCAGACTCCCAAGTTCCCCTTTGACTTACCAGCATGAATATAATGCCAATATTATTTATTTGTGTGCAGTGCAAGCCATGACTTATAATGTGTAAATTAAGTAAGCATTAAGGTCCAGTGCATAAAAAAAAAAAAAAAAAAAACTTTCTTATGAACTGGATTAATTGCAGAAGTTCACATATATGCATTGCCCTTCGTTAGTTGGCTGATGAAGGGTTTTGTTGGCAATTAAATTATAGTCTATATATTCCATTTCAAGAGTGTAGTCCATCAATAGACAAAGGTGATGCAGGCAGAGATTAATGAGGTGCATCACAGTTCAACTGGCAGGTCATTTTGGTGAGGTTCAGTGGGGTCCATCCTAAATCCAAGGTTCAGGCATTGACATATGTAGTATCCAATGTCTCACAGTAGGAGTTGGCATCAGTTCATCCTCAGAAGTCAAAAGACTGATGTCAAAAGTGATGTTTGCTAGCACCGGCTGTAGTGTGTCATCATCACTCAGCAACATGTAGCAGTGGAGTCTGACACCAAGCAGGAATGGAGCTGGATCATGCCAGCTCTGGTAACCTTGGGATATGACTCCCGAGGTTGAGACATGGAAACAAATAGAATAATATTGGTGTGGATGCCATTCAATTGTATGCAGAGTTATAGATCATGATAGATGTTTCTGGTTCTGGCAGGCCTAATTGTGATTTCATGGATAAATTAGGTGTATGCCTGGCTAAATAGATGAGTCTTTAGTCTAGACTTAAACTGAGGGAATGTCTCTGCATCCCGAACAGTGTTAGGGAGACAATTTCATAGATTAGGAGCCAAATATGAAAACGATCTGCCTCCTTTTGTTGATTTTGATATTCTTTGAATTATTAACAAGCCAGAATTTTGTGATCATAATGAACGTTATTGCACATAGCGAGTCAGAAGGTTGCTTAAGAACTGTGGAGTTAGACCATTCAAAACTTTGTATGTAGTTAACAGAATTTTTTAATTAATATGAAAATTAACAGGTAGCCAATGTAACAATGATAAAATTGGGCAAATATTATCTTATTTCTTAGTTGTAGTCAGCACTCTGGCAGCTGCATTTTTAACCAATTGAAGATAATTTATTGAACTTGCTGGACATCCTACCAGTAATGCATTACAATAGTCTGATCTTGAGGTCATGTACACATGAATTAGAGTAACGATTGGAGGCAGTCAAGGCAAGGAGTAGGACCCAAGTGCAGCTTTATTGAGAGACGTAGGTGGTACAGCAGGACAAGGAACGGGAGCAGGAACGGGAGCAGGAACAGGCACAGGCTAAGGCACAGGCTAAGGCACAGGCTAAGGCACAGGCTAAGGCACAGGCTAAGGCACAGGCTAAGGCACAGGCTAAGGCACAGGCTAAGGCACAGGCTAAGGCACAGGCTAAGGCACAGGCTAAGGCACAGGCTAAGAACTCTGGACTAAGGAACAACAGGGTGACAACAGGCAGAGGTCAGGGTGACAACAGGCAGAGGTCAGGGTGACAACAACAATACTTCACAAGGTACAAGGGAAACATGAGGACTTAAATACATGAACAGGGGAAACATCAGCCAATTGACAAACAGGACTTAAACAGGATAATAAGGTGATTAACTAAAACCAATGACAAAACTAGAACTGATAATAAAGCAATCAAACAATAAACCAATGAAAACCAGACACATGAACAAGGAGGGAAAACAGGACATGACAAGACTGGGAAACAGGAACATAAGTATGGTTTCAAAATAAGAGTGCATAAACAAAAGACAATCTGGAGTGTAACAGGTGCCAGAAACTTAAAAGTAAAGGTACATAAACAAAAGACAATATGGAGTGTAACAGGTGCCAGAAACTTAAAAGTAAAGGTACATAAACAAGAGACAATATGGGACGTTACAATTAGTTTTCAGGCATCAGCAAAAGAGAGCATGTGTTGTAATTTAGCAATATTCTGAGGTGGAGGAATGCTGTTCTACAAACATTGGAAATTTGATTTGTATCATATATAAAACCCAAGTTATTTGCTGTAGAAGACGACATAACAGTACATCTATCAAGAGTCAAATGATGTTTTAGCAGCTTATTTTTAGACGTTTTTGGTCCAATAATGTGTACCTCTGTTTTGTCTGTTTATGGCCATCCAATCTTTGATTTTATTGATACACTCTGCTCATTTGGAGAATTGTGAATTTTCATTGGGTTTAGAAGAAATCTAAAGTTGGGTATCGTCACATAGTTCCAATTTTATTTCTGATTATTTCAATTTTATCAGTAAAGAAATTCATGAGGTCATTGCTATTGTGCTGTGACAGAATATCTTGTTCAGTCAATGCTTTATTCCTAGCCAATTTAGCCACAGTATAAACACCTAGGATTGTTGTGGTTATTTTCTATGTTGCTACAGACACTGTCCTTCCATGCACTGTAAAATAACTCTAATTTTGTATTCTACCACTTGCGCTCCATTTTCCGAGTGTGACCACTGTACCATGGTGTGGGACTTTTTTCTTTAATTTTCTTTAATCGAAGTGGAGCAACACTATCAAGCATGCTAGAGATGTCTGTATTTATATTTTCTGTTTTTATATCAAGTTCTTCTAGACTTTTTGGCTTACTGAGTAAGTGAGACAATTCTTGAAGATTATTAGTGAAACTAACTCTTTAGTGTTTGAAAGAATAGTTTTACCGGAACGATAGCGTGATGTAGATTGAGTGACATTAGCTGATCGCAGCAAACAAGAGATGAGATAATGATCTGAGACGTCATCGCTCTGTGGTAGAATTTCTATATTATCAACATCAACTCACTATGACAGAATTAAATCTAGTTTATGATTATGTCGATGAGTTGGTCCTGTCACATTTTGTCTTACTCCAAAAGAGTTGAGAATATCGATAAATGCTAATCCCAATGTGTCATTTTCATTATCTATGTGAATCAAACCAAAAATTAAAGCTCTAGATCTGATAGAAAATTTGCAAATTCACCAAGGAAACCAGAGTACGGCGTGGGTGATCTATACACTGTAGCAAGGGCAAAAGACAACAGAGATTTTTAATTTATATCTGACAGTGTCACTTCAAGCATTATTAGTTCAAAAGACTTAAACTTATATCCTGTCCTCTGAGTAACACCAAAAACTTCACTGTAAATTGTAACACCTCCTCGACCCTTCAGATGGCAAGAGATAGCAAGATTGAAGTCTAATCAAAGTTTATTGAATGCTACCTTCCACTTTCACTTTTTAACTGTTAACACTCTCTCCCTCTCTCCTGTTATAAAACAGTTCATACATCTTATTGATTGGTCAAAGTTGAAATTACATTGAATGGCTCAGTTCATTTACCGCAGTACATGGATATTGCTTATCCGAATTATGTCTGAAATTGCTGTTTTTACATTACAACTTATTTATTTTTTTCCAGATCCTGACTTTAAAGACATAGGAGTCCCCAAACCTCTTCCCTGTGGGTATTATTCATTTTTCTATAAGCATTATCCTTATGAAAAAATCGAATGGCTTTCCATTTCCTTAGTGAGCTATAATCTGTCTTCTTATGTCACCTCCACTGCAGTTTGTGAATTTGAGATGGGAGGACCTGAAGGCATCATTGAATCGCAGCAGATCACCAAAGATGGCAAAGCCTCACAGACTGAGGCAGTGGACTGCAAGTGGTACATCCGTGCCCCTCCCCGTTCCAAGGTCAGTCCCCTGCAGTCAGCTTTGTCATGACTTACCCCACTCACGGCTAATAACACCACAGTTGTTTCCCTGCTATTGTTCTATTACCCTGCCTACCTCATTTCTGACATATGACAGCTTGTAACTGCCTAACACACTTGGCTTCCTGTTTTGCAGTCGTTTGCATTATGTGGCCATTGCAAAACATCTTGAGGCAGATTTGTATGCAGTTAGGTGGAATTCTCCTGAGAATATAAAATGTGGCAACACTTGGGTGTGTAACATACTACACACTGAAAAAAAAATTCTTTATCAGTATTTTGGTCTTGTTTTGTTGTAAAAACCAAAAACAATCCAAACATCTTTAAAACAAGATACATTTACATGAGAGCCAAAAATGTGTAAGATGATAATACTCATGCCACGTCAACACTAATCCTCAGTTTTAAACCTCAGTTTTCAGTTTCCAAATGCCATTGTTTCCCAAAGTATGTGGATATGGAGAGCATTTTCAAAAGCCATTCTAGTGTAGAAGAGAGACGTAAACATAGTAAAAATTGTATATTTTGAAACAAAAACATATTAGTGAGGATGTGGCATCAGAGTGAATTAAGTATACCTTTCTGACCCCACAATAGGGATTGATACATGTTGTATCAAAAATGTCGATCCTCACACAAAAATATTGATTTTATCTTTTTTTTTTTTAAACTAGGGGTATTATTATTTTGTTACCATGAACATGAACAATAATCATAAGCTTCAAAGTGAAATAAAAAGGATTAGGCTATATTAGCAAATACTTGTGAAGGATGTAGGGATGGGCGATACCACTTATTTTCTTTTCGATCCGATACCAATATTTTCAAGTCCAATATCGTCAATACCAATACCGATACAGATACTTCTGTTAAAGTTATTTTTTTTGTGATTAATTTGGATAAAATGGCTAATTCTAAATATTTTTTTTTTTTCATTATTCAAGTCATTATATATTTTTTTGCCTAAGCAGAAAATTATTAGACTTCTGTTTTGTTTACCTGTATAAGTTAACCATGGTATTTAGTTAAACCATAGTTACCACACAATTAACCATGGTTACTACTACAATATTACTGTAGTAAATCAATGGGTTCAATGGTATAGTAACTTCATATTAAATATTTATTTAAATTAATAGGTGTCATTATTGTTCCTTTTATTATGCTTCTATGAAAATTGTTAATACTTGATTATTATTCTAACTAATAAACAAATGAATAATACGCAATAAACTTAAGCATTAATATGAGTGTAGTAATGTTAACACTTTATCTTGCATGACCATATATAGCCTACATAAAAAATTATGTTTTTTTTATTTATTTATGTAATATTATGTGCTTTTCTGTGTAGAGTGAAATTGTTTTCCTACAATTAGACTACTTAGAAATATAAATAATTTGATATCACTAGAAAAAGGCACCACGGACTGCAGTAAATACGAAAAAAAGAGCATCAAAAACATGCAGTATTTTCACAAAGTTTAATCGCATATGTTACATTTAAATGTATATACATATATTTACTTTTAGCAGGGAAATAAATATGCAGTGCAGATTATAGTTTCTCCTGGGACGCTTGTGTGTCAGACACTGGAAATGTCCCGCCCCTTACTAAAAACGGAAAATATGATTGGTTGGCAATTATCCAATCACGTCTGAAGTGAACGTTCTGATTGGTGGATCTGCTTAGTCCGATTGTCTGTCTTGCCCGTGCTCCCTAGTGCATCTCCATGCGCATTTAGAGAGAATCTCTGTACATTTTGTTTTAATCAAATGCTCGTTGTTCTAGCGGCCACACGTATCATCGGTTATTTCATGTGGGCATATGCAAAATCCTAAAACTGATAGGAGGGCATACAACGTATATATAATCCATAGACTACACACCAGAAGCTGTTTCTCTGATTTTATATATTTACCTCTACAAGGCGCTTATCTCTCTTGTTTGGACGAGTCTTGTGACGGAACAAATGCTTGTCTGCTTGTGTTTTTCAGCATTTATGAATGGTAAGATGAGTGGATGAAGAAACAGTTCCCATCCTGCACAAGTATATGCAATTATAGCCTAATCCATTTTATTTCACTTTGAAGCTTATGATTATTTTTCGTGGTAACCAAATAATAATACCCCTAGTTAAAAAAATAAAAAAAATTATAATAATTTAGAATCTATATTTTTGTGTGAGGATCGATATTTTCGATACAACATCAGTATCGGAAGTATCGATACTTTTAGGATCGATCCGCCCATCCCAAGCAGGAAGGGAACTATTTGTTCTTCTGCTCATCTTAACATGCCTGCTGAAAGACACAAGCAGACAGAGTCTTGTTCAAACAAGCGGGATCCGTACCTTGTAGAGGTAATGATAGAAAATCAGAGAAACAGCTTCTGGAGTAAATTCACGCAAAAAACAACATATCGAAAGGAGAAATTTCTTATGAATTTGTGTGTAAGTGTTGTTAATAAGTTATTAAAAAACAGTTGAAACCATGGTTTTACTACAGTAATATTGTAGTTGTAACCATGGTTAATTGTGTGGTTACAATGGTTTAACTAAATTCCATGACTAAACTATAGTTACTGTAGTGAAACCATGGTTAATTTATGTAGGGGTAAACAAAACAGAAGTCTAATATTTTTCTGGTGAGGTTCACAAATGTAAAAAATATAATAATTAATGACTTGAATTTATAATAAAAATAATATTTTAAATTACCCATTTAATCCCAAGTAATACCAAAAAAAATATTAGAAGTATCGGTATTGGTATTGACGATGTTGGATTTGAAGTTATTGGTATTGGATGTAAAAGAGAAAAAGTGCTATCACCCATCCCTAGCCCACAGGCATTTGTTTTAAGCACAAACCTCACTACATTGAGTATGCTTACAAATGTATGCTGTATGATGTATGCTTACAAAATTATTTGCAAAAGGGTGAGAAAAATAAACATATTCTTAAGTAAATGTATCTTGTATAAATAATGTTTAAATAATTTTAATGGAAAACAAGACAAAAAAAACTGATATAAAAAAAAAATAATACATTCAGTGCAGAATGAGATTTCTCAGGACTGGCATTGTTTTAATGGGAGATGAGAATCAAAGAAAAGGTTTCCATCTGGAAAAATTCAGGCAGTGCAGTTTTTTGGGGTCAGATCTCCTTTTTTATTGGAGCATTGTTGACTGGGGAGAAGTTTACAGCTGATGAAATAGACCTGACCTCACCATCTAACCCTGTCCATAATATACACCTATTTTGTTGGTCTACTTTTCATTTCATGGAACAATAACAGCATACAGATTGCTTGAATTGCTCAATTTTTCTTTCATTATGTTATTTTCCCATCCAAATGTGGGTTAGGCACTCTTTTTAGTTTAATTTATTATACAACTCTCTGGTTAGTCTAGAGCAAGGTTCAAGACGTAACTCTGTAGTCTCTTTCTTCTCACATAATAAAATAATTGATCATTTTAATTTTAAATCAAATTTATATTTCCAGTCATTCAAAATAGAAAAAATGTGCTACTCACTTCCATTTATCCTTTAAAAATAGATGATTATAAGCCAAGATATCCAAAATGTTCCTTATTGGTTCTTATATGCTCCATGCATAATAAAATGAATACACAAATGTTTTGATCCCAATGTACTTGTGCTATATATATATATATATATATATATATATATATATATATATATATATATATATATATATATATATCACAAGGAAAGTTGTACAAATACAGGATACCAGGATTGGTTTTAGTTTGACAAAACCCACCAAATCCAATCAGGCTTCATTAGAGTTCAGTGGTATCAAGATGCTGGTTATCAATTTTCTCTATCAAGTTTATGATTAGTTTACAAGCAGGTTTACATGAATGAAGCAAACAGCCAATTGCGTGCAAAATAGAGTGAGACAGCATGATTCACTTCTCATGAGAGAGTTAGCGTGATTTACTTCTTCGCTAAAAATCTTTATGAAAATTATGAATAATTAAAAAAGTTACACAGCACAAGAGGACATTATACTAATATGATCAATGAAAACATGGATCACTATTAAATTATGAAGAGATTAAAGACATTTACACAGCAAGAAGAAACATTGCTTGAAAATCCCATTTAATTGTTTGCTTACGTATTTATTGTTTTAATTATTATAATAATATACACTCACTTAGCTTTCTTAACTCACTTTATTAGGAACACTATGGACCTAATAAAGTGGTAGACATGTTCTTCTGCTGTTGTAGCCCATCTGCCTCAAGTTCTGACGTGATGTGCATTCTGAGATGCTATTACGCTCATTATAACTGTACAGAGTGGTTATCTGAGTTACAGTAGCCTTTCTATCAGCATGAACCAGTCTGGCCATTCTACTTTGACCTCTCTCATCAACAAGGCGTTTCCGTCTGCAGAATTACTGCTCACTTGATGTTTTTTTGATTTTGGCACCATTCTGAGTAAAATCTAGAGACTGTTGTGCATGAAAATCTCAGGAGATCAGCAGTTACAGATATACTCAAATCAGCCTGTCTGTCGCCAACCTATTCTGATGGTTGATGTGAACCTTAACTGAAGCTCCTGGCCCGAAACTGCATGATTTTATGCATTGCACTGCTACCACAAGATTGGCTGATTATATAATCACATAATCACATAAAACTTTAATCAAATATTCAAATATTTAGCAAACATTTATAAACATTTTCTTAATTTAAACATGTATCCAACATAAAGAATATAGGCTACACACAATATGAATACTGTTCAACTGCTCCTGAGCTCCTGAAATAATAGCATATAATTTATAAGTTTACTGAAGTTTTAGCCACTCTGTAGATGTTAGCCTACTGTATTCTGAATTCTTCATGTTTTAGAGGTTATTAATATATTATTAAATTAAAATGTTGTCCAATTTATGATATGTATTTCATGTAGTGTTTTGTTGTTGTTTTGTTATGTTTTCATGTAAACAGCATATTCACAACGCAAGCTGAAAAATTCACAGTATGCCCACGTCTTCAGTCACTTCTACACCACTGGTTAAAGCAGAACACAAGTTACTTAGCCCTTCATTCTCACTGCCTCTCATAATGAGCATCTAACATAACATGGTGTCCATACAAGTATAACATTCTCAGTTTGATTGAGATGATTTTCTGTAACAGCGTTGAATCAATGTCATATTTGTTTGGCTGCAGAATTCCCTCTGGAGAATTTGTTTGATGCACATATGGTTGGGAATACATTGTGTCTGCCCCCAGACACAGCTACTGTTGCTGAAATAGTTATCCTCGCACATCTCACGCAATCCTTCATATATCCCATCCAATTAAAAGCACAAGCATGTAACCTCCAGACATGCACACCCCATCTTGCTGTTTCTTTTGTTGATTTATTGTTTGATTGGAAAAAAGAGGGTGGGTGGTGTCTATTACATTATAATTTGCTTGCAACAATTCATCCAGAATGTGTCTCTGAGCTGCACTATTTTAGGATTGCAAAACATTATTCTCTTAATGAGCATTTTTTGTGTTGTTTTCCAGTAAAAAATAACAATAAATATCCTTATAATGAAATATATTTACTTGAACAGCAAAATAGTGTAACTGTTAGACTGACACATTTTTTTTTAAGCATACACCTAGCTAAATTGGGTCAAAATTATGCTAAACATTTTTGCAGGTGGGTAAGAAAAATAATCTTAATACACAATATATTATATGAAAAAAAATCTTATTATATTACACATTTGTGCTACTCAAGTACATTTTTCTTGTTTAAAAGATTTTTTTTTTATTTTATTATTTTTTTTTTTATTAAAATACTGATTAAGAAAATATTTTTTTCATTTTTCTCTATGGTCTGTTTGTACTGCCAGTTCATGCAGAGCACATATCATTTAGCACAGAAAGAATTAATTCCACCTCAAACACATCCACATGGCCTAAAGCGACAGTAGTCCCCTCTTGGTAAAAGGTTGCTGTCTCTATGTCCGTCAGTCATAGCTAATGTATTCCAACAAGAGCGGTAGAAGAAAATGCTAAATTATTGAGATACTATAACTCCACTGGGTAATTAGATTGTATTAAAACAATCAAGCCTGGAGGGGGCATGTTTCAGATGGAGGGGTGCAGGAGACTGAGCCATTCTTAGACACTCAGAGTGTTTTCACAGGTCAGGAATTTGGATCTGGTGTGGAAAAGTCTTCCTGAAGAAAATAAGGGAAGTGTAATTCATGCATGTGTCTCTACGTTTGCTGTTGTTAGAACTGGTCAGAGGAGAAGAGATTTGTGTCTCTTGGGTGCTAGAGGTAGCTCTGAAGGTCTCTGTAGGTAAAAAAGAACAAGCTAGATCTTTATTTATAAAAAATTTTGGAGAAAATGTGAGCGGTACTTACTTGTGAAAAACCCTCCACAGATGACCTGATATATGTACAATTATTTTATTTTTGAGTACGTGACAGGGCAGAGGGCGGCTGTCCGACATCTGTGTGTGTGTTTGTGTCTTTTTGGTTAAGTTTCTCATTAAACTATTATTTATATTGTCAAGCAGGTTCTCGCCTCCTCCTTTCCATTAACCCCTTTACACTGGTGACGAAATCCGGGAAGGAGGAGGGATGCGCCGTAGTAGAGTCCTCGCCAATACCATCCACCCCAGGTAGCAGACGCAGCCATTCACCTGAGGACGGAGGAGCCTGGCCACCTGGAATCAGAAGAACGGCCACCGACCGCAAGGGAAGGAGGGGCTCCCAACCAACCACCTGGAGCAGTTACCGCTGCCAGGGGTGGGGGAGACCCTTACCGTCCACCAAAAACATGGCGGGGTGTTCCGTCCTCCAGGGGCTAGTCACATAATATGATGTTTACCTTAATTGATCCAATAAGCAGCCTTTACATTTGTACACTGTAGTATTAAAAAGCCATACATTTCAGTTTTATCTAGTTACGTTTGATGTTCAAACCTTGTTTGCTCACGTAACTGTCAGATGTAATAAATTATATCCCCATTAAAATTCGATGTGTTATAAAAGAAGATTTCTTTAATGGTATATTTAGCCTATGTAAATAACAATATTCAATAACTGTATCTAAAATGAATAAGGGACAATAAATAAATAATTACTTATACAACAGGCTGTAAAAATAGACATTTATTAATTTTAATATCTTATATATTTCGTATATGTTGAAACTTGACACCGGAAACTTGACTTCTCCCGTAAATGTAAACATGATCATATATGTCGAAAGGATTGAAGCCTGGCAACCAAAACATGAGTCTGCTTCTTTATTCTATCCATTAAATATCTTCCGTAAATATTTAGTTTATACGTAGGGTTACATCCTACCTATGTTTAATGGTGCAACGTTCAGATATTTAGTAGTGCGTAAATTGTTACTTAGTGCCCATTTATGCCACAGCTAGGCTAAGTTGTGATGTACGTATAGCTGGTGCAACCGGCCCCTGATTCACTGTTCTTTTCTGCATATCGCGGTGCCGTTTTGTGGTCCATTCTGCACATTTCGCGGCCAAACCACCGGCCCACTCGGTTCTCCGATGGCTATTACGCCCCTGACTGGCCCAAAAGTGCATCTGGCTCATTCTGGCTCATTGTTGCTTAGCGCGGCCCATTCGGCACGTTTCGCGGCCAAACCACCGACCCACTCAGTTCTCCGATGGCTATTAAACCCTGATTGGCCCAAAAGTGAGTCGGCCCACCGGGAAAATGCCGGTATGCCAGATTACCAGTCCAGTCCTGTTTGTAAGACACTGCCAGTTATTTCCAAGTCACTTGTCATGGACTAAAATTATTTTATAATTTTGCTTTCAGCTGCCTCAAGGAACTCTTACCATTGTGTTTCACATATTTGTTTCCTCTAGCATAGACTGCACACATAAACACCAGGACCATCCAGTTGTTAGATTAATAATCAAGTCTTTCATAATTAGCAGATGGTTTCCCACATTATTTATTTATCTGGACAACCTTTTTAAAATCAGTTCTGTCTAATTACTGTCTGAAATATTCCTCAGATTCTGATTTAGATTGATATTAGATTGCATAAAAAAATTACTAACAAGCTGCAACATACCCTTGTGGATCTCCTTTCGTCTCGATGTACAGTAATTCTCTCAGGGTAACACGGAGAGTGGTGAGCCTACGTTTAATTTATTTTGTTGTGAGTGAGTGAGGTTTTATGTATGTGTATGCATAAGTGACACACCCACGCTGTTTTGCAGATGATGACAGATTGTAGATGCCGAAGCATTGCAAAAAAGAATGTGGCTTCTCTAGTTCATTACTTATATTGCAAGTGTGAGGATGCTGTGGGTGACAAGGACAAACCGTTCAATGTGGCTTGCATGGCGCACTGATTTGTCCCCCAGTAAAAAATGAAATGTGCTAGATTAAATGCTATTACATTGAGAAGATTTACTGAGCAGTTGAGTAACATTCGAGCCTTTACTCATTGGTAGAACTTAGGTGCTCCGTTTACTTGTCATAATGGAACACTAAGTGCTCATTAAAACTTCATGATTTGGGCTAAAAATTCAAAATGCTCCTGGGAGATACAAGAAGGTCAATCGGAAAAGAACACTCTTTGCTAATTTAGTGAGATATTGATGCTGTCAGATCTGTCAAATAGTGTTGCTTGGAGCATCATGGTGAGGGTCATTCTACACTACATATCCAAAAGGGTGTGGACACACCCCATATAATGTAAAGATTTGAACTGAGATTGCATACATCAGTTTTAATGCAACCTAATGCAATTTAGAAAATTGTGTGTTTCCAACTTTGTGGTACAGTTTGGGGACTGTTGCCATTGCCAACAGTTTTTTTTTTTTTTTTTTTGGTTCCAGCATGCTGTACACAAAGCAGGGTAAATAAAGAAAAGTTTTACTTAGTCTATTGTGAAAAAACATGATTGGTTTGCACTAAACCCAGACCTGAACCCCACTGAAAACCTTTGAAATGTAGTGGAATGCGGTTGTGAGCCAGACCCTATAGCCCAACATTAGTGCCTGACCTCATTGATTCTTTTGTTTCAATAGGAAAAGTGGAAAGACTTCCCAGAAGAACCTGTTATTTTAAATTAAATATTCAACAAGCACATATGAGTGTGGTGTTAAGGTATCATTGTACTATAAAAACATACCTGTATTGTATGTTTCAGAACTCAAAACATCCTCTCCAGTCCCTAAAGATTATTTATTGTTTTCACCCTCCAAAAATGACTAATTTTGAAATTGGCTCCATAGTGATGTGGGAATAGGGGATTCATTTGTGTATCCCCGCCACTATAACATGAACAATCGTCACAGTGAACTGATAGAGAGAGCGGTTAAGATACTCCAACTCTGAAGGTGGTACGATTGATACTGTTGTTTGCTTTTAACCAGCGAAAAGTTTAAAAGGTCAAGTTCTCCTGATGTTGTTGTTTTCCTGGTTGTGGAAAAACTGCATCACTGCAAAGCCTTCTGAAGGATCCCAAAATTAGGAATAAGTGGCTTAAATTTATTTAAACTAAGTTCCTGAATGCATCAAGGTGGGACTAACCTTTTTTCGACACATTTCTCTAAAGATTGTATTGAAAACTAATATGATTCATGCTTTGCAAAGAAACTTATTTTAAAAGAAGGATCAGTCCCAACTATATCGGCACTACAGAAATTATGGTGAGTAACAAATGTATTACTACTGTTTCATCGGTCTGTGTTTGTTTGATATTTAAGGAATTGTATAGTCAGCTGTTTTCATCACAAAATAAACCATGATCATGACTCCAATGCATAGCAGATTGTGCTTATTACATGGTTACTTACCAATGAATTAGCCTACATAATTGCAAATCACAAAATATTATATGAGATTAATGATTTTATTATATAAGAAGAACGCTTAGTGCCAAATGCAACAAAAAACAATTGTGTAGTATACGCTAGTGGCTGCCATCTCATCTGTCTCATATTAGCCAGGGCTTCCTGTATTTTGCCCAAAATACATGCTTCGGGATGTCCATTGTCCCAAGTTTAAGATGTCAAGGGGTATCCCCTCCCTTGGTCAACCAGTGAAATGATCCGGGGGTTACTCCCCATCTGGCAAACTTACCATATTTCCCATTACATAGGCTGTGTATTGAAGTGGCCACAAAACAAAGGCGAATCAAGGTCTTTTTTTAAGCCAAATCAGTCAACTCTGCGGCCATCTTTGGTATGCTGTTGGGCAACTATTTTCTATGGATGCAATCATAAATATATAGCTCCTGTCTACTTGAATGGAGAATGACCAAATTCTCCAAAATGATTAATCAAGCTTATGATCAAAGAACATCTTTCAAATCAACAGTTAAATCTGCCAATTGTAACAGAAATTGTTCTTCTTTAGCTCACAATAAAACATGCTCTTTTAGTATAAAAAGTTAACACTATTTTTAAGCTAATGCGCCTTCTCAAGTTGACTGACAGGTGATGCCTGTATCTAAAAGGTGATTGGCTCTTTTACCAGTAAAGTGGGACTTCCTTTTCCATTTCTTTGCTCTGCAAAGATGTTAGCCAACATAACACATTGGGTGTGTATTTTGAAGCCTTAAAGGGGACAGTACAGAAAACCGAGCATTTCTGACAGAGGACCAAAGACATGGTGGAAAAGGTTAATTTATTACTAGGGTTTTTGTGCAAAAACTTTACTAACATCATAAGTAAACTCAAGGAAAATAAAGTAAAAAAAAATGCATAACATGGCACCTTTAATATTTCAAACATTGAACTTGGGATTCTGGATGAGGAGAGGTGTGAAGTAAGCTTGATTAGGGTTAGATTGAGTGAGAACTGAACAGATGGTTCATTCTAACACCTCTCTGGTTATTAGAGAGCCCAAAGGTTTTGGTTTGAGTGGATATGTAATTCAATGATATGCTGTGTGAGTTCATCAGTTTGAAGGGCTCATCAATGCAACTTTTTGAAACCACTCAATGTTTTGTGTGTGTCAGATTGCAAACACAACACCCTATGTTCATCACTGCTCTCACAGTATCGATCTATCTGTGCAATTAACATCAATCTGAGGTATTTTTAGACTTCAGAGTCCAAGCTCTGTTGTTAAAGTACACACAGTTCACCAGGAAATCTAGATGTCATTGATATGACAGGTGAGATGGTTGCGTCCAAACCGCTGAAGGAAAAAACATTATTTTGACAGATATGCCCATTTCCTGTGGAAAATCGAGTTCCCAGTGTGTTAGAAGTAATAGATTTCCAATGGACATAACACTTTCTGTCTCTCGCTCTCTCTCTTCCCCTCTCTCTTAGATCTACCTGCGTTTCCTAGACTACGAGATGCAGAACTCCAATGAGTGTAAAAGCAATTTTGTGGCAGTGTATGATGGCAGCAGCTCAGTGGAGGACCTGAGGAATAAGTTCTGCAGTACTGTAGCCAACGACGTCATGCTGGTGTCCGAGCTGGGCGTGGTCCGAATGTGGGCTGATGAAGGGAGTCGCAAGAGCCGGTTCCGTATCCTCTTCACCACCTTCCAAGAGCGTAAGCTACACACAAACATACCTGCCACAGTTTAAGTGCTCCGATCTCATCTGCATAATTGTATTAAATCTAACGTGTGTAATATTTTCTTCTTTCCCAGTTTAAATGCAGAAATAACTAAGTAAATATTTTAGGGTGATTTCACCTAAAAGTGTAACACAGAAGCTCTGTAGCACTATATCAACACATTGCTTTGTTTGTTTGAGAAACCCAACCAGCCTGACACAGCAACATTGGCTCAACAAATGGTGTGGTTTTGGGGCAGAATTTTCTATTTGTCTGACCAATAGAAGATGGAAGGTGGGTTTGGGAAACAATCAGTATATTTGCAAATTCATTTGGTGATGCTAGTGCTACAGAAATGACACACTTCAGCTTTAAATGTACATAGGCTTATTTATTAGCAATTATGTGTTTTGCATCCATGTTACATCCACATGTTTCTGCAAAAGCAGACATGGTCTGACACTGACTCTCTCTAATAAACACACACAAGACACACATTCCCTCTCTCATTAGCAGCTTCATTAAACCAATGATTCCCAAACACAGAGGGCTGTCAATGCGTAAAAACTATTTATAGATTGTTAAAAAGTTACTAATAGATTAAAATGACAACATTCATAATTATTCTCATGATTTTTTGTCAGTTCCTTTTTATACATAATCATAATTTTAAACATAATAACTATACCACACTTTAGTGCATAAAATTCTTAATGTGCTTATGGGTCAAAGTGACTCTAAATGATGGAGCAGGTCACATGTATCTTGATGAGTATTACAGTAATTCAGTGCCTAAGATTAAATAATAAATAGCATATTTTAAAAATAAAATACTTAAAAATAAATAAGATATTTTAAAAATTTTAAGATTTAAAATATTTAAACAAATAAAATATCAGCCAATCAATATCAATAAAGATTGCTTAATGCTGCAGTATTTAATTTCTGTGCCACTATCTGCAACAAATGGAACTGCAAAAATTAACTTTGTTTTCAAAAAAGCTTTCTGAATATGCCCCCATCTGCCATTGGGCAAACAAAGAGATAGCCCCACCCCCAACTCATACCATTGGTTGAGTAACGTTGTTGGGTCGGTTCTAAGCGGGTCGCAAAAAAACAAATAACAAAGCAAGTTTCAAGCGGTTTACAGTTTTCGTGAAAATTAACCTATGAATGGCTTACTAATAGTTGTCTGCATATTAAGCGGGGATAGAAGAAATTATTTAAAAAAATAATACAATTACATTCTTCAGCTCTAAGTTACATATAACATAAGTTATATGTGTTTGTTTTTCACTCACATTATTGATTGTTCTTTTGCTTAAAAGAGACTTTAATAATTTTTCTTGTTTGGTGTCGATGAAGGAGTACTTGAGCCTTATTGATTGGGCTGTGGGGGAACATGAAAAATTGAGTTAAGCCATCTAGCTAGTCATGCCTATGTCCTGCCAATATTTAGAGTAAGTCATAAACAAACCACAAATGAAGCAGAAGAGCCAGCGGCAAAGCTTTCTTATCTAATAAGCATATCATCAGCTAATTTTCAATGTATCACGCTGCATTCCATATATGTAGGATGTTGGATAGTCCTACTTAATATCTCCAATCTCTGACCATAAAGGCATTCCATTGCCAGAGGCTTTGAAGATGATGTGTAAGGAAGCAAAACTCTTGTTAGCTTAGTAAGGTTTGATTGTCACCAGAGATGATGATGAATCTATGCTGCTCGCATTTGTACTATAGGTGTACGATTATCAAATTAGATTACAATTTACCATGTTTTGAACACCTATCTCTGCAAAAAAAAAAAAAAAAACTATCTTTAATATAATTTCACGAGTTCTCTTGATCATATAATCTTAGAGTGAAAATGGTAAATATGGCATGCTGTTTGTGTTTGAGATGAATCTCGAATCAAAACAGAGCTCATAGGTTCCCACCAAAAATAATTAGAGGACAGTGCGCCTTGAACGGACTTCGAGGAGAAAGACAAAAATAGGAGCTTGGGAATATTAAAAAAAAACCCAAGATCGAGCTAGACGACCATGGATGTGGGATAACCTGAGTAGGATCGATAATAGCAAAAACTACGGCATCCTCCAGCAGGCAACTGATATATTAAGCATTTCTAGTTGTGGAGGCATCTTCACGCATTGGTCTGAAAAATAAACGTGTCCTGTAGTGGAGGCATCCTCATGCGATAGTCTGAAATGTTTAAGCATTTCTAGTTACGGAGGCATTCTCACACAATGGTTTGAATAGGTAAAATATATCTAATTGTGGAGGCACCATCATGCAGTGGTCTGAAAAGGTAAAATATTTCTGATTATGGAGGCATCCTCACGCAGTGGATTGAAAAAATAAAATATTTCTGATTATGGAGGCATCCTCACGCAGTGGATTGAAATGATAAAATATTTCTAATTGCGGAGGCATCCTCACGCAGTTGTCTGAAAGGATAAAATATTTCTAAATGCGGAGACTTCCTCAACCAGTGGTATGAAAAGATAAAATAGTTCTAATTGCGGAGGCATCCTCTCATAGTTGTCTGAAAGGATAAAATAGTTCTAATTGCGGAGGCATCCTCTCATAGTTGTCTGAAAGGATAAAATAGTTCTAATTGCGGAGGCATCCTCTCATAGTTGTCTGAAAGGATAAAATAGTTCTAATTGCGGAGGCATCCTCTCATAGTTGTCTGAAAGGATAAAATAGTTCTAATTGCGGAGGCATCCTCTCATAGTTGTCTGAAAGGATAAAATAGTTCTAATTGCGGAGGCATCCTCACACAGTTGTCTGAAAGGATAAAATAGTTCTAATTGTGGAGGCATCCTCATGCAGTGGTCTAAATTTGGAGCATTTCAAAAACCCGAAAAGATTGCATCAAGGGTTTTGGTTGTGTTTGGATAGTAGTAGAGGATGGATAGGCATTTGCTTAGAATGTAGAGTGTTAAGGGCTGTCTAGCGTCTGGGTGGGCTGAGCTTTTTGAATGCCTTTGATTTGGAGGGAGATTTGAGGGTTGATTATTTCTGGGTATGGGCGAGTTTTTACTGACCTGGGCATGAAATGCTTGAAATGAGACAGAAATTAAATGAAAGATGAGATAGTGAGTAGAGAGAAATCAGGGAAATGTAAGTTGTGTTGACTGTGAAACTGCTTGAAGCTTTTCCAGGACGTCCAGTAGGTCTGAAGAGTAATGAGGGAGACAGCGTTAAATATTAATTTGGTCGAAATATGATGCAAGTAGTTGAGGGGATGATTTGTTGGAAGATCAAATCTGAAAAATGAGGCACAGGTGTTGGGAAGGGGTCTGCTTCTGGAACCAATGTTCTGAATTTCTGAAAGGAAAAACGGGAGAGAGCATCAGCTAATTGATTTTTGTTTCCTTGAATATGTTCAGCTTTAATTAATAAATTGGTTGCAAGCGGCTGTCCAAATGAGATGTCTTAGAAGTGGCATGAGGACAGGGGAGTTATCGCAAAGGAAAAGGATGGTTTTAGATGACCATTCTTTCCCCCAGATATGAGCTGCTACAGCGATCGGGTATAGTTCGTAAAGAATGGAAGAGGTGGATGATAGGGGTAAAATTGAGAACAGGTGCATCTCGCTGGGATAAGAGAGGAACTCATTTTAGAAGAGAGAGATCCTGTTTGAGAAATGTGATCCAGAGGTGCAGGTCTGCTCGGCACGAGAGATTTGAAAGTAACTGAATTGGAGCTGAGGTTGATAGTGAGCTGTTGTTGTTTGTTGTGAGGAAGTAGTGACTGTTTTGATGGCTGTGGAGGCCCGAGCTAAGCGGCGAATGGATGTTTTATCTGGTTTTTGAAGAGATTCTTTAGTAATGTTGGGTGGTTGGATTAAAAAGCTGCTGCATTTAGTGGTGACGTACAAGTTGTATATATGTGCTTTAGTCGATCTGCTGAAATAATGTATATCTGAGGCTGCTAAAGTATGATGCAGACCGTTTAACGTCCATTTGACTATGGGAGGGATGTAATTATTTGTTGAGTTTAGAGGAACTTGTAAACAGGGGAGAAGGGCTAGATTGCTGAATCGGTTGAGCTTGGAACCTCTCGGGTGGAGGAGAGTACGCCCTCCTCTGATGGGGTCTGGGAGGACAGGGGGAATGATGCCTTATACGACCACTTTGTACCGGCGAAGCTTCTGATGATGAGGATGAAGATGGTGATGCTTAGATGGAATCCGGAATCAGCGAATGAGAGGAAGGGGAGATGGTGACTTTGTCTTAATGGCCGGAGTGATGATGCTGCAGAGAATCGGACATGGTTTCCTGTTTGGGGGTAGCCATATGCTCGAAAGACATTATAGGAGAGTTTGGCAAGCTACAGTTTATATACCACTTGAACATAATTGTTTAATGGGATTATATGAACGAGCTCCTCCCGAACTTGCGTTAGGAACTTTGAGTAATTTATCACTGTTATTTAATAAAGAGAATGTTTATAACATACTTTGGATATCTCCCTGGGTGCTGAGATGTTTGTGTGACATCACGCACCTGCATCTCGGCAAATTTGGAGATTAACATTTTTGCACAAGTTTTGAAGTTGGAATTCTGACTTCAAGTGGTGTTCCATTCCACTTTTCCTAGTAGGAAGCTGAAAAACCTGTCTTTCCGAGTTGAATGGAATGGAGCATAAGACTGTCAGTGGGGACAGCAAGGTGTAATACATTCTCTCTCAAAATGAGACACATACTGTAAAGTAAATCATATGTTTACTATTAAAGAAATAGTTCACCTAAAAATGTAATGTTGTTCCAAACACATATTATTTTTTTACTTCTGTGGAACAAAAAAGGAAATGTTAGGAAGAATTTTAGTTTTAGACACATTTCACTTGCATTGTATCTTTTTTTCCATACAATGAATGTGAATGGTGTCTGAGGCCTACTATAACATCTCCTTTTGTATTCCACTGGAGAAAGTAAGTCATTCGGGTTTAGAACAGAATGAGGGTAAGTAGATAATGAAAGAATCATCCATTTTGTGTGCACTATCCCTTTAAATTGTACAACTTGAGTGTTATTTAATTAGTAGAGCCACATTACACTGCAGCCTTGTAAAAATGGTTGTATATTTTCCCATGTTGAATTTAAAATTCTCCTGCTGGATTCTGCTTTCCCCTGTTCCCACTGCTACCCTTATAAGAAACAGAAGGGCTAGGGGGTGGGGACCATTGATGCACAGAATTACAGGATTACTCATTTAAGGGATGAGCTGTTTCTGCAGGGATGCAGCATTTTCTTGGAAGCATGAGGGCAATGCCGGTGCCCCGCCACGCGGGCCTCTTTGATTCAGTGATCCACCACAGTTGGGGTTCGCAGCTCTCTTGGTGGCAGTGCTAGCTGCATCAGACACAGTCGAGTCTCTGTGAAGCAATAATGGGGAAGGAGAGAATGAAAATGTTGAGGGGAAAAAAAGGAAATGGAAGGCTGGGGAACTTTAAAGGGGATAAGGAACTGTGGGAAAGGAGGAATAAGAAAGGTAATGATGAAGATGGAGTGTTAATAGAGGAAGTGCTGTGAGAGAAATTGAAGACAGAGTCATAAAATGTGGGTTTAATGTTTGGCATGTTGCACACTAATCATTAGTGCACACTGCCGGCATCAAACACCTTCCTCCATAATGGTCCCACTGCTGTGATGCCCAGTCACCATGTGTCTAGTCCCAGTAGCTTCTAAAAACAATATCAGCCCCATAATACCATGCCAGACACTGATGAGTAAAAGATTAAAAGGAAACTGCAATGGGAGACACCATCATCCTTACTACAAGGCTAAAGCTGCAGCCACTTGCTTATTTTAGCAAGTGCGAGAGGGGGGATTTCACTGAATTGCACTTACTGATAGCATAGTTTATTTTCATTCGCTGTCTGCTATATTTTAGCACCTGATGCACCAAACAAATCAACATTATCATACAGGAAATCGACATGTTGCTTCCAAAAGATTATCTACTCTGAAACCATCAAAATCCATCTGAATTTTGACATACTTGTACAGCATTGCTCCACCACAATGATGTAGGCACCTGAATTGGCTCTTTTAAATGCAGAAAGTGTGTTCAACTACACCTTGTGTCTGGATATATGCCCAGTAATAATTCTCTTCTCCATTATTTGAACATCAATTGATGAATTACTGCTGCCATGACCAATACAAAATGTACACAAACATCTCTTTTTAATAATTATTTCTGTGGCTGGTAATACAGTAGATCGATCTTAATTGTGCCAGGCAAGTAGCGCTGAGTTTTGTAAATAAAGCTAATTGACAGAATGAAGCATGTTTTCAAACACAAAAAAAAGACTACATTTTACGTTAGAGGGAAAAATGCAACCTCTGATCATGCTCACCACTTATTATGCAAACGCGATTACTTTCTGGTGTCAATGCGGTATCTGAAACCGGGTCTCCCACACTGCTGATGTAACACTCGTCTGCTTACACCACAAGGAAAGGAAAACATGCTAGAGCCAGTGCAAAAATGTCTGATAGGAGATGGTGCTTGTCAGTGAGTCTGCATAATGTGGCAATTCCTAGGGTATTGAAACTCTCGGAACCAAAATGCAGACTTTCTGTGTGATCATGTTGGCATTTAGCACCTTGTTAAACTGGATTGTGCGTGGCGAATAAGTATCAGATTCTTGCGGTGAAATATCATGTGCAAAAGCAGTGTGCAAAACTGATTAGTTAATTCGCCCCCACACACCAGCCAAAGTCGCTTGGTTTACTATTAGTAACTACTAATACTAATAGTAACATTAATTAATTTAATAATGGCCATAAAATGAAATACAACAACGTAAAATAAATACAGAAAAGATCAGATGTCATTAAATCATTTTTATACTACTATACTCTTCACTTTTCAGTTCTCCTGCTGTGCTCAGGTGTACTTTGTCTGAAGATCATATTTTTAGTTTAAATTTCCCTGAAACATAGTATATTTGATGTTGTCTTGATATAGTCAACATTTTCAGTTAAAAATTATATAATGATATAAATAGTTAGTGGAAATCTGATGAAACAAGTGTTCTATTTAAAAATGTGCATGTGGCAGTGGGGGCGTGGTCAAGCGCCCGTCCGGAGAGGGAAAGCGGTAAGGGCGCTTGCACCTGAGCTAAACTATGTCTAACACCGGTCTCTAATTCCAGTGAGCATGGGGAGAGCGGCATAAAAGAGCCACATCACCGCCAGTTATTCAGAGAATGCCAGTCCAGTGTTGGCTATGAGAGAGAGAGCCTTGTAAAGATTGTTTTATGTACACTGTTTCCCCAAATATTAATTAAAAGCTTACTTTTTGAGTTACGCCCCTGCCTCTGTGTCCACCCTCCTCGTCAGTCTTCTGAACCTCGTTACACTGGTGCCGAAACCCGGGACTTCCAACGATGGAGAAGGGTCACCCCGTAGAGTCCTCCCAGCTGGCCGAAGTCCTCCAGTCCCTCGCTACCCTCCATCAGAGCCACCAACAGTCCCTGCTTGAGCTCAGGCAGGACCAAGATCGGCGGTTCTTCGAGATCATGCGGGCTCAAGCAGAGGATCGCTGCGTCATCTGGAGCCTGCTCAGCCAGTAGGCCTCACCAGTCACAGCCGCAACCCCGGACGCCCGTGCCACGCTGCCGCCGACCACGTTACAGAAGATGGGGGCGGCCGACAATGCAGAAGCCTATGTAGATTTGTTTGAGAGAATGGCAGAAATCTGGGGCTGGCCGCAAGACCGATGGGCAGCCCGCCTCATTCCTCTCTTGTCCGGGGAAGCCCAACTCACGGCGCAACAACTGCCGACAACAAGCCTCCTGGCCTACGCCGATCTAAAGAAAGCCATCTTGCAGCGGGTAGGTCGGAGCCCCGAGGAAAACCGACAGCGCTTCCGGGGCATGAAGCTAGAGAAGTCCGACCGCCCGTTTGCTTTTGCCCAGCGGCTCCGTGATGCCTGCCGGAGGTGGCTGTTAGTGGGGGACCGCAACGTCGAGGGTCTTGTCGATCAGGTGGTGCTGGAGCAGTTCATCCAACGCTTGCCCCAGAAAACGGCGGAGTGGGTCCAGTGCCACCGCCCGGCGTCGCTGGAAGCTGCCGTCCAGTTGGCGGAGGACCATATCGCGGTGATCCCGAAGGTGGACGAGCTCTCTTTCTCTCTCTCTCTCTCCCTCTCTTCCCCCTCCCCCTGTGTTTACTTCGGCTCTTCCCCACTCCCCCCAACCCTCTCGCTCTGTCCCTTCTCCAGGTCCCGTTCCTGCCCCACGCGAGGAGCCTGGCAGAGTTCAACACCCCAGAAGTCAGCCTCATCACATCCCCCCTCCATAACCTACAGCCGCTCTCCCCCTCAGGTGGGGGCGTCCGTTGAAGCAGGAACGGGTGTGGTGCCTGGGCCAGCCTGTCGGAGGTCCCGGGACCCGAGCCACTTCCACAAGCGGTGTCCGTTGATGAAGGTGGGGGCGGTGGTCCGGGTCGCCGATCTCCCACACGCTGCCCCCGATCGGGCTGGAGCGTACCGGGTTCCGGTAAGAATCCAGGGGGGTACACACCAAACTTTGCTGGATACCGGTTGTAATCAGACCACCATCCATCAACACTTGGTTCAACCCGAGGCTTTGGGCATGGCTAAGCGGATAAGGGTGAGGTGTGTGCACGGGGATGTTCACAGCTATCCGATGGTGACTTTGCTGCTTAAATTTCGGGAAAAAAACATAAAGTGGAGGCAGCGGTTAGTTCCCGCCTCACCCATCCTCTGATTTTGGGGACCGATTGGCCTGCATTTAAGCATATATTGGGGGGAACTGGGAAGGATGGGTCCTGCATTAGACTGGGGAGATGTGCGATGTGCGATGCTTTGGCAGGGGAGGCGGAGCTGGGGCCTTCCTCGGCTGCTCCGAATCGGGATGACGAGGGAAGGGCAGGGCCTTCCGCCCCTCCCCTTTGCAGGGAATTCCCTGACGTAGATTTCCCTTTGGAGCAGTCATGGGATGAGACCCTTAAGCACGCGTTTGACCAGGTGAAGACGATTGATGGTCAGCGTCTCCAGCCGGACATCGCTCTCGCATACCCCTATTTTGCGATTATAAATGAGCGGTTGTACAGAGTGACGCAGGACACTCAAACAAAAGAAAATATCACTCAATTGTTGATTCCACGGAGCCGCCGGGAAATGTTATTCCAGGCGGCTCATTATAATCCCATGGCGGGTCACCTAGGAGAAAGAAAAACACTTCTCCGTTTAATAGCCCGTTTTTATTGGCCGGGCATTTCCGGCGACGTCCGCAGGTGGTGTGTGACGTGCCGTGAATGCCAGCTGGTAAACCCACCGGCCACCCCAAAAGCGCCATTGCGCCCTCTTCCGTTAATCGAGGTCCCCTTCGAAAGAATTGGAATGGACCTCGTCGGGCCATTAGAACGGACAGCACGGGGACATCATTTTGTGTTAGTCCTAGTGGATTACGCAACTCGATATCCGGAAGCAGTGCCTCTAAGCAACATCTCAGCACGCAGTGTTGCTGCGGCACTCTTCAAAATAATCTCCCGGGTGGGGATTCCAAAAGAAATCCTCACCGACCAAGGCACAACATTTATGTCACGCACACTTCGCGAACTTTACGATCTATTGGGCATTAAATCAATTCGCACTAGCGTGTACCATCCGCAGACAGATGGCCTAGTGGAACGATTTAATAAAACGCTCAAGAATATGATTCGTAAATTCGTACACGAAGACGCTAGGAATTGGGATAAATGGCTTGACCCCCTGTTATTTGCAGTACGAGAGGTCCCGCAAGCCTCCACGGGATTTTCCCCGTTTGAGCTGCTGTATGGGCGGCGCCCGCGCGGAGTGCTGGACGTCATCCGTGAAGCCTTTCGAGTAGTAAAAATGAAATTCAGTACGTTCTTGATCTTCGAGCAAAACTCCACACACTGGGGAAACTAACACAGGAGAATTTGCTCCAGGCTCAAGCACGCCAACGCCGGCTGTATGACAGGGGTACTCAGCTAAGGGAATTTGCACCGGGAGACAAAGTTCTTGTATTGCTCCCCACATCGAGCTCCAAATTACTCGCCAAGTGGCAAGGGCCCTTTGAGGTCACACGACGAGTGGGTGATCTGGATTATGAGGTTAAGCGAACCGATAGGGGGGTGCGCGTAAAATATACCACCTCAATCTCCTTAAATTATGGAGGGAGGCGGTCCCTGTATCATTGGCTACGGTGGTTCCAGAGAGGGCGGAGCTCGGACCGGAGGTGAATCCAAAGCCCGATTACAATGCCCCGGTCATTTGCGGAGACCACCTCTCCCTGTGCCAACGTTCAGAGGTTGTCAAGTTGCAAAAAGAGTTTGCAGACGTGTTTTCTCCTCTACCGGGTTGTACGAACATCATCGAACACCACATCGAGACCGAGCCGGGGGTGGTGGTTCGTAGCCGCCCTTATCGCCTCCCCAGGCATAAAAAGAAATTTGTTTGGGACGAATTGGATGCGATGCTCGATATGGGGGTAATAGAAGAGTCCCACAGCGACTGGTCTAGCCCGGTCGTTCTTGTTCCCAAGAGTGACGGATCTGTCCGGTTCTGTGTGGACTATCGAAAAGTCAACGCGGTGTCTAAATTTGACGCGTACCCAATGCCTCGTGTTGATGAACTGCTCGATCGGTTAGGTACTGCTCGCTTTTATTCGACATTGGATTTGACAAAGGGTTATTGGCAGATCCCCTTGACACCAATTTCCCGTGAGAAAACTGCCTTCACCACGCCGTTCGGATTGCACCAATTTGTGACACTTCCGTTCGGCTTGTTTGGGGCTCCAGCCACGTTCCAGCGTCTGATGGACCATATCCTCTGCCCGCACTCCGCTAACGCTACTGCCTATTTAGATGATATCATTATCTATAGTAATGACTGGCAGCGGCATATACAACACCTGAGGGCGGTCTTGAAGTCGCTGCGGCGGGCGGGGCTCACAGCAAACCCCAAGAAGTGCGCGATAGGACGTGTGGAGGTACGGTATCTGGGGTTCCACTTGGGTCATGGCCAGGTGCGTCCCCAAATTGACAAGACCGCGGCGATTGCGACTTGCCCTAGACCTAAGACCAAAAAGGGGGTGAGGCAGTTCCTGGGGCTGGCTGGCTATTATAGAAGATTTGTGCCCAATTATTTGGATGTCACCAGCCCGCTGACTGACCTCACTAAAAAGGGGGCTCCAGATCCGGTCCAATGGTCGGAGCAGTGCCAACAGGCATTTACACAAGTTAAAGCCGCACTCTGTGGAGGGCCGCTCTTATATTCACCTAACTTCTCTCTCCCTTTCTTATTGCAGACGGACGCTTCAGACAGAGGGCTGGGGGCCGTACTCTCGCGGGTGGTGGAGGGGGAGGAGCGCCCCGTGTTGTACATCAGCAGGAAGCTCTCCTTGAGGGAAACGAAGTACAGCACTGTAGAGAAGGAGTGTCTGGCCATCAAGTGGGCGGTCCTCACGCTCCGCTACTACCTGCTGGGGCGGGCCTTCACTCTCTGCTCGGATCACGCCCCACTGCAGTGGCTCCACCACATGAAGGATACTAACGCCCGGATCACCCGTTGGTATCTGGCTCTCCAGCCTTTTAAGTTCGAGGTGGTCCACAGACCGGGTGTGCAGATGGCTGTCGCCGACTTTCTTTCCAGAAATGGGGGGGGGGGGGAGTGGTAGGCAGGCCGGATGACACCCCGGCCTGAGTCGGGCGGTGGGGGTATGTGGCAGCGGGGGCGTAGTCAAGCGCCCGTCCGGAGAGGGAAAGCGGTAAGGGCGCTTGCACCTGAGCTAAATTATGTCTAACACCTGTCTCTAATTCCAGTGAGCACGGGGAGAGCGGCATAAAAGATCCACATCACCGCCAGTTATTCAGAGAATGCCAGTCCAGTGTTGGCTATGAGAGAGAGCCTTGTAAAGATTGTTTTATGTACACTGTTTCCCCAAATATTAATTAAAAGCTTACCTTCTGAGTTACGCCCCTGCCTCTGTGTCCACCCACCTCGTCAGTCTTCTGAACCCCGTTACAGTGCAGTGTTGGGGAACATACTTCTTACGTTATTAATGTTTCTGGATGAGAGAACAGACAGAACAGGTTTGGCGATGACTTTTGCACGCACAAAAACTGCGTGCGCAGGCAGACAAGAGAGAGAGTATAAAAAAAGAGTAGTTTGAAAAAGTGCACGCTCTTCTGCTCGCAGCCAGAATAATCAAATAAGCACACGTAAACAGGTGAAAACTGATGCACAGTATCAAATACACAGAATGTATGATAGTCCTTACTGTAGAGAGCACATCAATATGAAGACAAAGTCAAATCCTATTTTCAGCCAATTTTTAAATCCCGGCCGGATGCTTTTTTCTGGTCCAAAAAAGAGGACTTGTCCAGGAAAAAGTATGGACACCCTAATATATAAAAACTGTCTCCATCTCCTCCCTTATAATGTTTCTGCTACAGCATAGAGGCACAGCATCCACTTCCTCTGATTGAATGCAGAGCTAAATTCAGCCTGATTTTGCATTTAAAGAGGGAGGCGGATGTCCTGAAGCATGTGGAATTAAGAAAAATGGTTTAGGGAATGAGTTGGGGGTTTAGTGCTGAGAGCCTTGAGGGTGAAGAAAGCACATAATGCTCTTTCTGAGATAGAAAGAGGCAGCTGTGCGCTTGCGTCAGTCTTCATGAATAGCGATAGGTGGATTTGTATAAGAGCCCGCTGTCCTTTGTGCAGCCCTTTCCAGTGAATGAACACAGGATGTGCTGTTGCCCGGGTAACACCCCTGCATAACTTGTTCTGGCACTTACTTATGCACTCACTTTCTCCCCCCATCTTTCTTGCTAGCCTCAGCACCTGAAGGGGAAACCACAGTTCACTGAGGAAGGTCTTACCCAATATACTTTTTAGGAAATTAAAGTTACATTCAGTCCACTTAAGCATATTACATTTGTAGACAAATTCATTTCTGACTGGTGTCAAATCAGGACTAATTTGCACGTTGTGTCCAAGAACCATTTTTCACACACGCATTCAACATGCACTCACATAACTTCATTTTACTTGAATCTGACATATATTCCTAATTCAACCAATTGGCTGGTCTATCAACTTGATATGAGATGGGACCTCTGCTTCTTAGAAAAGCTTTAAACCTCTAATGCATAAATTATTATATCACAATATCTTATATGTGTTTCTTTTTACGGTAATATTTTACAAGATGGTTGTTTTTGTTAACATTAGTTAACACAATTGTTAATATGAACTAACAATGAGCAATACATGTAAAGCATTTATTAATCTTGGTTAGTGTAAGTTCTACAAATACTAACACATGCATCATCAACTAACACTGAAACTAACATTAAGTAACAATGAACAATACTATATTTATATATATATTTGGGTCACCCATGATGGTTTGGATTACATTCTGAAAGGCTTTTAAAGATCAGTACACATATGTTAGACACTATGCATCAGCGAGTTAACTGAAGAGCTGTCTATGTAACCAGTCCTGTTCGACCTGCTCTGAGTGGGATTTGAACCAGGGTCTCTGGCATGGGAGGTATGTGCGATAACGAGGAGGTTAATAGCTACAGCCCCTAGCATCAGTCGCTAGTGTGCCTCTTGAGACCAAGGTAGTGAGGTTTAAACACACTGCACAGCTACCAACCAACTGGCTACCGTTACATCCACATCAGTGTTATTGCTTAATTTATGCACTGGGTGGTTAGCGAGTGTGTGAAAAATTACTCTTTTATTTTAAGATCACTGGAAATTTATTTCTCTGGAGGTGGGAGCAGACCCACCTTTAAATAAAGTCCAGTTAATTTAGTGATTCTGCCTGGAGAAGCACAGGTCTGCAGCACTTCCTTGTGGTGAGAAAAGGAACTGTGTCCAAACTCAAAGACCAAAGTCATGAGGAGGACAGTACTTCAGGAATGATGAGTCATCCTAATTTATGTTGTTATTTCTCACCTGGAAACAACTGAGGAATACAGTCAATTATAAATCAGCCAGGAAGATCACCGCAACCTTGAAGCTGTGTTATATAAGAAAAGATCTCACTGTTTTGCGAACTAAGTGATTCATGACATCTGAAGAACACAGTATGAGCAACGTGAATTTGTTTAGCATATTAGTATCTCAAGTAAATTATGTGGGAATTTCCCACACATGGGTGGGTGTGTTAGGTACTTACGTGTGTGAGGTGATCGAGATTGAAGTGCCGCCCATTATGAAAGTCACTTTGCCTTTAATTGAGCCATCTGTACAAGCAGTAACTAGTTTTTTTCACGCATATTCTTTCACATATCACAACACACATCACACCTTAACTTATTTTTCGGCTGCAAATGTAGATATGAACACCCTCTGTTATATTTTTTTAATGTGTGACAAACATGAGATTAATCTTCTTTGATCTTTGAAGGATATTAGCGGGCATGGAACTAATTGCAGTTTGTATCATTCATTATCCTAATGACATCTGATCAATTAAGATGAACTCAAATCAAATTATCTAAAATTCAGTAATACATTTTAATCAACCAGATATATTAAATTTAAGTCACTGTAGCCTACATATTACAAAATATCTGCAAAACTTCTACAGACAGGAATTTGTTTCCATGCATATTTGAAGAGATTAAAATTCATGCCAGACAGAAGGCTAAAGAACATGATTTGGTGGGTTTGAGTAATGAGTTTCTAAATTTGAACTGTATTGATGCACACAGACACAGTCAGATAGACATGCAGTGTGATTTGTGTGATTAATTGTGTTCACAGGGTAAGACGTTATAGACAGCATCTTATTAACAAGAAGAAATTATGTGTAATCTGACATTAGTATTATCCATTTTTCTCCCTCAGCTCCATGTGAGGCAGATACTTTCTTTTGCCACAGTAACATGTGTATCAATAACACGCTAGTGTGCAATGGAGTCCAGAACTGTGTTTACCCCTGGGATGAGAACCACTGCAAAGGTGAGTGGAACTTTTTTTTATCCTGTCAGACTTAGTCCCTCCAGGGCAATTTTTAGTGGTTTGTGAACACATATATCTTGGTCTTCGTTGTTCTCTGATTGAAGATCAATAAAAAGCTTCTTGGGGATATCAGAAGCATTGTTTTAGCATTTGCCCACCTCTTCTTGTTCATGTTTGACAACTAGTCAACAGCAATTTCTTAGTGCATTTCGGCAATATATGTGCTTGTTTTTCACATAAGCTGTTCATGCTAAATTAACTGAATGTTGACAGTAGTTCTGGGACCCACCATAGAGGATACTGGAGTGGTGTTTCAGCCTAATTTGTTTTCCACAGTAATAATTTAGAGACATTGTAAATTTACAGATCTATCCTCATTAGCTGTGAAATGCCATGGTTTAGGGTTTATATACACCACATACACTCTCTTGAACCAAAGCCAGCACAGATGTTATATACTCACTGTAGTACATAAATGTCAAACTTGATCCATTAGAATGATTTACTACTTCTGTGCAGTATTTGTAATCTCTTTGATATAACAGCTTCAACAGAAGCTAACCTGAGATGACATTGCATGACTGGAGTAATAATTTACGTATTTGTGGTGCTTGCTAAGGCTAGCATCACCCTTTCTATTGTCCGTACTTGGGGTTAGGTATTTGAACAAAACATTACCCCTAAAGGCCGATACATACTCTATGCAAGGTCTATTTTGTGCATTGTTAGGTTCCAAAAAGAGTCAGACTGCCATTTATAACACAACACAATTATGAGTTGCATTGCCAACGTTGCCTCTTGGGGCACTATATCAGACATTTAGTGTGAACTGTCTACTTCTATGGTGAGTTTTCTCTTTCAAGCCAATTACTGTCATGACAGAGCAACAGTTTGAAGAGAAAATTATTGAGCTAGTCAGTTAAAGTCAATATATTTTTTATGCAACTTAGCTGAATAATAACACATCCAGTTTAACAGCACAAACTTTTGAATGTAACTTTATCGCCCTCTTGAGTAAGGAGGTTTACCGCCACGGTTACACATGAGCACACATTTACACCTTCAAACGGACCGCCCATTGGCAATGCGTTAGCCAAGCGCTTACATCTCTATTTGTGTGGCTTAAGTTTTACAGTTTTGTGCATAACTTTCCCTGGACTGTTTGTGATGAGAACATGAATGATATATCATCATTCAGTGTGCTATCACTTTTCTTAGTCATCAGATTTTTTTTATTTTCACTTGGCAGACAAGAAAACCATATAGCATCACTGCAGCGAGTTTGGCATGGGCAAGCACTGCTTACTTTTTCTTCTGTAAATGGAATTATCTTGTTATGCTTCCTTTTGTGTTTTTCAGAAAAACGGAAAGCCAATATCCTGGACAACCTCAATAACACTAATGGTACCATCATCGGTGTAACGTGCTGCATTGTACTTATCCTACTTGTTGTATCTGTGATTGTTCAAATCAAGCAGCCAAGGAAGAAGTACATCCTGAGACGTGAGGACTTTGACCCCACCATGTTCCAGGAGGTGTTCCAAGAGCCACCACATTATGAACTGTGCACACTCCGCAGTGCGGCGGCCACTTCGGTGGACCTGGCCGAGTTGGCCGAGGATTTTGAGAGCTACCACAAACTAAGGAGCGCCTCCTCGCGCTGCGTACACGAGCATCACTGCGGTTCCTCGCAGCTATCCAGCACCAAGGGCAGCCGAACCAACCTGAGTCCCCGTGAAGCGGCAGCGGCCATACTGACAGACCTCCCAACGCAACCGATGCGGCCACTTCCTCCCCAAACCAACCGGCGGAACATTCTGGTAATGAGACACACCTACTCACAAGACGCTGCAGATGCCTGTGACCTTGATGATGACCTGGAGGAGGTGCCAACCACCAGCCACAGGTTGTCTAGACATGAGAAAGCAGTGCAGCGGTCAGTATACATTGATTTTGTGATGTGGATAGTTCATTACAATGCATATTTTGGAACGATTTACTCTCACTTTCATTTTTATTCCTCTTTAGCTCTTCTTCTTAGCTCCTCATTGAATTTTGCTCCAGCTTTTTTTTCCTACTTTCATTCTTATTTTGCTTTGATGTTCCTTTTTTGACATTGAGACTGCAGTCATGGTCATTGAGATGGGTTTGAAACTGAGATGACCACAGATTTTTTTCTGAGATTTTCAATGACCTCTGTGACCTTATTTCAAATTAACAGAAAGGCTTCTATTTTAACAAGAGTTTTTAAACTGCTTTACACATCGCGCTTGACAAGTTTAATTTAACTGATAAAATATCCATAGAAACTCGTATAATAGGATAATGTATTTTTTAAAGAAAGATTTAGCATGGTCCTGTTAAAAAAAAAAAAACAGGATTGAAAAAGAAAAATGGACAGAATATTTTTGTACATTCAATGCTTAAAGAATTTAAGGATGGTTTACAGAGTTTTCAAAGTAATTTTGAATGTAAAAAGAAGATGATTCGCATGAGAGCTTTCCAAAAAACACAAATAAATTTGCATTTTAATTCCTTCTGCAACAAATATCATGATAATAAACATACAAGCAATGATATTTCAGGTTCTGCCTCATTGGGTCTCTAAACAAACATGAATCTGAGTACAACACAACTAGGGTATAACAGACAATCTGAAGGTAAGAACTCTCTAAAAACGCTCAATTTCATATCTGTACTTGTTTGTGTAGTCATTGTGAGTCAATGTCAATTTTATTTATTGCACTATTTATTTTCTAATCACGTTTGGATTTGTTGCAATCCTTTGTCATTGCCATTGAGATGGTCATCATTAAGATGTGATCATCTTGCTTATTAGTGAGGTCCTTTCATATGTTGCTTGTCATTTTTCTTTCATTGAAATTATTTTTGTATGTTATTTGCATGGAATCTTATTCATGAAACATTAGCAGAACATATTTGTGTGTAAATCATTAATTAATAAATTCTTACTTAAAATGTACCATTGAGTTAAATGGGACAGTTTCCATACTAATCCTTTTACTACCAATACACACACCAATTTGATCTGCTTCATGACATGTTGATAAGATGATAAAAAGCAGCTTTTCTGGGATTTTTTTTAGGTAAACTTCAAGACATTGCTTAATATTATATATTTTAAACATGTCATGCACTTTTTATCTTAAAAATCTACGCAAAGTACCGCGTTTCATATTAGTGATGCACTGATTTTTTTATGTTCATGCAGAGCAAATTATTTTGTGTGTGTTGTATCGTACTGTGTAATGTGCAATGCTGTGTGCTTTTTCCTCATCTTTTATCATACATTGTCTCCATCATGTAGACTTCTAGAAAATAGTGCAATCCTGGATCAGTACGAACTGGCTTCAATGAAATATGAAAATATGGACCGGAGATATACACCAGCTTGATAATAACATGGACATTTTAAAGACAAATTTATCAAAACAACCTGCAGATGTAAACATTTCCCAAAGGAGGACATCAATACAGTAACAAAGGAAGTGACTGTGATGAAATTGCTTTAACGTGATCACCTAATTTAGGCGCATTGCCTTCTTTGAGATTAATTATTTAGGATTGCAAAAATATAGCCTTAAGCTTTGTGAAATTTAGATATTGTTTCATTTTAATTCATAGGAATACATGTGAATGAGTAATTTCAGTACTTATTGTTGTAGTGCATGCCTTTTATGTTTATGTTTCGCTACCAAACTTTGTATTTTTTTTATTTGTTAGAAATGCCTTTTCAGCTAAAAATAACTTTCAGCAAAAACTTTCAATCCACATTTTTTGTCGGATAAGAGACCTTAATGTTAAGATTTTCCATGCATGTTTGCTTTATAATTTTAAAATAAGTAACTGTTCATACAGGTACAGCATTGAACCCAGCACTAATTTATTGTACATTTAAATGAACAATTATAAGAAATGGAATGACACTAAGCCCCTATACTTCCCAATATAATTTAATGCTATATTAACTAACTGCATGCTAAAATCATGACAACATTTATAGGCTACCCTCTGTGAATAAATGAACAAACTATGGGATCTTTACATATTTTTTTGCCAAAAGCTATTTCAGTTGCTGGTGTTTAGGAAAACTGATGGATGATGATATGTCATTTGCTACATTATTGTAGCATTTAAACTCTCAATAAACTATTATTATATATTCCTAATCATAAATCTAGCACCAATTTAAGGCTTTGAAATAAGCTTTGAAAAAAAAATTTAATATCTACTTTCATATATCAATAACTTTTTCATTGGTTAATAATTCACTAGGTCCCACACATATGTCAAATTGAGGCCAAATCTAAACTGGGATTTTTTTTTGTACAAAAATTTTTTTTTTAGAAAAAATGGAGAGAAAACATTATAAATTGCAAAATATAGTTAATCATGCTGAGAATATATAATATTATGCTAGGGAAAAAAATATTGTGACATTATTAATATACTGTATATATTTATTTATATTATTTCATTCTTGGTTGTGGTTATCTTTATTTTATTTGAGCTTTTTGCCCTAAACGAATACCATACACCTGCACTTTCTCACACACACACACACACACACACACACACACATTTTTAATTCAGTACTATTGTGAAACATTTGAAAACTTTTTTGTAAAGCTTATCCATATTCATAAGGAAGCAGAGTAAAAGTCCCCATCTTTCCAAGCTAGATTTCTAAACAATCATGACCACACTTATTAAAACTTATGAAAAGATTTATCAGTGTTTCCAAAATAAAAGTTGTCTTCATCTTGTCTGTCCATTGGTGTGATGTTTATATACATACTATATGTGTGTGTGTGTGTGTGTGTGTGTGTATATATATATATATATATATATATATATATATATATATATATATATATATATATATATATATATACTTTTATAAACAGAAAAATAAATGCTATTGAAGAATTCATTACTTATCTGGTGACTTTCAACGAGGAAAACTTTCTTAGTAGATGTACTGTAGAATGTCAATTTCACCTGAAGTTGAAGGCATAAAGGTTTGTTCCAACTGTTTTTATAAATTGCGCTATTACATAGCTGATGTGTGTTTAAAAGTTTAAAATGCAATTACAGTATTTGTTTGATATACTGCATAATTTAAAGAACTGCTGTTAAATTTAAAAAAAAATAAAAAATCAGTGGCGAGTTAATGCAGCCTATTCTTTAAAATCTTAATTTGCTGTTACAATGAGCCTATATTTGTGGAAGCAATGTAAGCCAATTTCGATTTGAAGTTTACCTAATAATATGTTTTTTTTTCTTTACAGTCTGTTACATCATACACACCACATCCAAGATTGACATCTTATGAGATCACCTTGTGGAAACAGCCTCAAACTCAATGTTTTCAATTCTTTTGTCCATTTTTAGCCAATTTGATGGGCAATATATTTGCACCATCTTCTATGGTCTGAAAGTAGCTCAAACTATAAAGCTCTTGGGGACTACTCATTTACAGACACTGGACTGAAACTGAATATACAAACTGATTTACATTTTTCATTCAGTGGAAAATGAATCAAACATGTTTTTGTTTTCTCTGATTTGACTTCCACGACTGTATTGTAATGCTCAGATTATTTTTCAATACAAATTGTAATGTCCTGAGTATGTATTTGTACTTTGCAAAATGCATAGCTGAAGACCTTTAAAAGATTCTAAGATCATAAAATGATACTTGAACCAACTGATAAACAGGTGTAGTTTATATTCCTCCTCATCCAGGGGTTATTTTACTGTGATTAGTTCTCTAATCCTGTAACATTTAGTTAGAGATGCTGAGATGTCGGACTACCATCTCAGAAGATTAAACAAAAATATGTTCTCTTTTTAAACACCATCAGTAAATGAAACACAAATTCAGCTGGTCTTGTCTATGCATACAGCAAAGTGTGCTCATAATATTTTTAACATCAAGTTACTAATTAATAAGAAACAACAATCTGACAAACCAAGTAATTTGACAAAAAGTATTTAGTTCATAATACATTTGCTTGATGCTGGACAGAGTGTTTTAAATAAAGTGTAACCTGATTATTCAGCTGGACTCCCTGAAATTTTGTTGTGTGTGACAGAAACATATTCAAATAGACTAGTTGACATGTTAGAAGTAATGTTTTGAAAGAAAACAAATATGCTAAACTTAATTTTACCTTGTCAAAATGAAACCTTTTTAACTTTCAAGTCAAAAACAATATTCTTTATATGATAACAGTCAAAATACATCACCCCTCTACCAATCTAAATCTAGTTCTATTTATAGTAGTCTCATTTCATTATGAAGGACCAGGACTGCCAAAATAATAAATAAGTATCTCTTTAAAAAAAATTTAATAAAAGTATACATATAAATAAATGTTAAAATCTGAAATAATGTGAAGTATTTATACTTTTCTTTCCTTATTTATGCATTATTGTCTTTATTTACATATTAATGTATTTCCACATATTTATTACCTCATTTATTTATTCCTACATTTATATATTTTTACATGTATTTATTTATACCGTCTTGGTTACTTTCGTAACCTTCGTTTCCTGATGGAGGGAATGAGACATTGTGTCAAAGAAGTGACACTAGTGGTCGCCCTTGGGAGCCCCAAATACCTCTGATCTTTGAGAAAAGGCCAATGGGAATTGGCGGGTGGAATTTGCATGGTACTCTCCTGGACATATGGATAAAAAAGGAGCTGGCTCACAACCATTCATTCAGGTTTTGTGCTGAGGAGCCGAGACGAGGTCCCGGCTATTTCAGCGGGTAGTTCAGTGTTGTGGCAGGAGGGACACACATCAGGGAATGGAGGTTACGAAAGTAACCAAGACGTTCCCTATCTGTCACTCACTCTTGTGTCGATGTAGTGACACTAGGGGTCCCTATACAAAATGCCACAAATAGTTGAACTGTGTAACGTGGATAGGTGGTGCAAGACAGTCAAACTGTTGAGTACCTCGTAGCCAGCGCACCCGGCCATCACGTAAACTCCCCCAATGTTATTACAGGGGCGTACGGTCCCCCACACCTCGGGGACAAGTCGACTGCCCAAAAATGGGGAGAGGCTGCCCCAGTCATGGCCTCTTCTCTTTTTCTCCCCAATAAAGAATGGAAATCATTCAGCTGGGGCCATAAGTGTCCAAGTCGGGGAGATGTCCCTTCCCAAGGGGAAGACACTGTGGAGACCACACCCACCCTGAAGGGGAGGTAATTGTGTGGAAATACATCACATGGTCTTACCGATTTTTGTCGGCAGTGTCGCATGTGGAGAAGTCCCCATGTTAGGTCCTACCAAGAGGGGAGGAGCTCTACAAACGCAGCGACCAGTGGCAGAAGGGACTCTACCCAAGGAAGATGTGGGTTTACCAACGGGAAAAGGTCTCGTGGAAGATACATTACACGGGGTTACATACAGGCAACCAGCACATGTGGACCTATTTAGCACACGTACTGGGCTGGTATCAATTTTCTCCGCAAACTCGCCTGTAACAGGGCTAAGGAGGAAGGATATCCAGGGTCCATGACAAGGCTGGGTCTGCCTCTTCCTGGGGCAGTGCTTGCAGGTTCAACACCTGATCCCGAAACAGGGTCGTGGGAACCTTGGGCAGAGAGTATTCCGGACCAAACTCCAGGCACGTGTCACTGACAGAGACACGAGAAAATTATGGACAGTAGCGCAGTCAGGAGGGCAGTCTTCAGAGAGACCGTCATTAGCTCAACTGACTCCAGGGGCTCAAACGGGGCTCCCCACAGGCCCCGTAGGACCATGGAGAAATCCCATGAGGGAATGAGGCACAGTCTAGGAGAATTCAGCCTCCTCCCGCCTCTAAGGAACCTGATGATCAGGTGGTGATTCCCGAGAGACATAACGTCAACTGCATTGGGGCGCGCCACTATCACGGCCACATACACCTTCAAGGTGGAGAGGGACAGCCGCCCCCATCTGTGCAGAGGGGAGCCTCGGTCAGGGCATACCAGAGCAGGAAGTGGGAGGATTACCGGGAAGTGAACAGGTCAAGCCGGCGGTCTCATCGCAGAACTCAACTGGGGCAAACGAGCATGCTGGGAAATGGGAGGTACGTGGGGGGTTACCCGCAGAGCGGCTCCCATTGGAATCCCCAAATCGACCCCAGTGCTAACCGACACGGCTTCAAACCCGTAGGTAGAATGACTGCAGTGGGGAGCCGCTGGGGTGGTTTTCCCTCTGAGGAAGGAAAGCCGTGAACGCAACGTCACCATAGTCATGCTTTCGCAGAGAGAACATGACCCATCCACAAACGCTGTTTCCGCGTGGGCAGCGATTGTGGCCGTCGGAAGCGGAGAGGTAATGACCACAACCAGGAATTATACACAAATGGAAAGGCATCTTTAAAAAGATGCTCTCGGTGAGTGCCACCCTTTTAGAAAGAAATACTGTACTCTTTTAGAGGAAGAATATACTATTTTAGACTGCTGAAGCACACAGGCTGAAGCACGTTCTCTGCACTCCACTGGTGCACAAGGGGTAGAAGCCGCTGTCATGCGCCATAAATCCAACAGCTTTTTGTAGAAGTGAATGGATCGGCAGAGGAATTCAGTTCGCTGAACACAGACACTTGGCTCAAAGAAAAAATTTGAATGAGTGGTTGCGAGCCAACTCCTTTTATCCCATTATGTCCGGGGGAGTGGCCTGCAAATTCCACTAGGCAATTCCCACTGGCCTTTTCTCAAAGATCAGAGGTGTTTGAGGCACCCAAGGGCGACCCCAATGTCACTATATCGACACAATGTCGAGTGAGTGACAGATAGGGAAATGTATAAATGTCCATGTCTATTTATTTCCACATTGATATATTTTCACATTAATTCATTTATCCATGTATTTATTTCCATGATATGATATTTTGGTCATTTTGCCCACCTACAGTATAAATCATTCATTCAATACAGACAATTCATTTCCTGTCTGGCTTGCTCTATACAGGTATATTTTACAATTTCTTAATGCATGTACACACCTATCTGTGCATTTCATTTAGTCAACCACAAGATGACACTGTGGCCTCTAAGCTTCACCCTGGAGAACTCGGAGCTTGATCACTGTGCCTGAAGTGGAAAGTACGCCCTCTCATTACCATATGGACACAGAAATGTTGAAATAAATGTAGAATTAAATTAATTTGGAAATATTTAAATTTTTAAATGAATAAATATGGACATATATGCATGTAAAAAAATAAATAAATGTAGAAACAAATGAGAAAAAAGAAATACAAAACTACACAAATAAGGAAATAAAAGGATAAATATTTATGTCAGCTTTTAATATTTATGTATTTATTTATATGTATACTTTTTCGTTTGTCCATTTCTTTAAATATATTTTTATTTATTTATTTGGTATTTTGACAATCCTGGTCTTCCATAATTCAGATCCCTTTTTCCTAATTTGCTTGTCAGGCGTTTAGACAAACACGGGTAAATGTATGTAAAGGTTACAGCTAAATATTTAATACTACCATAAATCAATAAAAAGGTTTAAAGTTCTCGTCGAAGTGGTTCGGAAATTCTAAGACGTCTCCTATTTTTTATTTTATTTTTTACTACGACAATACTTTAATTTTGAAAATGGATAAAGAGAGTGTGAAGGAGACGGCAAATGATATCGACGTTAGGGGTTGCCAGATTGGGCAGTTTCCCGCACAATTGGGCGGTTTTGCAATATATTTTGCGGGCAAAAATGGGTTTGGGCGGGTGGATAAAAATTGGGCTGCGACCCTGTTCAGCAAGCAGCAGTCTCACACACACACACACACACACACACACACACACACACACACACACACACACACACACACACACACACACACACACACACACACACTACAGCTCTGGCTGACGTGCACGTGCCCCCTAAACTCACAACAGATACTCCCTCCGCCCTCACCTCACGCACGCCGGCACCGCCCTCCCCTAGTTCGCGGGGTTTTCAAACTTGACTGACACTGCCAGTGCCAAAGTGGTCAAAATATAGAAAAAGTTACAGGAAAGAGTGGGAAAGACACTGATTTAGAAAACACAAGTTTATTAATAAACAATTCAAATGCCTCGGTATTTTTTCAGACACATTTATTATTATTAGTCTATAAATCACCTAAACCCTAAATCACCTCTCTGTATGGTTCCAGAGGCTCTTCTCATTCAGCACTGCTGGAAAAATATAATTTCCGGGTTTGGCCTTAGAAAACCAGTAAAATCGACATTTTTTTCCATATTAATTTGTGAATATTTTAAAATGTTTAATAAAGGGGCAAAAAGTCATAAACAAAAATCTGAAAATACATCAATATTATTATTATTATTATTATTATTATTATTTTGCGCAGCATTTAGTGTAGGCTATAACGTACAGTTCAAATTACAATTTTGGTGTTCAACTTTGTGTTTTAAAAATACACCAACCTTAATTTTTCGTTTTTCAATTACGGGTTAAAAAAGGAAAAACGAATGGATGCAAAAGTACACGGACCCATGGGATTAATGATTATGTGTTTAAACGAGAAACAAGCCAAAACACACAAACAAACAAACAAAACAAAAAAAAGCCAAAACAATTTTGGGCGGTTTTTTGTGCATTCTCGCGGTTTTTTACGAGGTTTTGGGCTGGAAAACCTTGCTGGCATCTGGCAACCCTGACGGCATTAATATGACTCATAAACTCTGAAACAGTATAAAATGACTTATGACAGTTAGCATTGAAAGCGTGTCGTTTATTTGTGTAATGAGTAAAGTGATTTCGAGTTATGAACGATAAATTGTTTGGATTAGATGTCTAAATTGTTACTGACAATTAATTATTTCGTATTCAGAATCAGCAGTACGACAAACTGTGTGCAGCACGTATTAAAACGTGTGCATGTCAAACTGCCACAGATATCAGCTTTACAGACGCAAAGTCCTGTTTTGCAAACAAATCGATGTCCTGGATACCGGTGGATATTTTACCACACTCAATCTCTGGAGCGCAATTCAGAGCAGACGAAGATCGGGTGTCACTTTCGAAGAGTTCATCCACACCCCCAAGCCCTTCTGCATCCGAGAGTCAGGTAAACCTGGCGAATATATGGTTTCAGCCAAAATAACATACCCATGGGATTTATAATATATATATATATATATATATATATATATATACAAAATGACAGAAACTCAGAAAGCTTCTTACACTTATCAAGACACCATATGATTAATAAAAAAAAATTTTGGTGTCCAAAAAAAAAAAAAAAACTGGTGTCCAATAACAGGATTAAGGTAGTAGTATTCGGCTGGTCATGTGATCCTAACATGAGGAGACCCTCTCCTGTATAATAACGCTTTTTATAAGGTTACTGATATAACTGGGTCTTCAATTAATGTGAGTGGTCATGATTTTATACATGTGTTTTTAAAGTACTATTCATGTATTTAAAAGTAAATATTTTTTATAAAAAACAAATGACTGAGTGCACCTTTAAAAGTTCATGCAGTTATTTGTATTTATCTTTCCTTCACAGCCAATCAGCCAAGCAGAGATTTCACCTATTTGATTGTGGTGCTCATTGGATTAGGGGTTACAGTTGAAGTGGTTTTGTGTTTGTTTTCTGTTATGCTTATATCAATCTGACATTTTAACAGCAAGATTTTGTTCCTAGTAAATTGATGCTAATATGGAGTTATTAAAGCGTTGTTATTAAAAAAGCCCTTCTTTGTATTTTCCACGTATATGTGAATGTTTTAGAGTACAATAAATTAATAGATTGTCATCCTTATCAGGAGGATTGCTGTTTGTGGTCTTTCAAGAGTTATCTCCATCATCAATCCCAAGCAAAGTCTATGGAAAAGATTTCTAGAAGTGCAGATCTCATCCAGAGGTCATCAAATGTAATTTGTTTATTGTGATCTCAAGCACTTATGCCAGAATATCAGACACACAAATATATTAAATTAATAAATTAATGTAAAATTTTCCGGAGCTTCAAAGGTTTTGGAGAAACCAGTCGTAGTGGCAGAAGACAACAAGTCAGGTCAAATTTCCTTGTATTTAAACACATCTGTTACACCTCAGACATTGGCTTAACAAAATATTTCCTACAGTGACATTGAGTACATGAAGGATGGACTCAATCACATCGCTGAAATTTTACGTTGAGGGATTCGAGCCAGGCTCACGGGGAAATGTTCATTCAGAATCAAAGGCGGTACATTTCAGCACCTCAGTGAAAAACTGTTTGATCAGTTTGCATGATGGTCTTTAATGCAGAAAATCATTGTTTACAAACTGGCTTTTCTGTTCGACAGAATCCTGAGACAGGAAAATATGAATTCCGGTATATTTTTGTAGATTTAGACACAAATCACAGGAGGACAATCATTATTAAGGCAACAGATAAGATGAATTTTAGCAGTGTTACACATATATTGGGTTTTCAATATCAGACATTTTAGTTTGCAATATAAAGGTGTTAAAAAAAAATCTGGGTTAATCAAACTTGGATTTGTCATGCTTGTATTTTGTTGTTATGACTATCCCATGGTTATGTAGCATAATCTGTGAAGGAAATTAATTATCAACTAGAATTTCAGATATAGTGGTGCTACTAAGCATCTTGTGTATTTGTATTTCTGAAAAATTTCAAGCATAGAATTAATATAGAAAATAAATTCTAAATTATTATTTCAAATACTAATTGTAATACTGGTTAATAAAGCTGTTTGATTCCAAATGATCTGTACGTTTTTCTTTATGTCTTGGAATTGCCTGAAAGTGTACAGTAAGCAGTAACCTTTGCAAAGGAAATTCATATATATATATATATATATACATACATTGATATAATTTAAAGTGATACTGTCATCTGTATGTTAAAATAAGTAAAAAGCAAGATTCTCAACAGAATGCTTGCTTTGATTACCAAATGAGAAAATACCCATTGACGGGACTGCTAAATAACAAATGTTTGATGTCCAACAAGTTTAACCTTGGATTCAAGTCATTAGTATATTAACTTTACTTAAAGACCTTGTTCAGAGAAGCACCATTTTCACTGGCTGTGAGGGATAGACTTTCCGTCTCTGCAATGGCATTTGTTTCATGTCAAGTCAAGCAACAGTTCTAAAATAAATGGAGGTTAATTTTTTGTATACATTTATTTTTGCTCTGAAAAGATGAACTAATATACATATCTTTACATTTTTTTTTTATTTATATGAATTGTATAACAGTAATGTGATATACTATATATATAGTATATATATATAGTATATATATATTATTTTTAAGTATATATATATATATATATATATATATATATATATATATATATATATATATATATAATATATATATATATAATAGGCCTATATAGTAAATTGCATTAATGAACATGCACTGTATTTTAATAATGGGCACTTAAAAATACTGTGAATAACTCTTGATACATAATTATCCTAATAATTTAGATTTTTAGAATTAACTGGTTAAAATGTATAACACTGCATATGCTGTGTAAAAATGCTGTCAGATTTTCACATTGATTTAGCAAAAATGGCAGACGGGCTGAATGAAAATGCAAATTCGCTCTCTGACAGTAGGTGGCGCTTATGGAACAGCAGAAATATAGCTGTTACCCTGGTAATGCCTGTGTACACAAAGCAGCCCTGCGCTTATAAACAATAATTTTTTTAGGCATTATATGGAGGTAAAATGAAAAGAATATGCCATCAAAACTTTTCTGAAGACAGTCAGTTCCCTTCAGTGATACATTTATATAAAATAGTAATAAAGGTATTGCATTCAAGGGCTTTAGTTAAAGTCTTCAGAAGTCATAATCACTATGTGAGCATCTGGATTTCATTATGTGTCATTCTGTATATTTTATACTACTAGTGCTTTTTAAATAAAGTGTTGAGACTGCAAATATGCCTGTTATGTTTTTATATTGCCAACAAATGGTTATGGTTTATTGTTTATTGTTAGAGGCAATGTCGGGACATTTCAAACTTGTCACGCTACAAATCATGAAATTAATCATGAAACATTTTAGTTTACAGACAACCCTCAAACATTTGAACAGTAATTTTACATATTAAACTTTCTGGATTGTGAAATGATAACAAAATTATTTACTTACCTTTCCTTGTGGTTTTTGACATTTCTGATGAAATTCAAGGTTGTGGTGGTCATCTTTCTGACTATAGCGGCTTGGATGCAGAATAACTTAAAATAAATGATTCATTTTGAGATAAATGAGATGCCATTGTAAACATTTTGTATTCACAGTCAGCCATGAATACTTTAATCAGTGAGTGAAAGTGTCAAATAACAGTAAGGTGACTGAGATTAAGCAAGTAGTATTCATGTGGTCAGGTGATTCTCAAATAGCAACCCCCATGTGGCCAACAGCTTTTATAAGGTTACTGATATGACTAGAGTCTTCATTTTAATGTGTGTGGTCATGATTTCCTACATATATTAAAAAATTATAATTTATGTCTTTAGGAGTTTAAAATTTTTAATGAGGGGAAAATTACTGAGGGCAACTTTAAAGCTTTTGAAATGGCGCTTCTCTGAATAATATCTATTGTGCCCATTAGGTGGCGTTTTGCTAGTGTTTCTGTACACCTTGTAAAATATGATCGTCCCATACAAAAACAGCTGGAGGTGCAACAAATGTAAGGCTAGGACGTCGATTAAAAAAATGGCTTCGAATCCTATACGTCATTTTAATTGTACATCTGAGATGCAAAGAAAAACAACATTTAAATAACCCCAGTAAAATCATAATTTATTTGATAAAGTCAAAGGACTTTTAATTTGAAGGGTTACTCTCACCATGCCACGGAAATACTGACGTCTTTCAAGACAACAGAAGAACTACAACAAAACCCATCCGTTTGCTCATGGCACACAGCAACGGAGCTTTTCTCGGAAGCATTTGAGACTTTTAAGTATTTACGTTTACTAAAAGAACAGGCACACTAGGCCTAAAACCAAACAGTGACGCCGAGTTGCTCGTAAAATTAAAGCTAGCGCTCCCTGTTTTTAGTTTTGAAGGTGAATATATTTTCTTACCCGTTAGCGAAGCTAACCGTTAACAGGCTCTGCTGTCTTTGAGGAACATATATGATAGTTCCCTAAACTGGATTATTACGGTACTTAAATCAATTTGAAAAGGTAAGGTTTGATTTAAAGACACCAATGACTGTTAGCTGTTAATTTAGTTAAAATTGGTATTTATTTAAACAAAAAAAGGAACGTATTTAAATGGATAATTGTTTTCAGGAGCACCGTAATGTTTATATAAACAAACCAAGCGTGTGGTTGTGCGGGAGTTTGTTTTCAGTATTCTGTTGCTATATTATAAGAAAGTTTCCAACCCTGAATATTATACAGTTTATTGTAAATAAACCAATGGAAGTCGGGTTTCAATGTTTATGATGGGAATAAGAACTGGTTTTAAGATTAAATCAATTGACAGTATGAGTGACTATTCATGTGTGGGTTGTATGCTGCCTGTAATCTGTAATGTGTCAATCAATCAAGGTTGCATAAATGTAAGTGAAATATCTTTTTGCTAATTTATTTATTTATTATATTTTTTAGTTTGACAGGTTGGAAGCTGATTATGATAATTGATACCAACTGAAAAGCATGGAGCTGTACTGGTACATGTAAGTTGGAGGGAGGGTGCTTTCTTAATGCTTTTTGGCGGTTTATGTAATAACAGTTGTAGTAAGTTGCCTAATTGCCTAATTTTGTTTCAACATTGAATCAGTTATCTTGAGAAATAGTCTTACCATGAATATGTGGAACAATATACAAGTGTCTAAGGATTGCATTTGCTGAAGATCTTCCATTATCTTTGTGGAATGTATAGAAAACGTAACAATGTAATCAGAGTAACATTTATCTGCATTGCATGTTTAAAAGAGACGAGTTGAACTTCATCTTTATTTTACCTTAGAGTCGTCATAATATTTATTATGATTAAGATCTTCTTCTACATCTGCTGGTACCGCTCAAGGCAAAGACAGCTCGCTGCATACCTCAGCAATCCCCGCAGTGCACAGATAGTCATTGTAGGCGGAAGAGCATACTTGCACCAGATCTGTGAAAGGCAAAATGTAAGTAAACTACAGGTGCCGCACATTTAAATGCTGTACACTTTATTTCAGAGTGTGGCTGTTAATGGCTTTATGTCATTAGCTGCTGATATTATCACTATTTTAAAAGCATGAAATACTTTAGTTTTTGAGTGTGATAGATTCTCTTAAATTTTGTCTAAAGTTAGTCATGTAAAAACCAAGATTATATGTGAATTTTATAGTTGGTTTTTCTTTTCTCTGTATGTCAAAGTGTGTCAAAGATGAATACATTACGTTGTGGATGTGACAGTTCACAGAAAATGTAAATAGGTGTATTAAGGATAGATAAATCGCTTTCCTTCTGCTGTTAAGCTGTGATAAAGCACTAAAAGATGGGTTCAAATCTGGAAAACTCTTATCACTCCTCAATCAGTCTAGAAGCAGATATAATGTTTTAAAATGTATGCTGGTTTGTCTTATTCTGTCTTTTTTTCTTTTAAATATCAAATAATTTATATTTCATTAAATATAGATAAATATGTCAATGACGTGATGCTCTTATATATATATATATATATATATATATATATATATATATATATATATATATATATATATATATATATATATTGTATTATCTTCCCTGAGGTCCACTTGTAATGCTAGTAGTGTTTTTGCACTAAAGCGGTCATAAATTAGTAACATTATCATTGTCCTCCATGCCTCTAGCCCTCTGTCTGAAACACTTGGTTTTTAGCTCTCTGGCCCTTTAAGACTTCAGTGTGTATGCCCACTGTTATAGTTGGCTAACATTGTGCAGCCCTTCCAAAACTGTCAAAAAGTCATGACACATGAAATAAATGAACAGACATTAAGTTTTTGTTGTCCAGTAGTGGAAAAAAAAGTTGTGAAATACGCATCAAGATGATCAAAGACGGCCATCAAGTGCATCTTTCCAAAAGACCAACAATTAAAATGAGCACAGATGGGTGCAGAAATGGTTCATGACGCCTTTAAAACAGCAAACAGCAAGATGAATAAGAATGGTGGTCTCCTTTTTTAGAGTTATAACTTGACATGCGTCTTTTAAAAGCACAGCAAGATGCATGATAACAGTGAAAGCTGTTCGTCTATTTCATGTTTATGTAGAAAAACAATGAAATCCAGTCAGGATAAATTCATATGTTGTGTTTATGAAGAAAATTATTGCTATCTCGAAGATTTCCAAACAGGATATTTGCATCCACTTACAGGTAGCATTGGATGTTATTTAGACTGAATGGGAATCAGTGAAATTTTTGCAATTAATATTTTCAGTTTGAGTAGCCTACATGCTCTATGTTCAGATGTCTGTGTAATTTATCTACACGGGTCAGAAACCATTTAAAAAAAATGTTTGGTACACTTCCACTTTTACTGTTTGACAACACAATATTTGACCTTGGTGCTGTGCCTTTTTTTAGACTCATTATGTAAAAATGTTCACTCTCTGAGCTCAGAGCGACAATAGAGATCGGTTAGACCAAACTAAGAGCAGGAGTTCGGGTCTCCGTTCTGTGTGATTTGCACAGGCCTCTAGGTGTGTGAGCTCATCTGTTTAAGAGAATCGTTGCACTTGTAGGGGCACAGCACTTGTCAAATCTAACTGCTACCTGTGAAGAAGCCTAAAGGAGCCAGGAGCAGCAGACTAGATGGAACAAAAATGGGGCCCAGAGCGAAGGGCTGTTACAGTGCTCACAAAACTTTTAAGGAATTTTATTGTGTTTTTAGCTGTTTGACTAAGCATATTCACTAGTACAGTCAGGCTATTGTGTCTTTGACTCCATTATGTTTTCTCTTTAGGAGAATGCATATGTTCAATGCATTCTGTCTTCAGCTATAGACTGTTGTTGAAGATTTGTTTAAGGAAAAAAGTTTTACCATTCAAACACAGTTTGTTTCAAAATGTAATGGTTTACTTTGGATAAAAATAGACTAACATATGTTTTAAAAATAAAGTAGTAAGGTCTCTCTTAATGCATTTTAATATAAATGTTTTATATGCCCATGTTCTAGATTATGTGAGAACTTCACTGCAGTTATATTTTTAGAAACCCAGTCTGCCTCCTAACCATCTACACAGGAAATGTCCCCAATTTAACATCAAACAGTTCAAACATTTGGGTAGCTTGCATGACCTCGTTTCAATCATTATTTTAGCTTGTGTACAGTAGTTTTATTATGCGGTTTGCCTTATGAAATCATTTGATAGATTGATCTTAAATGTTGTGTCAGAAGGGTTACAGAGTGAGATTCAGTTTAATGCAAAACAAACCTCTTTTTCAGGAAAACTCTAAACAATAAATTACTTTTTAAAATGTTCATGGGAGCAAATGATATGATGAGTAATTCAAGGAAAATAACTATAAAGTTCTAACCCATAAGAGGAATCTGCCTTAAAGCAAATTGTAGTATTAGTCACATTCTCCTACAATCTGCATATGAACTAAAAAGACAATAAGGAAGTGCCGAAAAAAAGGAGATGAGTCTGAGTTTACCAGTCAATAAGACTATTCGGTCATGTAAATAGTAAGCACATATGACCAGGTAAATAAAGCATTGCACAATTCCGGCACACACAAGCTCTGCTCGCACAAGACCAGATCTGTTTTCACTGCCACATGTATTTAAGGTTTTCTTTAACAGAAGTACTAAACCTCATTTGATTAATGTGTGATTGTATTCATGTGTTTAACTACTGCTACTCTGCTTTACAGACATCAATCTGGCCCAGTTGGTACGGCATTCACGATGACGGTTCAGTGGGCGAACCCTCTGCCTCTCTACCACCACCATCCTCCTCGCTGTCTCATCTGGACATGCCACCTCCATATGAGGATGTGTCTGGAGGTAAGACTGATTCACCATGATGAAACCCATGTCTATACTGGGAAGAGAATAGCTTATTTTAGGATTATTAAGAAACTGATAATCAAAACATTTACTGGACCAGTTTAATGGGTATATATATATATATATTTCAAGATGAAATAAATATAATTTGATGTAGTTTAATGGCAACTATAAATAAACCATGTGTAGGTTAATTTTCTTAAAGTGTAAACTGTTTGTGGTGCTATCAAAACATTGTTCTGATTTGTTTGAGCACATCCTGACCTGCCAAACAAAACAATCAATGCCATTAGTTTGGGGCATGACTATCTGTTTTTTCAACCAATGGAAGACAGAGCGAGCATTCGGGAAAGCTGTTTTAAAACAATGCTTATTTTTGCCTCAGCTAGTGGTGCCGAAATCACACACTTCAGCTTTAAGAAGGCATTTTTATTTGTTTGCTATACAGGCATGAAGTAGTTTTTGTTCAGGGGAGTGTTTAACAAAAAGTATAACTATAAACCATAACTATAACTAAAAACTATAAACTACAATGTTGGTATTGGTCTGATAATTTTCTAGTTGCACATGATTTGTGTATGAAGAATTGGTTTAGTGAAACTTTAACCTGTTTTATAACTCTTTCATTTAAACTCAGTCTTGTTTTAGGCTACATGTAGACTGTGGCACACAGCTCTGAAAGTACTTTTCCAAATGATGGCTTACAGCATAGTGGGAATGTAAATGATTAAACGTTTGTTGAAATATGAGCTTGTGCACTAACATTCTCCCCTATGTTATGCTCTATGTTCATCCCTACTAACAACTCTCCATGATATATTTATTACAGTAACATTAAATTTGTTTAGAAGAAAAGCATTGGGATAAGCCCGAAAGTATAAACTGTCCTGCACAAGACAAAATCATACGATAACCAAGAACTAGGGCTGAAATGATTAGTCGATATTATCGACAACGTAGACAATAAAAAATCGTCGTCAAATAGTCATTTGATCTCATTGAATGTTACATGAGATCACATTAAACACTAATGATGAGAGCAGCACTGCAGCTCGTGCCTGACTGAGAAAAGGGAGAAAACACAGTTCACAGTCCAGATGCACCCTATACTTTCCAAAAAGCTTCAGGTGATGTAGATCACAAAGTATGAGGGAATTATACAAAATAAATAAATACAGAAGCACTATTGTTGTGGAATAAGCAGAGCCGGAGCTCTTTAAAAGAAACACCTCGCAGTTACACATTAAATGCAGTTATATTTGCTACATTAAAGCTTTATTAAAGTTCAAATAATACAGAAGCAGGTCATATAAATAACTACAAGCTCTGAAACTGGCATTTCTCTGTGCGGTCAGTGCCTCTTCTGAGTTGCACGAAGTGTCCCAATCTAAGGGGGAGAGATTGAAACCGCACCCGGCTGATGCACATTCTGTTGCGGGGATGGATATCCTTCGAGTGTGCGATAATCGAAAATTCTAATAATCGTTAATTAATCAATTATCTAAGTAATCGTTAGTTTCACCCCTACCAAGAACGCATTTGTGCCACATAAAACAGAAAAGTAGACTTGTCAAACACTAAAGACTTTATGTGTCTGTTCTATTCACATTGTCTCTCTAGTGAAAGTGGAGTCTTATGTTTTTACTCAGTCTGCTGTATGCTCTGTAAATGGTTAACCGGGACAATTGTATGACAAGAGGGAACAACAGTTGGAGAGTGGTCCTGCGGACATCAAGCCATCCCAAATTAAACCAAAGTCTGTTAATTGGCGGGTTTGGAACTGACATACTGGGAAGGACATTTATGCACACCAGCTGCCAGATATTGACATTAGGAAGTAGAAAAGACTGAAATGAATTTGGCAGTCAGAGCTCTGTTTGTTAGGTTTACTTCAATTCAGCTGTCTGTGTTGAAACTGATTGTTCATTCAGCAGTACAGAAGGAAGTTGGCAGCAAACGGCGCATTCAGACTCGAAGTGCTGTTCTTTTGTATCATATTGTATCGCATTAGTTTGGAGTTTGGAGAGGTGTTCTAAGTGCACTTGAGATTAATTGCTCTGGCCAAATTGCTTCATCATGTACACCTGGATGGGAATCTTTGGGCCCTTTAAAGATGAGGTATCGGATGGCTCCAAGGTGGGCTGTGTGTTCTACGTTAAACCTTTTCTTTGTTGTTTTCTTTTGTGCATTCACAACATCTCCACAGCACGTTACTTTTTCTTCCATATATTTTGCTTACACTACTGTACTGATTTTACTGACAAAGACGTCTGACATTCTTTTGTTTTGTTAAATACTTATATTTATGTTAATGAAGCCTTGTTTAATTTTGTACTCGTATGTCCCTCTTTTTTGTTGCGTCCCTTGAGCCACGGGTCATAATAAAATGGGGGCTCATCTCTTTGAATTTGCTAAGTTTAGCATTCTTATTGTTTTTTTAATTTGACATCCTTTGATTTGTTTAATTAACTATGTTAATTAACTTTTTCTCCTCTGTAATACTTTGAAATGTTTCTTAAAACAATCCTCTACAAGAACGCACCAGCTCAAACAATTCCCTTGTTTGAGATTCTTGGAGCCACAGAATAAACTTAGCTTAGATTTAATTGTTTACTTAGTTGTTTTTGTTACTTTCGTCATTCAGAACACCAGATTGATGCCCTGTAGTACAGTCTGTAGGGAAAAATGTGTGCCCTTGACCTTCAAATTGCTGCAGACTTCATGGAAAGAGGAATTTCACCTAGAACAATGGCCTATTACCAGCCTAAATTAGCAGAATTCTACAAAAGTTGGCAATCTTTTAACTGCATGAGCGCAATGTGTTTTCAGCCTTTGCTTTGAATCTTTGCTTTTATGTGATTTTGCGCCACTGCACTTGAGAGGGAACCATGTTTTCATTGAAGTGCTTGGTAGCTTTACTAAGCAACCTACACAACAAGTGCCATAGAATTGCACATATTCCCCATGTGACAATCACCAAAACAAGAAGTTGAGACTTAAGTCAAGTGCTAAAGTGATGAAGACATGGAGGATGCTATAACATGTGCAAGTATAATGTCTATACATTTGGACTTCCTTTGACACAACTTAGTGAAAGATAAAATCTCTAGAGCAGGATGTGGTATGAACTTCAGTGAGCATTGATGACAACATCTGCCACATCATTTCTTAATATTTGGTGTTTACCAGCAGTGGAAACCCCCCTTTTCTCAGAATCCCCTTCCGTTTTTGTAGTTCATGTCCTCTGTGCATGCTGAAACAGTCACCTGTCCCATGAAAATGTTTTGCTGTGCTTGCTTTTGTTTTGCTGTTAAAGTCAAAATTGGGCATTGGTCCATGTGGCAGATCATTTGCAGTGGCCTGCAGGAAGAAAATGGGAAGTTGTGTAATTTTGTAAGAATGACCTTGTTATTTTCAATACATGTTGCAGTGTTGGGTGATTTCAAGGTATGATTTCTGCAGAGTTTGCAGCTAGTATGTGTTATCAGCATTCAAAAAAGACAATTCTTAAGGGAATAGTTCACCCAAAAATGTTAATTCTCATAATTTACTCACCCTCATGTCATCCCAGATATGTGTGACTTACTTTCTTCTGCAGAACACAAATGAAGATTTTTTTTTAGGTCAATGCAAGTGAATTGGTGTCAAAGTTTTGATGCTCCAAAAAGCACATAAAGGCAGCATAAAAGTAATCCCAATGACTCCAGTGGTTAAATCCATATCTTAGCGATATGATAGTTGTAGGTGACAAGTCAATATTTGCAAGGAATTCTTCTCCCTGCCCGGTAGGGGGCATATGCATGAAGAATGTGAATCACCAAAAACACAAGAAGGGGGGGACATAATACATTGTAATAAAGCTGTAAGCCATGAGATACTGTGCATTAAGTCAAATCAATTTTATTTGTATAGTGCCTTTCACAACACGCATTGTTTCAAAGCAGCTTTACAGAAGATCAGGCATTAACAGAAGATAAAACTGTAATGTCTAACATGCCTATGAGTCATCATTGTGTAATTAGATCAAATACGATTGTGAATCATGTTTAAAAATAAATCATTAAATAATAATAGTATTAACTCCAGTGAGCAAGCCGAAGGCGACCTTGGCAAGGAACACAAAACTTCATAAGATGTTGGTTAATGGGAGAAAAATAACTTTGGGATTACAGTGACTTTACCATGGGTAAGGTGTGTAAGAGTGACTTATGGCTTTTATAAAATTGTGGCAACAGCACCGTGATAAATGACACCAAATATTCAATAAACAGTTAAATGTGTTAATAATTAACAGAATAAACAATTCTTCTAGGGAATAGTGTAGTTCATTATCCATACTGTAGTCTTTTTGCGGTTGCCAAGTAACTTGGCACATTATTATAGAATGTGTGGTCACAGTTATTATTTTATGATTACTTTACAACAGCTTCAAACATGGCTCATGCAATCAGAAATTATAGTTTAGAGTCAGAACTACTGGTTTTATCTTTGTTTTTCAGTGGATTTTGTTGTAACTTTAAAACTTTTTGCATAATCATTGCAACTTGATTATCTCTGTTTTATGCAGCAAATGACCTGAAGCCTCCACCATACAGCGAGTACGTTGAAAATGATGACACCGATACAGCTCTTAGTATCACCATCCCAGACGCTAACGATTTTAGTGCAATCAGCGATGCACCTCCTCCTTACACGCCCAGTGCAACCTCTCCAGACAATCAGCAAGTGGACAGCCAATGGCAATCACAATCAGAGGGAAGGTCAAATTAGACTTTTCACCAGTGTAAAAACACAACAAGGGCTAATCATCAGCTTTAGCCCCCCACAGTTTTTTTTGTTTGTTTGTTTGTTTTTTCCTTCCATCTGGACTTAATTTCTTCTCAAACCACTTGAATTTATAAGCAAATTTTACAACGGTTAAACATTGCTGGTGGTTTTACAAGGATCTTGCTTACTGATTCTCTTATGAAATGAGAGAATTTGGATAGTGCACAATATACAGTATAAAGAATCAGACTGGCCATCTTCTGGCAGAGTGAAGCACTGCTCTTCCCATGCTGGTTTACCCAGTGCTTTCAGTTCACCCATGCCTTATGCTAATTTCTTTCAGCACCGACAGGGCATAGCCATATGACAGACACCACTAATCCAGTAATTTCTGTAGTTTAAACTATGAAAACATTTGAGGGGTCCTGGGGAATAGAGGAATGTTCAGCCAAAAATTAGCATTCTGTCATAATTTATTCATTCTTATTTTGTTCAAACACTTATGACTTTCTTCTGTGGAACACAAAAGGAGCCCCAGTTACCATTCACTTATATTGCATCTTTTTCCATACAATGGAAGTGAATATTGATTGAGACATTCTGCCTAGCATCTCTTTTTGTGTTTCATAAAAGAAATTCATACAGGAACAACATGAGGGTGATTAAATGATGACTGGAATTTCATTTTTGGGAATTATTGAATGCCATGAGCATTAGCACAGTGTAAAAGAAGTTATACCATGTATGTATAGAGGCTAGTGGGTTGATTAGTGCCAAGTGGTAAGTGTGTTCTGCTTAGATAATATTGTTGACACATTTCTTCCTTTTCTTTCTGAAATCCCAAAGGGAGAGGTTAAATTATAGAGGTCTAGCCTCAGGATTATTTATAACCTCAGTTTATTTGTGATGACAGTTAAAAAAAAAAAAAGCCCTCTCAAACACTTTTAATGTATTGTAATTGCCTTAATTCTGTTGGTGAGTGTCCAATATTCATGAATCAGCCAGAGCCTGTGTGGCTAATGGTTATGACCTGTAATGTAAATGTACAGCAGTCCTAATCTGTGTTGTATCATTTATCAAGGTAACTGTAATACACGGATGCATTCAAGATCACAGTGCCCTTATTAACAGTCTCTGCTAACTGAAATATAATTTTCTTTCGTGTTAAGGCATACATAAAGTGTGTGAGCAAAACTGAACATCCTGGTGAAAATGTTGATGTGCTTTGGTTAGCACATTATGTCATCTCTGTGCAATTTTCAATATATAATATCAGGTTCACATAATGGGATCAATAATTTTGTTTTGTATAAAAAAAAAAAATCCATTTGAAAGGATGTGTTCTAAGTATGCTTTTAGAATATAATGTGTATAGTTCTGTTTTCCCCCTGGTCACCCCACCAGTCCTTCCCACCTTTACTTTATTATTTCATTTAATCATAATTTTATTTAACTTGCTAATCTTGCAACATGTACGTATTATCTCATTTAAACTGATGTACTGTATATGCTATTTTTGTATTTATGTAAAAACCCTTTGAATCTCTTTCAAAAATAAAGATGGTTGAAATATGTGTATTGTTTGACAATAATTTATTTTACCGCTTACAAACTCAAAGAACACATTCTTTTACTTAGTTGTTTGTGATGACAATGATTTACGCCTGTGACCTCAAATAAATGTTTTGATGCTTACAATGTTACAAGATGTCATCAAACATGGGCTATAATGTCCAAAATGTCCATAGAGCTCACTGTACAGTATATATTGTTTACTTCCTACTATTGGAAAAAAGATACATACACTCACTGAGTACTTGATTAGAAACACCTGTACACCTACGTATTCATGTGATTATCTAAACAGCCATTTGTGTGGTAGCAGTGCAATGAATAAAATCCAAGCAGATATGGGCCAGGAGCTTCAGTTAATGTTCACATTAACCATCAGAATGGGGGAAAAAAATTGATATTAATGACTGTGGCATAAATGTTGGTGCCAGACAGACTGGTTTGAGTATTTCTATAACTGCTGATCTCCTGGGATTTTCACTCACAACAGTCTCTAGAGTTTACTCAGAATGGTGTAAAAAAATTAAAATACATCCAGTGAGTGGCAGTTCTACAGATGGAAACGTCTCGGGTTACATGTGTAACCCTTGTTCCCTGAAAAAAGCGGAACGAGATGCTGCGCTGCTAAGCGCTATGGGGAACAATCTTATTGTGAGCTGCTCTGAACGTGTGTAACACGTCAATGAAAATTGACCGGAATTTATAGCCTCGGTTGGTGAGATCATTGGATGCACCTGTGGCCAGGCTATAAATAGGAGGCGTCACCAGAGTGTCGTCAGATATTTTTCTGAAGAGCGGTCCTGGGACGTCCCAGTGCGGCAAAAGAAGCGCAGCATCTCGTTCCGCTTTTTTCAGGGAACAAGGGTTACACATGTAACCCGAGACGTTCCCTTTACAAAAAGCTTCACTATGATGCTGCGCTGCTAAGCGCTATGGGGAACGCAATGCCCACGCCGCCGCACTGGGGCTGTCCGGACCCCTGACCGTTGTGAAGTGTTCTCACAAAACGCGAGAGGTCCCAGACATGAGCTTGAGATGTCGACTCAAGGGCATAAAAGCCCGGAGTAGCAAAAACATCTAACACCATAAAATCCGAAGAATGTGTGCGGAAAAGACTAGCCTGCCGTATCACAAACCTGTTCAGACATGAGCTTGAGATGTCGACTCAAGGACATAAGAGTCCGGAGTAGCGAAGCATCTAGCCCACAAAGTCAGAAATGAGTTTGAGAAGCCGACCCAAGGACATAAGAGTCCGGGGTAAAGCAACTAACTCAAAAAGTTCGTACCATGAACTTGATTTGGCATGAGCCTGAGATGTCGACCCAAGGACATAAGAGTCCGGGGTAGCAGAACATCCAGCCCATGAAGAAAATTGTAGAATGTGCGTGGAGAGGACCAGCCCGCCGCGTTACAAACTTGTTCCGGCATGAGTTTGAGATGTCGACTCAAGGACGTAAGAGCCCGGAGTAGCATGAACATCCAAACTATAGAATCTAATGAATGTGTGCGGAGAGGACCAGCCTGCCGCATCACAAACTTGCTGCAGAGGGACCCCTCTAGCCAAGGCTTTAGAGGAGGCGACCCCTCTGGTGGAGTGAGCCCTGACACCTACTGGCGAAGCTTGACCGCGCGCCTCATAGGCCAGGGCAATAGCATCCCTCACCCAATGTGACATAGTTTGCTTAGTAGCGGCCGCCCCCCTGTTGCGGCCCCCATAGCAAACAAACAATTGCCCTGATTTACGCCACTGGCTTGTGCGGTGGACATAAGTCTGAAGGACACGGACTGGGCAGAGTCTGTGAAGTCTTTCCTGCTCCGGCGTTAGAAACGGCGGGGAGCAGAAGGCTTCCAAAGTGACAGGATGTATTGTCGAAAAAGGAACCTTAGGAAGGTAATCAGGGTGAGGATGCAAAATAGCTTTGGCCATACCTGGGGCAAATTCTAAACAGGTCGGCAAAATAGACAGAGCCTGTAGATCTCCAATCCTCTTAAGAGAGGTAATAGCCATAAGAAAGACCATCTTGAGAGTCAGAAGTCTGTCAGACGCTGACTCCAGAGGTTCAAAAGGGGTCTCAACCAGACCCTCCAGGACTATTGTTAAGTCCCATGAAGGAGTTCTGATCCTAACGGGAGGCCTCAGTCACTTGGCTCCACGAATGAAGCGAGCGAGTAGAGGGTGCCTCCCTAAAGGCACCCTGTCAATCAAGGCGTGGCAAGCCGAAATGGCGGCCACATAAACCCTGAGAGTAGTGGGGCATATGCCTGCTGACAGTTTTTCCTGCAGAAAATCCAGAACTGAAACAATTTGGCAGTTAACTGGATCTGCACCATGTGAACTGCACCACCTTTCGAAGACACCCCATTTATTGGTGTAAATTCTTCTGGTGGAGGGAGCCCTAGCACTAAGAATGGTTTCAATAACCCCAAGCGACAGCCCTGTGTCCCTCAGCTAGTACCCTTCAGGGGCCAAACATGAAGTTTCCACAATTCGGGCCGGGGATGAAATATTGTCCCCTGTGCCTGAGACAGAAGGTCCCTCCTGTCCGGAATCGCCCAAGGCGAGCCGTCTAGGAGAGACATCATCTCTGAGAACCAAATCCTGTTCGGCCAGCGAGGCGCTATCAGTAAGAGGCAAGACCCTTGCTGGCGAACTCTGGCCAGGACTCCCGGGAGCAGAGAAACCAGGGGAAACGCATACAGACACATTCTGGGCCATGTATGCGCCATGGCGTCCAGACCCAGGGGGGCTGGGTGACTCAGAGAGAAGTAGAGGGGACTGTAAAACAGAACAAGTTAATGGGCAAGGAAGAGGCGAGAAACCGGCTTGTCAACATAAATAATAATTTAATTAAGAACTTAAAACAAACATTTAGGACAGCAGACATGTCTGCTGATTAAGCTCTCTCTCCCGATCGCCGTCTGCGAGTGGCCTTTTAACCCTCTTGCCGGCTCAATCAGCCCGATACGGGACCGGGCGTGCGCAATCACGCGCCGGTCCCGCCCTCCACCGTGCCACACTCCTCCCCCGTTCTCTCAGGCTGGGGACCCCCGGCCTGACGTACATCCCCTGGGGGGGGGCGCCTCCCACGCGGCCATCTGCCGGCGGGTCATCCCCATCAACCTGGACGAGGGAGGGGGCAAGGGGAGGGAAACAACCATTAAAAATAAGGGGGGGGGGGGGGGGGGAGGGTCCCTGCACTGGGCAGTACCTCCCCCTCCCATAAACACCATAATTTAAAAAAAGAGGGAAAAGGCCACCACAGAGCGGTATCGAGAGAGAGAGGAGAGAGAGATTAAAGAAACGAAAGAAAAAAAAACGTACTCGCCGGTTCTCTGATACGCCGCAGCTCGTTCCTCTGCCACTTCTCCACCCTCTTCAGGACAACAGCCGCGCCTCTCCGGGCAGATCGGAGGCAGTCCTCAGCCCCTAGCGGACGGAACGCCCCGCCGCGTTCCCGGGGTATCGAAGGGGCCTCCCCCCACCCCTGGCAGCGGTTCTCCCGCTCCAGGCGGTCGGCGGCGAGCCCCTCCCCGCACGCGGTCGGCAGTCTCCAACCCCGCCGCGTTCCAGCGGCCAGTAGGGAACTCCCTGGCAGCGGCCCTAACCGCTCCAGGCGGTCGGCCAGGAGCCCCTCCTCCCCTCGCGGTCGGCGGCCGTTCCTCCGCGTCCAGGCGGCTGGGCTCCTCCGTCCCCCGGCAGATGGCCGCGGCTGCTCCATTGAGAAGTGGCGAGAACTCCGCTACGGCGCATCCCTCTTCCTTCCCGGGCTTTCGGCACCAATGTAACACAGATCACGTTCATGGGCAAGGAAGAGGCGAGAAACCGGCTTGTCAACATAAATCATAATTTAATTAAGAACTTAAAACAAACATTTAGGACAGCAGACATGTCTGCTGATTAAGCTCTCTCTCCCGATCGCCGTCTGCGAGTGGCCTTTTAACCCTCTTGCCGGCTCAATCAGCCCGATACGGGACCGGGCGTGCGCAATCACGCGCCGGTCCCGCCCTCCACCGTGCCACAGGGACATTGCGCAGTCTCTAGAGAGGCGAAGAGGTCCACTTCCGCTCTGTAAAATCTCTCCCAAATCTGTTGTACTACCTCGGGGTGGAGTTTCCATTCGCCCGTCGGTAAGTTTCGTCTGGACAGAAAATCTGCTCCCACATTCAGGCGTCCAGGGATATAGACTGCCCTGAGTGACAGTAACTTGCCCTGGGCCCAAAGGAGAATCCGACGTGCCAGCAAATTGAGGTGGCGAGAACGTAGGCCTCCTTGATGATTTATGTAAGAGACTGCTGCTGTGTTGTCCACCCGCACAAGGACATGGCAGTCTCTCAAATGTTGGAGGAAGTATTTCAGGGCCAGAAATACTGCCATCAGCTCGAGGCGGTTTATGTGCCAATAGAGTTGATGACTCTCCCATTCCCCTTGGGCTGGACGACCACTTAAGACCGCACCCCAACCCGTCAGGGAGGCGTCTGTCGTTAGCATCCTGCGACGACACAACGCACCAAGAGTGGGACCCAAGGTGAGAAACCGGGGTTGAACCACATAGAAAGGGAACGAAGCGCTGGGCGCGTAACCCTTATTTGCCTGAGGGGACTGGCCCTTGGATGAAACCCCCTGGCTTTTAGCCACAGCTGAAACAGTCTCATATGGAGAAGGCCCAAAGGAATCACCGTGGACGCAGACGCCATGAGACCTAATATTCGTTGATACTGAAGAACAGTGCAACCCTGCCTCAGCGCCCACGATAGTCGAATACACCGACGTCGAGGGCACGTGAACGCGTGAGGTATATGGTTTCTTCCACGAACGAGAAAGCTCGTCGTGGAGATCATCAAAGAAGGGAAGGGACTGATGAGGCGTTCCCTTCCCTTGGTCACCAGACAGAAATCTGTCCTCTAACTTGGAGCGCTTGGGGGGATCTTGGTCGCGTGGCCAGTCTAATTGAAGTCTGGCCACCGCGCGAGTAACCACATCGAGTAACTCCTCCGAAGATTTTGAATCGTGATTGGAGTGCTCGGATGTGGTTAACTCAGAATCTGTATCAAGAGAATGGAGGTCCCCCTCGCGAACTGAAGAGGCGCCGAAGCACGCTTCAAGATCACGCGAAGGACCAGCAGGATCTGGGGAGAGAGCGAGCGAAAGGGAGGGACCCGTCTCTCGCTCCTCAGCCAGATCCATGCGAGAGCCCCACGAATGAAATGTGGGTGCTGGCTCTTGGAAGTAAGCAAGGCGAGCGCGAAGCATCCCGACCGAAAGTAGGTCACAATGCGCGCACCCGCCCTGCCCCAACGCGAGAGCAGCATGCTCTTCCCCCAAGCAGACAAAGCAAAATTCATGCGTGTCCTTGTCAGTCATAGAGCGTTGACAAGAAAACACGCATCGTTTGCCCTGATTCTCCGCCATTTTCTTTCTCTTTTTTTTTTTTTATATATATATATATATACATATATAGAGAAAGAAAGAAAGGAAAGTTCTCTTTTTTAAAAAAAAAAAAAAAAGACTTTGTTTTTAACAAATTTCTAACAAAGAGTTTTGTGAAAACACACAGAGAGAAAGCTCTGAAGAAAAATGTCTGACGACACTCTGGTGACGCCTCCTATTTATAGCCTGGCCACAGGTACATCCAATGATCTCACCAACCGAGGCTATAAATTCCGGTCAATTTTCATTTACGTGTTACACACATGTTCAGAGCAGCTCACAATAAGATTGTTCCCCATAGCGCTTAGCAGCGCAGCATCATAGTGAAGCTTTTTGTAAAGGGAACGCCTTGTTGATGAGAGAGGTCAACAGAGATTGGCCAGACTAGTTTGAAATGACAGAAAGGCTTCGGTAACTCAGATAAACTACATTTAATTTTAGTGAGCAGAATATCATCTCAGAATGCACAACAGGTCAAACATTGAGGCTGATGTGCTACAACAGCAGAAGGCCACATCCGGCACATTATTATGACCATAGTGTTCCTAATAAAGTGCTCAGTGAGTGTAGATACTGTGTGCAAAATGGTACGCAATATGCAACACTAAATGTTTAATTTTTGTCAGATGGCCTTATCACATGCAATATTCCGGATTCTTTACAAGTTGAGGTCAATCGACAGCATTTGTGGCATAATGCTGATTACCACAAAAATACATTTTGATTTGTCTCTCCTTTAAAAAAAAGCAAAAATCTATGTTACAGTGAGGCACTTACAATGGAAGTGTATGGGGTTTAACTTGTGTTGAACCCAGAATATTCCTTTAATTCAGAGAGTTGAGTCCGTATATCATCTCGTAAATAAAAATGGTATATATATATAAATCCTGCATGGTGTAAATGTCAAGAACAAAGCGTTAAAAAGCATGGCAGATATTGTTTATGGTTCATTCATTGCTAAATAAATTTTCTGGAAATGGAAGGTCAAGTACATTACATTGTAAACCAGTGTAGAATGGTCTTTAGAATACTACACATATAGTATGTAATTTAGGTATTCCGGGCAAATATGCATACTATGCACATTATATATCAGAAATAGTAAGAGTATGCTATTCCAAACCTAACTATGGTTGGAGTTTAACCACTGCTTTCTCTGACACCACAAGGGGGCAGTAGTACATTAAGGTTGAAGCCTGTCACACTGTGTTTTCTTTTGTTCTTTGTAACTTTTAAGTTGATTTCTGCTTTGTATTTTTAACAACCTGCTGTGTATAACATATTTTCACATTAATAACCCTGCAGAGCCAGTGCTCCCTGTGCTTTGTTTCCTTCTCTCATGTGTGGGATGATATAATCTCAGTCAAATCAGAAGGGTGGGTGGCTCTTGGCATTCATTGCACCTTATGACTGAAGAATGCGGCTTTGCTTTTCATGATATTTACAAATATTTGTACTATGATAGATCTATCACTGCAGTACATGTAAATCAAACACTGTTGGGATACCCTTTTTAGCATTTCAGCCCTAGATGTAGCTTATATAAACAGTTCCTCCTGACCTTTCCACTTGCAAACAAGGGGGGTTCCTGTGAAATATTTCTCCCAAGATTTTACTTGAGTGTTTATTATCAGAAATTTCAGTACTTTATAACACAAAGGTTTGATTTTGAGCAGTCAAAATATACTATGTTGGGCTAGTTTTATTGTGATTTTAGGTATACTGTATGCAGGGCTGGGGAGTAACAGAATACATGTAATGAGATTATGCATTTAAAATACAAAATATAAGTACTCCACTACAGTTACAATTTAAATCATTGGTATTTAGAGTACAGTTACATTTAAAAATATTTTGATTACTGAAGAGATTACTTTTCATTTTATTGTCATTTTTTTCATTATTTAATTTGTATTCCTTTCAGATGGAAAACATTTATACATATAAATGATGAGATCCAAAGTGCATTTGAACAGCGATGAAACACTTTCTTATGATGTGTTACATTCATACGAGCAGACAGAGAAGTAAGTTTGATGTAAGTTTGGAGCAGAAGAAATAGAAATAAACCTTGTGTAAATTGTCAGATTTACGCTAAGCTAAAATGCTATTTCTAGCCATTTTACATGCACAAGTTACCAGGTATGATCATATTTTTTATCAAGAAAATTCACGTTAGATCAAAATGTCTTTTTTCTAGTAAGATCTGTAATATTAGGGCAAACATTTTTTTTATAATAATTTTTGTATTGTTTTCCTGTAAAACATATCTAAAAATCCTTGAAACAAGATCAATTAGAATGATCTTGTTTTAGAAACAACACTGCATAAGATATTTAGGGTTTTCAGAGAATGTATTTTTAACATGTGTATTTTGTCTTACTGTACTGGCAGAATTTTTATAGTCAAAACAAGTGAAAAAATCTACCAGTGCTGAAGAAGTAATCCAAAGTATTTAGAATATGTTACTGACCTTGAGTAATCTAATGGAATAAATGCTATATTACAGCATGTATACAGTAATCTGTAGTGGAATAGTAACCCTCTCAACCCTGACTGTCTAATGAATAAAGTGAGAACACTTATTTCTGGTAATTGTATTGGTTGTGCATTTACACTGTTTACCCTGAGGTTTTATTAACTTTGAACCAGAACATATTGCAGCCACAGGTAAGGATTGTTATCAGTTCCTCTGACTTTCCAGAATAAATGTTCTTTGTTAATAAAGTTAACATTAAATATAAACTGAATGTTTCTTAAACTCTCAACAGGACTTTCCTTAGACATTAACTTTATTATAACTGAAAGAGCCCACAAGCTACAGTGCAGACAGACTCTTTCCAGGGGTAAGTGACTGTGTTTTTGTCCACCCTGTAGGCACACTGGAGGTGTTGCCCTGAGCTTGTTAGTCGTGCTCATCTGTGTGAGAAACAAATAAAAACATACAACAAAGATGGGACAGTATGTAAAATTAGTGATTTGTAAATTATTTCACCCTTTGCTATTTTGAAAGCATTACAACTACAACTGCTTTTCCTTGTTAATGTCATTGTTTTTTGTAAATGTACAGTAATTTCAAATCAGTTGATTGAGACATTCTCCAAAATATTTGAGACAGGGTCGATTTAAGATGAATAACAATGTGATGAGTTGAGTTGAAATAACAATGTGGTGTGAAACAGGAGATGTTAAACAGGTGAGGCAATCGTGTCATAGTACTGTATACTGTATAAGGAGCCTCCAAAATCAGCCTAGTCCTTCAAGAGCAAGGATCATTCAAGACTTGTCAATTTGCCAAGAGATGCTTAAGCAGATAATGCAGCACTTTGAAAACAATGTTTCCCAAAGACAAATTGGAAGGATTTTTGGCATTTCATCCCCTACAGTGCACAATATAGTTAAAAGATTCAAAGAATCTGGTCAAATCTCGGTGCGTAAAGGGCAAGACGAAAACCACTTCTGAATACGTGTGATCTCTGATCCCTCAGATGTCACTGTCTTAAAAAACGGCATTCATCTGTAATGGATTTCATGAACATGGGATTGGGATAATTTAAGTAAATCTTTCTTAGTCAACACCACTCACCGCTGCATCCGCAGATGCAAGTTAAGACTTTACAATGCAAAGCAGAAGCCCTACACTATCCAGAAGTGCTGCCGACTGCTCTGAGCTCAGTCTCATCTTAGATGGAAAGTAGAACAGTGCAACTGTGTCTTTTGGTCCGAAGAGTTGTGTTATCCGGGCCAAAGAGGGAAAGAACCATCTAAGCTGTAATTAGCGTCAGGTCCAAAAGCCAGTGTCTGGATAGGCCAGGGGTGTGTTAGTTCCCATAGCAGGAGTAACTCCTAAGAACAATGTGAATGCAGACAGATATGTACAAATTTTGGAGCAACATATACTGCCATCAAGCACCTTCTTTTCCAGGGACATCCCTGCATTTTCCTGCAGGACAACTTCAAACCACATACTGCTTGGATTACAAGTGCATGACCTGTCATTTAACCACAGTTTATGCATAAAAGCATAATCATAAAAATGAGATGTGATCTAATCATAGATTTCTTTGAAGAGAAATACCCCCACCTTCATGCCATCATCATTAGCATGCAAAGAAAAGCTGCTTTGTCTTAAAGTTTTTGTTGCTTTTAAGATACATACTTCATGAGATTCTTTGCAGTTTTTAACTATAAATCATTCCAAGCAAGATGTGCTGTGGGCGAGCACTCCCTGTTTATGAAGACCCCTATGTTTACGAAGAGAGAGGGGGAATTTTTCAGGCTTAACATTTTGCTGCAATAATTTTGGTGCTGCATTGTGTTTCAGTTAGAAAGAGACAGTGTCGTTACCATCAACGATTCCTTTACTGATAACAAAATAACTTGTAGAGGAGATTTGTTATAGGATTACAGGCATGGACTCAGTGGGTTTACAGTATGAAGCAGCCCAGACTCTGCTCTTTGTACAGGAAATATGAAAAGCTTTGTGCCAAAGATGCTCCAAAACTGCTGGCTCACTGTTGTTTTTCACCTCCTGCCTGCCAAGTTTATTTCATACTTATACGCAATTAATCTTTTTTAATCATACTTTCAAAACAGGACAGCAAAGTAATTCAAATTCAGGGGCACCGACTCGCTGCTGTGCCCAGTGCACAACTTATTAGGCACTTTTCATGGAAGAGGCGATATTTGCCTGCTGCAGTGATTTATAGTCATGAGTTGAGTCAATATTTTAACAAATTATGGGGAAGGCTTTCCAAATGGACAGTTGTCACCTCAGCTGGAGAATTCTAACTTCTGACAAGGATAATGATGACATCATACTCTTTTGAATTACCTCTCTCAATAAGTTGCTCCATAGACTCTTCTCATGCTTGCTATTTCAGATGCAGGATGTAAAACCACAAATGCAACACAGATCTTATCTACGAGTCTCAACAGTGAGTGTCAAATCCGTATGGAATGTTTTTCGGAGTAATTAATGAAAAGGCAAGAATGTGTGAAGATTTCCAGCAATGTAAGAATTGTTATGTTTATCATCATTAATTGTTGGTTGGTGGTTTTTGTTTAGTTTTTTGTGGTGGTTTTGTGTTTGTTTGTTTGTTTGTTTTTTTTTTTGTTTTTTAAAAGCTGGACAAATAAGCACTAACCTGCAGCTCACTATTTACTTGTTTGTTGCTTGTTTTTGTTTTGTATACTGTTTTGTTTTTGAAAAAGATTAACACATTATTTACTTGTTTGTTGGTTGATATGTTGATTATTTATTTATTTATTTGTTTATTTTTGGAGAACGCAGGATACACGCTCTAACCTGCAGCACACTAAATACTTATTTGTTTGTTGGTTGATTGTTTTGCACTTTTTTGGAGAAAGATGGACAAATAAGATCTAATCTGCAGCTCACTATTTACTTTGTTTGTTTGATTGTTGGTCATATTTTGCTTTTGTTATTTTTTATGTTTATTTTGGAGAAAGCTGGACACAAGCTCTAACCTGCAACACACTATAAACTAATTTGTTTGTTGGTTGATTGTTTTGCATTTTTTTGTTTTGTTTATGTATTTTATTTTTTCACATTGTTTTGTTTTGTGGAGAAAGCTGGCCACATATGCTCTAAGCTGTGTCACATATCTGAGGCTTTATCAGTTGATTTGTGTCAAATGATTGTAAACATTTTAGGGCTGCTTGACACTTGAGCTCATAACCGTGTGTGAATGTGTATGTCTATCTTTGTGTCTGCGAATGTGTCATGTTAATCTATTGTGTGGCTCATGAACACAGCTTCAGATAATCAGTGTCTTGTTACCGCCAGAAAATCCTTTGTTCCACCACATTAATTAAACAAGATTTCCATTTTAATTGAACTGCAATACCATCTGCCTGTACTTAAAGGTGCCAGGTGTGAGAAGCTAAAAGCTCATTCTTTGTGTATGCCAGAGGTTGTGCAGTCAGATGGACTCCCATTAGCCATGTTGAGAAGAAATTTTTATGGCCAGTACTGTTTCTCTGGAGAATTCTGTTTCTGCCTCCAGGCTGTATATATGGTCTGCTCCATTGCAAGAAACATCTGTGAAATGGGTGTTATCCCAGTTCATTTAAACACACTCTTCTTCTTCGACTGAGCTATTAGAAGTGTTTGATCAGCCCCTTGGGATTTATGATGAGGAGAGAAAGCTAAAATGATACTGTACTCCAATGCAAAGAGAATGCAACATATATTGTGGCGTATTTTGTGGCATATTTTGAAAACTCCTTTTGTGTCCATGGCAAACAGAAATAAAATTAAATGCTTACTAAATGATTAAAACGATTACAGAGTTTTTATTCATTTTAACATTGTAACAAAGTTCAATGGAAAGGAGGTGGCGAGAACCGGCTTGACAATATAAATTATTTTTTTATATAAAGCAAAAACACACAAACATAAACACATGCATGGCAGCTGCCCGTAACTCTATTTCTCTCGAACTGCTGTTTCCGGTCACCTTTATCCCTTGCTCGCCTCATCAGGCTGATTGGGGTCCGGTCGTGTGACATTCCGGCCCAGCCTGGCCCTGCCCTCCTCTGCGCTACAAACATTTTAAAGTTTAGTCTTGGTTAAAGTGATATAATCCTTTAAAACTTTTCATAGGGCAGCAGAAATCACTCAGAACTGAATGAAAACGTTAACATGTCATATTATAATGTCAACTGCATTAAATAAATAAATGTAATGGCATTTAACTAACCTCACTGATTTTAAATAAAATTTAATTAACTGATTAATTCTATGAATTATTCAATATTAATACATTCAAACAGTACACGTAGACATTTGTACGTTTCTATAGGTCTTAATACGTGAAATGATGATGTTTACGTACTGTCAATATGTCAGTATTGTACGTTTCATTGTCTATGCAAACGTAAGAGAATGTATGTTTGCTAGAACCAAACTTTACATAAGAGAACATAAGGGTTCTCATGAGATCACGTTGGTGCTCGATACCAAAAATGCTTAACACAGAACTTAGTCGTTTTTGGAATTATATCTTCCTGTTCACTGGTTGTAGTAATAGGATGACAAATTTATGAGGATGCTGTTTTTGGCTGGTGGATTCACATGCTGAGTTCTTTTAGCTGTCTATGCACTTCAAGAGTGTTTAAGAAATGCATAATTTTTCCTATTATTAATGGCTAAGGGCAATGAAAATCTGTGCTGGCTTTTCCAGTAATCGCTCTCAGTGGTCAGCAGCTCCCATTATCTCTCTCTCTCTCTTTCATTATCTCTAATACTTCAGACCCTCTTTTTGAGCTTTCGCTTTGCACCAGTGATGTTCTCTACAGGTGTTTGTCACATAACATGTCTTGTGATTAAAAATTGCGTTGTGCTCATAAGTTTTACTTTCAGAATCTCAGGAGGCAACACACAATTTATGCAAACCAATGGGATGGTATGTCAACTGGATAATTTGTGTAGTTTCAGTTTTGATTTTGTCTTGTGGAATAGACTTACATTTCTACAGTTTCTTCAGAGCAGTACAAAATAAAAAAAAAACTGCAAGTGGTATGTGAATCTATTGGAAAAGGGTTATGTTAACTGTTTTAAGATAAACTTGAATAGTTTGCACAAAGGAACAATTTTTTTCTATGCTGTAACCATTATTTTTCAAAGTGACTCCTTTTCATAATATCCATTGTAACTGGCAGCTTTCTTAATGTCACTTGCAAAACAAAGGCTTCAATGAGTGGTCTACGAAAATGAGAATGTGACATCAACCCCCATAAAAACAAATGAGATTGTAGCCTGTTGTCATTTTGAAAGATGCTGTTTTTGCTCTTGAAGTCATTGTGGCATGGCTGATAGAAATTAATTAAGTAATAATGTTGTTCTGTTCATTCAGCAGCATGCAGAAAACGGGGGCAAAAATGTGCGAGTGAGGGAAAGAAAAATGGATTCCAAAGATTACGTAGGCGTTTAATTAAAATTTCTGATGGAGTTAGAAAAGGTCCTGAGAAACAAGTCAAGTTCGACAAGAAAATGCAGAAGAGTCATTCATTTATGTGAAGGCCAAATAATGGCCAAAACTTTCTTTAAAACATTTTTTTTTATTGATTCTATTTAACCCTGTATCGCAAAAGAACAATATGAGGTAACCGTTAACAAAAAAACTGAACCCATAACAATGCTCTCTCAAATC